>CM056055.1:148662924-149262924 GCA_029574335.1 Rana kukunoris
GGGCCAAGCTAGACATTCATCCTTCATATGGCCTCCTGCAGAAAAGGCTCAAGCAGCAGGAAGGGAGCAGCGGGAATCTGTTACTGTGGGTTACCGGATGGGTACTATAGTTTGTGGACTCTATAACCTTCCTACAGACTAAATAATATACATTGATTTGGATAATAATAAACTTATCATTCAATTTTGTTCATTTGTGAGGCTAATAAGCTAGCTATTGTGAAACAATAGACATAGGAAGTCGGAGACTTCGCTGAGGGACCATTACCAAAGTCAGAATAATAACAAAACAAAAAAAAAAAAGTATCGCTGCCTAAACAAAGATGTTGGCTCTCTTGAATAGCTCCAATGCACCCCGAGTATATGGTTGCTGTGAGCCTGCCCTTTTAAAAGAAAGGAGCTTGGTTTTCCATTCCATCAAGGTTTTTGCTCTTGTGACTCAGTTGACCAGACAAAAGGCTATGCGCGCTGCATTATTGCTTATTCCTTATTTCTGGTAATGAATCTGAAATTTGTCAAAAGTTTCTGATTCACAAACTTTTCAAATTCATGAGATCTGCAGCGAGCCCATGATAGTGAGAAACAGTAACGCATCTATCTCCACACACAAAAATTTATTTATTTTCCTTTGCCTTGACTCTCAAGTGCATGCCCACACTCTGTATATAGGAAGAGGGTTCTTGGGAGATGTAGATGTCCACACCTTCTCTACCTCTCACCCTCTGCCACACTGCTGTAGCAAAAAGGAAGGACTCTGTAAAGAGGGGACTGTGTGGTTGGGGGTTCTCTATTGTGGGGGCCTGAGCAACTGGGGGGAATCATATATAGGGGACCTTTGATGTAAAGGAGTAACTCTGATGTTATGGGGACCTCTGACTTGTTGGGGGGGCCTCTGGTGTGAAGGAAGGCCTTTGAAGTTAAGGGGGGCTTCTGATGTGATGGAGGAACCTCTGATGTGTGATGGGCAGCTTTTGGCATGAAGGAAGGCCTCTGATGTAAATGGGGACTTCTGATGTGATAGGAAACCTCTAATGTAAAACGGGGTTTCTGATGTGATGGGGGCATCTGATGTGATGGGGGAGACTATGAAGTGAAGGAGGGCTTCTGATGTCAAAGTAATTTATTCACTGCGGTTGTATGCATTGTCCCCATTGTCCCAGGATCGAGTTAAAGTGTTTGATAATTTACATTTTCTAGTTGTTTCCTAAGTATATGTCCCCCTGTGTGTGTTTTATTAAAATAAGCCATCCTTTCCTTATCTGGAGGGTAGGAGGAGAGAGCCGGCGTGTCACGTGAATGGCGCACGGCACACTTGTCAGGGCTGGGGCTCAGCCCTTCCTTCTCTGTGCTGGCAGCTCAGCTGTCAGCTAATTGCCAGCTCCCATCTCTTCACAGTGATCCACCTGTTGATGATCCTGCTCATCAGCTCTGCCTACTTAGGGCCCTTTCACACTAGCGGACGAACGGTCCGCTAATTACAAGTCCGTTAACGGACTTGTAATGCTTCCCTATGGGAGCGGATCCGTTAGCGGATGATGCCATCCGCTAACGTCCGCTCGATCCGCATCCGTTTTTGCGGACAGAAGAATGTCCTATTTTTCTTCCGTCCGGCCAAACGGATCGGATGCAAACGGACAGACGGTCCGTTTCCATCCGACTCCCCATAGGGGAGAGCAGAGAGAGCGGAGGAGAGACGGGGCGGTCCCTGCACAGTGTGCGGGGACCGCCCCGTCCGCCGAGCTGACGGGCACACGGAGCTGAAGGGCACACGGAGCGGACCGAAAAACGGTCCCGCTCCGTGTGAAAGGACCCTTAAAGCCTTCTAGTTCATTTGCTCTTTGCCTTCGCCTGTGTTAACATCACAAGAGATTTTCTCCTGCGTTCCTGTTGAAGACCTGCTTGACTGAGGTTCCCTCTGGCTACAGATCTTGCTTGCTGTACTACTAATCTTTATCTGGCTCTTGCGCATTGGCTTGGCCGACTACCCAATCTGGTTACTGGTTTTGACTACGCTTACTCTGTTTACCTTTTTATTTATTTTTTTCAATTCTCTATTTATTTTTTTATTTTTTTTAACCACTTGTCCTCTGCCCACCGTCAAATGACGACAGGCGGAGGACTCCATTGTCCTGACATCACGTCATATGACGTGATGTCCTTTTTAAAGCCGCGGGCGGGCGCGCGCCGCCAGCGGCGCGCGGCGCGCCCGCCGCTCTGCTGGGATCTGCTGGGATCCCGGAGCGAGTACGATCGCCGCCGGGCACACGCGATTGCCCAGTAACTGAGCGGGGACGTGAAGCTCTGTATGTAAACACAGAGCTCCACGTCCTGTCAGGGAGAGAGGAGACCGTTGCTGTGTCCCTTGTACATAGGGACACAATTGGTCACCCCCCCCCCCACGTCACCCCCCCCACCCCCTACAGTTAGAACACTCATAGGACACACATTTAACCCCTTCCCCACCCTAGTGGTTAACCCCTTCACTGCCAGTCACATTTATACAGTAATCAATGCATATATTTATAGCATTGTTCACTGTATATAAATGTAAATGTCCGAAAAAATGTCAGAAAAGTGTCCGAAGTGTCCGCCATATAACGTCGCAGTCCCAATAAAAAAATCGCAGATCGCCGCCATTAATAGTAAAAAAAAAAAAAATGCCATAAACTATCCCCTATTTTGTAAACACTATAAATTTTTTGTGCAAACCAATCGATAAACGCTTATTGCATTTTTTTTTTTACCAAAAATATGTAGAAGAATACGTATCGGCCTAAACTGAGGAAAATTTTTTTTTTTTATATATTTTTGGGGTTATTTATTATAGCAAAAAGTTAAAAATATTGCATTTTTTTAAAAATTGACCCTCTATTTTTGTTTATAGCGCAAAAAAAAATAAAAACCGCAGAGGTGATTAAATACCACCAAAAGAAAGCTCTATTTGTGGGAAAAAAAGGACGCCAATTTTGTTTGGGAGCCACGTCGCACGACCGCGCAGCAATTGTCAGTTAAAGCGACGCAGTGCCGGAGAAGCTTAAATTGTGTCTGGGCGAAGGGGAGGTAGGGCAGGGGTGTAGGTGCACAGTGGCAAGTGGTTAAAACAAGAGAGGTATACAGAGTCAAGACACAGAGACAAATGTCATATAGAGGCAATGGTATTATATATATATATATATATATATTATACTTATAATCAGACTTCAATCATTTCTTGTACTTTATGTGGGCATTCTTTAATGTTATGTATCTTATATAATATATATATATATATATATATATATATATATATATATATATATATATATATATAATATATTATACACATACATATACACATTTACATATCACACTTCACCCTACCTCTTTCTTCTGCCAATTCCCTCTCTATCTCCGCAATTCCTCCTTTCCCATTTCTTCCCCCCAGGGCTTTTTTTCTGGGGGAACTTGGTGGAACTCAGTTCCACCACCTTTGGCTCAGACCCTTTGGTGCCCGCTCACCACAATCACTTGTGAACACAGAAGTCTGGTTTCTGTGTTTACAAGTGACTGCTTTGTAACCCCCTGAACTCTGCACACTGTATGTAATGCAATTCTGGTATTTAATGCCCCTTTAAGACCCTTCTACTGTTTGTGAAATCTGAACGGGTCGTGGTTGAGTTCCTGCACCTATTTTCTGAGAAAAAAAAGCTCTGCTTCCCCCTATTTCCCCTCACCCCCTTCTTCCCCCTCTCAAGATCCCTATCTTCCCCTTTCCGCACCGTGTGCACCAACAGCGCAGAGAGAGATAAATAAAAAAAAAAAAAAATGGGAAAAAGAAAAAAAAATGAACAACAAAAAAAACACACAGAGAACAAAAAAAAAAAAAAGAGAGGGACAAACAGAACACCCCTCTCCCCCCCCCCCCCCTGTCATCTGCTCCTCATCGTTCTTATTCCTGCTCCCCTAATAGGTTTTTACCTTCCTCAGATTGTATAAATGACTCCCATGGTGCCCATATCCTTTTTATTTGTTCTTTCTTATCTATCGGTGTATTGGCAAAGTTTACTCCATTATTCCTATTTTCCTTACTTTTTTCAGCCACATTGAGATTGAAGGTACTTTAGGATCTTTCCAATTTTTTGCGATACAGCTTTTAGCTGCATTCGTCAAATGGCATATTACTGACTTCATATATCTTTTTGGGTGGAATTTGTGTATGATGTAACAGACAGAAAGCGGGTCATCAAGAATCTCATATTCCGTAAATATTCGGGTAATTCTCTGCACTGTTTGCCAGAATTGTCTTATTAATGGGCATCCCCAAAATATATGCATAATTGTCCCTTTCTCCCCACACACCCTCTCCAGCATCTATCTGGGACTTCTGAAAAAAATGTATTTAGACGTGCTAGTGTATACCACCGCGTAATATTTTATATAATTTAATTCTTGTATTTTTGTACACCTCGATGATTTTAAACGCCATATCTATAATGTTCTGGCATTGTACTGGAGAGAATGTTTGTCCTAAGTCTTTTTATTTTTATTATTAAACAAGTGTGATTTACCTGTACTTCTGTCTTGGTCTGATTTATGGTTTCTGACAACACTGAGATAAGGTAATTGGTGGCTTATTTTAATAAAACACACACACAGGGGAACATCATTAGGAGACAAGGAGAATTGTATAAACTGTTGAATGTTATTTCAGCAGCAGGAGGGGAGGGGGTGTGGTCCCTGACCCAGGAACCGACAGGCAGAGAGGGAGGGGGAGAGGAGGACAGGAGAGACAGGAGAGCTGCGGGATGACGGAGGCATGTAAACTGACCACGGTGTAAGGACTCAGAAGCCAGGATATACCGTAGTCCCCTTACAGAAGGGAGGGTAGAAACTGGCAAGATCAGGGGGGCAAAGTAGTTACAGGGGGCCAAATTACACAGCACAGGCACTCTGCTGTAACTGCTTATAACAAGCTTTAGGGAACGGGATCCAATTTTTTTTTCTTTAGGTTAACAAACACTTACATTTACAATTACATTTTTTTTACATTTTAAACTGGGGTGCTTCTGAAGTTTGCATACTTTAAAGGGTAGTGAAAAACAGGTTAAGAAAAGCTGTAGTACTCAGAATCCATCTTGTACTGTGTTGGCTATCAAATTATGAATTCAGATTGGTTCTTATTGGGTCATGCACATAGCAAGTTACACTACTGTCATTGTTTTTTTTTTAAATAATAATTTATAAATAATTTTAAAAATAATAAAAGAGCAATATATTGCATTTTCTAAGCCTGTAGCCTGCTTTTACATAAATATTACTTAGCATAATTCTTCCCTAAAGAAAGTATGGGAAAAACAGAAATACATTAAGAAGAACAATGTCTTACTGTAAAATAATTGCTGTGTAGATATATGTATATTAAATGCTGATAAAAACAACAGGACGCAGCTAAGAACAATAGATAAAGCAATTTACTTTGTTTTGTTTATGCTTCGTGAACATCAAGATATTAAAAGAGCCAGGGAGTTTTGCAAAAAATGTAATTTCAATCATAAAAATAAAACATGGCGTATTTGAATTCAAGCAGCAATCAACTAGCAATATATGTATGAATGTTAAGCAAACAGTGACAGCGGGTCCCTACTTGACCTTTCCCTAACTTAACAAAACGGCTAAGAAGTGTCTCAAGTGCCATAAAAGAGAGTCGTTATTATAGTCATCAGGGCTTGTTGAGTTATAAGGACATGCACCGGTTTTTCTATCTTTTCGCACAATTATTAGAAGCTTTTTCTGAGATGTAAATATATGAAATGCACATATGTACTTTTCTTTGTTAGGAAATAAAATGCTCACTTACAAATACATGAAGGAAAGGTAATAGGACGTGTTTCCATGGGGACAGAATCCGAGAATGCATCCAAGACATGAATTGGCTTGATTGAAGCATAAATACGACTATTTACAAAATCAGAGAGATGGGGAAATTTGAAAAAAAAAAAAATGATAGTTTTGCAGTAGTGCGGAATCCTTCATTTTTTTTTATTATTATTATTAAAATGATTTTTATTACTGTTTACTTTTTTTTTTTTTTTTTGGTAGCAGTGTTTATTGACTGTGATTAAGATTAATGTTGTGCTAGAATCTGGAAAAGATTGCTCCCTTTAAGTGCAGACCAATAAAGTTAGCCTAGAAGGCCGGATCTACCATGCAGCTCTAAGGTCCCCGGTTCGATTCAGGCAATATCTGCATGGAGTTTACTCCCCAAAACATGTTGGCAGATCAATTAACCTTCTTTACAAATTGGCCCATATGTTTGTAGGTATACATGTGAGACATGGTACTGGTGTGGGTTAAAAACTCTGAAATTTGGGATCCATGGATACGATACTTGTCTGTAAATTACTGAATTTCTGTCTAGCCCTCTCTTTTGTTCTCTCTCTCTCTCTCTCTCATTCTCTCTCTCTCTCCTCTCTCTCTCTCTCTCTCTCTCTCTCTCTCTTCTTTCCTTTTTCTGTTTTTGTTCTACTCTCTTTTGTCTTTTTTTTTCTTTGAGTTTGTTTAAATTCTTCAATAATTGCAAGATATTCCGATAGAAAGCATAGCTCTATGCTGATGATACTGACAGTGCACAGGGGTTCCCCCTTTTTTTTCTTTTTTTTTTATCCCCTCCTGTTCCCTGCCCCCTATCTTTTTTCCCCATGACATAGTGCTTACCAGTTTCACATATCACAATGGTCTGATGGGATATTGCACAGTCAATCCCTAGTGGATTGGACATGTATGCCTCGACCCTATTAGTACTAATTAGAATTTTAATATAATGTTTTGTTGTCTCTAATGGTATCCCAACCGAGAATGTTGGTTGATAGGTTCTCCCTGTTTTACGTTCATAAGTCTTCTGTCTATGAATATTTTAGTGGACAATATTCCCATGTTTATGTATGGTTTAATACCAGTTTAAACTAGTGTGCAAAGATTGTGCTTTATATGACATTATTTTGTTACTTCGCGTGCCCCAGGCGAAATGTCAGCTTCCGGCACTGCGTCGCTTTAACTGACATTTGCGCATTCGTGCGACGTGGCTCCCAAACAAAATTTACGTTCTTTTTTCCCCACAAATAGAGCTTTATTTTGGTGGTATTTGCTCACCTCTGCGGTTTTTATTTTTTGCGCTATAAACAAAAAAGAGAGACAATTTAAAAAAATATATATTTTTTTTACTTGTTGCTATAATAAATATCAATTAAAAAAAAAAAAAAAAAAAAAACATTTATTTTTCTCAGTTAACCACTTAAGGACCGCCTCCTGCACATATATGTCGGCAGAATGGCACTGCAGTGCGGCGATCTGTTCCTGGAGCTGAAGAACGGGGAGAGCCGTGTGTAAACACGGCTTCCCCGTGCTTCTCTGTGGCCGTAGTATCGATCACGTCATCCCTGTTATAGGGGGACGTGATCGATGACGTCACACCTACACCCACACCCCCCTACAGTTGTAAACACACACAGGGAAACACTCAAAGTCACAGCGCACCCTTGTGGTTAACTCCCAAACGGCAACTGTCATTTTCACAGTAAACAATGCAATTTAAATGCATTTTTTGCTGTGAAAATGACAATTGTCCCAAAAGGTGTCAAATTGTCCGACGTGTCTGCCATAATGTCGCAGTCACGAAAAAAATCGCTGATCGCCGCTATTAGTAGTAAAAAAAATAATAATAAAAAATGCAATAAAACTATCCCTTATTTTGTAAACGCTATTAATTTTGTTAAAAACAACCGATAAACGCTTATTGCGTTTTTTTTTTACCAAAAATAGGTAGAAGAATACGTATCGGCCCAAACTGAGACCGCAGAGAGGTGATCAAATACCACCAAAAGAAAGCTCTATTTGTGGGGAAAAAAAGACGCCAATTTTGTTTGGGAGCCACGTCGCGACGACCGCGCAATTGTCAGTTAAAACGACGCAGTGCCGAATCGCATTTTGGTCGGGTCTTAAGTGGTTAAAGCCGATACATATTCTTCTACGTATTTTTGTAAAAAAAAAAAAAAATCGCAGTAAGCGACTGGTTTGCGCAAAAGTTATAGCGCCTACAAAATAGGGGACAGAATTATGATTTTTTTTTACTATTTTTTTTTACTAGTAATGGTGGTGATCTGCGACATTTGCGGCGGACACATCGGACACTTTTGACACATTTTTGGTACCATTCACATTTATACAGCGACCAGTGCTATAAATATGCACTAATTACTGTATAAATGTGACTGGCATTTTAGGGGTTAACACTAGGGGGTGAGCAAGGGGTTAAATGTATTCCCTGGGTGTGTTCTAACTGTGTGGGGGGAAGGGGACTGACTGGGGGAGGTGACCGATGCTGTGTCCCTATGTACAAGGGACACAGCATCTGTCTCCTCTCCCTGACAGGGACGTGGAGCTCTGTGTTTACACACAGAGCTCCACGTCCCTGCTGTCACCACCGATCGCGTGTACCCGGCGGACATCGCGGCCGCCAGGCACACGCATTGGCCCCTCAGCGATGTGCCGTGCACTGTTTTTCCCCGCTGTGCACCACCCAGGTGCGCGCGCGGGGAGGGGAATTACAATAACATGCTGTCCAATGACGTCAACCCAGCAATTGAGAGCCGCGCTGTGGACGTCTTTTGTCCATAGCACGGATCTCAAGTGGTTAAAGAAAGCAAGGAAAAGGTATTTTTGATGTATTTTTAATGGTATCATAACACGTGAATTTTATAAAAGTTAGAGCAGGAAGGTGCAACATAACATCAGTATCTCGTTGGAGGGAGAGAAGAATAAAGGGCAATGCCTCCATGCCCATATTGCTGTTGATTAGCACTTGGCTACACAAGGAAAAAATGACACTGGCAGTGAAAGGGGTTAACCAGTAGGGGGCGCTGAACGGGGAGTTCTTTCTTATGGTAGGGGGGATGGGCCGTGTTTGACACGTGTCCCGTCACTAGAAAGAGTGGAGAAATCCTTGTTTACATCAGCATTTCCCTGTTCCTTCTCTCCGTGAGACGATCACGGGTATCCTCGTGGACATCCCCGTGCCCACAATGCCGCTTCTTAAAGGGGACGCACATGTACGCCCATATGCTCAGCTGAGCCATTGTGCCTTTTGGCTAAGATCAAGTGTAGTATCTGTTCTTATCAGTTGCCAATAGGTGGTGCTAAACTGACTGTCCCCAGTACTCGGCGAGGGGAAAGGGATGGCAGTCGGTGGACGCTAAGCTTATTGGCGTAGAGGCGAAAGCCTTCTGATCGGGGCAGAGAGGCATGAGGTCGAAGCTGAAGGGCCGGGACCCTGGCCTTTGGCCTGGATCCGGTGGTGTCTGCCCCAGTCAGTTGTTCGGCGAGGGAACCTTTGCTAATCCTTTCGGGGGAGAGGCGGGGTAGTACTTCCCGAATGTAATTAGATGGGAGAGATGGGGGTTGTGGGTAGTAGTCGGCTGCGGCTGGCTCTCCCCAACCTCTTCTCCTACCTTCCTGGCTGGGAAGGGTGCTGCCGGTCCGGACCGGGGGTCAGGGTCCGTTGAAAAGCCTGTGGAGATAGTGCCCCTGGAGTGGCAGTCCAGGGGTGCCATACATTGCACTGAGTGTTGAGGGGCACTCAACGTGTGGCACCTTAGGTCACATATCTCCACACACATCTTTTTGACACCTGCCTCTAGGGCCGAGCCTTTTGGCTAGGACCAGAGGAATTTTTGTTCCTGGCGGAGGGCCGGCCATTGTATTGCACAGTGGCCACTTTCCACTCACCATTCCCACCTTCCTTTTCCCCCACTTTCTTTCTTATTTTACCCCCTGTCTGTCTTGTTTTGTCACTTTTTTTGTTTGGGTGCTTGCACTTTAGTGTGGCGAGTAGGGTGCTGGTCCTCGGGCCTGACTCTGAAAGTCTTGGGAGTAGGTGGACATGGCCTTCTGGCTTAGTTCACCTGCTCTCATGGGGTCTCCCTTCGGGGGAGCCTCACCGAGGAGGGTTCTGTTTCGGCAGTCCCTCCGAGGATGTTAGGCCATGTGGTTTCGGCTGCATGGGCCTTAGTGGGGTCCTAGTGGTTTCGGCTGCTTGGACTCCAATACTCTTTTCCCTGCCTGGAGCCTAACGCCCCGGGGGATCAGAGCTGGGTCCTCTTCGGAGGACCAATTGACGATGGCACCCATCGCAGTTTTTTGTGTTTCACTCTTTATGTGTGTGCACATTTTTTCCTGCACCGGGTGAAGTTTTTGGGTTGTGTTTTGCACGCCACAGGCTTTTCAATAGAAAAAAAAAATTGTGGTGAGAGTAGTTATAGTCGCTGGTCGGTCGGCAAGAATGTCGGACTACTCTTTTTCAAGATAACCGCTTTTAATAATAGCTGTTATCACCTATCATTGCTATAGATGGGGAATACTCTAAAAAGTTTGATCATTTGTGTTTGGGCCACACTTTTAAAAAATTTGCTAACTTGTGGAAGTTTAGAAGTGATACTAAAATAGATGGGTGGGACCTGGTGGCAATGTTAGTCATGTCCAGGCATCAATCATCTATCGGAATCTGTGAAATTCAGACTGTTTTAAACATTTTCTGAAATTCAGGACCATCTCTACCTATGGTCATGGCTCAGCAGGTGAAGGCAGGCAGAGGGGTAACTGTGGGGGTTAAGGGGCTGTACACACGATCAGACATGTCTGATGATGTCTGACGGGACCATTTTCATCAGACAACTCTGAACTTGTTTGATGGTCTGATGTGCGTACACACCATCGGACCAAAATCCGATCAGACCAGAACGCGGTGACATAGAACACAACGACGTGAAAAAAACAAAGTTCAAAGTCAACGCTTCCAAGCATGCGTCGACTTGATTCTGTGCATGCGCAGGTTTTTGGTCCGATGCTTTGTTGTGTACTAACCATCGAACCTGTCGACGGACAGATTTTAAAGCATGTTTTAAAACTTTGGTCCGATGGAAAGGGTCCGATAGGCTGTACACACCATCGACTGATCCGATGAAACCGGTCTGCAGACCAGTTTCATCGGGGATGATGTATGGGTGTGTGTACGGCCTTAGGCAGGACTTGTACATGACAAGGTTCACTTTAGGACTAAAATTTTTCTGACATTTTTTTCTGTTTTCTGTTTACTATCTTTATCACTTTAATGGATCGTTAAACAAATTTTGAACATTAAATTAGTTTTTTTTTACGTTATTAATGTTAATTGATGTCTTTTTCGTGTATTAGTATGGCAATACATCGTGATCCGCTTTATTGTTTTAGCAAACCGCAGGTGATCTTTATTTTTTTTATAATAATACCTGTGAAGCCTGTAATTGGGTTGTTCTAAACTATTGGATAAGGATGGTTCTCTTGATGGGTATTTGGTTATGCTTTTATTCTGCATTTTGAATCAAAGAGAGTGGTAATGGGGAATTGTAAACACAATTATAAGATACATGTCATCTGTAGGAGGTTCCATTGGAAATTGATTATTTCAATCTTTTGGCTATTAAACTAAAATGTGAAGATGCCCCTTATTTTCATTTTTCTTGGTGCTGCGTTATATTTCATTCAACATACATTTGTAGATTTAACATAGGAGCATTTAAATTTTTTTTTTTATTAAAATGTAATTATATATATATTTATTAGCGTTTCTGTATTTTTTTTTTTTGACAATTAAAAAAGTATTTATAATTGTTTTTGGATTATTTTATTTTATTTTAAATGGTTTTCAAAATTTAATTTAATTTTTTGGGGTTAAATCAGGAAAGTTTATCTCCTTTCATACATATGTATAATTTTTCGCCGAAACACGTGCGTCCTTTAGAGGCCGAATCCAACACGTCAACCAACTGACATCCAAGCATTAGGCCACCCAAATGCATGATGTGATATATGATGGATTTAATAGTTAATGTTATAGCTTAAGCTTATATGAAGCCAATTGGCCAGGTATTTGTATAACCTGTGTATTTTTCATTAAACTTGTGATTTAAACTGACGTACTGTTCACTTATGTGCTTTATTTAAAGTCCTGAACCCCCCTTTTTTTTTTTAATTGTGGATGGAGACACACTTTATCCCCCCCTCCCTTTTTTTTTTGTTATTGTCAAATAAAAAGATTTGTAGACCAAAACTCATAGGCCCAATACACACGAGCAGACAGATTTGTTCAAATCGGTCGGGCAGACCGATTTGAACAAATCTGTCTGCTGGGGACGTATTAGTTTGATCGTGTACACACGATCAAACCAAAATCCCCGCCAGCAGACGGCGCGCTGACGTGGGGCGGTGACGTTGACGCCGCCAGGTCACCGCACCAGGAAGTAAAACACTTCCTGGCATGCGTCGAAACCATTTGATGCGTGTGCGAGAAGACATGTCTGCTGGTTAGAGTACTAACCAGCAGACATGTCGGCGGGAGCGGACGGGTTCCTAGCAGACAGATTTGAAAGCATGCTTTCAAATCTGTCGGCTGGCCAAATCCGTCGGCTCGCCCGTACACACGATTGAATCTGTCTGCTGGGACGGTCGGCCGACCGACGTTTCCAGCAGATAGATTTGATGTGTGTGTACGCGGTAGAGGTATATGAGGTATATGATGACTCAAGCAGAAATTAGGATAAATAGTGCAGTGCTAAACAATCGTATAAAGTGTACACTTAATAAAGATACCTCAACGTGAAAAATAATAACCAAAAAATTGATTGAAATGTAATGAATAAATATTTAAGAAGCCAAAAGGCTATAAAATGAGATATGATGGGCTGCAGTAACGTTCGTGTGATCACTTTTATTCATTTTCTGTGTCATTTCCCTGTATGACAATTTTACTTCAATAAACCGTCATTGGTTTGTTTGAACTGCACCATTGGGAGCATTTTTTTCTTTTGTTCCTGTTTTATTTGTAGTCCACAGAGATTCATTCCAACATCTATTCGTCAGCGGAAGGAATGTCATTTCCATATTCCAGCCTTTGGGACCTACCTCTGTATAACCTCTCCAGACCTCTTGGGCAACCACAGAGATCCTGCTGCATCGATCCAGGTCTTTGATAGGGATGAGCCGAACAACCCCCCGTTCGGTTCGCACCAGAACCTTCGAACAGACCGACCGTTCTCGCGAACATTTAGAACCCCATTGACGTCTATGGGACTTGAACGTTCAAATTCAAAAAGTACTAATTTTAAAGCCTAATATGCAAGGCATTGTCATAAAACGTCTTTGAGATCCCGGGTCTTGCCCGAGGGAACATGTATCAATGGAAAAAAGTAAAAAAAAAACGGTTGTTTTTTTAGGAGCAGGACTCCTGAAAAAACAACCGTTTTTTAAAACTTTTTTCTATTGATACATGTTCCCTCGGGCAAGACCCGGGATCTCAAAGACGTTTTAACAGGCAAACTATACTTTTTTATTGTTCATTCCTGGAGCATCATTAAAATCACTGCTCCAGGAATGAAAAATTCCTTTAAATATTGTACCTGCTGGGTGTCTATACCTGTGATAACGTCTTTAAATAGCACAATCACCTGCCTGCCAGTAAATTAGGAAGAACTGATCTATCTAAGCTATACAGTGTATAAATATATGTACAACTCCTGGGATGTATATATATCCTCTACACACTGTAAATTTAACTAAACTGACTAGCCTGCCTGCCTGCCTGCTCTATCTACCTGCAAAAAAATGACACCCTCTCTGTCTCTCTCTGTTCTCTGTTAACTGCCGCAACACACTACACAAGGCCGCCCTACAGGCATCCTTTTATAGTGTGGGGCGTGTACTAAACCCCCCCTCTCCGTTTTTTGCGCGCTGTGATTGGCCAAGCATGCGGGTCATAGTGCATGCTTGGCCAATCATCGGCGCGCAATGCCGCAATGAATTATGGGCTGTGACGCGTCACTCGAATGTGGTACGAACGACCCGTTTTGTTCGAATCTCGACGAACGTACGAACAGACGATGTTCGAGTCAAACATACGTTCGAATCGAACGCTGAGCTCATCCCTAGTCTTTGAGACCATAAGCATGTCTGACCCACTGTTGTATAACAGATGAGTCCATCAATTGTGGTAAGAGTACCTCACCTTTTTTCTGCATGAAGTTTTGAGATTTCAACAGTCAATGTGTTATTCTTGCATTCAGTGTCATCTTTGGGAAGAATCAATTCACTGTGGGGCAGATTCACGTAGATCGGCGCATTATCATTCCGGCGTAGCGCACCACTTTTCCGTTAGACTTGCGCAATCTAGCCGCGTAATCCGGCGATTCACGTAGCTTTTACGCAAGAGCTTGCGCAAACGTAAGGTTTTTTCTGAGGCGTAAGGAGGAGTAATACAAATTGGGAAGGACGTGGGCGTGTTACATTGAAATGAGCCGTGACCCCATGCAAATGAAGGGGCCGGCCGACTCGCGCATGCGCGCGTGAAGGAAACCATGTCAGCTCCGTTGTGCGCATGCTCACAACTCGGGAGCGGCGCAATCAGTGAAATTGGAAATGGACTAGGGCAACTTTATGAACTACGCAGACAGCATAAATAGACAGACACAAATGCACTTCCTTTGCAAAAGTACATCCCTTTGTATCCCTCCCTATACAGCAAGGTGCTTTTGTTTGTTTGTGACGTGTCTTTGAGATATTTGGGGACTGTTTTGCAGAGTGATTTTTGTCTTTTATGTCTTTGTTGTTATTTTGTTTAAATTATATTTTTGCTGGGCATTTTTTATTTTTGCTCGTCATTTATTTAATTTTTTTGGTTCTGTTTGTGTATGATTTTGGAATGTGGGGGTGATATTCCTGCGGGAAAAGGGGTGTCACCCTCATTTGTGGTGGAGAAGTGATCGCCAGGTCTGTGTGAATGGTGTATGAATGTACAGTGACATAATTGGAGCCGTGGCATGGCGTTGCAGCTCACAAGTCCTGCATGGTGGACTGGTGCCAATCCAATGTGATGAGGATGTGGGGGTGTGTGTGCTAGGGACCACAGTGGTGTGCATGCATGCATTCTCATTGTGCCATGATTAATGTGTGTGTTTAACGTGCAAAGATGCATAATGTGAGCTGGCATGAGATGGGGTCATGAGATGGGGTACCAGTGCATATGCAGAGTCACCTTGAAGGGAAAAGACAGGAGGATGTTAGTCATGCATGTGCCACTTGTGATGTGTGCATCACGGGAGGGGATAGTCATGCCTGCCACCCATGTCACTCACCAACCAGCCAGCTGTCCCCATACATGTTCTGTTGGAAATCTGTGGGGATGGGGCTCTGATTGTATATGTAGCTGTCATGGGTGTCATGGGTGGTGCCATGTGTTGGGCTGGTGATGTCCTCCTGCAAGGTTGTGGTAAATCCATGATGGCATGAGGGGTGAATCTGAAGATGCGAGACACCTCAGAATCACTCATGCCATAGATGTCTATGCGTGTGTGATATATCAAGTGAAGAGTGAGGGGCTTGTATCAGATAAGAATATTGTATTAGATTAATTTAAATTGTAAATTTTATATAAGCAAATAAAAAAATTAAAAAAAACATCTCCCGTGCCCTCCTTAGTGCCATCCTCCGTGCCCTCCTCCTTCTTTGTTCATCTAAAGTCAGTAGTATAGCTATGCGCGACGATGCCCCTGGCATGTTGGCATACAGATTGTTGGGCAACACGTGTGACTGCTGAACTCCTCACTAACAGTGTTGCTTTATCTGACAATTAGACTTTTTTTCAAAATTTAGACCAGCTTTTAGGTCCTCTAACTTTAGACAGAACATTTTGCTGTTGCGCACATCGCGTAGCCTGCGCAGCAACTGCGTTTTTTTGTGGATCCCCGTAACTCCCTCATTAGCATATTTGACTAGCAAATCAATGGTGTGTCTAGCGCAGTTTTGCACGAAGGGAAGCGAATGTCTAATTCAATTACGCCGGACCAAAAAACGTAGATTTCTGGCGTATATTGTTTTGTGAATCGCGTCCAACTATACGCACGCGCACATTTAGACTTACGCACGCGCAACAGCAGTTGCGCAGGCGTAATCGCTCTGTGAATCTGGGCCTGTGTGTTCATCCTATATGGACTTTCATATCACATTTCATAGCCTTTTGGCTTCTTAACCACTTAAGGACCGCCTCCTGCACATTTACGTCGGCAGAATGGCACGGCTGGGCACATGCACGTACAGGTACGTCCTCTTTAAGTGCCCAGCCGTGGGTCGAGGGCACCCGCGACCCTGTCCGAAGCTCCATGACCATGACCGCGGGACCCGATCGCCGCTGGGAGTCCCGCGATCCGTCCCCGGAGCTGAAGAAAAATTAATAAAAATGCCATAAAACTATCCCCTATTTTGTAAACGCTATAAATTTTGCGCCAAACCGATAAACGCTTATTGCGATTTTTTTTTTACCAAAAATAGGTAGAAGAATACGTATCGGCCTATACTGAGGACATTTTTTTTTTTTTTTTATATTTTTGGGGAATATTTATTATAGCAAAAAGTAAAAAATATTGTTTTTTTTTTCAAAATTGTCGCTCTATTTTTGTTTATACCGTAAAAAATAAAAACCGCAGAGGTGATCAAATACCACCAAAAGAAAGCTCTATTTGTGGGAAAAAAGGACGCCAATTTTTTTTGGGAGCCACGTCGCACGACCGCGCAATTGTCTGTTAAAACAACGCAGTGCCGAATCGCAAAAACTGGCCGGGTCCTTTAGCTGCCTAAAGGTCCGGGTCTTAAGTGGTTAAATATTTATTCATTACATTTCAATCAATTTTTTGGTTATTATTTATCACTTTGTGGTATCTTTAAGAAGTGTACCATTTACGATTGTTTAGCTTTGCACTATTTATCCTTATTCCTGTTTGACTTTGTTTATTAGGCCTCGTACACACGATAGGTTAAACAGAGGACACCGGCTTGATGGGCCATTTTCATCGGTCAAAACCGATCGTGTGGGGGCCCCATAGGTTATTTAACCATCGGTTAAAAAAGCCAACTTGCTTTAATTTTAACCGATGGATTCCTAACCGATAGGTCAAAACCGATCGTTAGTAGGCACGACCATCGGTTTAAAAATCCACGCATGCTCAAAAACAAGTCGACGCATGCTTGGAAGCATTGAACTTCATTTTTTTCCAGCACGACGTTGTGTTTTTACGTCACGGGTTCTGCCACGATTGGTTATTTAACCGATGGTGTGTGGGCGCGACGGACCATCAGTCAGCTTCATCGGTTAACTAATGACAGCGGTCCATCAGACCGCTGTCCTCTGTTTTAACCTATCGTGTGTACGAGGCCTTAGAGTGCTGGCAGCTTTTTTTACATTATTCGAGTTTTAGCGCAGTTTTTTTTCTTTTACAATTTTCGACCAGTAATTCACTCAACATTTGCTTGAAATGCACCCAATTGTGAACCAATATTAATTTGTTACCTTTTTTTCCATTAATCACAGTTTTTTTTTTTATTATTTTCAAACAAGAGTCACCCATTGAAACCGGCATCAAACAAAAGTCGCCCATATGGAAATTTCATAAAGCAGAATGTTTGTCCAACATCTGTTCTTCAATGGGAAAATACTTGACTGCGCTATTTGCTCTTGAATGTAGATTTGTCCTGAAATTCCCCTCACATTAGTCCATATTTTGCTCTGCACAATAATAAACTATCCCCTGGTTTAAAGTGGGGAATGTGCATTTTAAAGTGCTTTTCATTGGAGCTCTGCATTTTAGCTTCTGTCTCATACTGATCCTGTGTTTTTAATACAGATTCAACAGTCATGGTTATTTTATTTTTTTTAACTGTAAAGTTAAAGCTTTAAAATTATTCCCACCGTAACCCCATTCCGGATCTTTTCACAGCCTCTAAATCAACTCGTAAGTGACTGACTTATTATCTGTTTGTTTGTCTGTATGTTCCCCCTTTCTAGTGGGAATTATACACCAATAGTTATATATTTATTTTCCTTGTCAAAATATCTTTATTGAGAAGATAATGGTTCGTACAAGATCAGTGAGTAGATAGAATACTTAAAAAGCATAAAACATTTAGACAAGAACATTGTACATCTGATGAGGCATTTTTCCAGTGGTCTATAAAAGGGTAAGTATGTTGAGTCCATATGGTTATTTATGCCTGACCTGCTATAAGGTGCCTCATTTGTCATGAGCAGTCCTGGAAAGGATAGGGCTTATAGTTCATGCAAGTGTACCAATGCGTACATCAGGGAGCTTCAACAGTACCTACTCATAAAACAATTTAATAACATTAGTAACAATATCTTTCCAGACTGTCGCCCAAAATGTGAGACGGGAGGAGGGTAGGAAGGGGGGGGGGGTGAGGGGTGTCTGCAGGAGTGGTCCGGATTTTGTTGTCTGTTGTTATAGTAAGTGGAGGTTTGCTAAGGATGGCTGGGCTACCATGGCAATATAACAGCATCAGTATTTACACTGGGTAGAACGTAGTTCAACCAAGGTTTCCATGAACTTTCATATCCGGCTAACGTGTCCTGGTCTATTGCCATCATTTTGGCGTGTGCCGATGCTACATTCATTCTGTTTATTGTTTCGCTGAGGGGTAGATTAGGGGACTTCCACGCTTTATCCAGTGTTTGTTTTGCGGCTGTGGTAAGCTGTAAGATTAATTTAAATTGTTTGTGTGGGATATTCCCCGGTTTCAGGTTCAATAATGCTAATTTAGGATCAATTGGAACATTGGTTCCCGTGAGTTGGCTTATTATTTTAAAACATTTCCGACCAGAATGAATGTGCTGTTGGGCACGACCACCAGATATGAAAGAACGTTCCTGGGGATGAACAACCCCTGAAACAGTGATCAGGGTAGTTTGGTACAAACTTCGTAATTCTGGTAGGAACTAGATACCACCTTGTAAGTACTTTATAGTTAGTTTCGCACGCTATTACATTTAATGACGCTGATTTAGTGTTGCTCCAAATTTGATTCCAATCTGATGTTTCTAGTTCTTGATCAAGGTCCTTTTCCCACTTGCTTACGTAGGGAAGTTTCTCTGTTGTGGAATTGAGCAGTAGTTGAGCGTATACTATTGAGATCCTACCCCTGGTGGGGGGGTCATTTGTACAAAGCTTTTCAAAGGCAGTTAGGCGAGGGGGGTGGGATGCGGAATCAACGTATGGCTTAAAGAAATTCTTTATTTGTAAATATTTGAATAGTTCAGATTGTGGTATGTTGTATGTATCGCAAATATTGGGGAAGGACTTAAACGTCGATGAGTCCATTAGCTTGTATAAATTTGTGCAGCCCTTCTTGGCCCATTCTTTAAATGAGTTGGGATATACCCAAGCCGGGTAAAATGCCGGGTTTTTGTGAAAGGATAAAAGTGGAATATGAGGGGATAGAAGTTTGTTTTTGGTCTTCAATTTGTCCCAAATTGAGAGAGAATGCTTAGTGATGGGGTTGTGGATAGATTTGTGCGTTTTGGGGGGGATCCATAATATGTTTGAAATTGAAATAGGGTCGCAGTCCACCGCTTCGATTGATACCCAAAGGGGTGGATCTCGTGTGGCGTGGTATTTCACTAAATCAGTTAATTGCGCTGCTCTATAATAGTTCATGAAGTTGGGTAGCCCCAGTCCGCCATTAGCTTTTGGTAGATGTAAAATTTGGTGTTTAATCCTCGGTCTGGCGGACCCCCATATAAAGTTGGAAACTCTTTTTTGTATCAGCCTTAAGTAATAAGAAGGAATTGGTACAGGGAGTACTCTGAAGAAGTAGAGGAGTTTCGGTAGAATTGACATTTTGGTTACATTAACTCTACCGATCCACGACAAAGGTAGGTGGGCCCAGGAATTCAGGAGGTTTGAGATTTGTTTTAGGAGGGGGGGGGGGTAGTTGGATGAAAATGCATCTGAAAAGGAAGCTGTGAGGTTGATTCCTAAGTATGGGTATGCTTTTGTCTGACCAGTGGAAAGGAAGACCGGATTTAGCTGCAATTAGTTCCATAGGTGAGAGGCATATGTTGAGTGCTAAGCATTTTTTGGGGTTTATAGCTAGTCCTGAAAGAGATGCAAATTGTTTTAATAGGGATGTTAAATTAGGGCCCGTTACTTGGGGAGATGCGAGAAAGAGTAGGATGTCATCCGCGAACAGGCATAGTTTGTTTGTGGCCACCTACTTCTATGCCTAGGATTTTGGGGTCCAGCCTTATCTTTTGCGCAAGTGGTTCTATGAGGAGGGCAAATAAGAGCGGGGAAAGCGGACACCCCTGTCTTGTGCCTCTCTCAATGGAAAAACAAGTCTGATCTGTATCCTGCGTATTTGACACAGGCCTTCGGACTATCATATAATTTCCTTGTCCATGTCATGAAATTAGGTCCGAAGCCCCATTTTTGTAATGCAAATTTTAGATAGGACCAGGATACAGAGTCGAACGCCTGTTTTATGTCCAAGGAGAGGAAACATGCAGGGATACCCCTCTTTTTTGCGAAGTGCACCAACAAACTTGCCCTCCTTATGTTGTCCCCCGCCTGACGGTTAGGGATGAAGCCAACCTGGTCATGATGGATTAGGGATCCAATTGTTTTGTTTAGGCGGATCGCCAAGATTTTGCCTAGAATTTTGATGTCTGTGTTTAGCATTGAAATGGGGCAAAAATTTTCACACAGGGAATTGTCAGATTGTGGTTTCGGGATCATGCAAACTGTGGCTAGGAGTGACTCTTGTCGGAATGACTTATGAATTAGTAAATCATTGAATGCATCAGCTAATCTAGGTGAAAGAAGTTCTGCATACGTCTTGTAGTATTTAGCTGTGAAGCCGTTTGGTCCTGGCCTTTTACTAAGTTTGAGGTCTTTTATCGCGTCAATTACTTCTTTATGCGAGATAGGGGAGTCTAGCTGTGATCTTTGGTGGTCAGACATTTGGGGAAGGTGGAGATCTGCAAAGAAGAGGTCTGCGTCCTGTTCGCAAAATGTATTTGTTTCCGAATATAACTTTTTCAGGTGGGTGCTGAATTTTTGTACGATTTTAAGGGGGTTACTGGATAAGACGCTATTTTCCAATTTCAATTTTATGGGGGAGTAGGATTTGTTGATTGAGTTAAGTGATCTCGCTAAATACGCCCCCGGTTTGTTAGCTGATTTGTAAAAAGTGTGTTTGGATCTATTTAATTGTTTGTTGGCAGATTCAGTAAGAAATAAGTCATATTCTAGGCGGGCTTTGTACAACCGGTCCTTGGTTCTAGGCGAGTAATTGTTTTGGAAGTCCGAATAGGCTAAGTTAAATTCTGTTTCTAGCTTTATTGCCTATTGTTTACTTTCTTTTTTGAGGATCCCTATTTGTCTTTGGAAAGTCCCTCTTAGGACCGGCTTGTGGGCTTCCCATAGCGTGAGGGCAGAAATGTCCGGACTCTCGTTGTGAATTAAGTAGTCTCTCAAGAAATGTTCAATTGCTAAGCTGAGAGGGGTGGTTGAGTAATATTTCTGGCATGTATTAGGATCAGTCATGTTTTTTGGGGATAGTAGATGCTATAGTTGTGAGTACAGCGTTGTGGTCTGACCATGGAACAGGGATTATGTCTGAGTTGAGGATTTCAGGTATCATTCCGATTGTTAAAAATATGTGTTCTATTCTGCTAAAGGATTGGTGTGGATTAGAAAAGTATGTATAATTGCGTCTTGTGGGGTTCGATTCTCTCCAGGAGTCTACAAGATTGTGTTTTGAAAGGAGATTGGGGAGATTCCATTTGGGTTGTTGTTTCTGTTGAACATAGGGCGACCTGTCTAAAAAAGGGAGAAGAACTTGATTGGAGTCTCCACATATTAGAAGTGAACCTATTTTATGGGAGTTGATAGTTTGAAGAAGGTGGGACATAAATGGCATTGGGTTGAGGTTAGGGGCGTAATAAGATACTATTGTGACTGCTGTGTCTAGAATGTAACCTGTTAAAATCAGGTATCTCCCTTCTGGGTCCTTAAGTTCTGAGTTTAATGTAAATGGGGTAGAGCGATGGACAAGCTATAAGAGTACCTCTCTTCTTTACTGGGGCCGATGCAGTGTATATTTGTGGGTAAGCTGAGTGGAAATATTTAGGGGTCGTGTTCGGGGTAAAATGTGTTTCCTGCAAGCATACTATGTGGGCCTTTTTTGATTGGAAGAGCCTAAATGCTTTCGTTCGCTTCTGTGGTACATTCAAACCTTGTACATTGAGAGATAATAGGTTCAGAGGTGCCATGGTAGCCAAACCAAGGTTTTCGTCTTACCGTGATTTCACGTGCGGCTGTTGCCCGGATCACCCCATGCAGACGGGGTAGGGAATGAGGATGGGAAGGTTCCTAGGGAGGAGAACTCGAAAGGGAGAGAAAAAACAACATAGGTTAGAGCATTGTCATGTATCAACTCATAAAGTAAGTGTTCAAAATATCCCCTTGGCTGGGGAAATAGGTCCCTGCCAAGGAAAAGGTGGTCATCGTCGGATCCCACACATATTAGTTTGGGGACCCGAGGTAGACCGGGCGGGGTGCATGTTTTCCCACAGGACAGGAAGCCGCATTCTGTAATGTGTGAAGAAAAGGTAAGAGAGTTCTAAGTGCATGTTCCAAATAATTGTGTTGTCTGCTGAAAGGGAGGGGGGAGAGGGGACTTTTCCCTACCTAGGTATGTTAAGCGTTACCCAGATGGGACTTGCGGCGATTGGAGCGAGACGGGGTAACTCTGGGGCTAGGCCGGGAAGATAGATATGGGATAGGGTTTGAAGAGGAGTGTTGGTTACCTGGGTACTTGTCGTGATGGAGGAATTGTCTCAGTCATGATGGACATCCCAATGGAATAAAGAATCTAAGTTAGTGCGCAGGGGAAGTACCAGGTAAGCTATTGTTATAGGGTGTACGAGAGTTGGTTTGAGGGGGGGGTGGATGAAAGAATATGTCAGGTCGATTAAGGCTGTTGATAAAGTGCGTGTATGAACACTCAGAGTTTTCCCAAGTCTCTAACTATAATGCTATGTGGGGTGCATATTTCAGTTAAGGAAAGAGGCTGATAGGAGTGAGTTTCTTATGTAATTTAAGGGGTGTGGGATGTAAAGTGGTGATCTCAAAGCCTCTGGTTGAGGCAGAGCCGGTTACACCAACTGTGGAGGAAGAAGCAAACAAGAAAAAAGGTAGTCTTTTCAGTAATAGATGACCTAAGGTCCAACCTAATATGGGAAAGAGAATATGTTAGTGGTGATGGAAACTCAGTCCATTGAGTCATCTCGTTCAGGGGGATGCGGGGCGAGTCTGCTACGCTTGCTTGAATGACGGATGTCATCATTTTGATCCTGCTGTGTTGCTTGGTTGCTAGAAGGAGAAGAAGACTGTCTTCTGCGTGCAGTTGAAGTAGCAGAGGGTTGCTCGATTAGCTTGAAGTCAACCAGGGCTTGGTGCAGTTGATCGGGAGTTCTACAGACTATTTTCGTTCCTTGTAGCGTGAACCGAAGGGAGAAGGGGAAACCCCATTGGTATTTAACATTTCGTTGCTGCAACTCAATTAGGAGGGGTTTCATAGCTCTTCTTTTAGTGATGGTTAATTGCGAGATGTCAGCGAAAATTTGATAATTATAGCCTTGGAATGACAAGTTGTTTTTTTCCCTTGCTGCCGTCAAAATTTGCTCTTTAGACTTATAGTAGTGGAACTTGGCTACTATGTCCCTGGGAGGACCATCTGTGCTGCCATTAGGTTGTCAGGTTTGGCTGCTTTAGCTGCCTTTTGTTTCCTTTGTTTTCCTGAGGGGAACTGCTCTGAGGCGAGCTGTGTTTTCCTGGCAGCGCTTCCAGTCAGCTGAGCGCTGCATGAGGGGGATCGTTTTGGATCTATTCCTCGAGCCTCCCAGCACCATTTTTTGTTTTTTGTGGTCCTCTCACCTTCCAGCTGGTATAAGGCTGATTTTCATATGTTTTGCGGCTGGATTTGAGTCTAATTATCCGCGGCTCCTGTCCCGTGAAGCGGAGCTCTAAGCAGGCATGTCCACTCAGTTAGAGCCCCAGGACACACCCCAATATTTTTGTTATTTAAAAGAAAAAGTAAACCTTTACAAGCCCTTTTAGTACACAATGGGGTTTATTTACTAAAGCTGGAAAGCACAAAATCAGGCTTACTTCTGCATAGAAAACAAAGAACTTTTAACCCCAGCTTGTTCAATTAAGCTTTGGAAATAAAACCTGGAAGCTCATTGGTTTTTATGCAGAAGTGAGCCTTATTTTGTGCTTTCCAGCTTTAGTAAATAATCCCCATTGTGTGCTTAAAAGTGGGGTATGCCTGTAGTAAGCAATGGGCACAGAAGCAGAGCATTAATGGTCTTCACCTACAAAACTATCCCAATGGAGCTCTTATGCCCCGTACACACGATCAGTCCATCCGATGAGAATGGTCTGATTGACCGTTTCCATCGGTTAACCGATGAAGCTTACTGATGGTTAAAAAAACGATTGGGTCAGAGCGTGGTGACGTAAAACAAAACGACGTGCTGAAAAAAATGAAGTTCAATGCTTCAAAGAATGCGTCAACTTGATTCTGAGCATGCCTGGATTTTTAACCGATGGTCGTGCCTACTAACGATCGGTTTTGACCTATCGGTTAGGAATCCATTGATCCATTGGTTACATTTAAAACAAGTTGGCTTTTTTTAACCGATGGATAACTAACCGATGGCGCCCACAATCGGTTTGGTCCGACGAAAACGGTCCATCAGACCGTTCTCATCGGTTTAACCTATCGTGTGTACGCGGCCTTACTGTTCAGTGCAGTGCATATTATTGGACTTGGCCTACTGACAAGCCTCAGAAATATCTTCTGTTGCTCCCATTTAAGCCTGCGATAACTTAAAGAGGTATAAATTCTCAAGGGGGGACTATACTGCGCTAAAGGTGACATACGTGAAAAAATCCCTGAAGCAAAAGCCGCAACACCTGCAAACATGTGATACTCATGTATAGAAAATGTATATAAAGGGAAAAAGGTTGCGCTAATATTAAAATAATGTAGTGAACTGTTAAATAGTGCAAGCAAAATGATCATAAACAATTAAATAAAGTAATCAAATACGTGTTCTATATACTCAAATAATGTGTACACATGTGAATATAAGATAAATATGTGTAAAATAAGTCTCAATGGTAAAAATATATAAGTCCAAAAATTGTGGTGAATAAAATATGATAAAACGTGAAGATATCATTGAGAAGTAAATCCACTGCCACCAAGATGATAAGGGAAAGCTGCTCCCTGAGGAGTACACCAGAAGAAAAATGGACACCCTTACCAGACAAGTTGGACCTCCTATATTAGTAAGGTCATATGGGCCTGCAGATACAACCCTCTGTGGGGTCTTGATAGGTCTCAGATATGTGTGCCGCTCGGCTCCTAGCGTCTTCTTTGCTTCAGTCCCCTGTGTCTCTTAGAAAGGATCTTTCATTCTTATGGAGTCTAGAGTCCACTCACAGACTCGGACTTCTGCTCACAACCTCGGAGTTCAGACTACGGTAGCGTTTTTGCAGGATTTGCTTTGTTTGTCATTAGGACAACGTAGAGCATGTGATTTTGTATTTACTGTAGTTCAATAGCATTTTGGGTAATGCATTTTATTGGTAAGTGACACCCAGTATAACTGTAAAAACAGTAAATCATACAGTTATGTCACCTCTAACTTCATTTTAACTGTTCTTTGTTAGATACACATTTTGCTTGTAAATATTGTATTACATTTTTATCATTTACAGATAAATTGTTTCTACTTAATGTTATGCTGAATTTGTTTTATGAAAAAAGTCCTCACTTCTACAGAGTTACTGTACTATAAGAATAGAGAGGCTGTCCTCTTAGCAAAGTAAAAAAAAAAAATTGTGTTCACATTTAATACATGGGATATTTCCTTACACATGATTGCATGACTGGAAATACATTCCGTTTTTCTAAGTAAACAGTCTCTATTTCTTTACTAAATCAGCCCTATCCTTTTACCAAACAAACTGTCATTACTCTGTACTATTACTGTACAATGCATTTCTTTATTAAAAGTTAAACATGTTGGATATATTCATCTATAACATATTTTGTTAATTTTCAGGATCTTAAAGCTTTTTTGCCAGCTCTTCTCAAATTCATCTGTACATCCAATCAATGCAAGGTACATTTTATTGTGACTGTAATAAAGCTTTATTCACTATACGAAAATAATATTTGTGGAACAAATCTTCTATCCTGGTCATGGTAAACCTAGTCACAGTTAGTCACATTTATCTCCAGTTTACTACTACTAGGTATAAAAAAAAAAAAAAACCTTATGTAGCAGTTTCTGTATAGCTGGGTTCACATATGTGTGACTTGGCTGTGTTTTTCATTGCATCCGATTCACATGACAGACGAGTGTGACCGTCTCTCAATGGAGTTTGTGCACACGGGTCCGTGGTGGCTGCAGAGTGGATTGCAAAAGGGTCCTCTGCACTTTTGGGTCTGGTTCAAGAGCAAATTCCAGAAAAACGTCAGACCTGAATCACACTGGACCCCAGGCATGAACATATGTAAACCTGACCTAAAAGAGTGGGGGAAACTGAATGAGAATAACAAGTAAAGGTGAAAAAAGAGTTATGTGAAGGAGGTGATTTGAACATTACTATCTTTAAAAAATAATAATTTCATCTGCAGCTCGGATGAGAATATCCTATAATTTGCAACAGAGTAAATCAAAAGATTATTATTATTTTTTTTTTTAAAGATTTTTATTTGCCAGATGTACATACACAAGAAGTTGTAGACAAGGTATAGTTCCAAGCAGGTAAGCCAATATAGAGCTCTTTCCCCTTCCAAATTCTAGGTACAGTATATTCTTTAGTACAAATAGCTGTTTTTTTTTGTTTGTTTTTTAAAGAAAAACCAACATCGCAAGCACCACATGTGCTCGTAATAAAAAGAAACATAATAACCTAAACTTCACATAACAACGGAGGTAAAGTTCCCCCAGTCCTGTTTGTGCCGTGTGCTGTTATTCTATCACTCCCAAACTGTCACATTTCCCTCAAATCAAAACATTATTTGATAAAGACAAAGAAATAAGGATATACAGTATCTAAATAGGCTTAACATGTTTCAAATGTCGTAAAGTGTTTGTAACGTCCCCATTAAGCTTTGTTTTATCTTATCTTTATTGCTGTTTGTGTACCAATGGGGTGATTTCCATTTAATTTCTGTCCTGGAGATGCAAAAGGAAGTGGAAAGAAATATCTACAAAATGAGGCAGCTGTTACAGAAACAGGTATCTGAAAAATTCCAAGATTTCCAGTCAATTTTTGTTCAGTTCTGATTTTCTCCCATTTCTTAGGCCGCGTACACACGAGGGGATATGTCCGCTGAAAACGGTCCGATGGACCGTTTCAGCAGACATCTCCGCTCGTGTGTATGGGCTAGCGGACAGATTTCTCCACCCGACAGATTTCAAAGCATGCTTTGAAATCTATCCGGTGGGGATCTGTCCGCCCGACATGTCTGCTGGTTAGTACACTTACCAGCAGACATGTCGGCCCCCACCGCCGCCGCGCCGCTGCCGAATGGATTCGGCGCAAGCGCGGAAGTGTTTTACTTCCTGGTGCGGTGACGTTGCGGTGACGCGGCGGCATCAACGTCACCCGCCGCGTCACCGCCACGTCACCGCGCCTTCCGGCGGCGGGGAATTTGATCCGATGGTGTGTACACGCCATCGGATCAAACTCCCGATCGGACATATCCGATGGAAATGGTCCGCGGACCGTTTTCATCGGATATATCCGATCGTGTGTACGCCGCCTTAGGGATGTCCCCATTTTGTGGAGTGCCACAGAATTAGAGCTAGTGTGACCAATAATAATTCAATTTATCAATTCAAAATCTCCTAATTTATCACTTGTGTTTGAGTGATAAAAACATGACAGGGATATTAATCCTTACCTACTCTATATACCGGAACTTTAAGTATGTTTTTTGTATTCCATATATTTATTACCACCATCCCTTGATTGTGTGTATAGAATAGATGGTGTGTTGTTTGAACAACAACTAACAACTGTTTATGATATTAAACAAAAATGTTCTTGCAAATGTTTATTTATGACTAGGGATGAGATTAGTACATCGTATGTTTGATCGTTCGTCGAATTACGAATGTTCTGGGCCGTTCACGCCAAATTCGAGTTATGTTTCACAGGCCATAATTCACTGTGGCATCGCAGTGCATTGCTGGCTGATGATTGGCCAAACATGCACAATAACCCGCATGCTTGGCCAATCGCAGCTTTCAAAAAATGGAGAGCCATAATTGGCCAAAGCCAGGGTGGCTTTGGCCAATTATGGCTCAGGGGGTTTAGTACACGCCCCACACTATAAAAGGCCGCCTGCAGGTCGGCCTTGTGTAGTGTGTTGTGGTGGTTAAAAGAGAGAAGACAGACAGAGAGATAGTGTAATTATTAGTAGGTAGATAGAGCAGGCAGGCAGGCAGGCTAGTTAAAGTTAAAGGCCCAGATTCATAGAGCAATTATGCCTGTCTAACTGGTGTTAGACAGGAGTCATTTCAAATTTCGCGCGCTGTATCACTAGTTTGAATCCTCAAACCATGATACAGCGGCTTCGGGCTTCGATCCGAGAGGCTTACGTCTTCGTAAGCCTTCGGATCTACGCTGCGATATTTTTGCGGCCTCTGGGAGGAGTTTGCGTCGTTTTGATGCGTCGGGATATGCAAATGAGTTTTTACGGCGATCCACGAAGATACGAGCGGTCTTCGCAATCGCTTACGTCTATTTTTTTTTACGTACTGTTAGACCAGCTTTTTGCTGGTCTAACGGTGCGTAGCCCATGTTAAGTATGGCCGTCGTTCCCGCGTTGAATTTAAATTATTTTTTTATTTTTTACGTAAGTCGTTCGGGAATAGAAATGTCCGTAAACGACGCTACTCAAACAACGAATGACGTAACGACGTGATTTCGCGCAATGCACGGCGGGAAATTTGCGAACGGAGCATGCGCAGTTCGATCGCCGCGGGAACGCGCCTATTTTAAATGCTTCACGCCCCCTACTCGCGTAGATGGATTGCGACGGGAGAAATACACTACGCCGCCGTCGTTTTATGGACAAAATCTACCTGGATTCCACGTAAAGCCAGGTAAAAAACGGCGGCGTAGTGTATTTCTGATACGCTACGATAATCGAATTCTCTCTGAATCTGGGCACTAGTGTGTAGAGGATATATATATGCATCCCAGGTGTTGTATATATATTTATACACTGTATAGTTTGGCTAGATCAGCTCTAGATAATTTACTGGCAGGCAGGTGATTGTGCTAGCTGCAGTATTCTAATGTGGTTTATTGCCTGTGTCCTCTGCAGTGTGCACCATAAAGCTATGTGGTGTGTGTACTGCCTTTGTCCTCTGCAGTGTGCACCATAAAGCTATGTGGTGTGTGTACTGCCTTTGTCCTCTGCAGTGTGCACCTAAAGCTACGTGGTGTGTGTACTGTATGTATCTGTGCTATTTTTTCAATGATTTTCATCCACATTGCAGGGACCAGACATTACATTAAAGCCGCAAGCAGTTTTAAATTACTTTTTTCTTCTAAACAAATATTTTATTGGGTTTTACAGGTGATACAGATAATACTGTGTACAGTTAATATTGTACGTCAAATAACAACATAGAACCATGGAATATAAAATTCGTAGCATGTTCACTAGCAATAACATTGTGGTATAATAACGGAATCAACAGAATCAACAGAGGTTTGGCTG
Organism: Rana kukunoris; assembly: GCA_029574335.1. Lineage (NCBI taxonomy): Eukaryota > Metazoa > Chordata > Amphibia > Anura > Ranidae > Rana > Rana kukunoris. The sequence continues at coordinate 148,692,652 of CM056055.1, forward strand.
GATAGCATTAGCAGAAGTATATATCTCAGGTAGATCTTTCCACCGAAGCGGCACCCCAAAGGGGAACTCAGTGCCACTAGGGCGGGAGGACCTCGTCTGTGGTGTCCAACCATCATTGGGTTATACAAGGAATTTGAGGTTACATGTTTCAAACAGAGGAGAGAAGAAAAAAAAAAAAAAAAGAGAAGAAAAAAAAAAAAAAAAGAGAAAAAGGTGGGCAATCCTACGCATTGCTCGGTCAAGAATAAGGGTCGAACGGGTCGAACGGTCTATAGTTCTATAGGTCTCTTAAGCTCAGCTAAATGTGGCTTTAAGCCATTCGGACCATGGTTGCCAACCAGTATGGTGTTTCATGGTTTGTTGTCTAGTGGAGGTAGTCAATGTCTCGTAACTGTAATGTAGGGCCACCAGGTCCTTAGTCTGAGTCAGGTTTGGGATGTCAGTGGACCTCCAGAGTCTTGTAATGGAAAGCCTGGCTGCAAGTAATATATGAGTGGTAATATGCCTAACAGGGAAGGGTATATCATCAATGGTCAGGTTTAGGAGTGCCAGTGCAGGTGTTGGAGGAATCGGGGATTTAGTGATTTGTGAAATCAAAGTAAAGACGTCGCTCCAGTACGTTTGGATGGCGGGGCAAGCCCAGAAGATATGTAACATATCTCCCCGTGCAGTACCACACCTCCAACACATGTCGGAGACCTGATTGCCAAAGGATGCCATCCGGGATGGAGTCATATACCATCTAAGAGTGATTTTTTGTGTGAGTTCCCAGAGGGTCGAGCACTTGGTGGACTTGTATACTGCTTCGAGCGCTCTTTGCCATTGGGTAACCTCAAAAGTGAGACCCAGATCAGTTTCCCACTTCTGGTGTTGGCGTGACTTGGTGAAGGTTCGTTTGTGGTGTAAGGTGTTATAAAAGTAGGATATACCCTTGATCCCAGACGTGGGGTCAGTAAGGTATCTCCATGTCTTCGGATGAATACCGTATAGGAGGGTTCCAAGAGATTCCAAGCAGTGACGTATGCGAAGGAAGGTGAAGCTGTCGTTAGGAGGGAGTTGGAACTCAGATTGGAGGGCAGAAAAGGGTTTAGGGCGGGCGTTGTGAAGCAGGTGCTGGAGTGAATGAATCCCTTTGCGTTTCCATGTAGTAAGTGGTAAATCCGGGGATAGGTAGTGGAGGACTTCCAGAGGTATGTGGTACTGTGGGGTGCTTGGAGTGTAATCTACTATTTTGAGCATTTTCTTCCATGCGAGGACTGAAGCCCTCATGGGTGGGGAGATAGTTGATGGGATGGGGGTCCCGAGGGGAGTACTTAAGAGCCAATTTTTTAGATTGGGGCGGGAGAGCGTGAGAGTGAGGGCTTCCAGTTGGCCCCAGGGGGCGCTCGGTTGGGGTTGAAACCAGGTGGGGAGTTGTGCTAGCACTGCTGCTAGGTGGTAGTCACCAAAATCTATGGATCCAGCGCCACCCACTAGTTTATGTTTAATCAGTTGTGTGTGTGCACATCTAGGACGTTTGTCTTTCCATAAGTATCTATTTAGGAGCGTTTGGAGGGCTCTAAAAAAGGATGCCGGCAAGGGTATTGGGAGCGTTCTAAAGAAGTATAGTATTCGAGGTAGGCATAACATTTTGAATGCCGCCAGTCTACCTGACCATGACAGTTCGTGTTTGGCCAATTGGGAGGTGTGCGTTTGTATGTCTTTAAGTAGAGGGAGGAAGTTGTGTGAGTAAAGATTTTTAAGGGATCTCGGAAGTTGGATGCCTAGGTAGGATATGCTAGTGTCTGCCCATTTGAACGGGTACTGTAGTTGGAGTAGATTCTTCATTGTAGCGTCTATGTTGATGTCAAGTATGAAGGACTTGGTTGCGTTTACCTTATAGTATGAGACTGCACTAAACCAGTCAAGCAATTTCTGTACTGTTGCCAGGGAAGAGGCCGGATCTGTGAGAACCAATATGACGTCATCAGCGAAGAGGCTGATTTTGTGTGATGTTGGGCCTATTCGCATTCCCGAGATGTTTGGGTGAGATCGGATATGTTCCGCTAGTGGTTCCATAACCATGTTAAAGATTAGAGGGGATAGCGGACAGCCCTGCCGCGTGCCGTTGGTGATGCTGAAGGGGCGAGAGAGCATACCCTCAGCGAATACTTGGGCGGAGGGATCGGAGTACAGTGCCATAATGGCAGAGAGTATGTGTCCTTGGAAACCAAATTTATTGAGTACTGCTCTAAGGTATGACCAATGGACTCTGTCGAACGCCTTCTCTGCATCCAGGGAGAGAAGCAGAGAAGGCGTTCCGCTGGTCTCGGCGTGGTGAATGAGGTCAACCATTCTTCTGGTGGCATCGGAGGACTGCCGACCCCTCGTAAACCCAGTCTGGTCTTTATGGATTAGAGTGGGCATGACATCTATCAGGCGTGTGGCTATCGTTTTGGCGTAGATTTTGAGATCAAGGTTAAGAAGGGATATCGGGCGAAAGTTTTGGGGGAGATCCGGCTCCTTACCCGGCTTAGGAATCGTTACAACCAATGCATTCAAATATTCGGTCGGAAAAGAGGAAGAGGAGGCAGCTCTATTAAATACCTCTGTGAGGTGTGGGGCTAGGATGTCAGAGAATCGCTTATAGTACTCTCCAGTTAGGCCGTCGGGTCCAGGCGTTTTACTGTTGGGCAGGGAGTCAATGGCAGCCTTAACGTCTTGGACTGTAAATGGGGCATTAAGGATGTCAAGTTGGGAGGATGTTAATTTAGGTAGGTTGAGGTCACAGAGGAACCGATCAATGTCAATTTGCGCAGGTTGTGGGGTAAGGGGGTCCTGTTTCAAATTATATAAGTCCCCATAGTAGGCGCTAAACGCGTCAGCGATGTCCTGGGGGTTGGATAGGGGTTGGTGCGTATGAGGGTGGAGTAGTCGTGCAATTTTAGATTTAACTCGTCTTCCCTTAAGGCGTTGAGCCAATTGTTTCCCCGCCTTATTGGAAGTGGAGTAGGTAGTGGCTTTCAGCCTTCTATAGAGGAATTCATAGGAGTGTAATAGCAGGGTTTTAAGTTCTTGTCTGAGGGACAACAATTGGTCTGTCAGGGGTTTCCGAGAGTCTACCTTATGTTTGGATTCCAGGTCGGCAATTTGGGACGTCAATTCGTCTAGTCGCTGCGTCCTCTTTTTCTTATGATAGGAGCTGAGTTTAATCATTACACCTCTCACAAACGCTTTGTGCGCACTCCACACCACGGCAGGGTCAGGGACGGAGCCCCCATTTATAGTAAAGTACTCATTGATGCTATCAGATATTTCGGTGGCATATTCATTTTGTTGAATAATATAATTATTTGCCCGCCACAGATATGTGTTGCGTTGTGGGCTGGAGTCTTCGATTGTAATGGATATGGGGGCATGGTCCGACCATGTCGTGGTGTGGATTTCTGAATTACAGATTTTTTGCAGAGACCACTTGTCCGTCAGAAATAAATCTATTCTGGAGTATGTGGTATGTCTGGAGGAGAAAAACGTGAAGTCCCGTTCGGAGCCGTGATGGCATCGCCACACATCATACAGGTCATGGGCGGGAAGAAAGTGTTTCAAAGGCGATTCACGCCGCTTTGCAGCAGAAGTGGTGTCTAGATTAGAGTCGGGAACCAGGTTGAAGTCTCCGCAAAGTACTAGGTTGCCCGTCCGGATTGGGCTGACCTTGCGCATGATCATCCTTAGAAATTTCATCTGGTGGGAGTTCGGGGCGTACAAATTAACGATGGTATATGGGGTTCGGTTGATGTTGGCGGTAAGAATTATAAAACGGCCCTCAGGGTCAGAGGTGAGGTTAAGAAGCTGGAAGTCTACCGTATCTTTTATGGCAACCATAACTCCTCTGGTTTTGGTAGAATGAGAGGCATGGAAGATGTGGGGGAATTTGTTGTGCTTGCAGAGGGAGGTATCCGTGGACAGCAGATGGGTTTCCTGCACACACAGGACGTCACTGTGAAGATCTATGGCGGACCGCCACAGTGAGTGCCGTTTTGCTGGATGGTTTAAACCATTGGTATTCAGGGACAAAATAGTGAATGGCATTGTGGGTGGGTGTTGGTAGCGAAGTGAAGAGAAACACTTACAGTTAGGCGTTGTAGACTGCAGGAGCCGATGGTTGAGGACAAAAAAGTAGTAAACTGGCGGCAGGCCAGAGACCTGGTGTAGTACGTTTCAGCAGTCTGCGAATAGAGCAACACGTTAAACAGCAAAAACAAAGATTCAAGGAGGAGGGGAGAGAAAAAAAAAACACAGAGCAAAAACAAAACCGTAAAAGATAGTCGTGTTGAGCACGCTAGTGGCGTAGCGTAACTACCCTGTGAGCCCACAGGGTGTCTAGGATGTAGAGGGGGTGGTAGTCACCACTTAGGCCTCTAATTGGGGGTAAAAAGAGTCAAACGGAACAGTGAGGTATCAAACAAGGAGAGTAGCCATTGCAGAGAGTAGGGGAACTTGAAGATCGATGTGATAAAGGGCCTCAAGTTAGGAGGACATCGTTCAGGTACGGGAGCGATCCGAGGTTCTGCGGGACGCTGGTGGTTGTCGTTCAAGCGGAGCAGGTTTAGGTGGGTCTGGTAGAATTCCCCAGGCGTGCAGGAGACGTAGGCCCTTGTCTAGGTCGTTCACAGCATGTGATTGGCCATTCCTGGTGACAAGAAGGGTAGCTGGATATCGCCACTTGTAGGGAATTTTGTGGTTTTGCAGGCCTTTAGATATAGGGCTCAGCTGGCGTCTTTGTTGAAGAGTGAATTTGGAGAGGTCAGGGAAAAATTGAATCCCCGTGTACGGAGCTGGGAGAGGTGATTTCAGTTTTGCGCCCATTATGAGAGTTTCCTTGGTGTGGTAATAGTGAATTCTCATCAATACATCTCTGGGCACTGATGCGGCCAGGTGGGGCGGTTTTGCAATCCTGTGGATCCTATCAATGAGTAATTCTTGAGGGGATGCGTCAGGGATAATGATGTGCATCAGATCCCTAGTATAGTTGTTCAGATCTGCCGGCAGCACTGATTCAGGGACCCCACGCAGTTTAACGTTATGTCTGCGGGACCTGTCCTCAAGGTCTGCTAGTTTGGCGCGCATCCATGCTTGGTCCTCTTTAATGTCTTCAAAACAATCAATGACCTCATTCACAGTGGAAGTACAGTCAGTGAGGCCTACTTCAACATTAGACACTCTGTTACCTAAAGAGTGTATATCTGAGGTGATTTTAGCAAACAGGGAGGAGAGATCAGTCATGAGGGAAGTCTGCAGGGAGAGCAGCATGTCCTTTAGGGTTGTATCCATGACAGGCTGGCCTGATGTGGGGAAGGACGCCATGGAGGAATGCAGGGCCTGGTTAGAGAGGAGGGGGTTAAAAGCCTGGGCCTCAATTGGTATGTGAGGCGGCCGCTGCTGCGGCGCGTCCAGCCGCATTTTAGCCTTTGCTGGGCTGCTGGGAAGGGTGTCAGCACACGGGGGACCTGTGGGCAGACCGAGGGTACCTGTATCTGGCGATGTGTCCGGGTATTCGTCTGGAAGATCCGTGTAGGATTCCGGCGGTGCCGACGGGGCGGCGCCATCTTGTCCTCCATAGCTCTTCGCCGCCGGCTTGTAGGCGAATTCTGTGAGCTTCTGAGGTATGTGGTCTGTCATTCTTTTCCGGGATACGCTCATTTTAATCACCGGAGCGTCTGCTACGTGGATGTCCGTTTTAGGAGCGAGGATGGCGGCCCAAAGCGCTGGATTGTGTCCCCTGTCTGCAGCACTGAGAGATCAGGCGTCCATCACTGTCTCCGGTCGGCCACGCCCCCAAATTACTTTTTTCTTATAGTAATCTCATTTTGTGCAGTGACATTTTGTGCAGTGACATCTAAACACATGCCACTTCACCCAGCAGGTACGATATTTAAAGGAATTTTTTTTTTATTTAAGCATCATTAAGATCACTGCTCCAGAAAAAACAACTGTTTTTAAAACTTTTTTTCCATTGATACATGTTCCCTGGGGCAAGACCCGGGTTCTCAAAGACATTTTCACAAGCATACTATAGACACCCAGCAGGTACATTATTTAAAGGAATTTTTATTTTTTTATTTAAGCATCATTAAAATCACTGCTCCAGAAAAAGCTAAACATTTTTAAACTTTTTTTCCATTGATACATGTTCCCTAGGGCAAGACCCGGGTTTTCTAAGATGTTTTACAACAATAATTTGCATATTAGGCTTTAAAATAAGCACTTTTGAATTCGAACGTTTGAGTCCCATAGACGTCAATGGGGTTCTAAATGTTCACACGAATGGTCGGTTCGTTCAAAGGTTCTGGTGCGAACCGAACGGGGGGGTGTTCGGCTCATCCCTATTTATGACTACAAAAACTATGATTTATTATATTGTGAAACACTCTGCTATTATGGTGTGTTAGCTTAACAAGCAAACATATTCTTGGACCCATTTAAAACACTCCTGGCTTCAAACTTGTTTTGGCCCTATACAGAAAATTCTTAATCAATAATAACTTTTACAAAAGACATAAAATAATAATAACAAAAAGACAAGGGGCCAGATTCACAAAGAATCTGCGGCGGCGTAGCGCAGGCCATTTACACTACGCCGCCGCAACTTAATTGAGCAAGAGCCGTATTCCCAAAGCACTTGCTCCGTAGTTTGCAGCGTAGTGTAAATGGCCCGGCGTATCCCCGCATAATTCAAAGGGGGCGGCTTGTATTTAAATTAAGCGCGCCCCCGCATCGATCGAACTGCGCATGCGCCGGCCGGGAAAAAAGCCCAGTGCGCATGCTCCAGCTCACGTCGGAAAACGTCGCTGAAACCGACGTGAAAACAACGTGATCGTCACGTACGCAATGCCCTATTTGCGAATTACTTACGGCATAGGCAAATGAGAAATCAACGTAAAGGCCACCTAGCGGCCAGGAAAGTAATTACATCTACGATCCGACGGTGTAAGTGTTTTACACCTGTCGGATCTTCACTGTATCTATGTGTAAGTGTTTCTATGAATCACAGGCATAGATACCCAGTAAAAAAACAGATACGACGGTGTTTCCTGCGATACACCGGCGTATCTCTTTTGACAATCTGGCCCAAGGTGTTCAGACAGTTGGGGTGGTAGATTCAAAAGCCATTTTTAAGCTGCAAAAAAAAAAACAGGACCAGTGCGTTCTGAAGCTCCAGCATTAGAGCTGTAAGCCTTGTCCTGCGTTTCTTTCTCTATTTAAAATCAATGGTTCCCTATGGGAGCCCATTGATTTGAATAGAGGTCGCACCAGAAGTCGGATCAAGATGATCCGACTTGCGGGGCGACTGGTGTGCAGGGAATCTTAAAGGGGAACTCCGCGCAAATTAAAAAAAAAAATTGCGTGAGGTTTCCCCCCAGGATGATACCAGACCCTTCGGTCTGGTATGCATTTTAAGGGGAATACCTACGCCGAAAAAAACAGCGTGAGGGTTCCCCCACTTTTGGCATCTTTATCTCCGGAAGGATACATTTCTTCTGTTATTTCCCCCCCGGGGGGGTCTTTTTTGTATTGCATTGTAATCTGCCAATGGATACCGCACCCTAATTGGTGAGTCCGCAACTAAGGCCGCGTACACACGAGGAGACATGTCCGATGAAAATGGTCCGCGGATGTCTCTGGGGATCATTTGGTCTGATGGTGTGTACACACGATCAAACCAAAATCCCCGCGGACAGACGTGGCAGTGACGTGGCGGTGACATTGGAAGTAAAATGCTTCCACGCATGCGTCAAATCCATTCGACGCATGCGGGGGATTTCTGTCCGCTGGTTAGGCGTACTAACCAGCGGACATGTCTAACGGACAGGTTTCCAGCGGACAAGTTTTAAAGCATGTTTTAAATCTTTTGTCCGCTGGAAACCTGTCCGCTAGGCCATACACAGTCTGATATGTCCGCTGAAACTGGTCCGCTGACCAGTTTCAGCGGACATGTTCGATCGTGTGTACGCGGCCTTATGGGTTGCTGTAAAAAGGAATAATATCCTACACATTTAATTAACATAGTGAGCATAGGACCTGCCCTCCCCCTTTTTTTCTATCATGTCACATGCCTTGGTGCATTTTCTAAAAGTGCACCAAAAGTCCTGCTCTTTCAGAAAGCACAACAAAAACTCAGGACCTAATAGAAAGTCTATGGGACTGGGACTAAAACCACAGGCAACCTGCACTAAAATTGTGCTCTGCTGTGTCAAAACTACAGTGCAGAAATGTGAAATGGCTCTTAACCCTTTCACTGCCATATGCTGTACAGACCTACAGCACTGCTTACAGCTGGCCAGATCCGTAAGCTGCTGAACAAACTGATAGCTCTAATCGGTGGCAAAATGTGACACCCCCCTTCTACCACCGTTGCTCTACCACTGTGTCTCCTGCCCCTTCACTTGCCTATGCTGACATTTAAAATTCCCCCACCCTCACTCTAACTTTTCCTTACCCTGCCTTGACCTTCCTGCTCTGATCCCCCCAGCACTGACTCCCCCACTTGAAAACTCTGATCCCTCTGTGGCTGTCCTGCAGCGATCATATTGTCTCTTCCGCCAGCTGTTTGTGTTGCAGGGCAGCCACAGAGGGATCGACCTGCAAAAAGAGATATCCCTGTGCTGCTCCGACCCCCCCTTCCGTGCTCCTCTACCTTTCTGATGTCCAGGCACCAAGATTGCTAACACCAACACCTCCACACGTGCAGAGGTGTTGGTGTTAGTAATCTTGGCAGATGTGATCGGAAAGGATTGAACTTTTTTACCAGCTGTGTACACAAACTGTTTATGGACTAAAATAAATGAATATGTATATAGTGACTTAACTAAGTGTTTTGATGAATTGTGTGCATAGCACCGCATGTGTCTGCTTAAACATATTGTTTTATATTCATCAACTCTTTTTGTGTTTCAATTATAAAAAAAATGCTATGCAAATTTGTTATTTCCTATGTGGCCATAATGCAGTATTTTCCTGAAATATCACGCTATGACCACTAGATGGAGCTGAAGATCATTGAGGATTAATCAGAGATCTTTAATAAAGCGTTTGCAAATCCTGTTTGTTAATTTTTACCTAGGTACCAGGTAAGCCTATAAAGGCCTATAATAAGACTTACCTATTTGTAAAATCCATATCTTGTAAATGTGCATTGTTTAAGAGATATTCACCCTGCGTGTAGCCAGTGACTGGCGCTCTGAAGGTCCAGCATACCTTCGTGCTAGAACCGAGGTCTCCTAAACGCATGCACGGGAGTGACGTCATTGTGGCACCATCTGCTCACTTATCCCTTGCTGATCAGAGTGGGTGGATATCTGGTCCATGACCAATCTGCTTATGCCAGGGGTGTCCAAACTTTTTTCAAAGAGGGCCAGATTTCATTGAGTGAACGTACTCGAGGGCTGACCGTTTTGCCAGACATTCTGGGCCAGATTCAGGAACACTTGCGCTGGAGTATTTCGATATGCGCCGCGTAACTGTGAAGATGCGCCGTCGTTTCTATGTGCCCGTACCCACCAAACTAGATGCGCCCAATAACGGGTCATTTGCGACCGGCGGAACGTTCCGACGCCAGAGTATCGTCAGCGCTTAATTTCGCTGGGCGCAACAGTCGCGCCTATTGATTTCCCCTGCAAATATGCAAATGAGGGAGATTTCCCAATTCACGAACGGATTAGCACCATACGCTGGCTACATGCGCCGCGCGTATCTCGTCTGTCCGGCGCAAAGTTATTTCTACAAAAGGCTGCTTTATCTTTACTCCAGACGGTCACAGGTCAGCAGGAGAGCAGCTACAGCAGCGTTACCGACGATAAGAGCTAGCTGAGCACCCCCACTTGCAAGGACAACACCTCTGTCCATGCTTGTCTGTCAAATTTTACAGCCATGGAGGAAGACATCATAGGTCTCCATAGCCGAGATGACGGCTGACAGCTCCTGGCCATTAAAGTTCAGCTTTCTCCTGTGTGTTTGCGGGGAACGGGAGCAGCCATCTCAGAACAAAAGTAACATCACTGCGGGGAGGGGGAGCAGGATATACTTTAGTGCCGGAATGGCGCTTCTACGGGCGCATTTAAACGCCCAACGGAAGGCATTGCGCTGACGTTTCCCGTGAAGTGGTGCCGACGGAAGTTGTGAGCATGCGCACAAAGGGGGCGAGTGGAGCCTCACTCACTGCGCATGCTCCGTGGTTGATGCGCTGAACGTAAGCCTCTGCACTGGGCTCCGCCCATCATTTACATATGATCACACCCACTTCCCCTTGCGTCGGGTTACGCCAGCGCATTATCGTTACTCTGGCGCAAGTTTACGCGCAACTGCTATGTGAATAACAGTACTTGCGCTGAAAGGGTCTTCAGAGTAACGTAAATGAGAAGCGTTACTCTGGAGCAAAGATGCTCTGATCTACCTGAATCTGGCCCTCTGTGGACCATTAAAATTTGGTCTAAGTGTGTTCCTCTGAGCACTAATACACTGCCCAACAAGAATTTCCTTGCTTTTGTGGCTGTGTGTGGTTAATAGATAAGCTCAGGCATGTTATTTGGATATACCGTATTTATCAGTGTATAACACACACCTTCACTTCTAAAATTTTAAATAAAGAACTGTGAATCAAAATAAGGGTCACAGCCCATCAATACAGCCTTCACAAATGCCATCAATGCAGCACCCCCATTGCCCTGAATGCAGCCTCACCATTGCAGTCTGATTCATTCATCTGCAGCATTGGATGAGACAGCGGAGGGGGCTGGATGAGTGCCAACAGACATACATGAGCATATCCTGTTTTATTGGCGGCCTCTTTTATCGAAAGTCCCGCCTCCTGTGATGGACAGAACAGTCTCCAATGGCAGTGCAGGAGACGGGACTTCCTTTTACACAGGTCGCAGTGTAAACAGGAAGAACTCCTGTATGCACAGCGCTCGTCCTGCCTCCTCTAAAGCAGCCAGCATGTATTACTTTTGTGGCCCTCGCCGCTCGAGGATTGGTTGGGGGCCACAAAAGACATACATGTCAAAATGACCAGACGGGCCATCCGAAACCGGAACGCGGGTCCGAATGGCCCGTAGGCCAGACTTTGGACATGCCTGGCTTATGCAGTGCGGACATGGACATAGCCTACACTGCTATATGTGCAGTTGGATGTACAAGGACCGTCTGTCTTTTTTTAATCACTTTTTATTATGATTTTGTACAGAACAGTAATACAAGGTAAAAAACATGCATGTATACTAAAATACATGAAACAACTCAAAGGAAATGATAATGATCATAAATTCCTCAATGAGATAACTAAAACACTGATATCCTCTGACAGGAATGGGTGTCTCAGATATTAGAAATTGTAATAAATGCCGTCTGAAGACGTGTAACCAACCACGAAACGCGTTGAGCGTGGCCACGTGATCCAACCGTCCAATCAGGTGAGTGGGATCCCGGGACTCACGGCGTCAGGAGCAGGAATCCCTTAGACAGCTTAACCAGTGAGAGCCGCTCATCATAAGGATTGTGACAGGCGCCATATTCATTTTAATTTTGTAAGCATAACTTTTAACAGTGACTTTCTGTATTTGATAAACGTTTTTACACTATGTGGAGTTTCCCTCTTATCCTTTTATGACCGCATTCTGAGAGAATCACCAGAGTCCACCAGGAGGTAGCAGAGTGACGGAGGAGAGATCCAGCTGCACTGCATCATATCCCTGAGAGACAGCCAGTGTTCAATGCACACTGATGACTTCTATCTGGTGAGTGAGGTCCCTTTGGGGGATCCCTGTCTGTCAATACGTTTGTTCCGTATTTCTCCTATTTTAGGACCGGCTGATGGACTTTTAGCATTCATTACATTTTCTAATATCTTAGACACCCATTCCTGTCAGAGGATATCAGTATTTTAGTTATCTCATTGAGGACTTTATGATCATTATCATTTCCTTTGAGTTGTTTCATGTATTTTAGAATACATGCATTTTCCATTAGAAATTTATATTTAGCAGGATATGGTAACATATTTCTTTTTTGAGCACTTTGGAGCACTAAATCAGCACTGTTAGGGCCAGATACGCCGGTGTATCGTAGGAAACACCGTCGTATCTCTGTTTTTTTTACTGGGTATCTATGCGTGTGCTTCCTAGAATCACATACGCATAGATACAGTGAAGATCCGACAGGTGTAAAACAATTACACCGTCGGATCGTAGATGTAATGACATTGCTGGCCGCTAGATGGCCTTTACGTTGTTTTCTCATTTGCCTATGCAAATGAGCCTAATACGCCAATTCCCGAACGTTTTTACGCCGCCCCGTCGTCGTTTACGTTGTTTGCGTAAGCGTAAGATTACCCCTGCTATATGAGGGGGAACCTTACGAAGTTCCGTCGTATGCCATGTTAAGTATGGCGTCGGGTCAGCGTCGTCTTTTTCCATCGGTTACGTCGTTTTACTAAGTCGTTCGCGAATAGGGCATTGCGTAAGTGACAATCACATCGTTTTCACGTCCGCTTCAACAACGTTTTCCGACGTGAGCTGGAGCATGCACACTGGGCTTTTTTCCCGGCCGGTGCATGCGCAGTTCGATCGACGCGGGGGCGCGCTTAATTTAAATACAAGCCGCCCCCTTTGAATTACGGGGCCTTACGCTGGGCCATTTACACTATGCCGCCGCAAACTACGGAGCAAGTGCTTGGAGAATACGGCACTTGCTCTGTTAAGTTGCGGCGGCGTAGTGTAAATGGCTTACGCTACGCCGCCGGGAAATGTACCAGAATCTGGCCCTTAGTGTTTATCTTTATCAGTATAACACATCATTGAGTCTTTAGACATATTCGATTGATTTGCAACTTTTTATATAATAGCCGCTTTACTGCTTATTACTATTCATGACTAGCGATTCATGCAAGTGTTATATTTCATAGTCCATTTTCATCCGTGCGCTGGGTTCAGTATTAGTCTCCTGACCTTAAATCAGGGTCTTTGATACTGAGTTTATTTTTAAGGTATAAAACATATGTACATCTTGTGGTACCTAGGACAAGTGGAAGGCGGGGCTGTAGGCCTGCCTGAGTTTGTAGGAGGAGTCGGAGGGCTATTTATCCCTCCTCCCCTCTAATCTCCGACGTCGGTGGGGTTTCTGGGTATCTGACGCACGTCACTTCCGGCCGGCTCACAGAGCGGCAGTCGGCCGTAGCATGATGGTGGTTCACCTCCCGGGCACCGTCGGGGGGACCCCCCCTCTCTTTTAATCCCTGGGTTCCACCAGCTCCTTGGGGGGCCGCCCCATCCATCCTCCCTTGCAGCCCTGTTTTTCTGTACGGCTCTGTAGGGGGCCGCCCGCTTCTCCCGGCGCTCATACCGAGGCGAACCAGGGGGGACTGTTCGTCCGTCCTTCTGGCGTTAGGATGCCGGCCGCCTGCATGCTTCTCTCGGCACTCATGCCTGGGGAGAGCGGGGGGGGGGGGGCCGTCCGTTCGCTTTGCATGTGCCCGCGCCGGGGGGGTGGCTCAGTCCTTCCATCCACCGCTGGACCAATCCCTGTGCTTCTTTCAGCATCATCACTGTTGTCACGGCGCTCATGGAGGGGGTGTGTTGTCCATCCACGTTCTAGGCTCATCTCGCTGCAGGAGGCTGCCCACCCCTCCTCCTCCAGGTACTCTCGCTGGGTTATGGGGGGGGCCCCATCCACCCTTCGGTCAGGGCACATGTTGAAGGGGGAGGCCACCCACTCACGGGTTCTTGGAGGCATCCTCTCCTCTTCTGGCTCATGCTGATTTCACGAGGGGGGGGCGTTACCCTCCCACTCCTCCCGGGGCTGTGGCTGGCAACATGTGGGGGGGGATCCATCCACTCCTCCATGGCTTTCACTATGGTCAGGGGGGGCATCTACCCACTCAGCCCGGGCACACACTGGCAGCATGGGGGAGGCATCATCTACTCCTGGGGTCATGCTAGCAGCAGGGGGGAGGCCGTCTCCCACATCTCCAGGGGGCACGCTGGCAGCATGGATGAGGGCTTTCTACCCACATCTTTAGGGGTCATGCTGTCAGCAGGGGACAGGGCTGTCTCCACTTTTCCAGGGGTCACGCTGGCAGCATGGGGGGGCTGTCCACCATTTCTCCCGGGTCACGCTGGCAGCATTGGGGCGCTGTCTACCCACGTCTCCACGGGTCACGCTGGCAGTTTCCTTGCAATATGCAACTTTTCAGATCCTATCTCTGCGTTTCAGTCTCTGCATTTTCTGTCACAGCGTTTTCGCCTGGTAGTTCTGCCCCAGGGTTTTCCTGTCATAGCCTTTCTGCCCCATGGTTTTTCTGTCATAGCGTTTCTGCCCCAGGGTCATAGCGGTTCTGTCAGCAGTATGTTTTCTGTCATAGCAGTTCTGTCAGCAGTATGTTTTCTGTCATAGCGGTTCTGTCAACGGTATGTTTTCTGTCATAGCGGTTCTGTCAGCGGTATGTTTTCTGTCATAGCGGTTCTGTCAGCTGTATGTTTTCTGTCATAGCGTTTCTGTCAGCAGTATGTTTTCTGTCATAGCGGTTCTGTCAGCAGTATGTTTTCTGTCATAGTGGTTCTGTCAGCAGTATGTTTTCTGTCATAGCGGTTCTGTCAGCAGTATGTTTTCTGTCATAGCGGTTCTGTCAGCAGTATGTTTTCTGTCATAGCGGTTCTGTCAGCGTTATGTTTTCTGTCATAGCGGTTCTGTCAGCAGTATGTTTTCTGTCATAGCGGTTCTGTCAGCGGTATGTTTTCTGTCATAGCAGTTCTGTCAGCAGTATGTTTTCTGTCATAGCGGTTCTGTCAGCAGTATGTTTTCTGTCATAGCGTTTCTGTCAGCGTTATGTTTTCTGTCATAGCGGTTCTGTCAGCGGTATGTTTTCTGTCATAGCGGTTCTGTCAGCTGTATGTTTTCTGTCATAGCGTTTCTGTCAGCAGTATGTTTGCTGTCCATGTTTGGGCTGGAGGTGCCCTGGCATGGGGGGGGGGGCAGAGTCTGGCAGGACAGTCAGGTTCTTGGTGGTCACCGTTCAGGCGAAGGGGGGGTGCAGCGGGGCGAGGGGCCGGTTGGGGGGTGTCATTGCTTGTTCTTGCCTTACGTTGTTTGTTTCTTGTCGTAGCATGTTCTGTCTTAGGGGTTTCAGTCACTGTATGTTTCCTGTCATGTCATATTTCAGGCTGGGGTTTCGTTTTCTTATGTTTGTTAACCTCAATCTTCTCGCCTGTCATGTCACGTCAGGCTATGCTTTTCATTCACCTGTAGAACTACCCACCACGGCAGGGCTGGACTGGGACAGAAATTTGGCCCTGGACTTCACCCAGACTGGCCCACTTTGACAGGTCTCTCCCATGGCGGCCGGACAACTCCGGCACCCCCCCCCCAGCCACCCAAGCCCCCTCTCCCGCTTCACTAGCCGTTCTACTTTATTAGAGTAGAACGGCTGGTACTGGTACTCTTATAGGCAGTACCAGTGGGGAAGCTAGACATTATTTCACCCAGTGCAAAGAATCAGTTCGGTGCCCCCCCTTATGGGACAAGATTAGGCAGAAGGGAGAAACTCCCAGGCCATAGGTGTTGAGTCAGCTGTCTGTCCCCTCCCCTATGCTCCTCTGGTCCTTACCCTGCTTCTCCCCCCCCCCCCCTCAGATGAGCGCTGCGGGAAGGGAGAGACAGAGGAGTGGAGAGGGGCGGCGGTCCACTGTCACTGAAGCCGGCCCACTGAGCCATCGGCCCACCGGGAAACTCCCTGTAGTCCCAATGGCCAGTCCATCCCTGCACCACGGTCTGTGGGTACACGGGTCCTCAATTTTCTGTTCCACGGTTGGTCGTTATCACAGCAGGCCGGTTGCACTCTCACGTCCATTAGCGGGGGGGGGGGGGGTGGTTGTCGGGTTCTGTCAGCATCATGTTCGGCGTGTTTGCTGTCATGGCGTGTTTGCTGTCATGGCGCGTTTGCTGTCATGGCGCGTTTGCTGTAATGGCGCGTTTGCTGTCATGGCGCGTTTGCTGTCATGACGTGTTTCGCAGGTTCAGTACTCGGTGTCACGCAGGTTTCAGCTCATACCGGTGGCCGGTTCTTCTTCGTCCATTTCCATGTCTCATCATATTTCGTAGGTTTTGCTCCTGGTCCAGTGGGCTAGGGCTCACATCTCGGAATCTGTCATGTCTACAGATCCTTTCCTGCTGAGGTTATCATTTTCCAGATGATTGTTGACATCAATGTTCTCGCCTATCACGTCACGTCTTGCCATGCATTACCTTTCATTTCACTTGCAGGACTACCCACTACGGTCTGTGGGTACGTGGGTTCTTCGGTATCTCGGTTGCGCAGCAGGTCACTTGCGCTCACTAGTTATTCACCGGCGGGTCGTCAGGTTCATTTGCATGCTGGGGTCCCTCCAGAACTGCATGTCTTCATGCTTGTGTAGGCTTACAGGGGGTTGTGTTTTCTGTTGTATGTTCTACTCCAGCTTGGTTCGGTCATGGCTGTCGTTGCCATGCAGTCACGAAGTACACGTTTAGACTTGTAGCTTCTTTTGTTCGTATGTCTCGTCATTCCTGTCATTTAGGTTCTTGCATTCCGTCATAGTCAGCCAGGGTGCGCATCTCACGATCTGTCACGTCTACAGATCGATACAGGCTGAGGTTTCGTTTTTTAAATGATTGTTGACCACAATCTTCTTGCCTGTATAACATACGTCATACGTGCATGTTCATTCTCACGCCTATACATCTACCCACCACGGTCTGTGGGTACATCGCCTTGAGTGTGTCGTTTTTAATTACCTGTCTGCGCGGCAGGTTACTCGGGCTCGCTTACAGCTTACACTTATCACATACACTTGGGTGGGATCTGTCGTCAGGTTCATTCACGCGCTGAGGTCTGGTCATTTCTACTCACATCTTTGGCCCAGGCAGCTACAGTGGAGGGGGGGGGGGTGTTTCATGTTTTGTTGTCTGTTGTCTTTTCTTTCAGTTTCCTAGGGTTGGGCTACTTTACATACCAGCATTGAGTGTGTTCTGGCCGTTCCTGCTTGAACAATTTTATTAGGGTTCGCATCCATGGAGTCGTTGCTTCTTCTCTGCTCATGGTAGGGGTCTGGGCCGTTATCTTTGGGGCTGTTCTCTTCTCATAGGTTGCCGGGTCGTCGGGGCGGGTCCGTCAGTCCAGGCTCTTGTCCAATTCCCAGCCTGTTGATGGGGGGGTCCCAGTTACTCGGGTAGGTCGTGTCATGCCATGTCTGGTTCTGTTTCTGTATCGTTGCATATCGCTACTGCATGTTGGCCTCGTCCATTAACATCAGCAACTCTTCTTTCGGGTAGCCGGCTCTCGAAACCCCGTCCCTCCTATCAGTTTGTCCATTTTTGGCATCTCTCCCTCTCACGTCCCCTTACCAGGTGAGGATAGTTAGGCCAGAGGTTGTGGGTGTTTGACATGGGTTACTGGTCTTGCGTCCTATTGGATGGTGTTTGCTTTCACAGGGCTCCTCAGGGCGGCCCTTGTTCCATTCCCCCACGTATCCTCTCACCACCAGCAGTTGTTCCCATGTCTGTGCTTTTTGGAGGGAGGCTTAGTCTGTCAGGCACGGGACAGTCATTTGGTTTTGGGGTTCCTTCCAATCATCGGTTCTTGGGACGCTGGTTTTCTGCTGTCGTAATGGATGCTTATCGGTGCCGTTCTTTGAGACTGTCAGGGCGTGCTTTCTCTACCAGACAGATAATTTGTGCCCTTCCACTCTTTTATCACACCTACTTCTGGGTCTTTTTGCCCACTTATAGGCGTACTGTCCAGCGAGGCTAAAGGCACACCTCAGGCCTGGGTAGTTAGGGTGTCGTATTCCTCGGTGTAGACTCTGACTACAAGTGGAAGGCGGGGCCGTAGGCCTGCCTGAGTTTGTAGGAGGAGTCGGAGGGCTATTTATCCCTCCTCCCCTCTAATCTCCGACGTCGGTGGGGTTTCTGGGTACCCACCCACCCGTTCCCCCTTTTTTCATGTTATCATTTTCTTCATTAATTTCTTCATAATTACTTCAGGGTATGCCCACTTATAGGCATACTGTCCAGCGAGGCTAATGGCACACCTCAGGCCTGGGTAGTTAGGGTGTCATATTCCTCGGTGTAGACTCTGACTACAAATGCTTATACAAGTGTGGAAAAAAATTGAGGAGGGAGAATGTTCCTTTCAGGATCACATGCAGCCATATAAAGCGTGAAAAGCACAACACATCCAAATACAAACTGGAATAGTTTACACGAGTACATTACCAATACAGGGATATGCCTGTAGACTAAGGCCCCTTTCACACTTATACGACTTGTCCCACGATTTTGGACTGCAAAATCGTATGACAAGTCATTCTCCATTATTTTCAATGAACACCATTCATACTGGCACGACTTTAGGTAGTGCCGACTTCAAAGTAGTTCTTGCACTACTTTGATCCGATTTTGATGCCACTTACACAGGCATTCATTGAAATCGCGGCCGTGAATCGCGGCAAAATCACGGTAAAATCGCGCAACTTTGAAGTCGTACAAGTGTGAAAGGTGTCTAAGTCTGAAAATCACAGCCACCTGTCTGTTTACACCCAACTGCCCTCCAATCCAGTCCACTCAAGCAGAGGGGATTGGATCCCCTTCTGTTTGTTTTTGGTGGATCATATTGGAGGTAGGTGGGTGTAAACAGTCCCAAGTCCGTTTACACCCACTACTTAAAAGAGGAGAATGGAGGGTCCAATGGGGTCTAAATGAAAACCTGACAGGCCGCTCTTGTGAAAGGGCTCTTATTAGCCGAGAGATAGCTTCATATTTCATGCATGTATCAGGAACCAGAGTTATGCCTGGTACACACAATGATATTGTCGGACGAATGATTGTCCGTTTTTTTTTTGTTTGTTTTTTTATTTCAACACAATTTTATTGAATATATAGACATTACATGGTCAGAGAAAAGGCATGCATACATTGCCAGTGAGTACAATGGGTAGTCAAAGAGATACAACAGGATACATGTATCAACAGGCAGATCGCAGGAACCAAAAAAAACCTTGATAGCCAGCGATAACCCAACTGACATAAACTGTTATCATAAAATATGACCATGCTCTAAACGATAAACCTGTCTAAGGAGAGACCCTAGACCTAACAATGACAAAAGGTAGAAAAAAAAAAAAAAAGGAAGAAAATAATAAAAAAAAAAAAATAATAAAAAAAAAAGGAAACAAGGGGGGGGAGGGATCAGTCTTGGAGTCTAAAGATAAACCACGGGTTCCATTTGGCATTAAACTTGGGGAGAGAGTCATGCAGGGTATGGAATATCTTTTCAGATAACATCATTTGATCAAGTCTAGATGTAACCAGTGAAAAGGGAACTAGATCTTTTTTCCAGCATAAGGCGATGGCCCACAACACTGCCAGACAAATAGAGTGAATCAGTCTCGTAATGGGAACTGGTAGATCCTGGATAGTGTTGAAAAGTAAACAGTGCGAAGGCCCCAGGGCCACATGTTCACCAGCTAAAATATCTATAAGTCTGTGAGCTTCTGCCCAGGTGGGTTTAAGTTTAGAACATTCCCAATATACATGGAGATATGAGCCTGGCTCTCCACAGTCCCTGAAGCATAACGGGGAGGCTTGTAGGAAAATACTATGGAGACGTGTTGGGGTGTAATACCAACGAGTCAGCAGTTTAACCGCTGTTTCTCTGACAGTGAGAGAGAGAGTGCATCCACGCATGTTAAGCCAACATGCTGGCCAGTTCAATGTGTTCGTGTCTAAGTGCAACTCCCGCTCCCACTGGGT
Organism: Rana kukunoris; assembly: GCA_029574335.1. Lineage (NCBI taxonomy): Eukaryota > Metazoa > Chordata > Amphibia > Anura > Ranidae > Rana > Rana kukunoris. The sequence goes on from CM056055.1 coordinate 148,712,464, forward strand.
CCTATATTTAATTGTGGGGGCATGGCTAGCCTGAACCAACATGCTATAGGTCCCTGAAATTAAACCTTTCCCCCTGGGGGCTGAAGAGCATAACATCTCAAAATCTGAGGGCCGTTCTGAATGGGGGGTCCCATATTGGGATTGGAAAAAATGGCGGATTTGAAGATAATGAAAGAATTCCCTCCCAGGGATGTCAAACTTTTCCTGAAGCATGGTGAAGGGAACAAAGGTCGTACCCTGTAGGAGATCCTTGAGTCTAGTAAGACCCAGGTTAACCCAGGTTTGAAATGCCTCGGGGGTAACAAAGGCAGGAGAAAAACGAGAATCTCCAAGAAATGAGGCGTTCAAAGAGGGACGTGATATCAGGCCAAACTTGGCCCTATATCCATCCCACAGGGAAAGGGAGGACGCTACTATCAAGTTTTTAGATCGAAGGGTAGCTCCTATCGGGTTGGAGGACCACATGAGGCCCGGGAGATAGAACGGGGAAATCGAATCATATTCAAATCTGACCCAGGGGACTCTAGGGTTACGAATGTTCCATTGGGCCTGTTGGGAAAATCTACTTGATAAATATTATAGCCAAATTTGAGGGACCCCGAGTCCTCCCTCCTTGGAGGAACGATAGAGAACGTCTTTTGAGAATCTAGGGGGTCTATTTTTCCAAATGAAATTATTAAACAGGGACTGAATTTTGAGAATATATAGTTTAGAAAGTCTTAATGGGAGGGAACGAAATAGATATAATAATTTAGGGAGACAGGTCATTTTGAGAGCAGTTACTCTGCCTAAAAAGGAGATATGGAGCGGGGCCCAGGATTTAAGAAGTTGTGTTAATTTAGAGACTATAGGGGGGTAATTGGCGTCAAACAGTTTTTGATATTCACTAGTCAGATTAATACCTAAGTAGGGGAGAGAATGGGTCGCCCAGGAGAATTTAAAGGTATGCCTGAGATGGTTTAGCTCAGAGTGGGAGTATCCTATGGGGAGTGCGACAGATTTGGAGACATTGACCGAAAGACCAGAGACCTTTGCAAATCTGTTCAGAGAGCCAAAGAGATTAGGCAAGGTTATTAGAGGGTTTGATATAAACATCAATACATCGTCTGCATACATGCAAAACTTGTATTCAGCCATGCCTTTGCAGTGACCCGAGATATCCGGGTTCCTCAACAGCTCAATGGCAAGGGGCTCTAGGGCCAAGGCAAAAATGAGGGGCGAGAGGGGACAACCCTGTCTTGTGCCCCTACCTAAACTAAAAAAATCAGAAGTGCAGCCTGGGATCTTAATCCGGGTCTTGGGGTTGTTGTATAGTGCTAGAAAGGCCTGCAGAAATTCGCCTCTGAAACCCATGCGACCTAGCAAGGTGGAAACATAGTTCCACGATACACTATCAAATGCCTTTTGAATGTCAAGACTTAACAAAATCAATTTTTTGGAGTGTAAATTGGCATCCTGTATCACATTGGTTGCTAGGCGGATGTTGTCGGTGATTAATCTATGTGGGATGAAACCAGCCTGAAAAGGGGAAATAAGGGAGGGGATAATACTCGCTAGACGGTCTGCCAAAATTCTACTGAAAATTTTTAAATCATTATTGATAACGGAAATGGGCCTAAAATTCTGAGGGAGGGAGTGATTCTTGTTAGGCTTTGGGATGAGTGACATGTTTGCCAGAAGCATGTCTTCCGGTAGAGGGCCACCCTGAAGGACAGAATTGAAAAGATGTACTAGCCTGCTAGCAAGGGAGGGGGCAAATTTCTTATAATATTAAGAGGAAAAGCCATCCGGGCCCGGGGCCGATCCTAGTTTCAGGGATTTGATGACTGCCAAGACCTCTTCAGTAGCTATAGGGGAATTTAATGTCTCAACCTGAGAGGGGGAAAGGGTAGGGATTGGGATAGAGTCCAACCAGGCCAGGTCCTCCCCGGAAGGGTCCGAAGGAGACCGAGCCAGGAGGGAGGAGTAAAACTTGGTGAAAATCTTCAGAACCTCTTGAGGGTGAGAGGTGGTCAGGCCAGATTCATCCGTAAGTTTATAGATATGAGGTGGCTTGGTGAGGCGGTTCAGCCTCCTAGCCAGCATGGCAGAGGGAGAGCTACCATGTAAGAGAAACTTGGCCTTGGCCCACCTTAGAGCCTTCTCAGCTTTGTCAGTGAGCAATGAGTCTAGTTCCAGACGCTTTCTATCTATGTCCACCCTCACAGCGTCTCCAGGATGGTCGGACTTATTTTTGTAGAGGGCGTCTAATTCAGATGTGAGGGTAAGAATTCGCTGTCTATTAATTTTATTACGGGCGGAAGAGAGTGTGATCAGTTTTCCTCGCAGGACGGCCTTATGAGCCGCCCAAACCGTAGAAATAGGGGTCTCAGGGAGGGCGTTCTGTTCGAAATATTGGTCAATGGATTGTAGTATCTCTGCCTCTATCGCCGCATCGGAGAGAAGAGATTCATTCAGACGCCAAGCAAAAGGTGTCGGGGCAAGACCTGTAAAACCTGTGTCAAATGATACTATGTGGTGGTCTGACCATACACACGGGATTATATCGGCATTCTTCGAATTGGCCAAAATGATGGGAGAAACAAAAATGTAATCTAACCTAGCTGAGCTGTTATGTGGGCGGGAAAAAAATGTATATTCTCTGGCTCCAATATTGTGTGCCCTCCAGGAGTCAATTAGTTGGTGGTCCCTTAGGGCACGAGTAAGTGATTTAGGGAAAGCCCTAGCCGAAGTGGTAATGGAAGTCCTATCCAGTGAGGAATTAGCAACCAAGTTGAGATCTCCCCCTACTATCATGTGAGGGGATTGGTAGGCAGACAGGCGTTCAAAAAATGAGGCAAAAAAGGTAGCAGGGGGGTCATTCGGGGCATACACGCTGGCAATAGTCAATTCTTTGTTATTCAATAAACCCTTAATAATTACAAACCTGCTATCCTTATCCTTGAAAACCTTCCTAACCTCAAAGGGGAGGGAGGAGTGAAGGGAAATGGCAGCACCCCTGCTCTTGGATGAGTGCAAAGTGTAATAAGATTGAGGGTAGTTCCTATGGAAAAATTTAGGGTGGGAGGATTCGGAGAAGTGTGTTTCCTGAAGTAGGAGAATTTTGGCTTTTAGTTGATTGTACATGTTGAATGCCTTTTTGCGTTTAACTGGGGAGTTTAAGCCTTTTACATTATGAGAAAGACATTTAATCGCCATTCCAATGGGGTAAGTAATATCTCATCAGGGAAAAAAAGGGGGGTAGGTGATCCCCCAATCAACAAATTGTCACCTAAGAAGGGCCTATGGGATGGAGCAGGGGTCGCCACCGCAATTCCATATAACATAGATAACTTAAGTAGATTACATCTAAAACAGCTGTATAAAAAATATAAGCCATAGAGCCAAATGAGCCACGGGGAAGAGAGGGACTGATCAGAACCATGGATCAAAAGAAAAACGTTCAAAAAATAACTCAGAGTAAAAAAAAAGCATATGAAAATAAAATAACACAAAAGTACAGTTCGTGGATCAGGTAGAATCATCAAACCTGATAAGAGAAGCAACCAAACGAGACCTCCAGGTCTCAAAACCAGCCAGATAAGTGGACCAGCGTCACGTCCATTAGGGAAAATGAGATGTGAGAGCCGGCAAAAGGAGTCATCCAGACACCCGCGGTTGCAGGGATCGTACAGAGTCAGTGAATGGCTGGGAGGGGAGGTCATGCAGCAACTCAAACGAATGGGCCCGAGGAACCAGGGCTATACTAGCAGAAAATGATCGGTGCAGCCGAAAAAAAAAAAAACTAAACACAAAAAAAAAGAAAAATTCTCAAGGGCATAAGTCAGTGGGTGAGAGAATATAAAGAACCAGAATATCAGGGATCAGTCATCAATTCATGCCCATACCTCCGATGTCATATCGAATTCTCCTACGATCACGGCGTGGCGGTGGAGTATGCCAGAGAGGTGACAGTCTCGGGGTGGAAGGGAGGCGGCGAACAGCATCAGCCTCCAGGAGACCTAGCTTCACAAGGATCTCCTGACCTTCGGGTAGAGTGGTGGCTACATACGTAGATCCGTTGTGAGGGATTATTAATTTAAAAGGGAATCCCCACTTATACCTGATCCGAGCGGCCTGGAGCGCGGTGGTGACTCTCCTCAGGCCTCTGCATCTCTCTAGGGTGGCCTGGGAGACATCCGGGAAAATCTGTACAACTTGGTCGTCCAGGGTGATGCGTTGTTTATTCCGGGCAGCTCGGAGGATTTCTTCTTTGGTCAGGAAGTCCTTCATACAGAGAACGACGTCACGCGGAGGTTTATCCACAGGTGGCTTCGGCCGAAGCGCCCGGTGGATCCGATCGCAAGTGAAGGCCGCAGAGTCGCAATTAGGAAGCAATGATTTAAAGAGACGTACCACTGCAGGGATAAGCTCCGTTACCGACTCCGGGATACCCCTCAGGCGTAAATTGTTGCGTCGGTTACGGTTGTCAAGGTCCTCCAATTGGGCTTGCATTACCGAAAAAGCCGAGGCCAGATTTTCATGCTCCCGACTGAGGTCGTTATAGGCCAGGGCGAGCTCGTCATGCTTCGTTTCGAGCCTCTCCGTTCTTGTACCCAAGGCCGCAATCTCCTGGGACAGGGTATGGGAGGTCTTGTGTAGTTCCGATTGGAACTTAGCAGCAAGCTTGGAATACATCGCCTCCAGGCTAGAGTCCAGGTCGGCCTTGGATAAGGCTGCAGGGTTGGTCTCTGGAGCTTCCTGCGAGCGGGGTGAAGAGGGGATAGGAGCTTGGGAAAGGGCGCCAGACTCTCCCGCGGCGGCGCCATCTTGAGCCATGCCGTACAGTTCACGGGTGCGGAGAAGGTAATGGGTCAGAGTTTTCTGAGCAGTGCCCCTATCCTTTTTCTTCTTGGTGGTGGACATGCACCGCCTTTAGAGGGCTCAAGGGGTGATAAAATGAAGGTGCCAATGTAAGATAATAGCCCTCCTTGAGCCGGGATCAGCCCTGATGCTGCGGTTCTTTAGGCGACCATCCCGTTCAGCGCCGCACATGCGCCCCCCGTTTTTGTTTTTTGCATGCTAATCTCATATCAAAAATGGAAAGTTTACAAAAGTTACAAAAATTCTCATTTGACAGAATAGAGCCCCATACACACACTATCAGTTTTTATTGTGCAGGTTTTTCTCTTTGGGTTTACCAAAACCATGTAGTTCAAGGGCCTGCCTGATTGCATACAAATTGAAACTCTAAGGCGGCGTACACACGAGGGGATATGTCCGCTGAAAACGGTCCGATGGACCGTTTCAGCAGATATCTCCGCTCGTGTGTATGGGCTAGCGGACAGATTTCTCCACCCGACAGATTTCAAAGCATGCTTTGAAATCTATCGGGTGGGAATCTGTCCGCCCGACATTTCTGCTGGTTAGTACACTTACCAGCAGACATGTCGTCCCGCACCACCGCCGCACCGCCGCCGAATGGATTCGGCGCATGCGCGGAAGTGTTTTACTTCCTGGTGCGGTGACGTGGCGGCGTCAACGTCACCGACACGTCAGCGCGCCATCTGCTGGCGGGGATTTTGGTTTGCTCGTGTGTACACGCGAGCAAACCAAAATCCCAGCAGACAGATTTGTTCAAATCTGTCGGACGGACAGATTTGAACAAATCTGTCCGCTCGTGTGTACGAGGCCTTATGGTTTGACCTCATATTAGATGGTTTGGTAAACCTGAAGACAAAAACTTACAGGAAAACTGATAATGTGTATGGGGCTTAAGACTTCAGAAGTGATGTCATCATGTGTTGTAATGTATTTGTATTTCATTTTCAAACGACAACTGTACCGATTAACGAAAATAAGACGATCTGGTATCGTATGACAAAATAGTTCCATGCATGTCCAATCGGATAATAACAGATGAACTGTCAAGATTGGCTCTCAAAAGTTCTGTACTAAAGATCCCATAATCATATGATCGGTTTGAAAGTGGTATTTTTCGTACAATTTTCTGATCGGGTTTATGGGGCTTTAATCTTTAGGCCCATACACACTATCTTACGACCATCCTCTGAAGGATCTGTTTTTGCAGACAATTTTTTTGCTTTTTCATCGAACAAATGTTCGCTGTTAGAACAGACAAACTTTCCGGCAACAAATTACCTACATCGGCTAATCCGATCATTTGTACACAAGTCCATCGGTCTAAAGTCCAAAGTACAAACACGCATGCTCAGAAACAATGCTAAAGATCAGAAAACAGTAGCAGAAATTGCCCAAAGGGTGGCGGTAAAGAGCAAAAAAAACATGTAGTACATCTATTATGTCACTACGTTCGTGTTTGTTGGCTGAAAAAGTCCTACCATGTGTATGTATACCAAGTTCATGGACACCGCCCTTCAGAGCAAAATCCACAGAAAATTCAGTTGGAGGTCCGATCGTGTGTATGAGGCTTTAGGCAGCCATAGACTGTTTTAGACCTGGCCGATTCAGCAGGCACTGGACGAGATTCGAATGGGCAGCCTGAATGTAACAAGTTGATCGATCGATCAATTTGAGTACAACTAGCCTGCTAAATCTCTTACAGCTGCTATAGCATTTAGAAATCATCACTGTCTTCTCCTGCCTGCCCATAGCCCCCCCCCCCCCCCACAGCCGAGAGAAGACAATTGCTTGGCAGGACTGATTCCCCTGTCGACACTGTGTGTTGATCGAGGAATCATGCAAATTTCTTTCCTGCAAAGAAATGTTCACTGTGTAACTGCCTAAGAAATGGGAGTCTATGACATCAACAATCTGGTACAGATATGGGCTCATCATGCCTCAAAAGCTGCACATTGCAAGTCTTTGAGCGGCTTGTGAGGGTCCACCTTAATTTCCCACTTTGTTTGGAAGACCACCAGAAGGGCTAAGTTCTAGCTGACCTTCCAGGAATTCTAGACAAAGAGTTGCAGTTGGTTACTTGAGTTTATGTAAACAATCACCTTGTAAAACAACCCATTCAGTTTAAAATGAAAAAGAAAGGCAAAACATTTGTACGAGATATTTATATATATATATATATATATATATATATATATATATATATATATATATATATATATATATATAAATAAATATATGTTTTACAAAATGATCACATTCCCTCTTTTATGAGCTGCATAAGATCTGGGGAAAGGAGAAGCAACACCACATTAAGATTCCCAGTGTATGGCTGTGTTGGGGGATGTGTCTGGACAATATTGATCATTGGAAGAGAGCACACAGAGTTAAAGAACTGACCATGCTGTGCACTCCTGCCTAGTGTGGTAAGTTTTAATAGGAAAGTAGAGGGACTGGCCATATAACCAGGGATTTCACATAAATGAAGCAATAGATTGGTTGCTGATCCTATGAAGCAATCATAAGATCGATTAAACCTGACTCGGAGAATGGGATCAGTAACAGTGCTGGTGGGGAGGAGGGATGCGATCAGTGGAAGTGCTGGTATTGAGGGGGGGTAACAGTGATGATACTTGAGGGGGGGTTGGCTGCGGTGGTACTTGAGGGGGGGTGGCTGTTTTGGTCCAGCATGCTCCAGGTGGTGACAACATAAGGGCACGGGGTAATTATGTCATCACCACCCGGAGCATGCTGGGACTGTGACGTCATAAGTGGACCAATATAAATCATTGTGCACTGCACACATGGCATCACAGCGGGAGGAAGCGTCATTGCAACATCAGAAGAAAAGAAGAGGGAAGAAGATGACGGAGGAAGACCGGGCCGCCACTAGTAAAAGCTGCAAGAAGATAGCAGAGCAGCCCGGCAGAAGGAAGAAGGCACTGGAGAGCGAGAGAAGAACCGGGGAGCGCATAGACGACACATCGGAGAGCAGAAGAAGAGAGTGGAGAAGTCAGAAGAAGACCGCCGGAGAGCAGAGAAGTTGGAAGAAGACCCCCGAAGTCGGAAGAAGACCCCCAGAGCTGAGACTAATAAATGACTTTAAAAACCTGAGTAGTGTGTGTTTTTTACACTTTTCCTCCAGGTGAATGGGTAGGGGTACGATGTACCCCATACTCATTCACCTAGGGTGGAGGGCTAGTGGGATCTGGGGGCCCCCTTATTAAAGGGGGCTCCCAGATTCCGATAAGCTCCCCACCCGCAGACCCCGACAACCAATGGCCAGGGGGACAGGGTGTTTTGAGGTGGGGGAGCCGCATGGTGCCCCCCTGCCCCAATGCACCCACCCCCAATGTTGAGGGCATGCGGCCTGGTATGGCACTCCTTTCCTGACCGGCTGGGCGGCATGCTCAGATAAGGGTCTGGTGTGGATTTTGGGGAAACCCCCACACAGTTTTTTCGGCATAGGGGGGTTCTCCTTACAATCCATACCAGAGCCAAGGGCCTGATATGCTCCTAGAGAGGAACCCATGTCGGTTTTTTATTTAAATTTTGGCGTGGAGTTCCCCCTCATGATTCATACCAAACACAGTGTGTGGAATTGGCGGGATTCCAAGTCGGATCCCCGTTGTTTCTATCTCGAGCTCTCTGTAATGTGTGTAATGTGTTTCTCCTATTGCAGTGAGCACGAGATGTCGGCACCCTGTCGCCGAAAATTAGCGTGCTGGAAACACATTCTCGCAGACAGGTACTATAAATACCACCGCTGTGTGGTCACGTGACCTCCTTAACAAAGTGGAATCTCCCACTCCTGCCGTAGTCCTTAGACTGGGGAAGAAGAGCAGCAGAAGGTCACAAGACCACACAGTCACACTGTGAAATAAGGTATTTAGCTTCATAACTTAAAAATGCAGAGAAATCACGGTCTCTGTGTATCATCTGAGGCTGTTCACTTTACTGGGTGCAGTGCCTTGGCATTTTTCATGTTTTGTTGCCTCACAACCTGGAATTAACATGGATTGTTTGTGGATTTACATCATTTAATTCACAGAACATGCCCACAACTTTGAAGATTTTATTTTTTTTAATTGTGAGGAAAACAACAAATAGGACATAATAACCCCTTTTTGCAATTCGGCACTGCGTCGCTTTAAGTGACAATTGCACGGTTGTGCAACGTGGCTCCCAAACAAAATAGGCGTCCTTTTTTTCCCACAAAGAGAGCTTTCTTTTGGTGGTATTTGATCACCTCTGCAGTTTTTATTTTTTGCGCTATAAACAAAAATAGAGAGACAATTTTGAAAAAAATGCAATATTTTTTACTTTTTGCTATAATAAATATCCCCTAAAAATATATATAAAAAATGTTTTTTTTCCTCTGTTTAGGCCGATACGTATTCCTGTACCTATTTTCGGTAAAAAAAAAAAAATCGCAATAATCTTTTATCGATTGGTTTGTGCAAAATTGATAGCGTTTACAAAATAGGGAATAGTTTTATTGTATTTTTATTAATAATTAATTTTTTACTACTAATGGAGGTGATCAGCGATTTTTTTTTTGTGAGTGTGACATTATGGCGGACACATCGGACATTTTGGCACATTTTTGGGACCATTGTCATTGTCACAACAAAAAGTGCTATAAATGCACCGTTTACTGTGAAAATGACAATTGCAGTTTGGGAGTTAACCACTAGGGGGTGCTGAAGGGGTTAAGTGTGACTTCATATGTGTTTCTAACTGTAGGGGGGCAGGGCTGGATGTGTGACATCATTGATCGTCTTTCCCTATATCAGGGAACAGACGATCAATGACACTGCCACTGTGAAGAACGGGGAAGGTGTGTTTACATACACCTCTCCCCGTTCTTCAGCTCCAGTGACCGATCGTGGGACACTGGCGGCGGTCTTGTCTGCGGGTCCCGCAGGTGCGGTCACGGAGCTTCGGACCACAGCTGGGCTTAAAGAGACACATACAGGTATGTGATTGTGCCCAGCCGTGCCATTCTGCCAACGTATATCGGTGTGCATGGGTCCTTAAGTGGTTAAACCACTCAAGTGTTGCTTTAGCAGTGTGTTTGGGGTCATTATCCTGCTGGAAAGTGAACCTCCATCCTAGCCTCAAATCACACAGAGTGGTACAGGTTTTGTTCAAGAATATCCCTGTATTCAGCACATTCCATCTTTCCCTCAACTCTGACCAGTTTCCCAGTCCTAACTGCTGAAAAACATCCCCACAGCATGATGCTGCCACCATCACGTTTCACTGTGGGGTTGGTGTTCTTTGGGTGATGTAATGTGTTGGGTTTGCACCAGACATAATGTTTTCTTTTGCCAAAAAGTTACATTTTAGTCTAATCAGATCAGATCAGAGCACCTTTCTCCATACATTTTGGGAGTCTCCCACATGCCTTTTAATAAGCTCAAAACGTGCCATTTTGTTTTTTTGCTGAAAGTAATGGCTTTCTTCTGACCACTATGCCATAAAGCCCAACTTATTGTCGTCCTATGTACAGATACTCCAGTCTCTGCATCTCCTCCAGGGTTATCTTAGGTCTCTGAGCTGTCTCTCTGATTGATGCCTTCCTTACCTGGTCCATGAGTTTTGGTGTGCGGCCGTCTCTTGCCAGGTTTGCTGTTGTGCCATGTTCTTTCCGTTTGGTTATGATAGATTTTATGGTGCTCCTAGGGATCATCAAAGATTTGAATATTTTTTTATAACCTAATCCAGACTTGTACTTCTCAACAACATTGTCCCTTACTTGTTTGGATAGTTCCATGGTCTTCATGGCAGTGTTTGGTTACTGGTGCCTCTTGCTTAGGTGTTGCAGCCTCTGGGGCCTTTCAAAAAGGTGTGTATATATAATGACAGATCATGTGACACTTAAATTGCACACAGGTGGACATCAATTCACGAATTATGAATTACGACTTCTGAAGGTAATTGGTTGCACCAGAGCTTTTTATGGGCTTCATAAAAAAGGGGTGAATACATACGCACATGCCAATTATCATTTTTTTATTTCTAAAAAATAATTTTATGCATATATTTTTCTAATTTTACTTCACCAACTTAGGCCGCGTATACACGATCAAACTTGTCTTTTGAAACTGGTCCGCAGACCAGTTTCAGCGGACATATCCGACCGTGTGTACGGGCTAGCAGACAGGTTTTTGCAGCAGACAAGTTTTAAAGCATGCTTTAAAACTTGTCTGCTGGAAACCCCTTTCTGTCCGACATGTCCGCTGGTTAGTACGCCTAACCAGTGGACATAAATCCCCCTCATGCGCCGAATGGATTCAACGCATACGTGGAAGTATTTTACTTCCTGGTTCGGTGACGTGGCGGCATCAACGTCAGCGCCACGTCACCGCGATGTCCGTCCGCGGGGAATTTGGTTTGATTGTGTGTACACACATCAGACCAAAATCTGCAGGAGACATATCCGATGAAATCGGTCTGTCGGACCGTTTTCATCGGATAAATCTCCTCGTGTGTACGCGGCCTTAGACTATTGTGTTCTGATCCATCACATATAATTCAAATAATAAAAAAAAAAAACATTGAACTAAAGGTTGTAATGCAATGAAATAGGTAAAAAGCCAAGTGGGTGTGAATACTTTTGCAAGGCACTGTATATGTGAGGGTTTACATCCACGTGTTACAGAGGGGCAATGTGTAGTAATAGGAGTAGTAGCTTCTTTAACCACTTAAGGACCGCCGCATGTACATTTACGTCGGCAGAATGGCACCGACAGGCACATCAACGTATATATACGTTGGTGCCTTGGGGGGGATCGGGGGTCCGATCGGACCCCCCCCCCCGTACATGCGGCGGTCCGCGCGGCTGCAGGAGCGATCCGACAAGTGGGGGCGGCTATCCGTTTTCATCCGCCCCCTCCGGATCGCTCCCAGCCAATGCGCGCGCCCGCCCGCCCTGTCACTTCCTCCTCCTGTGTAAACACAGGAAGGAGGAAGCGACGTGATCTCTCCCTCGGCGTTTGTTTCAAGCGCCGCTGAGGAGAGATCACAACACACCAAGTAAGTCCTGCACCAAACAGCACACTTACACACACACAAACACATTTAACCCCCGCGATCGCCCCCCCTCCCCCCTGTCACAGTGTCACTGAATGCAGTAATCATACATGTATACAACAAGTGATATTGTTTGCGCTGTGGTGGTGATGCCTAAAGGGTGATGGGAAAGGGGAAGTGAAGTAGTAAACTAGGTGAATACAATAAGTGACAAAAATGTATAAATATATAGAAAAAATTATATAAAACACAATGTGAACAAAGTAACAGTAAATAACAGTGACCGTGTCATCTATAAAGATGTGTGGTGGACATAATAGAATGCATGGTCAAACTCAGTCCTGCAGACAAAACCAAATAAAAGAAGAGAGTCCAACTTAATCATGCAACTCGGTGCAGCAAGTGAAATCTGGTGTGAAGTCAAAAGGAGATGTTCCAGCAGCCAAATGAGTGAAGGTGCAATGGAGGATTCCAAAACGTGCAGCCCACACCTCTAGTGATCCTATCAGCTTACCTCAAGGCTATCTGATATAGCCAGAAAGATAGGGCATCAAACTCTTGATGAATGGAAGCCTCAAATCCGATGGTGCATGGAAGGGGAAAGTACAAAAAAACAAACATAGAGTAGTCCTGTCACCACTGGAGGGATTCCTGCTAGCAATCAAAAGATGTGCACTTACACAGAGTGGTGAAAGGGGGTGCCTATCTCCACGAGCAGTGAGCTCGTCAGGTGCTGCTCTGCTGCCGCTGTTTGGCTAGATGTTGATCCGCCGATACTCAAACGATGGTGTTTGAAACAAAAATAGGAGGGCACATCGCATAATACCGCAAAATAAAGATTTAATAAACAAAGCACAAAATAAAAACTCACATAAAGTCAGCTGAGGCGGTCATACATCCACGAGCAGCGAGCTCGTCTACCGTCCGTCAGGTGTAAAGGGTCCAGTGCTCCAATCCCGACGCGTATTCGTCACACCACGTGACTTCATCAGGGGATAGCACTTGGATACTGGTCTGAGTTTAAATAGGGTCTGCGGAATAGGACGCCCGGCGGCCATTTTCCCGAAGTCAGCATGCAATTCAGCTAAGGACAGCAAGCACTCCTCCTCGTACCGTCCCACCCAGGTGGCATCTAATCAGAGATGTCGTTAGGTCTCACAATGGGAGGCGTCCTGGTCTAGGCAGACCCGAATACAAACCAGACTCAGAATTAACATAATATATAAAAAAAAGGTGTGTAAAACGGAATGATAAAATATGGATGATTTAAACCACAAACACGCTCAGACACCCTCCATGGGATCCCAGCATGTCTAAATGGTAAACAGAGCCAAACTGAAAAATAGTAAAAATGCCTCTAATAGAGGGTTGTGGGGAAAAAAAAACCCAATGGACATCCTCATTGGGTGTAATGATGGATGGCAGGGATGATAGGAGATACAAAAAATAATACATAATAGTAAAATATGGGATAAAATATAAAAGGTAAAAAGTAAAAAATCTGTGAAATCAGATTTAAGAATATACACATATATGCAAGTGACATACACATATATATATGGATATATACACATAGAGGGGAGCACTCTCCCTCTGCTCAGGGAAAATTCTAACAGTCCTCTACTGATGTAGAAAAGTAGTATGTATCGAGTAAAAAAACCGAACAGAGAACTGTACACAGCTGCACCCGACACACGGCTAACAAAGACCTACATGGAATGGTAAAGGACAGATCATGGCTAGGGATGAATGGAGCTAGGGAATATAACCTGGAAAGTCAAGAGGAAGGGATCCTAGAAGTCACCCAGGAAGCAGTTAAGGTCGAACTCAATATTGAGTCCTTTGGGCCTGAGAGTATCCATACAAAAGATATATTTGGATTCGAGCTGGCTCAGGGACCTAACTTTGTGACCCCCTCACCATGGTCTGGAATAAGGAACTATCCCCCAAAATTTAAGCTGTGATGGATCTTTCCGATGAACTTTGGCAAAGTGACGTGATACACTGTGGTTAGTGAACCCGCTTTCTATATTCTTAACGTGTTCTTTAATGCGGATTCGCAGAAGCCGCTTAGTACGGCCAATATATTGAAGGCCACAGCTGCATTCTAGGGCATAGACTGCACCCTCTGTGTTACATCCAATAAAGTCTCTTACTTCATATTGTGTGTCATTGCTATTAGACTTGAATGTAGTGACTTTAATATTTGGTCGTTTAGTATGTATGCAAGAGTAACATCTTTTACAAGGGTAAAATCCTTTGCCAGTAAAGAAAGAAAACAATTTCTTCGGGGGATCTATCACACTCTTGACCAGTTGGTCCCGCAAAGTGGGGGCCCTTTTATAGATGAAGCTCGGTTTGTCTGGTAATAGGGCTCGAAGGTCCTTGTCAGCCTTCAGAATATGCCAGTGACGTTGAATAACCTTTTCTATCTTCTTAAACTGAACGCTGTATTCCATCATCACAGGTACCAAATCCTTCCTAATTGCCGGCTTCTTGTTTTCCAGAAGGTTGCTTCTTGGTAACTTAGATACTTCATCTATTTTTTCCTTGATATACGTATCGTTATATCCCTTTTCAAAAAATCTGTCGCCAATTTTTTTGGCCTGAACTTGAAACTCGTCTAGCCTGGTACAGTTGCGTCTTAGATGTACCAGCTGGCCCTTAGGTATATTGAAGAGCCAGTTTTTATGGTGGCAACTAGTGATGGGGAGGTAGCTATTGCGGTCTACGTTTTTAAAGAAAGTCCTTGTGTCAAAAGTCCCATTATTCCTAGAAATTTCTAAGTCCAGGAAGGGTATGGTATGTCCTATCTGTGTCACGATCCCCATCGTGTCAGGCAGACGGCCAGGCGTGGCCGTGCTCAAGGTGGCTTAGGGTGGAATTGAACCTGGGACCTCTTTGTTACCAGCCCAAACCCTTACCTCTCAGCCACTGTTGAATTAGAAATTCATCTTGCTTTCCAGCTATGGTGGTGCTGAATGGAATGTTCACCTTAGCTGGATTTCATTACCTTCCACACCTGAGATTCTTGCTACAGCTGACACAGCTTAACCAGTTAGCCAACCTATAAAGCCCTACCTCACTTAGAGAGCAGTGTCAGTTCATTTTGGTTTGATCTCCCTGTCTGTGCTAAAGCAAACTGCTTATATATTAAGCTCCTTGACTGACCCCGGCTTTTGACCCTTGGCTTTGCTTTCTGGACTGCTGTTTGCCTGAACCCTTGACCCGGCTTGGACTTCGGATACCTGTGACTTCTCCAACACCTGACCACGGCTTGTGACCCGGATTTATCTCTTGCTTCCCCTATTGCGAAAGGACGCCTGCTGTCCTGAGAACCCCTTTCACGCCACCTTGCTGTACCCGCTCTGAACCTCAGTGGACACCACAGTTTGCTCTACACCCCCTCCGGGACCACCAGCATACCAGGCTTTACTCTCCTAACCGCAAGTACCACATACTATAGTCTGTGCTTGTAGATTTGTAGTACTACCTTGTGTGTATCAGAGATACAACCCTGTTTTCCCCTGAGGTAGTTGGTTATAGGGGAATAAACTACTGCAGTCTCTCAGTTGGTTATTCACTAGAGGTTGTGATGAATTAACCCCAATCTCTCTGATTACTCTGAGTGAGAAGTGGTGGTTGTATCTGAGAGACCTCTATAGTTTAAAAACCAACTGTATACTGTAGTTGCGTAGCAGGGATGTTACATAACTGTCTGTATGGCATGGATGCCTATGGCAACATATCTCTCCTGACGGATGATGTGCCTGACTACTCTAGTGAAGAGGGTAGTTTGCACATTGATGACTACACTTATGAGGTAGCTCCTTCCAACGCCCGGAGGGCGTCTTTGAGGAGGGGGATATGTCACGATCCCCATCGTGTCAGGCAGACGGCCAGGCGTGGCCGTGCTCAAGGTGGCTTAGGGTGGAATTGAACCTGGGACCTCTTTGTTACCAGCCCAAACCCTTACCTCTCAGCCACTGTTGAATTAGAAATTCATCTTGCTTTCCAGCTATGGTGGTGCTGAATGGAATGTTCACCTTAGCTGGATTTCATTACCTTCCACACCTGAGATTCTTGCTACAGCTGACACAGCTTAACCAGTTAGCCAACCTATAAAGCCCTACCTCACTTAGAGAGCAGTGTCAGTTCATTTTGGTTTGATCTCCCTGTCTGTGCTAAAGCAAACTGCTTATATATTAAGCTCCTTGACTGACCCCGGCTTTTGACCCTTGGCTTTGCTTTCTGGACTGCTGTTTGCCTGAACCCTTGACCCGGCTTGGACTTCGGATACCTGTGACTTCTCCAACACCTGACCACGGCTTGTGACCCGGATTTATCTCTTGCTTCCCCTATTGCGAAAGGACGCCTGCTGTCCTGAGAACCCCTTTCACGCCACCTTGCTGTACCCGCTCTGAACCTCAGTGGACACCACAGTTCGCTCTACACCCCCTCCGGGACCACCAGCATACCAGGCTTTACTCTCCTAACCGCAAGTACCACATACTATAGTCTGTGCTTGTAGATTTGTAGTACTACCTTGTGTGTATCAGAGATACAACCCTGTTTTCCCCTGAGGTAGTTGGTTATAGGGGAATAAACTACTGCAGTCTCTCAGTTGGTTATTCACTAGAGGTTGTGATGAATTAACCCCAATCTCTCTGATTACTCTGAGTGAGAAGTGGTGGTTGTATCTGAGAGACCTCTATAGTTTAAAAACCAACTGTATACTGTAGTTGCGTAGCAGGGATGTTACAATCTGCCATGTCAATACGATATTTTTGGAGTTGATGTTCAAACTCTCAAAAAAGGCAACAAGGGACTGGTGGTCTCCTTTCCATAAGATAATGATATCGTCGATATACCTTTTATATAGCAAAAGGTCAGTAGGCTGGTTGGTGAAAATCGACTCCTCTTCCCATTTAGACATGAAGAGACCCGCGACGCTGGGTGCGAATTTTGCCCCCATTGCCACCCCGGTCTTTTGCTGGTAATATTGATTCTTGTACCAGAGGTGGCTATGTTTAAGACAGAAGTCCAAGCATTTGATAATGTACTTCCTCTGTACACATGGGAGCTCTGTATAGTTGCGAAGCCCCCATTTGGTGGAATCGCAGGCTAGATGATGGGGAATGATGGTGTAGAGTGACGATACGTCTGCTGTTGCCATCAAAAGTGGTCCGGCCTCATTCGTCTCGTCCAGAAGTTGCAGCATGTCTTTCGTATCCTTAAGATAAGCGCGTGTATTCTGGACGGCCGGTTGAAGAAACCGGTCTACATATTGCCCAAGTCTGGCTGTGATGGAATCTATCCCGTTCACTATAGGTCTAAAGGGAGGGTTATCTTTATCTTTGTGGATCTTGGGTAGGGCATAGATGATGGGGGTTCTGCAAGCCTCGGGGATCAGATATCTAGCCTCTTTTTTGTCAAGGACTCCCTTCTTCAGACCCAAATGTACTACTTGTTCAAGTTCTTTTTTCCATTTGAAAATCGGATTTTTGGACATGGGGCAGTAGGTCTCAGAGTCATCAAGCAATTTCATCATGCCTGTGTGGTATTGTTCAGTGGTTAATAGAACAATCCCTCCACCCTTATCCGAGGGCCTAATCACAAGGTCTTTCTTTGCTCTGAGTTTTTTGATCCCAATTTTCATGGATGTAGGTTCCTCAATTTTTTTGAAAGTGAGGTTTTTAATTTCTTCTGTTACCATATGTCTGAATACCTCTATGTGTTTACCATCTTTTACCTTGGGAATAAAAGTGGATTTATTCCTTAACTGACTGTGCACCACGGAATTGGTTTCCCTTATAATGGGCTTAACAGGTATATCTTTGAGATACTTTTTAATGTTAAGTTTCCTAATGTATCGCTCTAAGTTGATATAGGTCTGGAATTTATCCAAGTTTCTGACCGGTGCATACTTAAGCCCTTTATCCAGTAACAGAATTTCTTCTTGGGTCAGAGGTGTGTCAGTAAGGTTAAAAATCCCTTCCCCAATTATTCTTTTTTTCTCCTGTTTTCTCTTTCCTGCTCTGCACCCTCTTTTCTTGGAGGGCTTCTTTGCTTGGTCTCCTCTGTTTTCCTTGGTGGATGATATATCATATCCCGGTCTAAAAAAGATCTGCTGTATCCTTGCTCGCGATAATACTCTGGAATTCTTCTATCATCTCTATAGTAGTCCCGTTGTTCTCTTGGAGGACCATATTGATTATAGGTGTACCCTGGACTCCTCTCTCTAGGTCTGAGGAGTGGAGGTGGTGGACCATATCTAGCTCCTTGTCCATAATAAGGGTCAGGATCTTGGCTCCGTCTATAGGGTCTCTGATCATATTGTTGGTCACTCCTATATTCTTTGTTTCCATGGTCTCCATTCGCATATTCGGGGCTTCTCATCCGTTCATTCTGTAAGCCTTTAGTGTCTTTCTGTCCCTGGTTTGTTTTATTCCAATTATTATGTGGTTTTTTATTATTATTTTTGCGATGTTTAGGTTTTTTCCAGGCTTGCTGAGGAGTATGTTCTGCCTGTGGATGTTTCCTCCATGTGTTGCGTGGAGTTTGGCCACTAGGGTGTCTGTGTCTGCCATCCCAGTGTTCGTTCCTGTATTGATCCTGTCTAGAGGGATCTTCACTTTGCCAAAGTTCATCGGAAAGATCCATCACAGCTTAAATTTTGGGGGATAGTTCCTTATTCCAGACCATGGCGAGGGGGTCACAAAGTTAGGTCCCTGAGCCAGCTCGAATCCAAATATATCTTTTGTATGGATACTCTCAGGCCCAAAGGACTCAATATTGAGTTCGACCTTAACTGCTTCCTGAGTGACTTCTAGGATCCCTTCCTCTTGACTTTCCAGGTTATATTCCCTAGCTCCATTCATCCCTAGCCATGATCTGTCCTTTACCATTCCATGTAGGTCTTTGTTAGCCGTGTGTCGGGTGCAGCTGTGTACAGTGCTCTGTTCGGTTTTTTTACTCGATACATACTACTTTTCTACATCAGTAGAGGACTGTTAGAATTTTCCCTGAGCAGAGGGAGAGTGCTCCCCTCTATGTGTATATATCCATATATATATGTGTATGTCACTTGCATATATGTGTATATTCTTAAATCTGATTTCACAGATTTTTTACTTTTTACCTTTCATATTTTATCCCATATTTTACTATTATGTATTATTTTTTGTATCTCCTATCATCCCTGCCATCCATCATTACACCCAATGAGGATGTCCATTGGGGTTTTTTTTCCCCCACAACCCTCTATTAGAGGCATTTTTACTATTTTTCAGTTTGGCTCTGTTTACCATTTAGACATGCTGGGATCCCATGGAGGGTGTCTGAGCGTGTTTGTGGTTTAAATCATCCATATTTTATCATTCCGTTTTACACACCTTTTTTTTATATATTATGTTAATTCTGAGTCTGGTTTGTATTCGGGTCTGCCTAGACCAGGACGCCTCCCATTGTGAGACTTAACGACATCTCTGATTAGATGCCACCTGGGGTGGGACGGTACGAGGAGGAGTGCTTGCTGTCCTTAGCTGAATTGCATGCTGACTTCGGGAAAATGGCCGCCGGGCGTCCTATTCCGCAGACCCTATTTAAACTCAGACCAGTATCCAAGTGCTATCCCCTGATGAAGTCACGTGGTGTGACGAATACGCGTCGGGATTGGAGCACTGGACCCTTTACACCTGACGGACGGTAGACGAGCTCGCTGCTCGTGGATGTATGACCGCCTCAGCTGACTTTATGTGAGTTTTTATTTTGTGCTTTGTTTATTAAATCTTTATTTTGCGGTATTATGCGATGTGCCCTCCTATTTTTGTTTCAAACACCATCGTTTGAGTATCGGCGGATCAACATCTAGCCAAACAGCGGCAGCAGAGCAGCACCTGACGAGCTCGCTGCTCGTGGAGATAGGCACCCCCTTTCACCACTCTGTGTAAGTGCACATCTTTTGATTGCTAGCAGGAATCCCTCCAGTGGTGACAGGACTACTCTATGTTTGTTTTTTTGTACTTTCCCCTTCCATGCACCATCGGATTTGAGGCTTCCATTCATCAAGAGTTTGATGCCCTATCTTTCTGGCTATATCAGATAGCCTTGAGGTAAGCTGAAAGGATCACTAGAGGTGTGGGCTGCACGTTTTGGAATCCTCCATTGCACCTTCACTCATTTGGCTACTGGAACATCTCCTTTTGACTTCACACCAGATTTCACTTGCTGCACCGAGTTGCATGATTAAGTTGGACTCTCTTCTTTTATTTGGTTTTGTCTGCAGGACTGAGTTTGACCATGCATTCTATTATGTCCACCACACATCTTTATAGATGACACGGTCACTGTTATTTACTGTTACTTTGTTCACATTGTGTTTTATAGAATTTTTTCTATATATTTATACATTTTTGTCACTTATTGTATTCACCTAGTTTACTACTTCACTTCCCCTTTCCCATCACCCTTTAGGCATCACCACCACAGCGCAAACAATATCACTTGTTGTATACCTTTAATTGTCCATTTGGATAGACCTATTCTTTGTTTGCTGCAGTATACCTCCCGTGCCCCTTTCCCACGGCCCCTTTCCCACGGTCCAATCCCTTTTCACCCATTTCAGCGCAGGAGTTTCACCTATCACTTTGAATCATACATGTATGATTACTGTATTTAGTGTCAGTGTGACAGACAGTGTGACAGTCAGTCAGTGTTAGTGTCAGGGTAGCCCCCCCACCCCCCCAATAAAGTTTTAACCCCTTGATCACTGCCCTAGTTAACCCTTTCACTCCCTATTGCCAGCGTCACTAAGCGATCATTTTTCTGATCGCTGTATTAGTGTCGCTGTTCCCGCTAGGTAGCTAATTTTTTTTTAATGCGATTTTTTTTTTACTAAAGACATGTGGCTAAATAAATTTTGGCCTAAATGTTTGACTAAAATTTAGTTTATTGGTTTTTTATTATAACAAAAAGTAAAAAATATTGATTTTTTTTCAAAAATGTCGCTCTATTTTTGTATATAGCGCAAAAAATAAAAATCGCAGAGGCGATCAAATACCACCAAAAGAAAGCTCTATTTGTGGGGAAAAAAGGACGCGAATTTTGTTTGGGAGCCACGTCGCACGACCGCGCAATTGTCTGTTAAAGCGACGCAGTGCTGAATCGCAAAAACCCCTTGGGTCATTTGCCAGCGTATTGGTCCGGGTCTTAAGTGGTTAAAGCCCCAGAGTAGTGTCCCTTTAAGAAATAGGTCAGATGGACAAAGCTCTTTGGAACACCAGACAGTGTTTCTCTTTACTAGACCCACCACCCCTGAAGCCTTGTAAACACGACCGATTTTCCCAGCAGGAAAACTGCCAGGAGAGCTTTTGGTCGGGAATCCCTGCCAAGTCTATGCTCCCTAGCAGTTTTCCCGTAAGGAAAACAGCTGGGAATCTCAACGGGAAAATAGAGAACCTGCTCTCTATTTTCCTGTCGGGATTCATGGCAGAGTGTTTCTGGCCGAGAAAATCGGTCTTCTGTAGGCTTACCTGCAGGTGAGAAAAACCGTGCATGCTTGATAACACTTCAACGCATGCACGGTAGCATACAACATTAGTGCGTGGTGTAGCAAGATGGCGGCGACTGAATCAAATGTGATGAGACACCAGCTCGTCGTAGTCGATGACGTTACCGTGTTCTTGCCATTCAAAAGAATGACAGGTTTTTGTGTGGCCGTGTGTATACATGGTGTAACGGTCTTCCATCAACCCACCCAAGACAGCTTATCCGACAGTCCAACAATTCATGTAGACACGATCCATTCCATTTCCCAGAATAAAGACGGTTTCAAATGTATGAACGCTTTAATGGGTAGCTCTCAGCTTTATATACAGTACAGGCATGTTACAGGGACAATGAAACTCTCCACCCCCTCATCACACAATGGGGGGGCTTCAATACACCTGCAGATGGGCTAATTACTAATCAGTATCTAGACATTTCGGCACCGGTCTGACATAATTAACATTACTACACCTGAGAAGTCACATTCCACACCTATTCATCAATAGACTTTAGCATAGTGAGTGAGTGAGTGAGTAACTTGTATAGCGCAACAAATGCGAACTTAATCGCCTCAAGGCGCTTCCTTCCATTGACGTCCTGATCCTTCAGAAGAGGTGGGTCTTTAGTTTTTTCCTAAATTCCAGGCGGATGGTCGTGGGTAGAGCATTCCAGAGTCGAGGTCCTTGGACTGCAAATCTGCGTTCTACCTTAGATTTGTAGCGGGATTTAGGGATTTGGAGAAGGTTTTGGTTGGTTGACCGGAGCACGCGGTTGGTGACATAGGGTTTTATTTTCTCACTTAAGTATTGGGGGGCGTTTCCTTGTGTACATTTGTGAGTTAGGCAGAGTGTCTTGAAAGTCACCCGGTCCTGTACGGGCAGCCAGTGGAGGGCCCTCAAGACAGGGGAGATTGTTTCCTACTTTTTTTTCCTGCTACCAGTCTGGCTGCCGTATTCTGGACGACTTGAAGACGTGAGATTTGGTATTTTGGTAGTCCTAAGTAGAGGGAGTTTGCGTAGTCGAGCCGTGAGTTGATGATTGTTCCTACCACTACTGCGGTGTCTTCTTCAGGGATGAAGGGGACGAGTCTACATAGCATGCGGAGCAAATGATGAGCCCAGCTGACGACTGATCCTATTTGTGCATCCATCGTCATGTCTGAGTCAAAAATGACTCCTAGACTTTTGGCTTTGTTGCTTGGCGCATACACAATGAAAAGGTCTGTAGCAGACTCAACACCTCACAGTTAGACATCTGGCCTGTATAGACTTAATTAGTACAATAGACATAAAACAGTATTCAATCAGGTAAACATAATTAGCATTTCAACAGTCTGTTACACAGAGGATTGAGTCACTGTCCTATTGACCTGTTGTGGACATCATTAACCAAACTGTAATATTCCAAGTTATTCTGCAAACATGATTTATCATTTCTTAGTCACCCTATGCCCAAAAGGGGCACAGGGTGACCCTAGACCCAAGAGTCATTAGTGACACTGGCACAGGAGTACCCCGCATCCTTCAAAAGTCTCTGGGTGTCAGGGCCCTTCCGTTACACATGGCTTTTCAGGGCAAGCCTGCCAGGAATCCCGTCGGATTTTCTCTACGGGATTCCCGGTCGTGTGTACAGGGCTTAAGATTCTTTAGGGATGTCTATACTCACAAAGCCCAAGAGCAGCTGGGCACCTTCATTCATGATACAAGAATAGATCTTCAGTAGACAGCCGCTCTGTCAGTATAGTGGATTCTGAGTCTCAGCAGTCAAGCACCTAGGTCGCTCACGTGAGGCCGCATGGCAGTAGATGTCTGGGAGAACAATGTGCCCCCTGCCAGGCTGGTACAATCCTATGTAGGAAAGACCCAGAGCCCTGTTTGCTCACGGAATATATACAGTTACCCAGCATACCATCAAATACAGTCTCTCTGGGATATGCTGAGGCTGTATCAACATTAATGCTTCCATCTGCATAACTACACACCTATCATCCAAAAACCTCTCAAAGGTCCTGAAAACAGATTAAGCTAGGCAGATTAGCAGAAGCTGAGCACACAGAGCAGACCTACTGCAACTAAATAATCCTAGCTCACCAAGTATGATGAGCTAAATACAGTATGCTTGTTCCTAAAAATAATTGCAGCCATTCTGACTACAGAGTGACAATTCCATTTATCTATCAAAAACAAAACTAATTTTATCTATATAACCATAGCGTCTACCTAGGAGAGTGCTACATCAGTAAAAAATAAAAACCTTTACAATCTCTTTAGCTAACAAACAGTAAAACAGCATTAGGGTTGCCACCTTTTCTTCAAGTACCAAACACTTTAGCGGCGCACAGCTATTTTTTTTATATGTAGCGCTACCCCCTCAGGAGCCGCTGATTAGTTGTGGGATTGGCGTAAGTCAAGTTACCTTTGATGTGTCTAGAGAAATTGATGGTAGCAACTGTGAGAGCAGTAACGAGACGTCCAAGCAAATGGTCAACGTTTTCCAAGTGCTTTAATTTCGGTCCAACACGACCAACAGTCAACTTGATGTAGACAGGATAGGTTGGTGAAAGAAATAACTTTGCAGATTCAGGCTATGGATAACGAACAGAAGCGGTCCTGCCTCTAGAGTGGGCGCAGTGCACCTGGACAGGCCTCTCTCACAGGCCTGGCAGCCAGAGTGTCAATGAGAATGCTGAGAAGGAACAAGTCTCTGCCACCGACTTGGCTTAGTAAATTAGTAAAGGCCTCTGCCACAGGTCCGATACTTGAGAGCAATAGGGCTTATCCTTTCAGTCAATTTCTCTTGAAGTGTGGAGCCCCAGTAAGTCAGGGGGGGTCTGCAGACTCTGATGTAAGGGAGAACTCTGGGGACTCTTACATAAGGGATGCTCTGGGAACCCTGATTTAAGGGGGAACACTCAGAACTCTGTTGTACGGAGAGCACTCTTATTTAAGGGGGAACACTGTGGCCTCTGATGTAAAGGGGAACTCTGATGTAAGGGGTTCTCTGAGAACCCTGAATTACCTTAGTGTTCTTATTTATAGGCAGGAGGGAGAAGGGGGGAGACTTCAGTCACAGACAGGAATGGATGGTGAGCTCTCCCACCCCTTGGCAGTCAGCACCTCTCATCCAGATGTATCTGAGGCTGCTGGACTTCAAATTTCTGACCCCCATATTCATTTTCTGAGGCTCAGCCCTGGAGATTGGAGTGTGGGCAGACACAGAGGGGTAGGGGGCAGGAGGAAGAGGAGCAGATTGAGCTTCTCTCCTCTACCATCTGTATGTGGGGGGATTGTTAGTGTTGGCTTTGGGCAATGTAAAAAAGAGTGTAACAGACACTCTCAGCATAGACAGCTGGAGCCAGCAACCCTGCTGGGAGGCCATAGTCCAGTCTGAATAATGTAGGCATTGTTTACACCTATTGTGTGCATTGAAGAAGATGTGTACCTCCAGGAGGAGTCCACCATCCCTGGACCCTCCCAAACATTCCCCCCATCAGGAATAGCCCCTCAAGGGCCTTCTCCCCTTCAGGGATATCCCCCCAAGGGCCTTCTCCCCCTTCAGGGATAGCCCCCCAAGGGCTTCCTCCCCCATCAAGGAAAGCTCCTCAAGGGCCTCCCCATACAGCCAGCCCCAAGCCTCTCCTGCGACGTGCACGACCAGGGGTGATCCAGATGCCCTGGAGGAAAATCTTGCGAGGGACCAGGCCCGGCAGACCCGCCATATGGGTGCCATAGCGGGTGACCTTCAGCGTGTTGGAGAGAGCCTGGCCTCCTTGGCGCAGACCCAGGCTGCCTGCACCATGGCTGTGCAGCGTGCCCTCACACTGCAGGCTGATCAGAGTCCCTCCAGCTCTGACAGCCTGCAGGATGTGAGTGCGAACTGCACTGCCATTGTCACGTGCCTGGGGGAGCTGCAGGCCACCACATCAGGCCTTGTGACAGAGGTCAGGAGCTTTGCAGGGGCTGTACAGGCCAACGCGGTTGCCATTGAGGCGGAGGGGAGGCAGTCAAGGAGCATGCATGCGGAGACCAACTCCTTCCTGGAGCGCATTGCCCTTGCCCCCAGAGGGCAGGCAGCCAGCATCGGGCAGGAGTGAGAGACCAGGGGATGGTGATGTCATCATGCAGGGCTGTGGCTAATTCCAGGATGGCATCAGGGCTGAATCTGAAGATGCAATACACCTACGTGCCTGTAGACACAGTAGTGCTTTGACCACGGCTGCCCTGGCATGTTGGCATACGGATGTGTTGTCCTGCAAGTGTGGTTGCTCAGCTCGTACGTAACGGTGCTGCTGTAGCTGCTCTCCAGCTGACCTGTGCACGTCTGGTGCTGACTTACCCCTGCTTTATGAGGGGGTAACTTTAGGCCGGACGTACTACTTACGCGCGGCGCACGTAGCCAGCGTCAAGCGCAAGTACGTTTGTGAATCGGCGTATCTCCCTCATTTGCATATTTGAATAGAAAATCAATGGGTGCACCAGATGCGTCCAGCGTAAATATGTGCCCATGATACGCCGGCGTAGGAAAGTTACGTCTGTCAGAACAAGCATATTTTCAGGCGTATCTTGTTTTGTGGGTACGACACATAGATAGGAGGGAGCATCTTTACACTTACGCGGCGCATCTCGAGATATGTCGGCGTAAGTGCTTTGTGAATCCCAGCCAGAGTCTCTCCTACTGTTCATAAATAAATAAATACATATTGCTGTTTCATGTTTTATCAATGTTAAAGTTTAAATGTATTAATGTGTATGCACTTTGAGAAGAATCTACAAGATGATACATTTTGGTCCATTTGTAAATGTTAACATCACGCAGGATCCACACATTTTACAACTTGAAACCATTTAAACAAAAGTGTACATTTTGATTAAAAGATGTGTGATTCTTGGATGAAAACATTTTTAAATAGTCCCCTTGGGAGCATTTATTATCAGAATTCAGGTTTGAATGATGACAGCACATGCATTGTACTAAATGCCACAAGATGGTGCGGTAGCAGATTAGTAGCGGCAAAGTTTTACTGATGAATAGAACTGGAGTTACACCTTAAGCCATATATTATTGTAGATGTATTGAGCTTTCTTATTCCAAAGCTTAGATATTCTTGATGAGATGGGTCAGAACACTGAGCTGTATTATAAGATTCGGTTATACAAGTCAGAAGGAGCACAACAGATGAATCTGGATCTGGTGCCAAAAATACAATATTCATCTTTCAAATATGACTCTTTTATTGCTGCACCTGCGGGAATTGGGAAAATGCCAGTGGTGTACATTTTGTAGGATTTACCGTTTACAAAGCTACTGTCTTGGCAGTAGAATAAGGAAGCCTATAGAGTTGGCAGAAGCAATGGAATAAGGCTTCCTTACTATGTACAGAAGAAGTCAGGACGCACGTAATATTTGCAGCCTAAGACAACACATCTCTGCTGGGACTTCCTTAGATAAACAGAACATTTTAATTGTTGTGTTGTTTTAAGCCCCAACCTGGTTTAGGGTAAAGAGACTCTGTCACCAACTGTAAAAAATAGAAGGTAAATTTGTAGACAGATGTCATTTAAGTGTCCATTTTTTTAATGCTCATCAGCTAGAAATGGGGGTGGAGGGAGGGGGATAAAATAGGGGATAGAGGTGTCTACATAAGACAGGTAAAAATACCCCTAAAATTCGTCATTGGGGTTAAGCGAACCCGAACTGTAAAGTTCGGGTTCTGTACAGACTTTGTTTTTTGTTTTTTGTACCCGAACCAGTGTAGGGAAAGACTGCTGCTGCTGATTGAGGGACAGAGTTAGTTAGGTTTATCCTGCTTTATTGTGCTTTACCTAGGTTAGGGACAGGCTGCTGCTGATTAAGGGACAGTGTCTCCCGGTTTCTCCTGCTTCAAAAATCAACAACAGCACTGTTTATTTCTGTCAGATCTGCATCTTACCATTTAGGGACTGTGCATTACATTGTTTCAGTGTGCTCAAGCTAGGATAGGAACAGGCTGCTGCTGATTGAGGGACAGTGTCAGATAGGTTTATCCTGCTTCAAAAATCAACAACAGCACTGTTTATTTCTGTCAGATCGGCATCTTACAGTTTAGGGACAGGTTCCAGCTATTTGCTATAGGACAGCAATATATAGGTGACTCTCTGCCTATTTCACCAGCACTGCACCTGTCACCTGTGATATACTGTGTGTGTCCAGTACATTATTTAGGCCCAGGTTCCTGCTATCTCCTATAGGGACTAGAAATATATAAGTGACTCTCTGTATATTTCTCCAGCACTGCACCTGTGACCTGTGATATACTGTGTGTGTCCAGTATATATTTTTTAGGCCCAGGTTCCTGCTATCTCCTATAGGGACTAGGAATATATAGGTGACTCTCTGTATATTTTACCAGCACTGCACCTGTCACCTGTGATATACTGTGTGTGTCCAGTATATATTTTTTTAGGCCCAGGTCCCTGCTATTTCCTATAGGGACTATAAATATATAGGTGACTCTCTGTATGTTTCACCAGTACTGCACATGTGACCCGTGATATACTGTGTGTGTCCAGTATATTGTTTTTAGGCCCAGGTTCCTGCTATCTCCTATAGGGACTATAAATATATAGGTGACTCTCTGTATATTTCATCAGCACTGCACCTGTCACCTGTGATATACTGTGTGTGTCGAGTACATTGTTTAGGCCCAGGTTCCTGCTATCTCCTATAGGAACTAGAAATATATAGGTGATTCTCTGCCTATTTCACCAGCACTGCACCTGTCACCTGTGATATACTGTGTGTGTCCAGTACATTGTTTAGGCCCAGGTTCCTGCTATCTCCTATAGGGACTCGAAATATATAGGTGACTCTCTGTATATTTCACCAGCACTGCACCTGTCACCTGTGATATACTGTGTGTGTCCAGTATATCTTTTTAGGCCCAGGTTCCTGCTATCTCCTATAGGGAGTAGAAATATATAGGTGACTCTCTGTATATTTCACCAGAACTGCACCTGTCACCTGTAATATACTGTGTGTGTCCAGAATATATATATTTGAGGCCCAGGTTCCTGCTATCTCCTATAGGGAATATAAATATATAGGTGACTCTCTGCCTATTTCACCAGCACTGCACCTGTCACCTGTGATATACTGTGTGTGTCAAGTACATTGTTTAGGCCCAGGTTCCTGCTATTTCCTATAGGGACTAGAAATATATAGGTGACTCTCTGTATATTTCACCAGCACTGCACCTGTCACCTGTGATATGCTGTGTGTGTCCAGTACATTGTTTAGGCCCAGGTTCCTGCTATTTCCTATAGGGACTAGAAATATATAGGTGACTCTCTGCCTATTTCACCAGCACTGCAACTGTCAACTGTGATATACTGTCTGCCCAGTACATTGTTTATATAGGTGAATCTCTGTATATTACACCATATTACACTATTGTTGTATTTAAAAAACACCCATTTAGGGCAAGATCCTACATTTGCGAAATATGAGGAAAACGTCAAATAAGGGACGTGGCCACGGTCGTGGTGCTGCTGGTGCAGCTTCTGTAACAGGGAGAGGACGTGGTCGACCTGTGCCAGCTACAGACACGAGTGAAACACATTTCTCAGGTGTGAGTAGGCGTCAGAGCCTGCAGAGGTATTTGGTCGGGCCTAATCCAGCTCTACAGATGTTGAGGCTAGGGGCAGAACAGGCGGTAGTAGATTGGGTTGCTGGCAGTGCCTCCAGTTCCTTCACATTGTCTCCCAACCAGTCTTGTGCTTAAAGTTCAGAGTTGGCGCCTGCAGCCGATGTCCACCATCAGTCTTTCACCTCACCCCCTTGCAAATCAGCCAAGCACTCTGAGCCCCAAATCATGAAGCAGTCTCTTCTGCTTTTTGATGAGTCTGTTAGCATATGTTCCCAGGGCCATCCACCTAGCCCAGCCCCAGAAGTGGAAGAGATTGAGTGGCCCTCACTGGTGCGTGGCTGGGGGGATACAGAGGACACAGATGATACACCTCCCACAGAGGACAGCTTTTCGTTGCCTCTGGGCAGCCTGGCACACATGAGCGATAACATGCTGCAGTGTCTCCGCAACGACCGGCGTGTTTCGCACATTTTGACAGGTGCTAATTACTGGGTGGCCACGCTGCTGGATCCCTGTTACAAGGACAATGTACCGTTCTTAATTCCCTCAATGGAGCGTGAACGCAAGATGCGCGAGTACAAGCGCACGCTGGTAGACGCGCTGCTGGTGCAATTCCCACCTGGCAGCGGGGGCACAGTGGAAGCACAAGGCGAAGGCAGAGGAGGAGGAAGAGGTCACCAACGCAGCAGGGGCACCACCAGCACCTCAGAAGGCAGAGTTAGCATGGCCGACATGTGGAAAAGCTTTGTCAGCATGCCACAACAAACAGCACCACCAGCTGATATGGAAAGTTTTAGCAGGAGGCAGCATTTCAGCAACATGGTGGAGCAGTATGTGTGCACACGCCTACACGTACTGAATGACGGCTATGCCCCCTTAAACTTCTGGGTCTCCAAATTGGGCACATGGCCTGAGCTTGCCCTTTTCGAAATATATAGGTGACTCTCTGTATATTTCACCAGCACTGCACCTGTCACCTGTGATATACTGTGTGTGTCCAGTATATCTTTTTAGGCCCAGGTTCCTGCTATCTCCTATAGGGAGTAGAAATATATAGGTGACTCTCTGTATATTTCACCAGAACTGCACCTGTCACCTGTAATATACTGTGTGTGTCCAGAATATATATATTTGAGGCCCAGGTTCCTGCTATCTCCTATAGGGAATATAAATATATAGGTGACTCTCTGCCTATTTCACCAGCACTGCACCTGTCACCTGTGATATACTGTGTGTGTCAAGTACATTGTTTAGGCCCAGGTTCCTGCTATTTCCTATAGGGACTAGAAATATATAGGTGACTCTCTGCCTATTTCACCAGCACTGCAACTGTCAACTGTGATATACTGTCTGCCCAGTACATTGTTTATATAGGTGAATCTCTGTATATTACACCATATTACACTATTGTTGTATTTAAAAAACACCCATTTAGGGCAAGATCCTACATTTGCGAAATATGAGGAAAACGTCAAATAAGGGACGTGGCCACGGTCGTGGTGCTGCTGGTGCAGCTTCTGTAACAGGGAGAGGACGTGGTCGACCTGTGCCAGCTACAGACACGAGTGAAACACATTTCTCAGGTGTGAGTAGGCGTCAGAGCCTGCAGAGGTATTTGGTCGGGCCTAATCCAGCTCTACAGATGTTGAGGCTAGGGGCAGAACAGGCGGTAGTAGATTGGGTTGCTGGCAGTGCCTCCAGTTCCTTCACATTGTCTCCCAACCAGTCTTGTGCTTAAAGTTCAGAGTTGGCGCCTGCAGCCGATGTCCACCATCAGTCTTTCACCTCACCCCCTTGCAAATCAGCCAAGCACTCTGAGCCCCAAATCATGAAGCAGTCTCTTCTGCTTTTTGATGAGTCTGTTAGCATATGTTCCCAGGGCCATCCACCTAGCCCAGCCCCAGAAGTGGAAGAGATTGAGTGGCCCTCACTGGTGCGTGGCTGGGGGGATACAGAGGACACAGATGATACACCTCCCACAGAGGACAGCTTTTCGTTGCCTCTGGGCAGCCTGGCACACATGAGCGATAACATGCTGCAGTGTCTCCGCAACGACCGGCGTGTTTCGCACATTTTGACAGGTGCTAATTACTGGGTGGCCACGCTGCTGGATCCCTGTTACAAGGACAATGTACCGTTCTTAATTCCCTCAATGGAGCGTGAACGCAAGATGCGCGAGTACAAGCGCACGCTGGTAGACGCGCTGCTGGTGCAATTCCCACCTGGCAGCGGGGGCACAGTGGAAGCACAAGGCGAAGGCAGAGGAGGAGGAAGAGGTCACCAACGCAGCAGGGGCACCACCAGCACCTCAGAAGGCAGAGTTAGCATGGCCGACATGTGGAAAAGCTTTGTCAGCACGCCACAACAAACAGCACCACCAGCTGATATGGAAAGTTTTAGCAGGAGGCAGCATTTCAGCAACATGGTGGAGCAGTATGTGTGCACACGCCTACACGTACTGAATGACGGCTATGCCCCCTTAAACTTCTGGGTCTCCAAATTGGGCACATGGCCTGAGCTTGCCCTTTACGCCTTGCAGGTGCTGGCCTGCCCTGCGGCCAGTGTATTGTCTGAACTAGGGATGAGCTTCGCGTTCGATGCGAACACATGTTCGCATCGAACATCGGCTGTTCGATCGTTCGTCGAAAACAAACAAATCGGGTCGTTCTGGCCAAAATTCGCATGACGCGCAACGGCCCATAATTCACTGCGGCGTTGCGCGCTGATGATTGGCCAAGCATGCACCATGACCCCGCATGCTTGGCCAATCACAGCGCCCAAAAAACGAAGAGACCTAATTGGCCAAAGCCTGGGTGCTTTGGCCAATTAGGGCTCAGGGGGCTTTAGCACATGCCCCACACTATAAAAGGCCGCCTCCCGGGCGGCCTCGTGTAGTGTGTTCCGGCTTTCAGAGAGATAAGTCAGACAGACAGAGAGAGAGAGAGATAGATAGATAGATAGATAGATAGATAGATAGATAGATAGATAGATAGATAGATAGAGACACTGGGGTAGATTCATGTAGCACTTACTCCGGCGTTTTTAGAGATGTGCGGCGTAACTGTTAGGCCTTGTACATACGACGGGAAATATCCGCTGTAAACGGTCCCCGGACCGTTTACAGCGTATATTTGCGCCGGGATGTTTTGATCCGATGGCTGTACACACCATCAGATCAAATTCCCCGCCGGCGGACAGCGCGGTGACGCGGCGGTGACGTTGACGCCGCCACGTGACCGCCACGTCACCGCACCAGGAAGTAAACACTTCCGCGCGCATGCGTCGGATCCATTCACAGAATACGACGCATGTGCGGCAAGATATGTCCGCTGGTTTGCCGTACTAACCAGCGGACATATCTGCCAGCCAGCTATCCGGCGGAAATATTTCAAAGCATGCTTTGGAATTTTTCCGCCGGATGAATCCGGCAAAAAGCGTCCGTTTGCCCGTATTCCCTCGTGTGTGCAAGGCCTTAGGCCTTGTACACACGAGGGGATATTTCCGCTGAACATGGTCCGACGGACCATTTCAGCCGAAAAATCCCCTCGTCTGTAGGGGCAAACGGACGCTTTTTGCCGGATTCATCCGGCGGAAAAATTTCAAAGCATGCTTTGAAATAATTCCGCCGGATAGCTGGCCGTCAGATATGTCCGCTGGTTAGTACGGCAAACCAGCGGACATATCTTGCCGCACATGCGTCGTATCCTGTGAATGGATCCGACGCATGCGCGCGGAAGTGTTTACTTCCTGGTGCTGTGACGTGGCGGCGTCAACGTCACCGCCGCGTCACCGCGCTGTCCGCCGGCGGGGAATTTGATCCGATGGTGTGTACAGCCATCGGATCAAAACACCCCGGCGTAAATATATGCTGTAAACGGTCCGGGGACCGTTCACAGCGGATATATTCAGCCGTGTGTACAAGGCCTCACTTTGCGCCGTCGGATCCATGCGCCGTACCTACTATACCAGATCCTTTGCACAGGAGTTGAACAGATCAGCTGAAGAGCAGCTAAAGCAACACTGTTACAGACGAATTGAGCTAAAACACTTGCTGGACAACACATCTGTCTGCCAACATGCCAGGGGCAGCCTTGCTCATAGCCCTACAGCGTCGACGTGCACGTAGGAGGGCACAGGAGAGGATATTCCGCACGCGCATTGACGTGTTTGGCATGAGTGAATTGGAGGTGTTTCGCCTATTCAGATTCAGCCCTGAAGCCATCCTGGAACTAACCACAACCCTGCAGGATGACATCACCAGCCAGACACACCGCTCACAAGCAGTGCAGCCACTGGTGAAGGTCCTGGCAACACTCCATGTCCTTGCCAGTGGATCATTCCAGCGTAAAAGTGGAGTGGTGGCTGGGATGTCACAGTCCACCATGAGCAGATGTGTGCACCAGGTTGTCCCCGCAATCCTCAGACGCATGGCCAACCACATCATCAAACCCACCACTGAGGAGCTGCAGATGAAGGCAATGACAGATTTCTACAACATTGCCAGATTCCCACGCACTGTGGGGGCCATTGATTGCACACATGTGGCACTACGGCCCCCCCGGGACACAGAGCACATATACTGCAATCGGAAGCATTGGCATTCCATCAATGTACAGGTGATAGTTGATGCGCAAGGCCTAATATGGCACGTCCGTGCCAAGGACCCCGGGTCCAGCCATGACAGCTACATATACCGTCAAAGCACCATCTCCACAGAATTTGAACAGAACGTGTATGGTGACAGCTGGCTGGTTGGTGAGTGACATGGGTGGCAGGCATGACTATCCCCTCCCATGATGCACACATCACAACGGGCACATGCACTATTAACATCCTCCTGTCTTTTCATTACCAGGTGACGCGGCATATGCACTGGGACCCCATCTCATGACTCCATTCCGGGATCCCCAAACCAGAGGAGAGCAAAGATACAATGAAGCACACATCAAAACCCGTGCAGTCGTGGAGCGCACCTTTGGCCTCCTGAAGTCACATTTCCGATGCCTGGATAAGTCTGGGGGGACCCTGTTGTATTCCCCAAACTTTGTGTGCCAGATCATTGGGGCATGTTGCATGCTGCACAACTTTGCCGTGAGAAAGGGCCTGGAGATTGACTTACGTGATGACCTGACCCCCGAACCACACAGTCCCCCCTTGCCCGAGGGTCCCCCGTCTGCTGAGGGAAGAGCAGTCAGGAGGGTCCTTGTGGTTGGCTACTTTTCACGTTAAACACACACATTAATCATGGCACAATGAGAATGCATGCATGCACACCACTGTGATCCCTAACACACACACACCACATCCACATCATTGGATTAGACCAAAGTACACCACATGGGACCTGGGAGCAACAACGCCAAGCCACGGCTCCAATTATGTTGCTGTACATTCATACACCATTCACACGTGTCGTGGTGATAATTTCTCACCAACGACTGAGGGTGACACCCCTTAATGGCAGGAGTGTCACCCCCACACATTCACACCACATTCACACTGTAGCCTGCACTACTCACCGTGTGCAGGGAGATAAAAATAAATAAAACTCATAATCTGAGTATCAAACAGAAATTAATATAAATCAACGGCCCTGTCGTGGGCTCCTTCTTGTCCCTAGGCTCCTGGGGCGCAGTTGCCTGGGGCGAGCCACAGGTGGGGGGGCTGGGGGGGCAGGTGGTTGAACCTCCACCAGTCTCTCCCTGGCTGCCTGGCTGCCCTCCATTGCCACGGCTAGCCGGTGGAGGTAGGTATTGGTGGCAGCCTGCATCCGCAGCCGGCGGGTGGTATTGCTGCGCTGCTGTCGCCGTGTCTGCCTCCCCTCCTCACGGACAGCAGCTGCCAGGCTCCGGACCTCGGAGACCAGGCCAGATGTGGTGGTCTGCAGGTCCACCAGGCAGGACAGAAGGGCTGCCCCGTTCCCAACAACGTCCTGCAGACTTTCATTTATAGTAGTATTCTGCCCAGCCTGCTGGGCGATGGCTTCCTGCACTGCCACAGTGCAAGCAGCCTGGCTCTCGGCTGTGGACGCCAGGCTATCTGCGACCCGATGAAGATCACCAGCAAGACATCCAATATGGCGGGTCTGTCTTGTCTGGTCCCTTGCCAGATGGTCCTCAAAATCGTCAGGGACTCCTCGTGTTTTTCTCGTTGCCTTACTAGAGGCCTGAGAGGCTGGAGGACGGGTGTAGGGGAGGTCCCTTGAGGGGGTATCCCTGGAGGGGATGGTGTCCTTTGATGGGGAATCCCTGGAGGGGATGGTGTTCCTTGATGGGGAATCCCTGGAGGGGATGGTGTCCCTTGATGGGGAATCTAGCAAGGGGGGGAGGTTTGGGAGTGGCCAGGTATGGGGGTCTGCTCCAGCATATACAGAGCATCCTCTTCTACCCCGATGTGCTCCTCCTCAACCTCCTCAAGCAATGCTGTAGGGGCGATCTCCACCATGGATGTGGTGGATCGCCCTGCATCCAATGACGGACCAGCTCCATCCTGCACATCTGTGGAAGACACAAAACAATCACATGTTGGAGTACCCACACACTTGTCACATGTATCCCCCCCCACCCATGCAACACACCACAAAGCAGATAAAACACACTTACCTGACCTCAAAGGCTGATCCCCTGATTCGAAGCCCGGTAGACCCTCCACCAGCTCCCTATCCAGCAACCTGGCCACGACCATGTCCTCTGCCGTCAGGGTGATTCTTGTGGCTGGTCCTCCACATGTGCCACTGGAATGCTTCCTCATTGCCACAAGTTTATCTTTCACCAGTCTCCGCATGACGTTAATTTTCTTGCGGATGTGCTTGGGCTCCCTCTCCGCCACACCGACAACATTTACCTGCCTGGTTATTTCAGCATAAATGCGGGTTTTCTCCGATTTCCCAGTGTTGGCACTCTGTGGCCCATAGAGGCGGGCCCCATGTTGGGAGAGCACATCGGTGATCACAGCCTTCTCCTGAGGGCTGAAATTAAACATTCTACGGTCAGCGGGAGTCTCTGGTGCAGCCATCATAAATGCAAAGAGCAGGATGCAAAAGCCCTGGCAATTCAAAAAAATGCTGGTCACGTTTTGCAAGTGAGTGGCGCTTCTGTGTGCGTATTTATGCACTGGAGTAGGAAGTGGTGCAGCGGATCTTGGTGGTGACGTCGGCGCCGTACTGCGCATGCGCACAGGAGACAGACAGCCAGGTGCCATCAGTGCGCATGCGCCGTTTAAGATACACTGTACGGATCTCTCAGCGCCACCGTTAGACCATCATTTGCATGTGGTGACGCCCACTTACAGTTCCGCCGCCTAACGCCGTCGAAAAAACCGCTACGCAGGTGAGTGAAAAAATGATGAATACAGTACATGCCTCTCCGCGCTGGTACGGCGTAGCGGAAAAAAGATGCGCCACGCCGGAGCAACGACTTGTAGTTTCTCAACAGCTGGATGGCCACCAGTTTGAGACCCCTGCTCTAACGTGTTAGTGTACACGTGTTAGTTAATTGCAC
This sequence comes from Rana kukunoris, assembly GCA_029574335.1. Classification (NCBI taxonomy): domain Eukaryota; kingdom Metazoa; phylum Chordata; class Amphibia; order Anura; family Ranidae; genus Rana; species Rana kukunoris. Next base: position 148,749,034 of record CM056055.1, read on the forward strand.
ATAGACGCATTAACTGTTACTGCACGTGTGCTATTTATTTGCACAGAAAGGCAGTTGCTGTTAATGCAAGTGGGCTATTGAATTGCACAGAAACGCAGTCGCTCTGACTGTGCGTGTGCTGTTTAATACCACCAGAGCGCATTTGGGGTCACCGTACGTGTGCTGTTTAATTCCACCTGAGCGCATTTGGGGTCACCGTACGTGTGCTGTTTAATACCACCTGAGCGCATTTGGGGTCACCGTACGTGTGCTGTGACATACCACCTGAGCGCATTTGGGGTCACCGTACGTGTTCTGTGACATACCACCTGAGCGCATTTGGGGTCACCGTACGTGTGCTGTGACATACCACCTGAGCGCATTTGGGGTCACCGTACGTGTGCTGTGACATACCACCTGAGCGCATTTGGGGTCACTGTACGTGTGCTGTGACATACCACCTGAGCGCATTTGGGGACACCGTACGTGTGCTGGTATATACCACCTGAGCACAGATAGTGCCACTGTACGTGTGCTGGTATATACCACCTGAGCGCAGTTAGTGCCACTGTACGTGTGCTGCTATATACCACCTGAGCACATATAGTGCCACTGTACGTGTGCTGGTATATACCACCTGAGCACAGATAGTGCCACTGTACGTGTGCTCCTATATACCACCTGAGCACAGTTAGTGCCACTGTACGTGTGCTGCTATATACCACCTGAGCACAGATAGTGCCACTGTACGTGTGCTGCTATATACCACCTGAGCACAGATAGTGCCACTGTACGTGTGCTGGTATATACCACCTGAGCACAGTTAGTGCCACTGTACGTGTGCTGGTATATACCACCTGAGCACAGTTAGTGCCACTGTACGTGTGCTGCTATATACCACCTGAGCACAGATAGTGCCACTGTACGTGTGCTCCTATATACCACCTGAGCACAGTTAGTGCCACTGTACGTGTGCTGGTATATACCACCTGAGCGCAGGTAGTGCCACTGTACGTGTGCTGTTATATATCACCTGAGCGCATTTGGTGTCACTCCGCTTGTGCTGTTACATACCACCTGAGCACTTCAATATGTCTGGAAGGAGAACAAAGAGAGGCAGAGAGGCACGAAGGCAAGCAGGCTCTGCATGTAGAGGTAACGCTGGTAGTGGATGTGGTGCATCCTCTTCAGCCCGTGGCCATGGCCGTGGCCGCTCGTCCTTTATTTTCGGGAGCTGCCCGTGTTTAACCTCAACATGCAGAGGAATTAGTAGAGTGGATGACCAAGCCGTCCTCATCCTCCTCATCCTCTCTCACACAGACTGATCAAAGTTTATCTGGCAAAGCAGCTGCCAAGGCGTCCTCTTCCCTCTGCACAATGGCTTCACACAATACTTCCCTAGTACCACCATGTCCTCCTGAGGAGTCCCCCGAACTGTTTCAACACAGTGTGGGGTACATGCTGCAGGAAGATGCGCAGCGTTTTGAAGACTCCGATGACGGAACACTGATAGAGGAAGGTATTGATGTGAGCCCAGGCAGAGGGGGTGGCCGAGAGGGACAGCAATTTGTCAGTGATGATGTTCCCCCAGCTGGAGCATACTGCCAGGTTGTTGACAGTGATGAGGAGGGAGTGGATGATGAGGTCACTGACTCTACCTGGGTGCCTGATAGGAGAGAGGAGGAGGAGGAGGACGAGGCACAGGCACATCTCCAAAGATGCAGGATGGTCTCCAGGGGTCAGCTTAAGGTCACACCCACTGCATTACAGCACACATCTACGGCGCTTGTGCATGGCGCTGCTGTGTCTGACCGGTACAGCAAAAGTTCTTTGGTGTGGGCCTTTTTTGAAACATGTCCACAAGATCGTACCTTTTCTATTTGCAACTTATGTCACAAGCGTATCTCGCGTGGCCAAAACATCAACCGCCTGGGTACCACATGCTTGTCCAGACATATGTCGACCTGCCATGCAGCTCATTGGCAAGCACACCAGAAAAACCCACACCAAAGACAACCGCGTACCCCCCCTTGCCCTTCTGGGACCTCCAACCCCAGTAGACCCCCAGTCCTCTCTGAAGCCTGCAGTGAAGGTGTAGAAATAGGTGTGTCACAAGCAGGCAAATTTCCCTGCCCCAGCTGCTGCAGCGCAGAAAGAAGTACAATCCCAGCCATCCACATGCCCAGCAGTTGAATGCTAGCTTAGCGAAATTGCTAGCACTTCAACTGCTACCTTTTCAGTTGGTAGATTCTGCCCCCTTCCGTGAGTTTGTGCAATGTGCAGTACCTCAGTGGCAAGTACCAAAACGCCACTTTTTCTCACGGAAGGCTATTCCGGCTCTCTACCGGCATGTGGAAGGCAATGTCCATGCCTCTCTGGACAGGGCGGTCAGTGGTAAGGTGCATCTTACCGCTGACTCATGGTCCAGCAGGCATGGACAGGGACGTTACCTGTCTTTTACGGCGCATTGGGTGACTCTGCTGGCAGCTGTGAAGGACGCAGGGCAAGGTCCAGTAGTTTTAGAGGTTGTTCCGCCACCACGCCTCCAAAGCACTACTACTGTTTGTGACACACCTCTCTCCTCCACCCCCTCCTCTTCTTCTTCCTCTGTGGCCTCTTCCTGTGGTGACGTTTTCTCCGAACCAGCCGTGCTCCGTAGGCGTACGAGGGGCTACGCAGGTATGCAGGCCAGGAGATGCCATGCGGTGCTAGAGCTGGTGTGCTTGGGAGACAGGAGCCACACTGGGGAAGAGGTTTTGTCAGCTCTGCAGGGTCAGGCTGAGAGGTGGTTGACGCCACGCCAGCTGAAGCCTGGAATGGTGGTCAGCGATAATGGCACCAACCTCCTCACTGCCCTGCGACAGGGAAAACTCACCCACGTGCCCTGTTTTGCGCATGTCCTCAATTTGGTGGTGCAGCGGTTCTTGGGCAGGTACCCGGGATTGCAGGATGTCCTGAAGCAGGCCAGGAAGGTCTGTGTGCATTTCCGGAGGTCATATAATGCCACTGCTCGGCTGATTGACCTCCAAAGGGAATACAAACTGCCCAAGAACCGCCTAATTTGTGACATGCCCACCAGATGGAACTCAACGTTGGCCATGCTGCAGCGGCTGCACACGCAGCAACGGGCCATCAATGAGTACCTGTGCCAATATGGCAGCAGAACTAGGTCAGGGGAGCTAGGTTTTTTTTCCCCACGCCAGTGGGCCTTGATCAGGGATGCATGCACTGTCCTGTCACCATTTGAGGAGGCCACGAGGATGGTGAGCAGTGACAGTGCATGCATCAGTGAGACTGTCCCTCTTATTCACATGTTGGAGCACACGCTACGTGGAATAATGGACAGGGCCCTTGAGGCAGAACAGAGGGAGGAAGAGGAGGACTTCCTTACCTCTCAAGGCCCCCTTTACCCAGACAGTGGTCCTGCTTGCCCACCTAGCACACAGGAAGAGGATGAGAAGGAGGAGGAGGAGGATTGTATCAGCAGCATGGAGGTGGAGCCTAGCACTCAGCAGCAGCAGTCTTCAAGGGATCATTTACAGTCCCAAGAAGCACGTGGAGTTTTACGTGGCTGGGATGAGGTGCCTGTGGATCCTGTCGTCCTCAGTGTCCCAGAGGACTGTGGCTCTGAATGCCTCAGCAAACCTACGCTGCATGGCCTCCCTGATTCTGCAAAGCCTGCGTAAGGATCCTCGTGTACGTGCTATTAAGGAGAGGGATCATTACTGGCTGGCGACTCTCCTTGATCCACGTTACAAGAGTAAGGTTGCAGACCTTATGTTGCCATCGCAGAGGGAGCAGAAGATGAAACTTCTGCGGGAGGCCTTGCAGAAGGGTCTGTGCAATGCGTTCCCAGAACCGGGGGGATTACCAAAACCTGGCTCTGGACAACGTCTTGCTGAGGCTTCGGTGAGTCACAGAAGGGGCGGTGGAGAAGGTGGTCGTCTGACCGTTGCGTTCAGGCAGTTTTTTAGTCCGCAGCTCCAAGGTCTGACCGGTTTCAGCAACCATCGCCTGCGTCTGCTTTACATGGTCCGGGAATACCTAGGGGCAAGATCTGACTTGGACACCTTCCCCACCGAAATCCTCTGGCTTACTGGGTCTTGAGGATGGATCACTGGCCAGAGCTTGCCCAGTACGCAATTGAGCTACTGGCTTGCCCTGCATCCAGTGTTCTTTCAGAACGGACATTCAGTGCTGCTGGAGGCTTTGTCACTGATCACAGGGTGCGCCTCTCCACCAGCTCTGTTGATCGACTGACCTTCATCAAAATGAATCAGGCTTGGATCAACACCAGCTACCAAGCACCTGATGCTATAATTAATGAATAATATCTTTTTTGTTGAAATGTCGGATCCCTTTTAGACTGCTGATGCTGAGTGACTGTCCTCTTATGCTGCTGATGGAATATCCTTCTCCTCCTCACTTTTCTTGCTGATAGCTAGTAAGAAATGTTGTGTTTCTGGGCTCCGCCACCAGTGCCTAAGGCACAATTTTTCAGCCCCTGTTTAACAGGGGCGCCTAATAACAATTTTTGTTGCAATACTTTGCACGTGGCTCCTTGTTGCGCTCCAATTGGAGTTATTGTGAGGGGTTGCAGTGTTGTGTTGTGCCCAAGGCCCAATTTTTCAGCCCCTGTTTAACAGGGGCGCCTAATAACAATTTTTGATGCAATAGTTTGTACGTGGCTCCTTGTTGCGCTCCAATAGGAGTTATTGGGAGGGGTTGCAAGTGTTGTGTTGTGCCTAAGGCACAATTTTTCAGCCACTGTTTAACAGGGGCGCCTAATAACAATGTTTGTTGCAATACTTTGTACGTGGCTCCTTGTTGCGCTCCAATTGGAGTTATTGTGAGGGGTTGCAGTGTTCTGTTGTGCCCAAGGCCCAATTTTTCAGCCCCTGTTTAACAGGGGCGCCTAATAACAATTTTTGATGCAATAATTTGTACGTGGCTCCTTGTTGCGCTCCAATAGGAGTTATTGGGAGGGGTTGCAAGTGTTGTGTTGTGCCTAAGACACAATTTTTCAGCCACTGTTTAACAGGGGCGCCTAATAACAATTTTTGTTGCAATACTTTGTACGTGGCTCCTTGTTGCGCTCCAATTGGAGTTATTGTGAGGGGTTGCAGTGTTGTGTTGTGCCCAAGGCCCAATTCTTCAGCCCCTGTTTAACAGGGGCGCCTAATAACAATTTTTGATGCAATAATTTGTACGTGGCTCCTTGTTGCGCTCCAATTGGAGTTATTGGGAGGGGTTGCAAGTGTTGTGTTGTGCCTAAGGCACAATTTTTCAGCCACTGTTTAACAGGGGCGCCTAATAACAATTTTTGTTGCAATAATTTGTACGTGGCTCCTTGTTGCGCTCCAATTGGAGTTATTGGGAGGGTTGCAAGTGTTGTGTTGTGCCCAAGGCCCAATTTTTCAGCCCCTGTTTAACAGGGGCGCCTAATAACAATTTTTGATGCAATAATTTGTACGTGGCTCCTTGTTGCTCTCCAATTGGAGTTATTGGGAGGGGTTGCAGTGTTGTGTTGTGCCCAAGGCACCATTTTTCAGCCCCTGTTTGACAGGGGCACCTAATAACAATTTTTGATGCAATAATTTGCACGTGGCTCCTTGTTGCGCTCCAATTGGAGTTATTGGGAGGGGTTGCAAGTGTTGTGTTGTGCCCAATGCACAATTTTTCAGCCCCTGTTTAACAGGGGCGCCTAATAACAATTTTTGATGCAATACTTTGCACGTGGCTCCTTGTTGCGCTACAATTACAGTATGTTTGAGGGGTGCCCTTTTTTATAAAAATTTTCTTTCACACAACAATAATGCCCCCCCACCACCGCTAAAATATTCGACATAATGTTGCCACACAGAACTTGCGCAAGTAGCATTAATTACTTTTTTTTTTGGTCCTTTCATGTTGTGCAGGGACATTTCTAAACACGTGCCACTACTATAGACACCCAGCAGGTGTGATATTTAAAGGAATTTTTTATTTTATTTTATTTTTTTCACTTTAAGCATCATTAAAATGGCTGCTCCGCAAAAAACAGCCGTTTTAAAAAAAAAATATTTCCATTGATACATGTTCCCTGGGGCAAGACCCGGGTTCTGAACGACGTTTTCCAACATTTAATTGAATTTTGGTCTTTAAAATGACCGTTTTTGAATTCGAACGTTCGGGTCCCATAGACTTCAATGGGGTTCGAAATATTTGTGCGAACTCGCGGTCTGTTCGAACGTTCTGGTGCGAACCGAACCCGGGGGTGTTCGGCTCATCCCTAGTCTGAACGTGTATTTAGCACAGCAAGGGGCGTTATCACAGACAAGCACAGCCGCCTGTCTAGAGCCAATGTGGACAAGCTCATGTTCATTAAAATGAACCAGGCATGGATCCCAGAGGACTTGTCCGTACCTTGTGCAGAATAGACACCGGGCCGGCCTTACCCAGCCATTGTTTTTTTTCTGATCTTTCTAGGGTTGCCATCTCATCCCATTAAAAGCAAAAACATATTAATTACACAGGTTCTCTGGCTGATTAAGGTGCTGCTATTTAAACTCACTTGGTGCCTTATCGACAGTAAATTAGCCCCAGAACCTGTGTAATTACTCTGTGTTCAGGTTTAAAGGGATGAGGTAGCAACCCTAGATCTTTCTCACTCTTTTGGGGTTTACCCTATTTTAAAATATAAATATATTAAAAACCAAAACCTGCTGTGTTGGCTACCTCCTCCTCCTCCACTGCCGCTTCCACCTACACCACCACATCCACCTCAACCTCCTAATACATATGGACCTCGTCCTCCTAGGTAAAAATGATTTTATTTATTATTTAAAAAAAAAATTATGTTATTCTATGTTACTTCCCTATCCACATTTATTTTCAGAGTAGTTGCCATGTTCTTCTCGACATTTTGCCAAATTATTTTATTTTTTATTTTTTTTTATGTTATTTTAAGTTATTTCCCTATCCACATTTATTTTCAGAGTACTTGCCATGCTCTTCCCGACATTTTGCTGCCATTTGCAGTCCTCTAGCCCTTTCCCTTAGTATTTTAGAGACATTTGTAGTCAAATGTCCAGGTCCCCATTGACTTCAATGGGGTTCGGGTTTGGCTCAAAGTTCGGGTCGGGTTCGGGTGCCGAACCCAAACTTTTTTTTCAAAGTTCGGACTCGAACCCGAACATTGAGGTGTCCGCTCAACTCTGTTCGTCATCCTTCAATTCAGGCGGTGTGGCTGGGGGATCTTAACGCTACGCTGAACCCTACATTAGACAAACTGTCACCCTCACCATTACCTACTATTGCTCCAACCCATACTAGATTCTCCTGACTTATCTCTTCCTTTAATCTCACTGACACCTTTTTTAATTTCCACTCACCCAAGCTTACTCCTGTTTCTCAACTACCCATAACACCATGTCCCGTATAAATTTTATATTTATTTCTAATACCTAACTGGGAGCTGAATTTGCCCCCAGATTACTTTCAGACCATAGCCTATATTGGATTAGCCTCTTCGTCCCATTAGACAAACTGCCCGTATGTGGCGCCTGAATCTGTTTTGGCTCACCCTGCTGTCGGAGGATGACAAGCTTGGTAACAGTTGGAGAACCTACTTTTTAGAGAATAATGGCTCTGCACCCCCAGATATAGTATGGGAAACCTTTAAATTACACGTGCCTGACTCTGACCTCCTGTATCAACAGGCTGAAGGTTAATTCATCAGCCACACTGGACAGGGCAATGCAGGATCTGTCCTTTTCTGATCGGAGATACATGTCGGACCCCTCTCCTGCTGGAGCTGCCCAACTCAGGTTACAAACCATGGTGACGGCCAGGACAAAACATTTCTTTGCCAGACAAAAAATGTATGAACATAGGGAGAGAGCGGGTAAACTGTTGACCTATCTAGCACATAGTGAGGATAGACCCCCTACTGACAACGTCCGTTGATGATGAAACGCGTCTGGGGGACTATGTAGCAACGTCACCACGCAGAGGGAAGGGCTTCCATCGTTTGCCGGCCGGCACGATCCTATACATGCTGACTTTTTATCGTTTGTATGTGAGTACATTCATTTTTATGGAGTTACACTATGGTGCACATTTCTTTATTTCATTTCCTGGATGTCTGCAAGTGTCACTGATCAGTGTTCCGTCGGATCCACTCTGACCATCATTTCCTGGTTCAAGGCCGTGGCTGGGCTATAGCCGACTGCTTATGTGGCTTGCCTTCTGGTAAGCGGCCATCCATATGTTGGTGAAGGGATCACATTATTACATCAGTCACTGGGTGAATTTCTTTGCATATTACAGTCTGTGGAGATCCGTTTTTGAAACGAAAGGACATAAAATACCTTGCTATACAGACTTAACACGATTGGCCCCTTAACAAAGGACTAAGGATTTTGATTAACCCTTGCTACACCAGTATGTTAAATTATTAGGGCGCAGCTTTGCTTTTTGTTTCCAATTCTGAACACATAGACTCATTGGAAATGGAAGAAAAAAAGGGGATATCCTCATAGGGCCAGATTCACGAACACTTGCGCTGGAGTATTTGGATATGCGCCGCGTAACTGTGCTGATGCGCCGTCGTTTCTATGTGCCCGTACCCACCAAACTAGATGCGCCCAATAACGGGTCATTTGCGACCGGCGGAACGTTCCGACGCCAGAGTATCGTCAGCGCTTATTTTCGCTGGGCGCATCAGTCGCGCCCATTGATTTCCCCTGCAAATATGCAAATGAGGGAGATTTCCCAATTCACGAACGGATTAGCACCATACGCTGGCTACATGCGCCGCGCGTATCTGGTCCGTCCGGCGCAAAGTTATTTCTACAAAAGGCTGCTTTATCTTTACTCCAGACGGTCACAGGTCAGCAGGAGAGCAGCTACAGCAGCGTTACCGACGATAGGAGCTTGCTGAACAACAACACTTGCAAGGACAACACCTCTGTGTGCCAACATGCCAGGGGCAATTGTGGTCCTAGAACTACTGATGGGTCCCCTGGAACCAAGAAGGCGGCCACGTGAGAGGATATACCGCACTCGTATGAACCTCTTTGGCATGGGGGATGAGGAGGTGTATCGCCTCTTCAGATTCAGCCCAGATGCAATACTTGAACTAACCACAACCCTGCAGGATGACATCACCAGCAAGACACACCGCTCACAAGCAGTGCAGCCACTGGTGAAGGTACTGGCAACACTTCATTTCCTTGCAAGTGGATCATTCCAGCGTACAAGTGGAGTGGTGGCTGGGATGTCACAATCCTCCGTGAGCAGATGTGTGCACCAGGTTGTCCCTGCAATCCTCAGACGCATGTCCCACCACTTCATCAAACCCACCACTGAGGAGCTGCGGCAGAAGGCAATGACAGATTTCTACAACATTGCCGGATTCCCACGTACTGTGGGGGCCATTGATTGCACACATGTGGCCCTACAGCCCCCCAGTGCCACAGAGCACATATACCGCAATCGGAAGCATTGGCATTCCATCAACGTACAGGTGATAGCCGATGCCCAACGCCTCATATGGCACGTCCGTGCCAAACACCCCGGGTCCAGCCATGACAGCTACATATACAATCAGAGCCCCATCCCAGCAGAATTTAACCAGAACATGTATGGGGACAGCTGGCTGGTTGGTGAGTGACAAGGGAGTCAGGCATGACTATCCCCTCCCGTGATGCACAACAGAAATCGCACATGCATGACTAACATTATCCTGTCTTTTCCCTTACAGGTGACTCTGCATATGCACTGGGACCCCATCTAATGACTCCTTCCCGGAACCCCCAAACCAGAGGAGAGAGAAAATACAATGAAGCACACATCAAAACCCGTGCAGTGGTGGAGCAAACATTTGGGCTCCTGAAGTCCCGTTTCCGATGCCTGGATAAGTCTGGGGGGACCCTATAGTATTCCCCTACCTTTGTGTGTCAGATCATCGGTGCATGTTGCATACTACATAACTTTGCTATGAAAAAAGGCCTGCATATTGACATACGTGATGACCTGACCCCCGACCCACACAGTCCCCACCTGCCAGAGGACACCCAGTCTGCTGATGGAAGAGCAGTCAGGAGGGTCCTCGCCGTAGGCATCTTTGGACACTAAACCAAAACATTAATAACACAGACAGTGCACGCGTGTACACCACTGATGTCCCTAGATCACACACACCACATGCACATCGCATTGGATTAGCCCAAGTCCAGCATGTAGGAGTTGGGAGCAGTAACGCCAGCGTCAAGGCCCCAATGATGTCACTGTCCATTCACACACCTTTCACACGTCATTCATTCAGCCGTGGGGTTCACTTCACCACCACGGCCGAGGGTGACACCCCTTACTTTCAGGAGTGCCACCCCCTCACATTCACACACCATTCACACTGTCCCCTGCACTCCTGACCGTGTGCAGTACAAAAATAAATTAATAATATTATATCCTGATAAATAAAATAAACAAAATCTCATAACCTGAGAAAAAGAAAAAATAAACTCATGACCTGAGTATGTCCAAACCAAAAATATAAAACAAGAAAAAAAAAAAAGGCCTCATCGGGGATGTCGGGGGCTTCTTCTGGGGGCCCCTCTCTGGCTCCGCAGCTGCCTGGATGGAGTGGGTGGGGGTGGGGGGGCATCTGGAGGTGGCTGATCCCCAGGTGGGCCACTCCTGACAGGTGTGGCCTGCATGCCCTCCAAGGCCCTGGCTATCCGTCCAAGGTAGGAGTTCGTCTGGGCCTGCATCCGGAGCTGACGGGTGACCTGGTAGTGCTGGGCCCGCCGACTCAGCCTCCCCTGGTCCCGGATGGCAGCACTGTTGGCCTGGACGGCTGCAGTAAGGTGCCGAATATCCCCCTGCACCTCCCCCAAAGTGGTGACCACTGCAGGGCAGTTGCAGCTTACATCCTGCACTGCGTTGCTGAGGTTGGCAACGGAGCCCAGGCTGTCAGACACTTTCTGTAAGTGCCCAACTATGGCCCCCATCTGTTCCGTCTGCCTGGCGTGATCCCTCGCCAACTGGTCCTGGACACCATCAGACACCCCCCTGGTCTTCTGGGTCGCCTTCCTGGGGCCAGAAGATGGTTGTCCTCGGGTGGAAGGAGTCGCCCTTGAGGGGCTTCCAAGGATGGGGGAGGGGACGACAGACGGCCCAGGAGAAGGGGAGGAGACAGACAACACTAAGGTAAAGTCCTGCTCTGCCACAGCAGGATCCTCTACAACCACCTCGGCAGGTGTGGTGTGGCCACTCTCCTCCTCCACAACCTCTTCACCACCCAGTGGCTCGGGCACACGATGGCGTGGGGGGGATGGGGTGGAATGCACGCTGACAGATGATGGCCCAGCTCCGTCATCTGTGGATGACACAAAGCAGACACATGTTGGTGGTCCCACACACTTGGCACATGTACCCTCCCCCCCCCAAATGCAAAACAACAAATAGGGGATTATAAAACACTTACCTGTCCTTGTGCCTTCCTCCACGGAGTCATAGCCTGCGACCCCCTCCACCTGCTCCCTCTCCAGGCAGCGAGCAACCACCTCCTCCTCTGCGGTTAGGGTGACAGGACATGGGGGACCACCACCTGTGCCCATCTCATACCTCCTGATGGAGGCCACCTTGTCCCTCACCTTGCGCCGCAGGTCATTAATTTTTTTTTGTTTGTCCCCAGCAGTCTGGGTGGAGTACCCCAGGACATTGACCCTGGCAGCAATGGACTCCAGGATGCCCTGCTTCCTCTCCCGGCTGGTCTTTCGGCTTTTTTTGCCATGGAGAAAAGCATTATCCGTCTCCATTGCCGAAATGATGAGCGAGACCTCCTGTGCATTAAAATTCAGGTTCCTCCTCTCTCTGGGGGTAGCGGGAGCAGCCATCACCAAACAAAAGTATCTTCCCTGGGGTGGGGGGAAGCGGAAATACTTTTGCGCCGGAATGGCGTTTCCGCCAGCGCTTTTAAGCGCCCAGCGGAACGCATTGCGCTGACGTTTCCCAGGAAGTGGTGCCGACGGAAGTTGTGAGCATGCGCACAAGGGGGGCGAGTGGAGCCGCACTCACTGCGCATGCTCCGTGGATGATGCGCTGAACGTAAGCCTCTGCGCTGGGCTCCGCCCATCATTTACATATGATCACACCCACTTCCACTTGCGTCGGGTTACGCCAGCGCATTATCGTTACTCTGGCGCAAGTTTACGCGCAACTGCTATGTGAATTACAGGACTTGCGCTGAAAGGGTCTTCAGAGTAACGTAAATGAGAAGCGTTACTCCAGAGGAAAGATACTCTCATCTACCTGAATCTGGCCCATAGTGTAGTAAATCCACAGAATTTATTAAAAAAACACTTAAAAAACTCCACAGCAGGTACTACTCCACGATTTTAAAAATCCTCACAGCAAGTACAGCAAAAGTCACTTCACCATAAAAAATGGAATATAAACTCAGGAAAAAAACAAGGAAAAAAGAACAGCATCAAAAATATATATATATATGGTAGACTCATAAATATACAGCCAAGGAGCGAACCAAAAGGCTGGAGTAAATGAGTGTGATGGCGTTAGACAATAGCTCCACCCGACATGTTTCCCAACAACTGGCTTCAACTGGGAAAGGAGACTAACTTCCCATGCCACCACATCAGACTTAAATACTTGCTGGACAAGCGTGACACCGGAAGTGCGATTTTTCAGTCCCATCCCTGGGGTCACCAATGTATGACAACTTCAGATTACAGAAATTCAATAAATTCTTCAATGTTCTTTACCAATACAGATCTATATATGCAGCAAAGACAAACAAACATTCTGTAAATTCTTTTTGGGTGAAAAAATACCAGATAAAAAAGATAAAAAAACAAAAATCATTTAATTAGTCTGGCTAGTCTTTGCTAGGATTAGGACAACAAAAAATGTATATCAACCGGTATTAATGAATATATAAAAGGCGAGATAAAAAATATACAAATTATAAAAAAAAAAAAAATTATAAGACACTACAAATTACTCAATTAGAAACTATTTTATAAAAAACTATTAATCAGAAGGCAAAGATCGAACCTATCAACTGTTATCTATATAACAGTTGACGTCCCACTCCACATTTAAGCCGAAGGGTCGGTAACACTGGAGGTCATATATCCATCGAGTTTCTCATCGGGATATATGTCCCACCAAGTCATCTCCCCTCCGATGGGGAGTATATTTCTCAATGGCCAATACTTTCAATAAAGAGGCATCCTTGTTATGATGTAAAAGAAAATGTTTTGAAACGCTATATTCAGTAAAACCTATGGAGATGTTTCCTATATGTTCCCCAATTCTAATATTAGGTGCTCTTTTGGTTCTGCCAATGTATTGTAGCCCGCAAGGGCAAATGAGAAGGTATATTACTCCTTTTGTTTCACAAGTGATGAACTCCTTAATTTTATAGGTCCTAGATGTCACATATGAGCTAAAAGTAGAAGTCCTCACAGTTTCAGATTTTTTGCACACTTTACATCTTTTACATGGAAAGAAACCTTTCAAGTTACCAAACATACTAATTTTTGGGGGTATGTCAGGACATATGACGTCCTCCACTTTGTGCGGGGATATCTGAGTGATGCCTGCAGCCACAGGCATCATTCAGATTTCGCTGTCTTCAGCCGGCAATTCTGTGCACCATAAGAACGATCAAATCGGCGTCCCCCCTCCCGCCGCCATCCGGTGCTTCTCCGGGCTCTCCCGTGCCATCGGGGGCCCGGAGAGCGAATCGGCCGGCGTTCATAGCAAAACCATAGAGATGACTGGTGACCAGACGGTCACAGTCATCTCTATGACCGTCGGAGGACCGGGCACAACGTTATGCCGTCACGCCCGGTACCCGGAATGTAAACACAGCCGCAATCGAGGCTGAATGCATTAGATCGGTGAATTTTTTTCCTGATCTAATGCTTTCCAGCCTGGAGGAGACATGCGGGGTCTTATTGACCCCACATCTCTCCATAAAGAGGACCTGTCACACACTATTCCTATTACAAGTTGTGCACTGCAACTGCTTTCTTTAAGTCCACCAGAGGTTCTCAATCGGATTTAAGTCTGGTGACTGCGATGGCCACTCCAAAATGTTCCAGCCTTTAATCTGCAACCATGCTCTAGTGGACTTGGAGGTATGCTTGGGATCATTGTCCTGTTGAAAGGTCCAACGTCTCCCAAGCCTCAGGTTTGTGACGGACTGCATCACATTGTCATCCAATATCTCCTGGTACTGAAGAGAATTCATGGTACCTTGCACACGCTAAAGCTTCCCTGTACCTGCAGAAGCAAAACAGCCCCAAAGCATGATTGACCCCCCGCCATGCTTCACAGTAGGCAAGGTGTTCTTTTCTTCATAGGCCTTGTTCTTCCTCCTCCAAACATAGCGTTGATCGATGGGCCCAAACAGTTCTAATTTTGTTTCATCAGTCCACAGAACACAATCCCAAAACTTCTGTGGTTTGTCCACATGACTTTTGGCATACTGCAGTCGACTCTTCTTATTCTTTGGAGACAGCAAGGGGGTGCACCTGGGAGCTCTGGCATGTAGGCCTTCATTACGCAGTGTGCGCCATATTGTCTGAGCAGAAACTTCAGTACCCACATCTGACAAATCTTTTCTCAGTTCCACAGCAGTCACACAGGGACTTTTCTCCACTCTATGTTTCAGGTAGCGCACAGTAGTCAAAGTCAGCATCTTCTTTCTGCCACGACCAGGTAGCATTTCAACAGTGCCCTTTGCCTTGAATTTGCGAATGATGCTTCCTATGGTGTCTCTTGGTATGTTTAACATCTTTGCAATCTTCTTATAGCCATTGTCCTTCCTGTGAAGAGTAATCACCTCTTCTCTTGTCTTCCTGGACCATTCTCTTGACTTCACCATGTTTGTAACCACACCAGTAAATGTCTAGAAGGAGCTGAGTATCACAGTCATTTTAAAGCTGCCTAATTGGTGCTTATTAGGCTTTATTGCTGCTCCCTGACATCCACAGGTGTTTTCAATACCTGATTGAAAACACTTCAATGAACCTCTGTTCTTCAGAGTGGTAGTCCAGAGGCGATTTAGTTCACATGTGCTGCGCTATATAAGTTTTCATTCATTCATTCATTCATAAGGGGTTGAATAATTGTGTAAATGAAGAATTCACAAAAGAAACATTTACTACTGTATTACAAAACCAATTGATGTCATTTTAGTTGCATATGGTTCTTTAAGAAGTCCTTGTAGGATTTCATTCTGAATACAATTACAAATGTACACTAAATTCCCTAAAACCCTTTACAGCATTGGGGGGTTGAGTAATTTTGAATACAACTGTATATATTTATATATAATATCTTCTGAAATTCAAATTTTGTATAGAATTAAATCAAATTCCAATAGAAAAGATTAGAATAGAATAGAAAATAATAGAAAAGAAAAGCATAGAAAAACAATAGAACAGAATAGAAAAAATAAAATAATATATTCTATTCTAATCTTTTCTATTCAAATTCATTCTGTACCAAATTCGAATTTCGTAAGATGGATATATATATATATATATATATATATATATATATATATATATATATATATATATATATATATATATATATATATATATATATATATATATATATATAAAAAACATTTTTTTTTCTTTTCTGTTATAATGTTTTTTTCTATTCTAGTCTATTCTATTAGGATTCGATTTTATTCTATTTATTTCCATTTTAATATATATATATATATATATATATATATATATATATAACCATTTTCTGGAATTCTAATTATGTATAGAATGAATTTGAATAAAATAATAGAAAAGAATAGCATAGAAAAACAATAAAGCAGAGTTAAAAAAATGATTTTATATATATATATATATATATATATATATATATATATATATATATATATATATATATATATATAATATTTCTATGCCATTCTTATCTGTTCTTCTATTCTTTTGTATTCTTTTCGATTATAATTCATTCTATAATTCTATAATTCATTTTATACTAAATTCAAATTTTGGAAGATGGCTTCAGAAGTTTGAATTTTGTATAGAATTAATTTGAATTAGAATAGAAAATAATATAAAAGAATAGACTAGAAAAACAATAGAACAAAAGCGAATAAAATGTTATATTTTATTCTATTCTGTTCTATTGTTTTTCTAGTATTTTAACTTTTCTATTATTTTCCATTCTATTCTAATCTTTTCTATTCCAATTTGATTTCATTCTATATGAAATTCAAATTTGTAAAATGGTTATACAGTATGTAAAAAAAAAAAATTTTCAAATGCGGTAGTTTTTTCTAATTCGGTAGATTTTTTTCAAATGTGGTAGAATTTTTTCGAATGCAGTAACAAAAAAGTTACTGCATTCGAAAAAATTCTACCACATTAAAATTATAAAACATTAGTTTCATATTAGAATTTGTAAAAATGTTGACCGAATTCCTAAAAAGTCGATCAAATTTGAAAAATGTAATTAGATTAGAAAAAACTAATCTAATTACATTTTTCAAATTTGATCGACTTTTTAGGAATTCGGTCAAAATTTTTACAAATTCTAATATGAAACTAATCTTTTATAATCTTTTCGTATAAAATTTCGTATTAAATGAATTCAAATTCGAATAGAAAAGATTAGAATGGAATAGAAAAGAAAAATAAGAGAATAGAATAAAATATAATATATATTATAATTGATTCTATTCTGTTCTATTGTTTTTCTATTCTTTTATATTTTATTTTTCATAAATTTAAAATTATTTTCCAATCTATTCTAGAATTCAAATTTATACTATTCGAATTTCGGAAGACTGCGATGTTCTATTTCAATACATTCTATTAACTTCTATTCTATTCTTTTTGATTCTATTGCTTTATTGTTTTATATTATTTTTTATTGTAGTTTTTAGAAAATCGATTTCTATTTTTTTTTAAATTCAATTAGAATTTGTTTTTGCATTCGATTTGAATTTAATTAGAATTCGAATTTCGTTCGCGTTTTTTTCCAATTTGTTTAAATTAGTTAATTTTGTCATTCGGAAATTCATATGCATCCGAATTTCTGAATTACAAAATAAACGAATTTAAACAAATAATGAAATAATGAAAAATTTGTCCGAATTCAAATTCGTAACAAAACGAAATGCACATGTCTACTGCCTGATTGCATATCAATTGCAAGTGTTTAGGTTTGACCTCATATTATATGTTTTTGGTGAATCTAAAGGAAAGTTGTACAAGAAAATTGGAATAATGTATGGCCAGCCTAAAACATTTGTTGTGTTGCTGGGTACAACTTTTCCTTTATCAGACAGATTTAGCACAGGTGGGGGGGTGAGGTGAGGAAGAAATTATTTCTGTCAGTGACCCCATTGAGGTGATAATCTTTCACCCTTTGTCCTTGGAATGCCCATACAAGAAATGGTAGAAGAGGTGGTTACCAAGACAAGTTAGAACAGACAGCAATAAAAAATATTGTCTGAAGTTCTTTCCCATCCTCACCCTTTTTCTGCTTTTGCCTATATTGGAGACATTCCCTATCACTTTCTAGTCCAACAGCCTTGCACACCAGGCAATGGAGCTTGTATTTCCATGGTACAGGGGTAGTGAGTTAGCACCACCCTGTTATGCTGATAGCAAATGCTTTTAGAGGGGTTCTGCAAAGAATGGGTGTTCTAATGTTACTAATACTCAGGAGCATAACTACAGTTCATGGGGGCCCCAAAGAAAAATTTGGTTGAGGTCTCTCCAGAGAGCCCACTGTGTGGCACCAGCTCATCTACAGTACTCTTAACCACTTAAGAGCCGGACCTTTAGGCAGCTAAAGGACCCGGCCAGGTTTTGCGATTCGGCACTGAGTTGCTTTAACAGACAATTGCGCGGTCGTGCGACGTGGCTCCAAAACAAAATTGGTGTCCTTTTTCCCCACAAATAGAGCTTTCTTTTGGTGGTATTTGATCACCTCTGCAGTTTTTATTTTTTGGGGATAGTTTTATTGCAGTTTTATTGCATTTTTTATTGCATTTTTTTTAACTACTAATGGCGGCGATCAGCGATTATTTTTCGTGACTGCGACATTATGGCGGACACTTCGGACAATTTTGACACATTTTTGGGACCATTGTCATTTTTTACAGCAAAAAATGCATTTCAAATGCATTGTTTATTATGAAAATGACTGCAGTTTGGGAGTTAACCACAAGGGGGCGCTGAAGGGGTTATGTGTGACCTAATGTGTATTTACAACTGTAGAGGGGTGTGGCTGTAGGTGTGACGTCATTAATTGTGTATCCCTATAAAAGGCATCACACGATCGATGACGCCGCCACAGTGATGAACGGGGAAGCCGTGTTTACACGCGGCTCTCCCCGTTCTTCAGCTCTGGGGACCGATTTCGGGACTCCAGCAGCGATCGGGTCCACGAGTCCCGGGGCTTCAGACCGAGTCATGAAAGCGCGCCGCGGGCACGCCCACGACCCACGACCCACGCCATCTTAGAGACTGCTCCCCGTGCCAATTACACTGTTTTTCTTAGTTGATTTATGCTGTTTTATGCAAATTGTTCTCTCTCAACCAGTCTTAACCTAGCACAGCCACCATTAGGACATGTGTGCAATATAATCTAGACAGTAATCTAGATGTGAAGCAATATTTACTCATTGCCTGCCTCCTGGTACTCTGGGTTGTATTGCTACAGTTTATGCTTATTTGGGTTATTATATCATATATGCCTGTTTTTTTTTTTTCTCTCATGAACATTTACCTATTCAATGTCCTATTGTGCAGGGCCGATCCTAGGGTCACAGACGCCTGGGTGCAGAAATATTTATGGCGCCCCCACATGGGCGTGGTCATCTTACCAACTCCTCCTCTTTACAAATGTTTCTATGGCAACGACTCAAACACAGAGATGCTCCCCTAAGAAGTCTTTGTTACCCTAGGATCCTCCCATGATCTTTTAACAATAAAGAAAATACTAGAAGAGCGTACACTAATGAGACCTGGAAGGGAACCTCTCTGATGCACACAGAGAGGGCTTCTGTTAGAAAGAGCCCCCAGACATGGTACAGGAGATGGTCAGAGACTGCAGACATGGTACAGGAGACGGTCAGAGACTGCAATCATAGTATGAGATGGTCAGAGAGTGCAGACATATTACAGGAGATGGTCAGAGAATGTAGACATATTACAGGAGTCAGAGACTGCAGATATAATACAGGAGATGGTCAGAGACTGCAGTTCCTATGGACGTTAGTAGATAATGGCCGATTGGCCCTCTCACCTGACCCAGCGATACAGCAACAACGGTTCCTCTGATCAGGAGTTAGCTCACTCTGAATTATTCGTGGCGACTTCACTGGGTAGAGTCCAGATCTTTATTCTGGCAATGACTCCATTCCTTTCTCCACCAGGGATGGTGCTAGGCTGTGTGGCTTTCCCTCTGGTAGCACAGGGCAGCAGGGTTCTCTTTCTGATGGTGTTTTCTCAGCACTGTCCTCTCCCTCTGGAGTCCTGGGTGCACTTCCCTGAAAGCTTTCCAGGGATCCTAAATCTCTCTCTCCCATTCAGCTGGGCATAATGTGTGGGCTGCAGTTTCTTTCTTACAGTGGGGCTTCCAGTCCTCAGGACTACATGTCCCACAGGCCTCTTCTCTGCTCCTTTTTCTATTCTATTTCTTCTCTGGCTGATATGAAGGCAGGGAAGAAACATAGTGGGCAGCTGTGCTGGCAAGCGCCGTTCACCAGTACAGCATCGCGTGCGAGGCGGAGGAGGAGAGGGAGGGGGAAAGAAGAGCCCGCAGCTGCAGTGGCGTCACTAGGGTTGGTGTCACCCAGTGTGGTAAAACATGGTGTCACCCCCCCCCCTTCCACCACCTATAGTCACCCCTCAGTACAGACCCCCTCCACTAAGTATAGACCCCCTCCGTCAGTGCAGGCTCCCCACTAAGTATTAATTCCTCCCTCAGTACAGACTCCCCTTCATCAGTATAGACCCCCCAGGACAAACCACCTCCCTCCATTAGTACAGAACACCCCCTCCATTAGTACAGACCCCCCTCTAGTAGTACAGATCCCCCAGGACAACCCCCCTCCATTAGTACAGACTCCACCCAGGACAAACACCCCATTAGTACAGACCCCTCTAGGACAACCCTCTCTCTATTAATACAGACCACCCAAGACAAACTCCCCCCATTAGTACAGACCCCCCTCAGGACAAACCACCCCCATTAGTACAAGAAAAAAGGTATATACCGTAGTATATATAACACCGCGCTGTTCAAACGTCACAAATGTAAGCAGCCAACACTACAAAATAGATCAATTTTGGAAACATACAAACGAAGAATAAGTGTAGCGCTAAAAAAAAGAAAGGCTAATAATTGATATAGTCCTTTTAACAAATAAAATGTCCATAATGTGAAAAAAAGTTCATATTGACAATCCAAAAACTTTCATTCACCACAAGTAGTGACTCAATAAGTAACAAGGTGAGTGTTAGAGGATCCGCCACCAGTGTAGTGAAACATTTGAGGCTTACCGGAAAACAAGGATCTGAATAAGCGTATACTCATCAGATCAAATAGAGCTTCAAATGATATCCGGGATCAGGATATAATTTTTTTTTTGCATTCAAATGGAACTCCTGGGATATCCTCATTGATGATACGATAAATCCACGGAAACCATTGGATTGGTTACAAACGTGTAAACTCAGATAAAGTGATTACCATGAGTGGTAATATGTTAAGTTGCCAAAGGAAAAAATAAATAAAAAGTGCACATAGCGTGATTCCGTATTACATAATTTACCAATTTTAATAAAATGATTGCACTTACATTTATGTAGGATACAACAAGCGCTTAATAGTAAAGTAGAGCAGTGGGGTCAGTGGGTCCTCCGGACGCGTTTCGTTCCCTTAGATGACCCCCATTAGTACAGACTCCCCCCAGGACAACCCCCTCATTAATACAGACCCCCCTTAGGACAAACCACCCCCCCTCCAATAGTACAGACCCCACCCAGGACAACCCCCCTTCAATTAGTACAGACCCCCCAGGACAACCCACCCCCCATTAATACAGACCCCCTAGGACAAACCACCCCCTCCATTGGTACAGATCCCCCCAGGACAAACCACCTCCACTCCATTAGTACAGACCCAACCCCAACAAACTACCCCCATCAGTACAGACCCCCAGGACAACCCCCCCATTAGTGCAAAACCCCAGGGCAAACCCCCCATTAGTGCAGACCCCCAGAACAAACCCCCCATTAGTACAGACACCGCCAGGACAACCCCCCCATTAGTACAAACTCCCCCAGGACAACCCCCCATTAGTACAGACTCCCCCAGGACAACCCCCCCATTAGTACAGACTCCCCCAGGACAACCCCCCCATTAGTACAGACCCCCCCAGGACAAACCCCCCATTAGTACAGACTCTCCCAGGACAAACCCCCATTGGTGCAGACCCCCCTAGGACAAACCCCCCATTAGTGCAGAACCCCCAGGACAAACCCCCCATTAGTACAGACCCCCCCAGGACAAACCCCCCATTAGTGCAGACTCCCCCAGGACAAACCCCCCATTAGTGCAGACCACCCTAGGACAAACCCCCCATTAGTGCAGAACCCCCAGGACAAACCCCCCATTAGTGAAGACCCCCCAGGACAACCCCCCCATTAGTACAGACACCCCCAGGACAAGCCCCCATTAGTACACACTCCCCCAGGACAAACCCCCCCATTATCACAGACCCCCCAGGAGAAACCCCCCATTAGTACAGACTCCCCCAGGACAAACCCCCCATTAGTGCAGACCCCACTAGGACAAACCCCCATTGGTGCAGAACCCCCAGGACAACCCCCCCATTAGTGCAGACCTTCCAGGACAAACCCCCCATTATTGCTGACCCCCCAAGGACAGACACCCCCAGGACAACCCCCATCAGTACAGACACCCCCCATTAGTACAGACTTCCCCAGGACAAACCCCCCATTAGTACAGACCCCCCAGGACAAACTCATCATTAGTACAAACCACCCAGGACAAACCCCCATTAGTGCAGACCCTCCTAGGACAACCCCCCATTAGTACACACACCCCCAAACAACCCCCCATTAGTACATACACCCCAGGAAAACCCACCCATTAGTACAGACCCCCCAGGACAACCCCCATTAGTACAGACACCCCCAGGCCACCCCCTATTAGTACAGACTCCCCCTGGACAAACGCCCCCATTAGTACAGACCCCTCAGGACAAACTCCCCCATTAGTACAGACACCCCCAGGACAACCCCCCCATTAGTGCAAAACCCCAGGACAAACCCCCCATTAGTGCAGACCCCCAGAACAAACCCCCCCATTAGTACAGACACCGCCAGGACAACCCCCCCCATTAGTACAAACTCCCCGTCCTGATGCCGGCTTCACCAACTTACCACACCATCTCTCTCCATATCCCTACACATCTACAGCCTCAGTGCCGGGATTACGGGCACCACTCCAAGTAAGAGGCCACTCGGCACTGTATTTTTAGCATTCCTACTTTATTAAAACTTTTTACACTATGGAAGCTGTTTTTCTTTTTCTATGAGATCTGTTATCAACCTGTTTTGAAATCGAGTTTCCCATGGGTAGCAGCTGATTCTTGAGCTCATTTGACCTTATTATAACTAATAGGTCAACACCATCGGGTAAGGAGCCATCTATCCCCACTTGAGGTGGTACTTTGGTGAAGGTGGAATCAATTATTTGGAAGATTACCTCATAAGATCACTATTGCTTTTTAGCACATTATTGCACATCTTATTTTATATGGACTCTGGGTAGACAAATCATTGTCCACCGTCATTTGCACGATTGCTGTATTCAATGTTTTGCTGCTATTTTGCTGTTATATTGTTGTGGCACGATTTTCACATATATCTCATTCACATTATTGTCGCATAGTAATATATGCTAAATATATCATTAGTTAGCGCCCCTTATTTCACTTGTTCAAACGTATAATCCAGCACTCTGTATTATTTAGGGAGCAGCTCATAACAATTGCACTATTATCCCCCCCCAACTTATTTTGGCGCGAGACTCCCCCATTTTTTCCTCACAACCCCCCATTAGTACACACACCCCCAAACAACCCCCCATTAGTACATACACCCCAGGAAACCCCCCCCCATTAGTACAGACCCCCCAGGACAACCCCCATTAGTGAAGACACCCCCAGGCCACCCCCTATTAGTACAGACTCCCCCTGGACAAACGCCCCCATTAGTACAGACCCCTCAGGACAAACTCCCCCATTAGTACAGACACCCCCAGGACAACCCCCCATTAGTATAGACCCCCCAGGACAACCCCCCTCCCTCCATTACAGTGCATAAAAATAACACCCAGCGGCAGCTAGAGAGGAGAGGGCAATGTGCAGCCGCGCCGCCCGGGTGGACCACAGATTGCAGCAGCAGGAGTTTAAGACACAGCGAGGAGGAGGAGAACACGTGCTGTCAGGCATGGTCCGTGCGGTCCACCCCCTCAGCGACGTCACTATGCGGCTAGTCTCTCCACACAGACACAGACGATCCAATCTCCGACAGCTTTTTCACTCTCCTCCTCTGACAGGAGGAGGGAGGGGGGAACAGGCTTAGGCTTGTAATACACATCGCCAGCGCGACCCGTGGGGAGAGCCATGTTAAGACATGGACAAAGAGAGGAGGAGGTGGAAGGAGGGGAGCACTCTGGCTCTTCAGCGCCCCCACCTCTGTGGCGCCTGGGTGAACTGCCCCCCGCGCACCGTGCAGGATCGGCCCTGCTATTGTGTAAGGCATGGTTCACAATGCTGCAACCCTATTATGATGCGACATTAAGTGCAACTTTGCATGTAACTTGCTTGTGACTTTCATGCGACAGAATGCAACTCCAATGGGACTTTACTGAAACGTTTATGTAAAGTGAGGCCCGGAGCAGAAGACAGATATGCAATAGGCGTAGGGCCGGCCATGACAGGGTTAACAGAAATCCCTGGCTGAAAAAGGGGAGTGGTCAGTAGAGGGCAGCGTTCAGGGGAGGAGAGGTTATAAATTCCTCCTCCCCTCTTCCCGGGCTAAGCACACTAGGAAGGAAGTTTCTTAGGTAGGAAGGCTGCTGGGGTTTTGTGTTCTGCCTGTAACATGTCTGGGGTTGAAGCCATGCTCACCCAGCTGCGTGAGGAGTCAGAGCGGCGCGGTGAGGGGTGGCTGCAGTCCATGCTGGAGCCTCTCCTCAGTCAGGCCAGCAATCCGGCCGTTTCACCCGGCGGGGGGGGGGGCGGGGAGGGGTTAGCCGCGCGATCGCGGCGCTCGCGGCCTCCTGAGAGGTACTCCCCGGGTCCATCCACCAGGCAACAGAGGAGGGAGGGGAGCCCAGCCCGGGCCCCCTCAGGCCCCCCTGCTAAGCGGTCAGCAGTGGCGGCGGCGGGCTCTGTAGGCCCTGTAAAGTGCGGGGCGGGGGTGGGGCGGCCAGGGGGCTCCAAGGCGGCAGCTAGGCCCGCCCTACGTGTTGATCAGACTGATGCGGGCTCTCACCCCGGTTGTGCACCGGTGGTTCAGGAGCCTCGGCGTGGGAGATCTATTGCAGCGGTGGCTAGCCCCTTGCCATCCACGGCTAGCCACCTCCAATCCAGCCCTGAGGAGAGGGGGCGTGGGGGAGGGGAAGACAGCAGTAGACGAGAGGCACCCAGGAAAGTGACGGCGAAATCTGTGCACGGGTCCAGAGTGAGGAGAGTGAGTGATGCCAGCTCCGGGCCCGCGGCAGCCAGGCCCGAGTCGCCTGGTGGGCCTTCATCTGAGGAAGACTTCCGGCCTTGAGATCGTTCCGAGGGAGAACTGTCGGGTTCCAAGGAGGACTTCGTGCCGGGGACGCAGTTCACAGCACGGGAGACGAGTGTTTCGGCTGGTGGGATTGCTTCCAGGCAGCCCGGTAAGTCTTTTTCATCATGTTCTAATGTGTTACAGAATGCTGGTGTGTCGGTGGGGGGACGGAGGGAAGGTTCCCATAGTCATTTGTTTGTGCCCGCAGTGACTGGGAGGAAAAGGCTGTAGGGGATGATGGTTTGCAGTGGTTTTTGGTGGGGTTGGAAGCGTTGGTGAGCCAGCTAAAGGGGGGAGATAATACAGAAGTTGGTCCGGCGTCAGCTTGGGTGCCAGCTGGGGGGGGCAGTGTGGCGGTGTCCACAGATTCGGCGGCTGTGCCCGTGGTGGAGGGGCCCAGGGCAAACGGGAAGAGTGCGGTTGGAGATGGGGCAGGTGATGCTGCTCAATCGAGCGACAAGGTGGAGGCGGTGGGAGACTCCACAAAGAAGAGGGATTTGGTCCGGTTGGCGGATGCAGCTAAGGGGGAAGTATATACTTGTTATGAGGCACCCCTGGGGTCACATTTGAAACAGGAGGTGAGAGAGAAAATCTGGAAGAGCGAATATGTGGAGATATTTACGCTGTTGGAGAAATTTAACCTGGACAGTGTTAAGCCGGAGGAGTCAAAAAAAGAGGATGAAGAAAAAAGGAGGTATAGGCTTATCCCCAGGACTTTTGCGAATTGGTCGCAGGCGTACTCGATAATGGCGAGCGTGATCGGTGAGAAAAACCCTGAACATTGTTCGGAGCTTTTCAGTTATCAGGAGGCGATTAGCGAGGCCTATCGGTGTTACGGGGGCACGGGATGGCTCCGGTACGACAAACAATTCAGGCAACGCAGGGCGGTGAGAACTGACATTAGGTGGGATACCAAGGATATTGGCCTGTGGATGCGGCTTATGTCGGCCCCACGTACGTCTACACCGTTTTTTATGGGGGGGGCGGTGGAACTCCGTGATCCACTATCTGGACGACTTCCTCTGCGTGGGACTGGCTGGGTTGCGTATCTGCACGGTGTTGCTGGCCACGCTGGAACGAGTCTTTTGCAGGCGCCTTTCGGCAAGCACGGCGGGGGTTAAGTCACCCACACACTTTGTGAGGTTTGTGAAGGAACACAGGGAGTACCTGTTATTTTGGCACTCCTTTTTGGAGTCGTTTAACGGAAGGGCTCTGTGGATGTCCGGTCCAGTCAGCAACTTTGACAGAACTGTTCACAGATGCGGCCGGGGGTTCGGGCTTTGGGGCATTTTTTCAGGGACAGTGGAGTGCTGGCCCTTGGCCCCAGTCCTGGGTGTCGGCGGGGTTCACTAGGAACTTGGTTCTGCTGGAGCTGTTTCCGGTAGTATTGGCGGTGGAGCTATGGGGTTCTGCCTTCTGGGACCGGAAGGTTCGGTTCCATGGTGACAACATGGGGGTGGTACAGGTGATCAACAGGGTCACGGCATCCTCTCCCCCGGTTATCCGTCTCTTGCGGCACCTGGTGCTGCGCTGTTTACAGATGAATATTTTTGTGTATGCGGTGCATTTACCGTGGGTGGAAAACGTAGTGGCTGAGGCATTGTCTCGTTTTCAGTGGGACAGGTTCCGGGAGTTGGTGCCGGAGGCAGAGGAGAAAGGGGTCCCCTGTCCAGAGTGGCTGTGGGGGATTCCGTTGGAA
The DNA here is from genome assembly GCA_029574335.1 of Rana kukunoris. Classification (NCBI taxonomy): domain Eukaryota; kingdom Metazoa; phylum Chordata; class Amphibia; order Anura; family Ranidae; genus Rana; species Rana kukunoris. The sequence goes on from CM056055.1 coordinate 148,775,593, forward strand.
TCGTCTCACGATGGATCAGGAAGTCGGTAAGTGTGGGTACGTGGATGGCGTATGAGAAAGTCTGGTTGGAGTGGCAGGCTCTGGTTAAGGAGGCAGGGCCCGAAGTGAAGGGGCTGGTGATTTATTTTTTGGCCAGGAACATGGAAGCCGGGGTGTCACAGTCGGCTTTGGACAAGAAACTGGCGAGCTTGGCCTTTATCTTCAAATGGCAAGGGTGTCCGGATTTTACGAAGGAATTTTAGGTAAGGCAAGCGCTAAAAGGCTACACGAAGCAGGGGCGGCGGGCGGATGCCCGGCGCCCGGTGTCGTTCGAAATCTTGAGGGGGATTATGGGAGAACTGCGGGCTTTGTGTACGTCCCAGTACGAGGTTTTGTTGTTTCGCGCAGCGTTTGCATTGGCGTTTTTTGGAGCTTTTCGGGTGGGGGAGTTGGTTAGCCCCTCAAAAAAGGTTCAGGGTGGCATGCAGGCCACGGACATGTCATGGGCGCAGGAAGGGGTCGCGCTGTTTTTGAGGAGATCCAAAACAGATCAAAAAGGGAAAGGGAAGGCGGTTCAGGTGTTCCCTATTGGGGGATCGGATCTGTGCCCGATTAAGGTGGTGTGGGATTTCTTGGAGGTGCGCCCGCAGAAGAATGGGTCTTTCTTGCTGCATGACTGCATTTAGAAGATGTCTGGGGGCATTGGGCCTGGTGCCAAGGGAGTTTTCGGCCCATTCGTTTTAGAATCGGGGCTGCGACAGAGGCAGCACGCAGTGGTTTGGACGACGATACGGTAAAAAGAATAGGCAGGTGGGAATCGAGGAGGTTTCGCCTGTACCACACTTATTGGTGAACTTGGGTCAATAGTTGTTACAGGTTTCCTTTTCTATTAAAAAAAAATATATATATATCAATGAAAAAAAGGGGAAGGGTGTTAAGGGTGCATGGGAGCTTGAAGGGATGGGAGCGTCCCTGATGGGCATATTGTGGTAATGGCTGTGTTGCTTACTGTCTTTCAGGTACAGAACAAGGATTGGTATGGATTTTGGGCCATTCGTTTGTACATTGGGGGGCCAAGAGAGCGGATGTGCGACCGGATGGTCGACAGCTGGGGGTCCCAAGACAGGAGGCGTGCGTAAGGTGGCTGGGTTTCCCGGGGATGCTGTGGAGTAGGGTGGTGGCGGAGGTGCACAAGTTTGCAAACTTGGATCGTCCTCCAGATGTTCTGTTGCTCCACGTGGGGGGAAATGATTTAGGAGTCCGTTCCATGCTGGATGTAGCAAGGGATATTAAATTCGATTTTTTACGGCTCCGCATGTCATACCCGGATACGGTATTAGTGTGGTCGGACATCGTGGCCAGGTCTACGTGGAGGATGGCCAGGTCGGTGGAAGGGGTGAACAGGGCCAGAAGGAAGATCAACCGGGATGTGGGGAGGTTTGTACTCAGGAATGGAGGTTTGGTGGTCAGGCATCCTGAGCTGGAGTTGGATACTTGGAGGTACCTGCGGGGCGATGGAGTGCACCTGACGGATGTGGGCATTGACATGTGGGTTCTGGGCCTGCAGGAAGGGGTACACCAAGCATTGAGGGTTTGGAGGTGCGCCCAAAGATAAGGCGTTATCTTTGGGTGCTGGTGGCAGGTGTTTTGGACTTTTCAGCAGAAGAAATCACCCCAAAGATGGATGCCATTACCCAGAGGTGGTATGGGTTCGGAAGGGGATGTGGCTGCCAGTTTACCAAGGTGTAGCTGGTAGGTTGGTTAATGTGGGCACTGCGGTCAGTGGTCGTCTCTGAGCCAGCTTGTCGGCTTGAGGCCTAGGACCAGAGGTTAGGTACCGCAGTGCCCAAAAGGTTAAATTGTTTACAAGTAGTGTTAATGGTTGCCTGCAAAGTCCAGCACTGATAAGGTTTAAAATTGTTGTTCTTCTCAGGTATATGTGTATATATGTTTTACTGGTTATTTCTTATTTAAAAAAAGGTTATTTAAATAAAGGAGGCTGCTACGGCCAGTTTTTACTCCAAAGTTCAGTGGTGGTCTCAATTATTTATTATGGGGAAGTGGGAGTATAAGGTGTGGGTCTTAGCAGTAAAAGGGTTACAGTGTGTTATACCATAGTCAAGTGAGGCCCGGAGCAGAAGACAGATATGCAATAGGCATAGGGCCGGCCATGACAGGGTTAACAGAAATCCCTGGCTGCAGAGGGGAGTGGTCAGTAGAGGGCAGCGTTCAGGGGAGGAGAGGTTATAAATTCCTCCTCCCCTCTTCCCGGGCTAAGCACACGGGGAACGAAGTTTCCCACCACCCTCCCTTGTTTTATTGGGTAACAGGGCTTTTGGGTAAGGAAATTGTCGCTGGTAAGTTAAGGATAGGTGGTTTGTTTGTTGCTTTGGTGCGTTCCTGTTTTCTTTTTTTGTCTTTTTTACAGGTGCAAGGTTAAGATGTCGTGGCGGTGGCGGGTGTTTTGGACTTTGCAGCAGAAGAAATCACCCCAAAGATGGATGCCATTACCCAGAGGTGGTATGAGTTCGGAAGGGGGTGTGGCTGCCAGTTTACCAAGGTGTAGCTGGTAGGTTGGTTAATGTGGGCACTGCGGTCAGTGGTCGTCTCTGAGCCAGCTTGTCGGCTTCAGGCCTAGGACCAGAGGTTAGGTACCGCAGTGCCCAAAAGGTTAAATTGTTTACAAGTAGTGTTAATGGTTGCCTGCAAAGTCCAGCACCGATAAGGTTTAAAATTGTTGTTCTTCTCAGGTATATATGTTTTACTTGTTATTTCTTATTTAAAAAAGGTTATTTAAATAAAGGAGGCTGCTACGGCCAGAAGCAAGTACTGTATTCACATAGCACTTGCTCCTAAAGTTGCGGCGGCGTAGCGAAAATGAGCCGGCGTTATTCAAATTGGGCGGGTAGGGGGCGTGTATTATTTAAACTAGGCGCGATCCCGAGGCGAACGTACTGCGCATGCGTCGACTGTCAGTGCGCATGCTCCAAATTCTGTCAGGGAACGTCAATGACGTCAATCCCCATTCACGGACATTTTACGCAAACGACGTGAACATTTTAAAATTCGACGCGATGACGACGGCCATACTTAACATAGGATACTCCACCTAGGGGTCATGTTTTTCTTTGCGCCGCGTATCGCTTACGGAAACGTCGGAAAGTCACTGCGTCGGGCCCGAGTACGATCGTGAATTTCCGATTCCCGCTGATTAACATATTCTCTCCGTTAATCAGCGGGAACGCCCCGAGCGCCATTTTTAAAATTGCAGTTCCGATACGACGGCGAAATACAATTACGCCGCTCGTATAGGAACTCAAACCTGGCGTTTCTTGTTTTCTGCTTACAGAAAACAGATAAGCCGGCTCAAAGTGGGAGTTAGGCTGGAGTATCACTGATACTCCAGCCTAACTCTACCTGAATCTGGCCCATAGTTGGCTTTCGGTATCTGGAGTAGATTTTGATTGGTGGATTGCAGAATGCGATTGGGATTATGAGCTTTTATTTTTTCGCATAAATAATGGGGAGCATTACCATGAATACATCTATGCGTTAGACAGAGTGCTTTAAAAGTTATTCTGTCTTTTACTCGTAACCAGTGAAGGGTTCTCAGTGAAGGTGAGATGGATTCCCATGTTTTTTTCCCAGTCACAAGTCTGGCGGCCGTATTTTGAACGACTTGTAGACGAGCGATTTGGTACTTGGGGAGTCCGAGGTAAAGGGCATTTGCATAGTCCAATCTTGAGTTTACAATTGCTCCCACCACGACCGATATGTCTTCTTTGGGAATAAAAGGGATGAGTCTGCGTAGTAGGCGCAGCAAATGGTGAGATCCGCTGACTACTGACCCTATTTGTGCGTCCATTGTCATGTAGGAGTCGAAAATGACCCCAAGACTTTTGACTTTGGCGCTAGGGGTGATGATTTTGCCTAGAATGGGTGGGGGACTCCAAGTTGTTGCAGGTAGATTCTTACGCTTGGCGTGAAACAGGAGAAGTTCTGTTTTCGCTCCATTGAGTTTAAGATAACTCTTTGTCATCCAGTCCTCTATCAAAGAGATATATTTATTTATTTTGTTTTTGTTTCTTATTAAAGGGCCATGTGCCAAAGACCCTTTTTTATATAAATGTTTTATTTTTTATTTTTGTTTATATATATTTTTTTATATTGTTTTATTAAAGGGCCTAGAGTTTTTTTTTTTTTTATTAAAGGGCCCAGAGGTCCCCAGGGCCCTGGATGGCTACCCCCTTTTTAACATATATTCTCCTTTATTTCCTCTTTATTTTTTAAAGGGCCACCCCGCTTCTCAATTCGTGGCCAGCCCCCCCCGCTTCTCAACTTCAGGCAACAGCACCTCCCGCGGTGGTTCTTTGCTCCAGGGGGCCCATGCCTGAAGCTGTGTAAGGGGCCCCATAATTCCTGATGGCGGCCCTGACAAGATATATACATCAACATTTAAAAAAATATGTTTTCTGAAAGTTGTAGACCAGGGCAGCTTCTGAGAGATAGGCTCCTCCTACAGGTAAAACGAGGTCCACCATTATAAAAAAGATTGCAATACCTGCATGCCAACTCACAGGTTAATATTTTCTTCCAGTCCCTGTGCTAAGTTGCCGGGGACTCCCACAGGGCCCACAACAAGCCTGAGTTTCCCCCCACAGAGAGTAAGCAACCATCCTCCCAGCCGACAAATGTCTTTTAGGATTCCTTCTTGCAACCCACTCCTGTGATGCACAGCAGCAGACAATACAAACTGGTGGGGCGTTTTCTGATCACCACCTGAGCTCTTCTCCCTCACTGAGTGTTCAGAAAGGTGTAGCAAGATGGCTGTGAGTGAATCCCAGATGCTGAGCACATTACTTCTGGTGACACGGCTTCCGGGGAAGCACTTCCAGTCATGTGGGCGCCATCTTTTTGGTCAATAACTGTACATGGAGGGGGCAAGAAAACAAGGACACCTGTCAGCAAAAGCAGCACTTCCGGCCATGGAAGACAATTAGGACACATTGGATGGATTCACATGCAGAGGTATATGTCCACCATACCTCTATCAGGGTGGCTGGGCCAGGGCCGGAGCAGGGGCAGGGAGCTAAAAAAGAGCACCTAACAGGAGGCTCAGTGGGCTAAGCATTTTAGAAGCTGCATCACCCTTCCCTGCATAACCTGCAAGCCAGGAGAGCTCCAAGTTAAACCAAAGCATGCACAGGCCACCTCTGCACTTACTAACTACTATTGTGCTTAGGCTAAATAGTGGTATGCAGCACATTATCTGCATCCTTCCCACTCTGGGTCCTTTTATCTAACTCCACAGACAAAAGCCCCAGAAGAGAAAGTCCAGGTCCAGCAGCAAAACATGTGCTTCGTACGGACACAAACTAGCGTCAGATTAGACGAAACCACTATGCCAAAAACTAGCAAACTGTTGGCAAAAGAATCACATGGGGTGTTTTAAAGAACTCATGTCAACTTTCAAAAAAAAAAAAATGTATGACACATTTAACCCCTTGCGCACAGCAATAATAAAAAAAAAACTTGCAAAACCCTGACCAAAGAAGTGCTTAACAGTAAACCTTCCACCAGTCGGGCAGCCACACCGTCCACTAGCAGAGAACAGTCTGACAAATCTGACCAAGAAAACCATCAGTAATCTCATCCTCTGACTCTGATAAGTTTTAAGGATTATGTTCAGACTCAAAGGATGAAAAGGAAGACCCTCGAAATGTTACTCTTCCCAATAGAGAAAATACTAAGGGCAGTTACAGATCTGTCCCTCCATGACAAGATGTACAAAGGCCTCCTTTTGAGCCTTTAGACAAATGCTCAGATAAAACATTAACACTAAACACGGTGGTATTGGTAACCGCAAGAAGAGTCAGCGAGGTTCGGACCCTGAACCCTACTGTACGATTCTGTTAGACAAGATAGTCCTCTCGCCCGACCCACCCTTTCTACCCAAAAGTCCCCTCAACATTCCACAGGTCTCAGAATATCATACCCTCCCTCCCAGCTAATCTTCATAGCAAAAATGGGATACATATGACAAAATAGAAACAAGGACTGACAAAAGACCTCACCTCTCTTTATCCTATACTAAGGGGAAAAAAAAGGTCAGCAAGCTTCAAAGAGCTCTATAGCGATGGATAAAAATGGGCATTGCTCTGGCATATCAGTCCCAGAACCTAGGTCCCAGAACCTACATATGCCAGAGGGTGTCACAGCCCACTCTACCAGAGCACGGGCCTACGTTTTCGCAGAAAATGCAGGGGCTACACCAGAGCAGGTCTGCAGGGCAGCGACATGGTTGAGCTTTAAGACCTTTGTGAGGCACTATTGCATCGACCGCCTGTCTAACCAAGATCAAACTTACTCCAGGTGGTGGACCCCCCTAGTAATTATTCCTTGTTACATCCTCTCAGATGCTGCACTGGAAGATGACTTGAGAAAACAGAGTTAGGTACCTTGTAACTCTTTTTCTAGAAAGTCTTCCAGGGCAGCAGTCGTTCACTCAATAAAAAAAGAAAGAAGGAAAAGGGAAAATTATCAAAATTCTGTGGAAAAGCAGGTTAATCACCTGTTCAGTCGGCATGCAGGTATGTGAAATCAGTTGTTTTACTTTTTTGGGCCAGTTTTCCTTTGATAATAAAAAATAAATAAAAATCAGGAGATATATTTATATTACCAAATGAAAGTCCAATTTGTCCTGAAAAAAGTATAATCCACCTGGATGCACAAAGTAGTTATGGTGATTCGTACGGTTTTACTAACACATGTCAAAGTTGCAAAATTGTGCTTAGGCATTAAGATTTGCTTTACCATTAGGCATGAAGGGGTTAAGGGGCCAGGCACTTTATATTCTTTTTTCATAATAATCTGTTATTTCACTTATTGATATTGATTTTAAATGGGAAAGCTCATCTATATTGTACAAATTTGTTATATTTCGTAGTTGAATCGTTTTTGTGTGCAGCCTATCCATTGGTTTATGTACACTGAGAGAATATATTTGGTACAGTATACACTCCCTTTTACATTGCCTTACAGCCTTACCAAGCTGCTCGCATACTTTTCAGACATTGTACAATATTTGTGACTATTGTCTACATATCTGTCAAGCAATGCTCATTAAGTTGTATTTTATTGCACTATTAGCTGCAAGAGCAAACATCTTGGGTGTCACAAGATCTCACCACCTGCGGGGGGGCTGCCATTAGGAGATACCCAGCTTAAAGTCATCTTCTCCAGCACCACAGTGCTTGCATAGTTGTAGTGTAGATGTCACTGCTTAGAAACCAATCCTGCAAAAGATGACAGAAAGCTCCTCTGTAATAACCCACTTACATTAATACTTTATTTAGCTCCCACTGTCCAAAAACATAATAGGCAACTTCATCAATAATCAGCAATGTAAATAAGACACTTCACCACTGCCCACTAATGAAGTCAGACATTTCACAACTGACCACCAATGTAAGGGAGCACCAATGCACTGACCTCCAATATAAGAAGACACTTCACCACTGGCCCCAAAACAACTAAGGCTATTCCAAAACTGACCACCATTGTAAGGGACCACCCTACCACTGATACCTGGGGCATGTTAGCTCTGACATTCAATGTAAGGAGCACATTATTGGCCACCAACATAAATGGGCACTATTCAGAAAACAAACCATATTTGCATTTATAGTGGGTCTAGAAAACATACTAAATGGGTTACTAAAATCAACTTCCATTTACCAAAAGGCCATCCGTTCAGTACAAGGAAGTACAAGGAAGATTTGGGTTCTTAATATATTTTGTCCATGCAAAGTAGGTCTTAGTTAGCAGTTCTTGACATGTTGCAATGAGTTTTTTTTAGGGCTGAGAACATCACACAGAGTGTAACCAGCTAATATGGGTTGCAGGAAAGAAAATCCTCCTACAAAGCCATTGTGTTCTCCCGGCAAGGATGGATTAACCCCCACAGCGATTACTGCTAGTGGCTATAACAGCCACTAACAATAATTGCATGTAAAATCCAATAAACTGGTTGTACCAAGGTTGATTCCACTTGCACATACATGGTTCGAATCTCGGCCAGTTTCTGCTGAACTGGCCAAGGTATGAACCATTTATAGCTGACTTAAGATGGTGTTGCCCTCTGTCTCTCTGTTTTGTGTTATATTTACTAATGGGATCCACCCAAGTATGTAAATATGCACTACCTTTTATATTCTCCAGTATAAGCTGAGTTTTTCAGCTAATTTTTTTGTGCTGAAAATGCCCCCCTCGGCTTATACTCAAGTCACCTTTTTGTGCCTTGTAACGGTCAGGGGTTAAAAGTTCACTAAAGGAAAACATTATTTTTTTGCTGAAATGACTGTTTACAGGGTATAGAGACATAATAGTTAACTGATTTCTTTTAAAAATGATTAAAAATAGATAAAAATCAATCATATAATGTGCCTGTAGTTTAGTTTCATTTTTAAACTGGTTTCATGTTTCTGTGAAATAAAGAGACACACAGAACAAAAACAAACAAATACAGGCCAGTGTTTTGTTTTTAAAATGCATCTGATTGGTTCTGAGGAGTTTTAGACACATAGTAATCACACCTCTTTGATCATGGACCACAGTGAAAAGCTGCCATGAGATTTTTCATAAGGAGCCAGACAAGCTGGAAGTGTGGAGATCAGAGCAGAATTACAGCCCTGGAGCCGATATACTGTCTGCTTGGAGTGTTGGAGGGAGTGGTAACAGAGGAATTGACTCGAATGGCACTAAACAGGGCACTGTTCCAGGCCAGGAGGGCTATTCTCCTGAATTGGAAACTGGAGGACCCCCCACGCTTAAATCCTGGGTGATGCATATGGGCAGGATGCTTGTCATGGAGAAATACATATATCAGCACAGGGGAAATGCAGGCAAATTTGACAGGATTTGGGATGCATGGTTGGCCACACCTGGCCTGAGCCCTATGGAACTTGTTCAGGGGCGGTTGCTGGGTGGTAATTAGACTTGCCAGTTCAGGGGTGGTGGGACTAGAAGACATGTTATTGGATACGGTTGGAATATGTTGGATGCTGGTTGGAGAGCAATGTGTGAAGTGTACTATATATGCTGAGGCTATTATGTCATATTGGTTTTCTTTTCCTGTATGTTATGTGAGCAATAAAAACTTTTCTGATTTAAAAAAAAAGAGCAGCATTACAGCAACTTCAAAGCAAAAACGAACAATGAGGACATGAAACCAGGACTGCAGTAAGGTAAAGGAAGCTATTTAGCTTAAAAAAAATCCCTTTAGTGATCTTTTAACGCCGTTTACAATATTCCATTATACCAACCAAAGACAGCTTATCGACACTCCACAATCTAGCAGACGAACACGACCCATAGGATTCCCCAGAAACGAGACATGCACAGCTCTGTTCTCTGGTTCAAAACAAAGAGATCTTTAATGGTAAACTCAGGCTCTTTATATACAGTCGGCAACCAAATATGAACAATGACTCAACTCCACCCACAACATTATACAATGCTTCCTAACAAGCCTCCAATACACATCTTGGGTAGACTTTCTGGCACCAGGTCTGACACAATCCACATGAGGTAATTAGCTACAGCTGACAAGTCAGACATCCTGACTCCCGCTCTTCTCACCTGCTATACAATACCCATTTATCATCAATAGAAATTCACACAATACAGTGTTAATTAGCATCACACAATGAAAGGTCTTTAGAAGTCAAACTAAGGTTAGTTTACATGACAGTAGCAGACTTAATTACCCCCTTAACAGTCTGTGTTCCCACATGAATGAGTCACTATTCTATTGACCTGTTGGGTTCAGAATCAACAACCTGTAATTAGTTCTTCCAGACATTCTTGAATATTGTGGATTATGGACCCATGTTAAAACAATCCAACATATGTCCCTTATTTCCTGGCTCAATCTGTGTAAGAGCTTCTGGGTCCCATGGTAACTTTGGGGACCTGGTACCGGCCGGCCATAGTTCTCCTGGGCACACATATAGCCCCAGTTCTTCTCTACAAGTGTGTAAAGTTTGCTGTCTGGGGGACCTATGGCTGGGGAGCACCGATTTTTCAAACCGGGCACCCCTTCTATATACTCCAATGTTAAACGTAAGTCTAGTCATGGACACAGTGAAGCATGGGCACAGTGAGGCATTAACAAAGTGAGGCACAGTTTGGCATGGACACAGTGAGACATGGGCACAGTGAGGCATAGGCACAGTGAGGCATGGACACAGTAAGGCATGGACACAGTGAGCCATGCACATGGACACAGTGAGGCAAAGTGAGGCACAGTGTGGCATGCAGATGGACACTCTAGGCTTTTACACGAGTCAATACGTTTTCCCATTTTTTTGTGGTAAAATTAGGTGCCTCGGCTTATATTCGGGTCAGCTTATACTCGAGTATATACAGTATATATTATTTTATTTAAAACATTTATCTGAGTTCTTACTCTGGAACCAAAATGTATTTTTCCCATAAAATATACAAGTCTAGTTGGATCAAAAAGGAAAGTTACAAGACAAATGGTTTAGCCTGGTACAGAAAATTCTTAACACTTAACATTATTATAAAATACAAAGAAATAGTAAAAAAAGCCATGATGTGCAGAAAGATAAGATGGTAGGAAAGAGAATTAAACCAAATAGTCTTGTCTTTAATGTTTCAATTTAGTCTTGGCAAGCACTGCTTGTTTTCTTAAATGCTGGCAACATATGTAATTTAATGTTTCATCATCATGAAAGTTTTTTTTATGTCATGTGTTTAATGAAGTCACTGACTTTAAAACGTTATAAATACGACCTGAGGCAATCCTCCGCAATTGGAAAAAAAAGTACAGTAGAATGAAGGTCATCCTGCTGTTTGCACTGTTTGGTCTGAGCTTCTGTCAAGGTAAGCACTATTGATCATTAAATACGATTTTTATTAAATTGCTAGAACAATTTGGACACATTGTTGGGGGGGGGTCTCCAGGTAATATTAATCTATGTCTATGTTATGTCATTGTATTATAGATAGTAGCTGTTCAGAAAAATCTGTTTCTAATCCAGATGACGATAATTGTCTGATGCTAGCACTAAAGGTAAAGTGGTAATTAACATGGAAATAAATTTGTACAATACAAATACAATTGTTTTAGGATCTTTTTTATTTGTTACCAAGACAGCGTGTCATTTTTAATCTTCTTGTTCCCACACTATAGCCGAATGATGGCTACATTGTGGGCCTTAATTGCCGGCAGGCTGTCATATGACATCCTCCCATGCATAAGCTGCCTGTGCACCCTGTGATTGTGGTACGCTCTGTGACCACAGAGTCTTTAAGACTCAGCTGATCACAGATCACAGTAAGGGGCAGATCCTGACCCCTTACCACATGATCAGCTGTCAGCCAATGACAGCTGATCATGTGATGTAAACAAAAGATCGTAATCTCTTTTTTTTTTCATAATGTCAGCGTGAGGGGGAAAAGAAAAGCCGATCCCTGGCTTCTGTCAGTGGGACATCAGTGTCACCAATCAGTGCCACCTATCAGTGCAGCCTCATCAGCGCATATCAATGAAGGAGAAAAAATACATCAGCAATAGAGATCTAGGGCAGAAAGGCATCAAATAGAATACCACATCCCAATTTTTTCATAGAAAAGAAGGAGAGGGAAGAGGGGTAACTAACCCCAGGACTTTAATGGTGTTTCAAAATGTAGTAGTGACACAATAACAGCATCATAAAATTTTAATTGATATTACCCAAGTTTATGGGTAACATCACATGCATAAATGACTACAACAGATACTGCTTCAACATGTTTAGGTCGAATGAGCTTCCTTAGGAGTTTTTGGTTCAGTACATATTATGTTGGAAATAACAGAAAAACACAGCTGAGAAGTCATGTTCAATTGTTTTTGAAATAAATACATATAAAACAATTAAATCAGAAAAAATATAAGGGATCAGTAACTGATCCATAAATTGTATGGTAATATAATATCTTGATATGAAGAAATACCTATATAAAGAGAGGGAAGGCGAGTCTCACCTAAGCTGCCAGAACACTGTATGTAAACTTGATGGACAATAATTGCTAGAGGTCCCACACAGGTTTAAAAGAGCCACCACCTTAATATTCCATTCATAAATGGCCGCAGGAGTATATGAATATTACCATCCCTAACAAGGGAAATAGAGAAAGGAAAACACAGTCCAGCAATTAGCCATCGATATCAAAGATTATCTTAGGCCAAGAGACACCAGGTTACAAAGTTTATGTGCCTTGGAGAGGCATGCAGCAGCAGAATCAATGAGTAACCTGCTGGTTAAAAACATAAAACCATAGGCAGGGCTAAACAATAGAAAGACCAAAACGATGTCCAGCTAACATTGTAGTCCAAATAAGGAAACAAGACTGCACTGGGTAAAGGAATTTAGATGGTGCTCAAAAGAGCAAATCTGCAAAGGATACAAAAGGAAATATACATTTTGGTCAAAATGAACATAGGCAGCTGTTCATAGGAGAGCAGTGCCATATAGAAGGTAGGAAGAGAGAGATGGGAGAGATGTTCACTCTCCCTCTCTGCCGGGAAACCTCTGACAAAAGATTGCGGCAAATCGCTGCATTCAAATAGTCCTCCCATCCAGGCGGTATGCGGCCATGACGCGCAGGTGCCCAATGAGCATGTGAGGTGGCTACGACTGCGCGCGCAGTGTAGTGCCGATCGTATCAACACCATCAACTGCGCATGACAGATGTTAGATAGCACACAGGACATGACAACTAATAGCGCCACAGTGAGCAGCACCATCTTAGAGAAGGGATGCCCTCAAGACACTCACACAGAGAGGGACAATGGCCAAAACCCAGTGAGATGAGCGGCATAAATAAACAACACCAGGCCACAAAATTGTTGGAAAAAACACCCCGTTAGCCTGGGACGAACACCTCTAGAGCCCAAGTGAATTCAGATGATTGATTTCTCATCCAGTCCACATTGTGCTCATGGTGTTCGTGTGGCCATAGTGAATGGAACCCAGGCAGGCAGGGACAAAACCTGAATGGGACATGAATCTAGCATAAAATAAATGAATATAGATAGAATTAAAGATAATTAACTAAAGCCATTAAAAAAATCACTAATATTAAATTGATTAACTGGCAACCAGAGGAGACTCACACTTCTACACAAAGACTGAAAAAAGGAAATAAGTACATTTGCAAAGTATATATTACAATCCTTACATAAGTGAGTTAATAATGTCAAGTAATGTACATGATGAAGGCGTTGAGTGAATGAAATAAAGGAAGAAAATTAAGAGATAAATAATAAAAAAAAAATATTACATAAAACAATGATGAAATTAGGTTAAACATAGGGTGAAATATCTAAAGAAAAGGTTTAAAGCTGAAGGCATCTTGAGGGCGGATAATTCATGTATCCATCTTGCCTCCCACTGTAACAGCATCTTGTTATAGTCACCACCTCTGTCTCCTGGGGGGATATGTTCAAGAGCAAAATACAAATGTTTTTGTATTAAATCGCGTACCTGATGATGCTGGCCAGAGAAGTGGGTAATCAACCGTAGCCCTGGATTTGTTTTTACCAATTTGGGATCATGTATTAGGACCTTCTGTTTTTGTTTTTGGCCCTGGTATAGGCTTTTTTCATGCATTTGTTGCTGTATTCACGTTGTTTTAACCACGACTGCAGCATTTTTGCTTCTTTTTCAAAGTCAGAATCCTCACTGCAATTCTGTCTTAATCTCAAATATTGCCCATAGGGCACACTCGCTACAAGAGAAACAGGGTGAGAACTGGCAGCATGAAGCATGGCGTTTCCCGCAGAAGGCTTGCGGAACAATGTGGTCCAAATGCTGCCATCCTCATTGACCAAAATCTGAACGTCAAGAAAGGTCAGTTACTGCTGGTTAAGTTCAAAGGTGAATTTGAAATTATAGTGATTAATCTTGAGACTGTCCAGGAACACAAGGAGATTTTTCCTGGTCCCTGTCCAAAAGAAAATTGTGTCACTACTACATTGAATTTTGAAACACTATTAGAGAAAAAAATACATGTTTTCAAAATTTTATAACAAACTATGAAACGTTTTTTATAAAAAATAAATAAATACACAGCATTGATTACCACCAAAAGAAAGCTTTCTTTGTTTGAAAAATATTATAAAAAATGTATTTGGGTATACCGTTGCATGTCCATGGAATTGTCATTCAAAGTGTGACAGCGCTGAAAATTGGTCTGGGTAGGAAGGGGGTTTAAGTGCCCGCAAGGGGTTAAATTAGTTCAATAGGAATCTGGATGATGCATTGTATGGGTAAGTGGCATCCAGCACAACTGCTCAAATCTAAATGATGCTGTTATGTCACCAATAATTTACAGTTGGAATATAGGATGGATCATAGAGCCCAGATATCACATGGGATAGAACTATATTCTTGGTTACATTTTGTTGATTTTGTTAAAAATATTACATCTTGTATTACATTTTTGTCATCTACAGATGCATTTTTTTTTTTTTTATATACTTTAAAAGCAATATCCTCCTGAATTTGTTTTATGAAAAAGACCTCACTTTTACAAGGTTACTTTACTAAAGAAATAGAGAGGCTGTTTAGTTAGCAAAGTGAATAAGAAAAAAATTGTGTTCACATTTAATACACGGGATAGGTACTTGAGGCATTGATGATTTTTTTTGTTCAACTGGCAGGTTCAACAAAAAAAAATATCTGATGCCCCCATCCACACACTCAATGTGGATGGGAGAGTCACTCCAGCAGGCTGTCTGTACCTTTCATGACTTTTATGGAAAATTGTATACGACTGGTGGCTGAATAAAGCACTTTTTAGAATATGTACTTTCTTCAACTCCATAGGGCCTCTATGAGTAGGGTTCTGTGTTAGCAAACTTGACATCCCCCTGACATGCCCTGAAAAGTTTAGACTTGCCCAAATATTACACGTTTTCCATTCTATCTGGTCCAACAAACCAGACTCCCCCAGTTACAGCTGATGAATAGTAGTGCTCCAATATTATGGATCAGAGAGGAGGTACTTCCATCATATGCTCTTCCCTGGCAGAAGCCTTAGGCCGCGCACACACGATCGGTTTAGTTTGATGAAACTGACCGTCATCCGTCGGACCAAAGTTTTAAAACTTGCTTTAAAATCGGACCGATGGACGCCTGACCATCGGTCAAAACCGATGGTTAGTATGCAAAAGCATCGGACCGAAAACCCGAGCATGCTCAGAATTAAGTCGACGCATGCTTGGAAGCATTGAACTTAGTTTTTTCAGCACGCCGTTGTGTTCTACGTCACCGCGTTCTGACCCGATCAGATTTTGGACTGATGGTGTGTACGCACATCAGACCATCAGGCCACTTCAGCGGTGAACCGATGAAAATGGTCCGTCGGACCATTATCATCGGTTTGGACCGATCGTGTATACGTGGCCTTAGATAAACCTTTCTTATGCTCGGAACTAGGAATCTGGTGTGGGAGACAATTGGAATACAGATATGTGGTTCCAGTTTTTACAGCGCTTTTTAACCACTTAAGACCCGGACCAATACGCTGGCAAATGACCCAAGGGGTTTTTGCGATTCGGCACTGCGTCGCTTTAACAGACAATTGCGCGGTCATGCGACGTGGCTCCCAAACAAAATTTGCGTCCTTTTTTTCCCACAAATAGAGCTTTCTTTTGGTGGTATTTGATCACCTCTGCGGTTTTTATTTTTTGCGCTATAAACAAAAATAGAGCGACAATTTAAAAAAAAATGCAATATTTTTTACTTTTTGCTATAATAAATATCCCCCAAAAATATATAAAAAAACATTTTTTTTCCTCAGTTTAGGCCGATACGTATTCTTCTACATATTTTTGGTAAAAAAAATCGCAATAAGCGTTTATCGGTTGGTTTTCGCAAAATTTATAGCGTTTACAAAATAAGGGATAGTTTTATTGCATTTTTATTAATTATTTTTTTTTTTACTACTAATAGCGGCGATCAGCGATTTTTTTCGTGACTGCGACAATATGGCGGACACTTCGGACAATTTTTACACATTTTTGGGACAATTGTCATTTTCACAGCAAAAAATGCATTTAAATTGCATTGTTTACTGTGGAAATGACAGTTGCAGTTTGGGAGTTAACCACAGGTGGCGCTGTAGGGAATGTGTACCTAATGTGTGTGTTTACTACTGTAGGGGGGTGTGGCTGTAGGTGTGACGTCATCGATCACGTCCCCCTATTACAGGGATGACGCGATCGATGCTCCGGCCACAGAGAAGCACGGGGAAGCCGTGTGTACACACGGCTCTCCCCGTTCTTCCGCTCCAGGGACGGATCGCCGCACTGCAGCGGCGATCGGGTCCGCGAATCCCGCGGTCCCGGTCCTGGAGCTTCGGACCGGGTCGCGGGCGCGCGCCCGCGGGCGCGCGCCCGCGACCCACGGCTGGGTACTAAAACCAACGTATATATACGTTGATGTGCCCAGCCGTGCCATTCTGCCGACGTAAATCTGCAGGAGGTGGTCCTTAAGTGGTTAAGAAGCATCCTAAATATCTTACGTGGTATTAGGTGACCACCAGACTTGGCAAAATATACCGAAATTCACCCCCTTTGTGTTTCTGAGGTTGAAACCACCTGGGATCCCTGTTCCACATGTGGAGAAACTGTCCCCACATTAGGAGAATCTGGAACAAAATCGCTCTCCTAAATAATAGAGTCAAAAAGATTGGCAAACATACTCAAACTCTCATATTTTACATGATCTTAGGAGTCAAAATTACGATCACTAGAGCCTGGAAAAAGACATCTGTCTCGTTGAACTCTGCTGAATGGAAAATATTATGAATCATGGCCCAGAAGAAACTAGTAAGCACTTTAAGGGTCAAAAGCCAGGTCTTTGAAATGATATTGGAACCATGGGTCATATATATGCAGGTCCCTCTATACCCTAGACTTCTGGACTAATAGGTGGCTCACTGCCTAGATGACCTCCCCCTACTTCCCCTCTGCTTCACTCTTTTCTTTTCCCCCTGGGGTAAATTAAACCCAGTTTGTTCTCCTCTTTTCTATTGTCCTCTCAATATGTGATAGCGTGGCATTCTGTAGCACATTGAAATATAACTCTCCCGCTCTAGTGGGGTGGTTCAGGGGAGTGTGATGTCTATGCTTCATGTCCCTTATCCTATCCCAGGGATGTGGGACTTTCTTGTCTTTCCCTCCACTTTGCCTGAACACATTGTCTTTTTGCCAGTTTCAGCTATCTGTATTAAAGGACTCATACTCTTTGCAGAAATAATTTTATATATGACTCTCTCTCATGAATGGTGGTCATTCTTCTGGGGCCTCAGCTATGGTTCACCTTCTCCATTTTTGTATCCTAATATTCAAAAAAAAAGATTCTTGTTAATCCACCATGTTGGTATGATGCATGGGGTGCATAGGACCTCTAGCATTTTCCTCCTTAGGGATTATGTTTCAGGCAGAGACTAAACTCTCTGCATGACTCATTTACTTCTGCGGCGGCGTACACACGGCTGAGGTTCTCGGCAGAAACCAGCGAGAACCTCGCTGGGAGCCGCATTCTGCCGAGAACCTCGGCTGTGTGTACGCTCTCGGCGAGCCCCGCCCGTCGGGAATCCCGTCGAGCGAATAGAGAGCAGGCTCTCTATTTGTTCGACGGCCCGCCTGGATGAATGGCTGGTTGCCATTCCCAATGGGCGGGTCGCGATTTCGGCGGCCGGCCGAGAGCCTCGACGGGCGGAACGATGTGTTCCGCCCGTCAAGGTTCTCGTACGTGTGTACGCCGCCTGAAGCCGCGTACACACAGCAGAGAACCTCGACGGGCAGAACACATCGTTCCGCCCGTCGAGGTTCTCTGCCGGCCGTTGAAATCAAGGACCCGCCCGTCGGGAATGGCAACCAGCCATTCATCCAGGCGGGCCGTCGAGCAAATAGAGAGCCTGCTCTCTATTCGCTCGACGGGATTCCCGGCGGGCGGGGCAAGCCAGGAGCGTACACACGGCCGAGGTTCTCGCTGGAATGCAGCTTCCAGCGAGGTTCTCGCTGGTTTCCAGCGAGAACCTCGGTCGTGTGTACGCCGCCTGAGGCTTATGATCATCTCATTGGGAGAAGGACATTATACTTTGCTTGCCCCTTCTGATGATGTAATCACTGTTTGATTTAATGCTTCCATTGTCAGATGTATCTAATCTTTTTGGTCCTTGACTTGTTAGGAGTGTTCTATGTATTATACCGCTCTACTGTTTCTTAAATCTACTGCTTTTCTTCTGGTTTCTGTATTTTACAATACTTTAATAAAAAAGAAAGTTAAATACTGTTGGATATATTCATCACTAACATAAATTGTTCATTTTCAGGAACTTGGATATTTTCTTCCTGCTTTTGGCAAATTCTTTTGTGCATACAATAAATTTCAGGTAAATAACGCGTTTGTAAGTTTATTTGTTCTAAAGAGCCACTATACAAAAATAATGACTGTGGCGCATCTCATTTATCTAGGTCATGGTATACCTAGTCATAGTTAGTAGTCACATTCATCTACAGTTAACTACTACCAGGTATAAAAAATGTGAATATTTGTCTCATGAAGCAGTTTCTGTAAAACAAGAAACACGAATAACTGAACTAATAAGTGAAGCTGAAATGTAAGTTATGCAATAGGGATATTATCCTTTGTAACATGGATATGACTAATTCTAAAAAATTATAAATGTTCACCATCCTCAGCTCACTTGAGATTATCCTATTAACAGCAAGAAAGTAGACTAAATAGGTAAAAAAGAAAAGAAAAAGAAATAAAGATTTATCTAAATAAGCATAAAATGTTTCAAGATCTCTCATAGTTTAAGGCCCCTTTCACACTGGGCGCAGAAGGTGCACTGGCGCGATAGAGGTGGATTTCCGGTGGTATTACCGCGGTTTCCCATTGATTTCAATGGGAAGGAACGGTGTAGGAGCGGTAGACACACCGCTTCTTCACCGCTCCAAAGATGCGGCTAGCAGGACTTTTAGAGCCTTTGGGCTTTCACACTGAAGACTGCAGGGCATGATTTTTTTGAGGCGGAATAGCAGCACTATTTTTAGCGCTAAAACGACTGAAAAACGTGTCGGTGTGAAAGGGGCCTAATGTACCCACTATGCTTTGTTTTATCTATTATATTCGGCTTTCTGTGTATCAAAAATGAGAATTCTATTTAATGCAACAGGAAATGAAAGGAATTCTCTATATAATGGGGGATTTTTTTTCTTAGACAGCTGACATAAAAACAGGTGTCCCCACATTGCCAGATTTCCCCCTTTAACTCTTGTCCTGGTAACATTTTGCATTTTCTGTCACCTTACAATATGTCCTGCGTCAATGGTCATGAGGACAAACAGGGAAGGTGAAACTTCTTAGCTGGGACACAGACAGTAATAAAAACATATATAGGCCCGGATTCACATACATTGGCACATATATATGCCAGCGTAGTGTATCTTCTTTACGCTACGCCGGCGCAACGCAGAGTAGGAAGCATGGAATTCACAAAGCAAGTGCTCCCAACGTTGCGCCGGCGTAGCATATAGTCGTCGATGTAAGCCGACGTAAGTCAAAGTAGGTGAAAGTGGGCTGGAAGTGGGCGTGATACATTTAAATTAAGCGTGACCCCATGCAAATGATGGCATAAGCTTCAGACAAGTACTTAAAATGAACTGCGCATGCGTGATACCTTGGACACAACCCAGTGCGCATGCTCACAATCACGTCGAAACAACTGCCTAAGATACGTCGAATCACTGCCTACGACGTGAACGTAACCTACGCCCTATTCACGTACAACGTAAACTACGTAAAATTAGATGGCGTTCGTTCCCTGGTCCATACCTTTGCATGAGTTGTGCCACCTATATAGGGGAATGACTTTACGCCGGACGTAACCCTTGCGCAAATCGCTTAAAACATGCGCCGGGCGCAAGTACGTTCATGAATCGGCATATCTCCCTCATTTGCATATTTGCATCACAAATCAATGGAAGTACCAAATGCGTCGAACGTAACTATGCGCCCACTATACGCCGGCGTAGGCAAGTTACGTCGGTCGGATGAAGTCAGTTTTAAGGCGTACCTTAGTTCTGTGGGCACGGCACACAGATACGACGGCGCGTATTTACAGTTACGCGGCGTATCTCGAGATACGTCGGCGTAAGTGCTTTGTAAATCAGGGCCATATAGTCTAATGAAAGCACCAAACAAGCAGCCAAAGTTTTTATTGATAAAACTGGTTCAATGCAGAAAAAAAGCAAACGCATTTCAGGAGCCAAACAGCCAAACAGACTTACTCGCCAATCATCACGTCCTTTTGATATGCTCATTAACACTGGCATAACTTGCTTTCTGAAACTGTTCCAAACAGAAAACCACAGATTTGTCTGATATCTGATTATCTTAGTCCATTAAAGCGGATCTCCACCCTAAAGTGAAGATCCGCTGATCGGAACCATAGGAAGTTGACCCAGTGTTCCCCGATCACCTCTCCGGGGATTAGGAAGGAACTTTCTCCCCTGCTGTAGCAATTGGCTTAGGCACAGCTGGGGATTTCTCCTTCCTCTGAATCAGTCCATTTGGGTCCTGTTACCTTCACACTCGCTCACTCTTCCACGCTACCTACACCTCAACCCCAGTCAGTGCTCCAGTCTTATCATATCAGAACGGCCTCAGCCATATCCCGGCATGGGATCCCAGATCACGACAATTAAAAGACTTGACAGGTGGAAGTCTGCCTGCTTCACCAAGAAACATCCCCCCAATCTTCAGGTGGAAATGGCACAAGCGTTAACCCAACTTGCTCAATGAAAAAAGCTAAAACCAATAAAACTACACCCCTACCTGAATGTTTTTTCCACCTTATTTTGGCATACCGTCCATCAGATCAGGGCACACTTCAGGTCCATTTCATGTGGTAAGTCTTATGTTAAGTCTATCTATCTTGTTCATATCCATATCGGACATAGGGCTTTAACCATAAGTAACAAGGCCAGTATGCTGGCCTGAATTTTTTGGGAGGAGCCCAGGGGTATTTAACCAGCCCACTCACCTGTGGTCTTTGTTGGTTTCCTGTGAGCGATACCCACCCTCCCATCTCCTTTTTAGGGAATTTCTAAAATGTATTTCTCTCCACAAAATATTCATCTCTAATCTTGGGTATGCCCCCTTATTTTGGCATACCGTCCGTCAGATCAGGGCACATTTCAGGTCCATTTCATGGTAAATCTTATGTTAGGTCTATATATCTTGTTCATATCCATATCAGACATAGGGCTTCAACCATAAATATATATATATATATATATATATATATATATATATATATATATATATATATACATACTCATACTCTTAGAACTCTCTGCTGCCTTGAACACAGTTGACCACCTGCTTCTCCTACACTTTCTTGGCCTCCGTGATTCTGCTTTATCCTGGTTCTCCTCCTACCTATCTCAGCACACTTTCAGTGTCACCTACAACTCAATCTTCTCTGCTCCACTTCCTCTTTCTGTGGGGGTACCCCGAGGCTCCATCCTTGGGCTCCTTCTATTCTTGTACTATACCTCTTCCCTGGGCCAGTTGATAACCTCCCATGGCTTCCAATACCACCTCTACGCAGATGACCACTTCGATCTCCTCACAGATCTCAAACCTACTAAATGACATATCGGGATGGATGTCACACCACTTTCTCAAACTGAGCTTGTTATATTTCCTCCTTCCTGCCCCCCCCCCCATGACTTTACCATTAAGATCAACAGCACAATCATTGGTACTTACACACATGCCAGGGTGCTGGTTGTAGTCCTTGACTCTGACCTCTCCTTCAGCCCCCACATCCAATCACTGGCTAAATCCTGCCACTTTAACCTCCGCAACATCTGCAGAATTTGACCCTTCCTGACTAATGACACCACAAAGAAACTTATTCACTCCTTGATTAATTCCCACCTTGACTACTGCAACTATCTCCTTAATGGACAACCCTTATGCAGGCTATCCCCCTTCAGTGTATTATGAATGCTGCTGCTAGACTAATACACCTCACTAACTGATCCATGCCTGCTGCTCCTCTCTGCCAATCCCTTCACTGGCTTCCCCTACACCACCGTATAAAATTCAAAATGCCAACCACAACCACATCCACAACATTGCCCCCAGCTACATCATCAACCTCATCTGCAGATATCGCCCAAATCATCCCCTCTGCGCCTCCCAGGATCTTCTGCTCTCTAGTTCTCTTGTTACCTCCTCCCATGCTTACCTTCAGGACTTCTCCAGAGCCTCTCCCATCCTTTGGAACTTCCTTCACCGGAATATTCGATCATCCCCTAACCTATCCCTGAAAACTCAATTATTCAGGGAAGCCTATCCCACACCCACCCAACAACTGTCCCTGAGCCACCCCATTCAATCCTACCCCGTATTTATTACCTTTTGTACCACCACCCCCTCCCTTTAGAATGTAAGCTCTATGAGCAGGGCCCTCCTGTCCCTTTTGTATTGAACTGTTCTATAATTGTGCTTTCCCTGCTCTACATTGTAAAGTGCTGCGTAAACTGTTGGTGCTATATAAATTGTGTATAAAAATAATAATTGTTACAAACCATTTGCTGTGTATTATATGATTAATGGCAATATATTCTTTCACTTTCCTTTTTGGTAAATTTGACTCTGTATTATTTTTTTTAGGAGGATAAAAATATAGAGAATTACAATGCTGCAGCAAAACTATACGTTAATGCACTGGTATGGAGTACTAATTTTAAGACTATGTATAGATTAGCTGTTTAAGAATGGTTTTCCTTTTTATGGCCCACATGAACATAGGAAAATATTTACTAAAGTCTATCCAGTAAAAGAAAATTGACCCCTATCACACGGGAAGATTACAGTGGTAGGGTTGCAGGGGCGGGATGGAGGAGGTTTTCACCAGAAAAGAAATCAGCACAAGGGACACATCATACTGACTGTAAGTCATGTCCTTTGTGCTGAATTTTCTTTTTGAGTTTGACTGCCCTTAGGCTTTAAACTGATTGTAAAGGGATTTTTTTTTAAATACCAAACAAATATACTTACCTGCTCTGTGTAATGGTTTTGCACAGAGCAGCCCAGATCATCCTCTTCTGGGGTCACCGCTAGTGCTCCTGGCTCCATCTGCCTTCTGAGTGCCCCCATAGCAAGTGGTTTTGGGGGCACTCATGCAAGCTTGATCTTAAGCTGTGTCCTGTGTGTCAATTAACACCCCCAATCAGCCCCCCATCTCTGCTCAATGGCTGTAATTGACAGCATCAGGAGCCGCTTGATGCCTCTATGTCCAGAGAGGAGAGAGAGAGTGGAGGGAGGCACTTCTCATAGGTACAGCACTGGATAGAGATCAGGCTCAGGTAAGTATAATGGGGGCTAGGGGAAGAAGCTGAAAACACCCAAACTTCACTGGCCAAGTTTTTACTGGTATTTCCAAATGTTACAAAACTCCAGTTTCAAGTGCAAATTTCAGTACTTAGGCTACAAACTAGTATATTATGCAATTAGCAATGTGATTTAAGGTAGGTAGATATTAAGGCAAAAAATAATTCTTATTTTCTTTTCGATATAGTAAGCTCAGAGACTGGACTCAGGAGGGCAAGAAATTAGAATGGGTGGCACAAACACATGAAATTGACTCTCACAGTGACACGGACAGCAGTGTGCAGCAGCACAGAGGATGATGACACCTCAGTGATGCAACACATCCCCTCCTGAATGACAGTCTCTCTCTACACCAGGTGGTCGCTTCAGTCCACTCCAACTCAAACAGCACTGACAGTCCAGCTCCCGGCTTGCCTTGTTTCCATCCTGCAGACCTGCACACAAGGCTCTGGCCACTCGGCTTGGCTCCCTTGCATCATAACATCACACAACATGCTCAGGCACCGCCTCACGAGACCTGCCCAAACACACTGTGGCAGGTACTTGGATGGCCATGAGAGCTTTGGCCGGGAAACCGGGCCGTGTATATGCTCTCCAGCAGGCTTTCCCCATAGGAAAACTGCTGGGTTAAATACTGCCGGGAATCCCGGTGGGAAAAAAGGAAACATGTTGTCATTTTTTCCCGCCGTGATTCTCAACGGTTTTCCTGATGGAAAAATGCCATGGAGTTTTCCTGGCCAAAAGCTGTCAGGTCAGTTTTCCTGACGGGAAAACTGGTCATGTGTATGAGGCATCACTGGCATTTACTGGCAGGAGAAAAGTGCCTGTTTTTTTACTGACTGCCAGTAAAAATACTGGTGGTTGGCAACACTGATCTTAATGCAGAGAATGCATTACATTACAAAAAAAAAAAAAAAAACCTCTACCTTTGGAACCTTTTTGATGATAAAGCTTATAGACATGGAAAAAAAAGATACTACCCACATCACGAAAAAAAAAAAAAGGAATTCACCAATGTATAATTTTCACAAGTATTTTATGATTACTGTTATTATTATCTCTAACTATGTACTTTATACTCTTTTTTCAGAAGTGTACAGGCTGCCATGTTGATAACATACTTGGTACAAATTGTGCTTTTGTAAGTCTCTCTTTATCTACCTATATTTTGTATATATCATTGTAATATAATGTATGCCACGTGTTTCCAGCTCATTAGCTACATTTAAACATGACAAATGACAGAAAAACAAATTATTTCAGTAATCCTAATTCAATAAAGCATCATCCAATCACAATCTTAATTTTATTTTCAAATGATTCTCTTCATGATTTGGTATTTAAATGTGAGCATGTTGTGCTCCATGAGAAAAATCCATCTCAGTAAACCAGTTCAATGATCAATAAAGATGTGCAAAGTGCAGGGATTTTTGCTAACCAATCACATTTTGCCTTTCATAGAATTACAGCATTTAGAGCAAAGAAACATGATCACTGATTGTCAATTGGTCACTGTGCTTTGCTGTTTGCATTTGTAAGTAAAAATAATGGCAACTTTTTTTTGTTTATAAAGATTAAAAACTCTTTTAATAAATGACAGAAATTAATACATTTCTGCCTAGCTCATGGAAAAAAAATCAAACACAGTGGTATATGTATGTATGTACTATATATATATATATATATATATATATATATATATATATATATATATATATATATATATATATATATATATATATATATATACTGTTCTGCAACACTTTGGGCGATTTTTAGCCCAAATAGTGCAGCCCTCCGAGTCTCCTGGAGCTGTGGCACACATAGTCCTGAAAGCAGGTTGGTAGAGTAATACCTTGATTCCTGCTGCACAGGCCCTAGTCGGGTTAGTGGCTCCCTACAATGACACAAGCAGTTGGGATGCAACACCTGGGACATGGCAGGCACAGCCGCTCCACTCCTCCGATCATCCCCAAGGCAAGTCCTCCACAGATCTCCAGCCAGATGCTGGTATCTACCAGCGTCCGATCCTGCAGTTCAGGTAACCACTGTACAGTGGGTATTCTCCGATCACACTCCAGCTTTTTCAGCAGCCTTGTGGAGTGTGCAGCATGCTGGTCTCCTTCTCTTTCCTCCACCCCTCCGCTTGTTGGTTCAGCGCGCGAGTGTCAGAAACCATGAATCAGACCGAGACAGAAGTACTGTTAAATCACACTTGTTTAACCACTCTGCAATACCCCCACACAATACTCTGCAATACCCCCACACCATACGCTGCAATACCCCCACACATTATGCTACAATACCCCCACACAATACTCTGCAATACCCCCTGCACAATACTCTGCAATACCCCCTGCGCAATACTCTGCAATACACCCTGTGCAATACTCTGCAATACACCCTGCGCAATACTCTGCAATACCCCCTGCGCAATACTCTGCAATATCCCCTGTGCAATACTCTGCAATACCCCCACACAATACTCTGCAATACCCCCACACAATATGCTGCAATACCCCCACATAATATGCTACAATACCCCCACACAATACTCTGCAATACCCCCTGCGCAATACTCTGCAATACCCCCTGCGCAATACTCTGCAATACCCCCTGCACAATACTCTGCAATACCCCCACACAATACGCTGCAATACCCCCACACAATATGCTACAATACCCCCACACAATACTCTGCAATACCCCCTGCGCAATACTCTGCGATACCCCCTGTGCAATACTCTGCAATACCCCCTGCGCAATACTCTGCAATACCCCCTGTGCAATACTCTGCAATACCCCCTGCACAATACTCTGCAATACCCCCTGCACAATACTCTGCAATACCCCCTGCACAATACTCTGCAATACCCCCACACAATACGTTGCAATATCCCCACACAATAGGCTGCAATACCCCCACACAATAGGCTGCAATACCCCCACGCAATATGCTGCAATACCCCACACAATACTCTGCAATACCCCCTGCGCAATACTCTGCAATACCCCCTGCGCAATACTCTGCAATACCCCTGTGCAATACTCTGAAATACCCCCTGCACAATACTCTGCAATACCCCCACACAATACGCTGCAATACCCCCACACCAATACTCTGCAATACCCCCTCACCAATACTCTGCAATAACCCCTCGCCAATACTCTGCAATACCCCCCGCACAATACTCTGCAATACCCGGAAAATACTCATATGACGTCCTTGACTTTGTGCAGGGATATCTGAATGATGCCTGCAGCTACAGGCATCATTCAGATATCCTCTTTTTTAGCCGGCGATTCTCTACACCATAAGAACAATCATTTCGGCTGTTCCACCTCTTGATTTTTCTTATGGGAGGCGAAAGGGGACGTCCCCCCTCCCTTCTCCCTCCGGTGCTTCTTCCGACTCACCGCTACGATCGAAGCCAGGATTGTTTTTTTTTTTTCCAGCCTAGAGGTGAGATGTGGGGTCTTATTGACCTCATATCTCACTGTAAAGAGGACCTGTCATTCTATATTCATATTCCAAGGGATGTTTACATTCCTTGTAATATGAATAAAAGTGATCAACACATTTATTTTTGGGGAAAAACGTGTCAAACTAAAATAAATAAAGTAAAATGAACAAAAAAATAAATACATTTTAAAGCACCCCTGTTCCCATGTGCTAGTATACAGAAGCGACCGCACACGTAAGTCCCGCCCACATATGAAAACAGTTTTCAAACCACACATGTGAGGTATCGCTGCAAACGTTAGAGCGAGAGCAATAATTTTGGCCCTAGACCTTCTCTCCAACTAAAAAGATATAACCAGTAAAAATATTTAAAGCGTCACCTCTGGGGATTTTTAAGTAGCAAAGTTTGGTGCCATTCCACAAGCGTGTGCAATTTTGAAGGGTGACATGTTGGGTATCTATTGACTCGGCGTAACTTCATCTTTCATATTATGCAAAAACATTGGGCTAACTTTAATGTTTTTTTTTTAAGTACAAAAAAACGCGTTTGAAAAATTGCTGCGAAAATACCGTGCACGGTAAAAAGTTGACCGCCATTGAATTCTCTAGGGTCTTTGCTAAAAATGCATATATAATGTTTTGGGGTTCTATGTAATTTTCTAGCAAATAAATGATGATTTTTCCATGTAGGAGAGAAATGTCAGAATTGGTCTGGGTGTTCCAGAACGCCTGATGGTGCTCCCTGCATGTTGGGCCTCTGTATGTGGCCACGCTGTGTAAAAGTCTCACACATGTGGTATCGCCATACTCAGGAGGAATAGCAGAATGTGTTTTGGGGTGTAATTTGTGGTATGCATATGCTGTGTGTGAGAAATAACCTGCTAATATAAACATTTTGTGAAAAAAAAACTAATCTTGATTTTGCAAAGAATTGTGGGAAAAAATGACAACTTCAAAAAACTCACAATGCCTCTTTCTAAATACCTTAGAATGTCTTCTTTCCAAAAGGGGTCATTTGGGGGGTATTTGTACTTTTCTTGGCATGTTAGGGTCTCAAGAAACGAGAGAGGCTGTCAGTACATCAGATGTGATAAAATTTTCAGTAATTGGTATAATAGCTTGTATAAAGGTAAAAATATAGCGCTCGTTTAAAGAAAACAATATATGGAAAGCAGCGATAAAAAAGGTGTTAGATTACACCAAGACAATATATGAAGCAAGAAAAATCGCGCTAAAGCTGTAAATGAACAAATTGTGGTATGTCAAACACCTACAAATATAAAAAATATATATATAAAAACGTCCTGCATAGTATACAAAATAATGTGCACAGACTGGAACGTGAATTCAATGTTCAAAGTGGTTTCACACACAAGTACAGTCCATCAATAGATTCAAAAGTTCATGTATTGGAAGACTCCCAGGTGAAGATGATGAAAACAGACACTCCGGACAAGGTGCTACAGATAGAACCTCCAACACATATATATGTATGGCCTCTTACCAGATAAAAGAAAAAAGACAGCATTCAGAGATAAACTTGTATCCTGGAAAGGCTCTCGATTGCAGTCACCTGGATGTAGACAATCTCCTCGCATACTCAATGAGCATAAAGCCAGATAAAAGAAAAAAGACAGCATTCAGAGATAAACGTGTATCCTGGAAAGGCTCTCGATTGCAGTCACCTGGATGTAGACAATCTCCTTGCATACTCAATGAGCATAAAGCATGTACAGGAGACAACAAGGCTCACATAGTGTGAATCGTTCATTTAATAAAATAAATAATGATAACAGTATTGCACTTACAAACGGTATGCAGTTAAAAGCATGAATGAAGAAAATGTAGCCGGCCGGCTAGCAAACACAGCCCGTATCTTCCGGGTATGGATCGTATGCACGGTGACGTCAGCACGTCTCCTCCTTCCTCCTTACGTGGTGACGTCAGCACGTCTCCTCCCTGCGCGGTGACGTCAGCACGTCTCCTCCTAGCTTGTAGACCCTATAACTTTCACCCAGACTAAATAATATCCAATTTTTTTTATTTATTTTTTACCAAAGATATGTAGCAGTATACATTTTAGGCCAAATTTATGAAAAAAAATAACTTTTTTGCAAAATGTTATAATAGAAATAAAGAAAAATTCATTTTATTCACAAAATGTTCATTCTTTTTTTATTTATAGCGAAAAAAATTAAGCAGAGGTGATCAAATACCACCAAAAGAAAGCGCTATTTGTGAGAAAAAAAGGACAAAAATTTAATTTGGTTACAGTGTTGTATGAGTTATTGTCATTCAAAATGTGAGAGCACCGAAAGCTGAAAATTGGTCTAGTCATTAAGGGGGTTTATGTGCCCGGTGGTCAAGTGGTTAACGTACAAACTAAAAAGAGCTCTGATATATGTAGTACCCTTCGATGTCTATTTTTTTGCCCGTATGCGGGTGTACATGTTAGAAGTAGTGCAATTTTAAAGCCACATTTGGTGAAAACGTGGGCTTCAGATGATCTGTTTCAGCTTTATACATACTTTTACCTGAGGAAGGACCTTGAGCGGTTATACCAATTGCATTTATTTATCACAATGTAAAGTTTGTGGATTTTGCAAATATTTAAATAAATCACCCGAGGTGCTGCAGGACAAGTATTTTAGCGTATATTCTATTTATGGGAGCAGAGGGTATAACTCATATACTGTGTGCATGCATCAGGATTGGGAGTTAAGTGTTCCCAGCAATAGATATTATATATATATATATATATATATATATATATATATATATATATATATATATATATATATATATATAATATATATATTATATTATATTATTATATATTTTTTATTTAGTGTTCACTTTCTAATCTCATACAGTAATATTTTCAAATATAAAGAAAAAACACTAGAAACATAAATGAGCACTGACCACACACAAAACTACAATGCAAAAAAAAGCTTTTATCTATTTTTTTTTTTTTTTTAAATACACTGCGAGTTATTTCTACAGAAATTTTAACTTGTTTGTTCTATATAAGTTATCTGTAATCTTTAACCACTTTTCTACCGCCCGCTGTCAAATGATGGCGGGAGGAAGAGCCTGTTGTTCTGGGTGGACGTCATATGACGTTGCGCCTTCCAAAGCCACTAGGGGGCGCGCGCGCAACGCGTCACTGGGGACCCGATGCGCATTGCAGGCGGCTGCGATGGGCGCCGGGCACTAACTGAGGACAGTGGATCTGTGTGTGTAAACACACAGATCCACGTCCTGTCAGGGAGAGAAGACCGATGGTGTGTTTTTTATACATAGGGACACAGATTGGTCACCTCCCCCAGTCAGTCCCCTCCCCCCACAGTAAGAATCACTCCCTAGGGAACACATTAACGCCTTGATCGCCCCCTAGTGTTAACCTTTTCCCTGTCAGTCATATTTATACAGTAATCAATGCATTTTTATAGCAGGGATCGCTGTATAAATTTGAATGGTTCCAAAAACATGTCAAAAGTGTACAGTTTGTCCGCCGCAATATCGCAGTCACAATAAAAATCGCTGATCGACACCATTACTAGTAAAAATAAATAAAAAAATGCTGTAAATCTATCCCCTGTCTTGTACCTGCTATAACTTTTGCTCAAATCAATCAATATACGCTTATTGTGATTTTTTTTACCAAAAATCTGTAGTATCGGACAAAACTAAGGAAAAAAAATGATATTTATTATAGCAAAAAGTAAAAAATATAGTTTTTTTTTCAAACCTGTCCCTCTTCTTTTGTTCATAGCGCAAGGAATAAAAACTACAGAGGTGATCAAATGCCACCAATAGAAAGCTCTATTTGTGGGGAAAAAATTATAACAATTTTTTTGGGGTACAGCATTGCATGACTGCGCAATTGTCATTCAAAATGTGACAGCGCTGAAAGCTAAAAAATGCCTTGGGCAGGAAGGGGGTGAAACTGCCCAGTATTGAGGTGGTTAAAGCTACACCTTATCTGTATTAAGTGAAATAATTGACATGCATGCATTCACAATCCTGATGCATTTTTTTTTTACAGGAAGACATTTTGATGGGAGTTGGAGAAACTGGAAGTGCAGCCTATAACCTTGTGTTAAAGGTTTTGGTAAGTTTGCTTGTTCACTCCTTTCTCTTTTGTTTGTATTAACTGGTCAGAGAGATGCTGGGCTGATTATGAATGTTCACCCAATAAATTGTTGAATATTCACTTCAATTACCCAATCAGGTGCAGATGAAATAAATGAACAAGGCATAGCTTTTTTTATAATTAGATAATTGAAGTGAATCTTTATACAATTTATAGTGTGAATATTCTCAATTTCTTTAGT
This sequence comes from Rana kukunoris, assembly GCA_029574335.1. NCBI lineage: Eukaryota > Metazoa > Chordata > Amphibia > Anura > Ranidae > Rana > Rana kukunoris. The sequence goes on from CM056055.1 coordinate 148,806,870, forward strand.
AAATCAGCCTCGGTGACTCCATGGTGGAGTCAGATGAGGACTTGCAGCAGATATGCATTTTAAAAAAAGATAACCGTGTAAAGCACTTAACAAGGCAATTCGTCTTTAACTGATCTAGTTGCGATCATCTAAAATTAGCAATAGGACTAATTTGCATATTGTCGTATCTGTATCAGATAAGCCCATTGGTCTATAAAGTAATAGCTACTTATTCTTCAGAAACATTTCTCAAAAAATAAAACAAAATAAATTGGAATAAATGTATAAACCCTTCAGCTCTGATTGATATAATAAATTGTGAAAAAATTATATTGCAAAACTGTGAACCATAAAACATATTATTCTACCAATAACCAGCAGCTATAAATAAATAAATACAAACCCCTAAGTAATATAACAAAATAATAATTACAGCACTGATTCAATAATATAAAATATTCTTCAGTGTGAAAATTCATGCACAATAAATCATTCAATAAATATTGTGATTAAAAAAAGCCCTCCAAACTATAGATTAAAGTATTTTTAACCAAAATGAATTTCAAACAAAATAAGTTCACATGAAGGAACGTAAAGAGGGTGTAACAACTAAAACAATTCTCATCACCAATGTAAAAAAATCTTAGATCCAATGTAACCACTAGTGATGAGCGGAATACGCCATATTCGATTTGACGATATTTCGCGAATATTTCGAAGAATATTCGCGAATATTCGTTAATATCGAATATTCGTGATATTTTATAAAAAAAAAAAAAATTGCGAAATTTCGCATATACGAATATTCGTGAGCAACACTAGTAACCACCACCACTAATATGGGAAAACGTGCTTACCAGAAGTGCGTGCCTATCTCACTACAAGATTAGTCAAACACTAGTGGTACTAAGTAGACATGGTTCGCAGCCGAACTCCCAAACAGGGGAAATGTTTTAACTCAAACAGCAAACCCCATTGAAGTCTATAGGAACCGAAAAAGGTAAAAACAAAATTACCCATCAATGTATATATTCGACGCATGTGCGAGAAGATATGTCTGCTGGTAAGCGTACTAACCAGCAGACATGTCGGGCGGGTGGGTCTGCAGCCGACAGATTTAAAAGCATGCTTTGAAATCTGTTGGGTGGCCAAATCCGTCTGTTTGACCGTACACACGATCGAATCTGTCTGCTGAAACGGCCCGTCAGACGGGTTTCAGCAGACAGATTTGATCGTGTGTACGCCACCTAAGTGGTTAAAGTGCAACAATAAAAATGAAAAATTCCTTTAAATATAGTGCATGGGGGTCCCCTTAACCTCCCTGGCGGTATTCCCGAGTCTGACTCGGGGTTACATTTCTGTGCTTCGATCGGTAACCCCAAGTCAGACTCAGGCTCGCCTCGCTGAATCCACAGGCTTGGTTTACTTACCTTGTTCCTGGATCCAGCGATGCATCCACGCTGTGTGAACGAGCGGGTGCTCACTCGATTCACACAGTGCCTCTGTGTGCCGCCGATCTCTGTTCCCTGCGATGCTACGACGCACGGGGGCGGAGAACGGCACCATATTCAAAAATGTAAACAAACAAAAAAAGTATACTGTAATGTTACAGAATACAGTACTGTATGTAAAAAATATACACCCCCTTGTCCCTAGTGGTCTGCCCTGTGCCCTGCATGTTCTTTTATATAATAAAAAAGTGTTCTTTCTGCCTGCAAACTGTAGATTGTCCATAGCAACCAAAATTGTCCCTTTATGTCAAAAATGGTTTTAGAGCAGCTAGAAAACAGCGATAATAAATTATAATCACTTGCAGAATTGAGCGATAGCGATTTGTGGGGAAATTCGTCATAAAAAAATAAAAGTAATGACAGTGACAATTCTGCAACTGAGCAAATTTCAGTGATTATTATTTGATTACATTATTGAATAATTTTTATTATAATTATATTATTATTTGTTATAATTATGTATTATATTATCATTTATAATTTAGTTTTTTTTTTTATAAAATCATACCCAGGATGCCTACTACACTCTTGTTTGGTCAGATTTAACCTCCCTGGCGGTCTTCCCGTGTGTGGCACGGGGTGAGATTTTTAAGCTAAGATCGGTAACCCCGTGCCACACACGGACTTGCCTCGCTGGATGCAGAAAAAAAGTTTACTTACCTTTTCTCTGCGATCCAGCGATGAATCTCTGCAGTACACGGCGGCCGGATGTCCGCCTGATGCTGTGTGTACCGCCGATTCCCTTCTCTGCGAGCGTCGCGACGTAGGGGGGGGAACGGCGCCAAATTCAAAAAAGTAAACAAACACTATACATACAGTACACTGTAATCTTATAGATTACAGTACTGTATGTAAAAAATACACACCCCCCATGTCCCTAGTGGTCTGCCCTGTACACTACATGTACTTTTATATAATGAAAACTGTTCTTTCTCCCTGCAAACTGTAGATTGCCCATAGCAACCAAAAGTGTCCCTTTATGGCAAAAATTGTTTTAGAGCAGCTAAAAAACAGCGATAATAAATCAGAATCACTTGCAGAATTTAGCGATAGCGATTTATGGGGAAATTCGTCATAAAAAAAAAAAATGACAGCAAAAATTCTGCAACTGAGCAAATTTCAGTGATTTTGATTTGATTACATTATTGAATAATTTTTACTATAATTATATTATTATTTGTTATAATTTTTTATAATTATTTATTATATTATAATTTTTAATAAGAAAAAAAAAAAAATCATACCCGGGATGCCTATTAGACTCTTGTTTGGATAGATTTCAGTGAGTTATTCCTAAGAATTACAAGCCTACAGTATAAAACGCCAAATTCCCTTGCAAATAATGGTACCGCTTTTAGCACCTAAAATCTGAAAGAATCATACCGCCAGGGAGGTTAAGTGAGTTATTCCTAAGAATTACAGGCCTACAGTATAAAACGCCAAATTTCCTTGCAAATAATGGTACCGCTTTCAGCACCTAAAATCAGAAAGAATCATACCGCCAGGGAGGTTAATGTGCCTGTATAGTGGCAACAAAAATTGAAAGAAAAAAAAATCCCATTTAAAATGACTCACGATTGCAATTGTCACCACCTGGCTATTGGAAAAATAAATGTAAAATGTATACATATGGTGTGGACCCCTTCAGTCCATTCCAAGCCCTTCGGGTGTGGTATGGACTTGGAGGGAAATCTCATGCTAGGATTTAAAAAAACAGCGTGGGGTCCCCGCAAAATCCAAACCAGACCCTTATCTGAGCATGAAGCCTGGCAGATCAGGAAAGGGGGTGGGTGGGAGAGTGAGCACCCCCCCTTCTGAACTATACCAGGCCACATGGCCTCAATATGGGGGGTGATTTCTTTGAGGCAAGGGGGCTTATCTCCACAACCGTAGCTGGTGATTATGGAGGTCTGCAGGCGGAGCGCTTAGCAGAAATATTCTGAAATGCCTCCCGTGTATGGCCAGTTTACGATAAGTACATATTTAATTTGCAAAGTAAAAGGTCTGTATTCCATTAGTGAATCAAAACCCTTGGTTCCCTTGTCCAATAAAAAGAGAAGAAAGAAAGTAAGGGGATAAAGCGGAGACTGATGGGTGAGAGTCATGTAAGTGACATACACTTAAAAAGGGGGACAACTTGAAGTTTGAGGTACCAAGCCAATGACAATATTATTGTCATCAGGGAAGAAACCTTTATGTGTTTTAATCTCCATTACAGGTGCGCTGGGACAATAGTCTGTGAATGGGCGGTTTGTTTATGTGGCTTGAAACACTAGTTGGTGCATGCAAACAGCCCATTGAATCCAATGGGGACAAGGTACTGGCTATACTATTCTCATTTTTTGAAGAAATGTACTAATGATCTTTTTTGGACTTTTGCTTTTTCAGCAAATACTGGGACTAGACGAATTAAAGGCAAAGCTTGTTTGCACATTGGTAAGATCAAAACTGTATATTGACAACTGAGACATTTTATTTTGTTTATTATATATCATATTTTCCAATGCCCTCCTCGGTAAATACATTTGTTTTCGGAAATGAATAAGAACTATTTTTTATACAATTTGGTATATTATTGCATTGAAATACTGTATGTGTGACTATAACTAAAACAAACACTTTATCTATGAGACCACCACAATCGCTTGAGGGAGAAATCAACCACCCTGCTCATGTAAAACATAGGCCTCGTACACGCGACCGAGAATCTCGTCGTAAAAGCAACATTGTTTTCCTCGACGAGTTTCTTGTCAGGCTTGTCGAGAATCTTGTCAAGCTTTCTTTGCATACACACTGTCAAGACAAAATCTTGTTGTTCTCAAACGTGGTGATGTACAACACGTACAACGGCACTATAAAGGGGAAGTTCTTTTCCATTGGTGCCACCCTTGGGGCTGCTTTTGCTAATCTTGTGTTGCCACGTGTTAGTAAAAGTTTGGTGAGAGACGATTTGCGCTTTTCAGTCTGTTACAGCCTGACGAATGTGCTATCTCCATTACGAACGCTACTTTTACCAAAGGTGCGCTACCGTCTCATACTTTATTCTGAGCATGCGCGCGTTTCTAAGCATACACACGAACGTGTTTCTCGTCGTAAACCAGCCAATGAGAAACATGACAAGGAAATTGAGACTCCCGGTGAGAAAAAAGAGAACTTGTTCTTTTTTTTCTTGTCGAGATCCACGACAGTTTTCTCAACGAAAAACACACACACAACAGTTTTCGTCGGCAAAAAAGCTCTGCCACCAATTTTCTTGATGAATTTTGTCGAGGAAAACGGTTGTGCGTACGAGGCCAGACTGTATATCATTTATTAACTACAACAATATATCTTCTCATATTTTATTAAATAAATGGTGTTTTACAAATGCATGTCTCTCTTAAAGTGGATGTAAACCTGATTTGAGACATTTCTTTCGAGCTGTAGTGTTTTCTCATCTCTCTGAAAAAATAGTCCTGTGTCTTTCTCCTGCTCTGTTATCAGCCTGATAACTTCTGACAAGTTCTCCGATACAGGAGATAAAAGCAGCCTGAAATTTGTGTTGTGGGAGGTTTCTATAAAAAGATTAGCAGACAGCTTGCCTTCTTACGGCAGAGCTCTGCACATTATTTCTTGCCAAGAATCTCATTGGGAAAAACAATGTTTTTTTCCTGATGAGATTCTTAACCGTGTGTACGAGGCCTCAAGGTTTGACCTTATATTAGATGGTTTGGGTAAACCTGTTACCTGAAGAGAAAAACCTGCAGAAAAACTGATAGTGTGTATGGGGCTTACCTGTATTATATGATGATTTACATGACTTAATTATATTTATAACTTTAATTACCCATATATACTAATTAGAAATAATATCCTCCAATAGGCAGGGGACCTTTTACAATCACCGTGCCTGAAGGATGCCCTTGTGGTATGTATATATCATATCATCTGTAAATTAGAAATGCCATAAAAATAGTTTGTGTCATGTTGTGTAGAACTATTGGTTGATATGGGATCAGATCTGAACATTTACAAATCATTTGGACATTTGTCTAATACTAAACACAGGTTTTTACTGAATAGATTTTACAGATTTATCACGGAGGGTAATGAACATTATAATACATCTTCATGATATTTTAATCTAGATAAACCCCATGCAGATATAAGAAACAATATTTAATGCAGATATTCAGTCAATAAAATTCATAAATGTTTTTGGCAGAGAGAGCTGCAGAATAGTAGAAAGTTAGTGACAAAGCTGTTGAGATAAGTCAGGACTGCTAAGGTTGTCTTTGTCTCAATACTTCATGAACACAATGACAAATCTTTTGGCGAGTAAAAAGGTATATAGATGTATCTGGAGTTTAACTCTAATGCCGCGTACACACGGTCGTTTTTTGCGATGAAAAAAAACGTTGTTTTTCAAAACGTCATTTAAATTGATCGTGTGTGGACAAAACGTCGTTTTTTGTCTTAAAAAAAACGACCAAAAAAAAATTCCAACATGCTTGAATTTTTTGTGTAGTTTTTCAAAACGTCGTTTTTTGTTTCACAAAAAGTCACCGTGTGTAGCAAAAACGTTGTTTAAAATGACGTTTTTCAACCCGCGCATGCCCAGAAGCTAGTTATGAAGCGAGCTTCAATGGAAAAGAGTGGTGAACGTAACCTCGCTTTTTGTGAAAAAAACGATGTTGTATATGCAACATCGTCTTTGAAAAGTGACGTTTCAAAAACATCGTTTTTTACTTCACAGAAAACGTCGTTTTTTTTCATCACAAAAAATGATCGTGTGTACGCGGCATTAGCGTGTCATAATTTATTCAAAGAAATATATGACGGTGTAAACAGTTTTGCTATTATTTGTGCTTTTTCAATGAATGTCTGTCATGTGGATATGAGTTGTTATGTGAACTGCTGTATTTTATTTCAGAATATTGCTCCGGACATATTACTTAATCTGAAAAAACTTTATTGTAAGGTAATTATTTCCTAAATATTATTATACTGTATTCAAAAATAGAAATATTAGGGAATTGTACAGCTCTGGAAAAATCCAACATGAATGATCGGGAATATTTCCCAAGCAAACCTGAATAATCAAATTGTTCATCGTGTGAGTAAAAATATGTCTGTCACTACTTCATACAATCTGTGATTTTATAAAACTGCTTTATACTGTGTGGGAGATTTTTTTTTGTTAATTAAATCATTTATAGAGACAAACATCTTAGCTATCTAAGGTAACATTAGTGCTGAGGAATTGGCACCATGTGAGGTCTATTGATGATCTTCATGACCTGTGATAGTCTTCAGATTGATCTCTGTGTTCCTGTGGATCATTTTGGATCCTGAACCCAACCTGTACATGGGACTTTTACTTCTACCCAAGTCAAAATTATGACTCCCTTTGGTGATAAAATGTATGTAAACCCAAAAAGAAATTATTATATTGCATATTATATTTCAGCTCACCCGTCCTTAGATGTGATGACTGCAATAGTTAAAAAAAAAAATCCTTTTCTGTTCACCTGGTACTCCTATCAGTACACTTCCTGTTCTAGAGTGACAATTCTTTCCTACTATACTGTATATATGGAGGAGCAGTGTAATCACTTTTTGCTGCTTGCTGCTGATCAAACAAAACACTCCCCCTCACCTTGCCTTCTTAGCATAGAGGAGAGATATTCTGTAGTGCAAAATGTTTCAGTGCAGCAGAGGCAGAGTACATAGGTACATGCACTCACTGGATTTTTAGTGGATGAACAGGTATTTTTCTTGCATGTGCATGTATTTGAGAGAGGTAATAAATATATTTTTTATTTTGCACAATCATAGAAACATAGAAAAGCGACGGCAAAAACAAAAAAAAAGTGGTTCATTGAGTCTGCCAGTTATTCCTTATTTAAACATGTTTTGTATTTTTTTTTTTTCTCATACACTTTTGTTGAGAAAAAATACTCTCCTTTCCCGGTTGATTAATATACATTGCAATAATTTTAACAAACTTTTTATGCTCTGAAGAAATAGATGTTTCTTTAACAACACCAATTGTAGATTGAATGTAAGAATCTGGTTCATTATAATGGCCTGGTGTACTTCCAGTGCTCTAATGAGGAAAGCTGCAGTGTCTGCACCCCTTTAAATATATCTAACCCTTACTTAAACCTTGGGAAGTATCTCACCAAAACTTACATGTCTATTACTGACATTTCTGAGAAAATCTGTCAGCCAAACATGCAAGCAGGAAATTACATTTTCAGTTTTTAGTAATATTACATTTCTACAGTATATGGTTTATGTAGCAGTTGTATGTGATATATATATATATTATATATATATATATATATATATATATATATATATATATATATATATACACACACACACACACACTTATACCATTTTTTTCATTGAACGAGGACTTACCCTTTAAGTTCTACCCTTATAGTTGAATTGTCAAGGGGCATAGATGTGCTATACTGATGCCAAGGCCTTGTATACAGCATGGGCTCAAAGGGGTTCCACAGAGACAAAAGAACAATTTCAACATGGGCGCTTAAAGGCATATGTTGATGTTCCCATTTCAGCAAGACAAGAACATCTGTTAACCAGGTTGGGTTAACTTTACCATTGGTTTATTCCAGAGCTTTTTTTCTCAGAAAATAGGTGCAGGAACTCAACCACGACCCCGATCAGATTTCACAAACAGTAGAAGGGTCTTAAAGGGGCATTAAATACCAGGATTGCATTACATACAGAGTGCAGAGTTCAGGGGGTTACACACAGAGTGCAGAGCTGTCACTTGTAAACACAGAAACCAGACAAAGGGTCTAAGCCAAAGGTGGTGGAACTGAGTTCCCCCTAGTTCCCCCTGAAAAAAAGCCCTGGTTTATTCTCTAAATCCAGCAAACAAAACAGAAATCAGTATTTTGAATGCCATAAGTGCCGTGTTGGATAAGGGCTGCTGTTAGAAAGCATGGGGCACCATACAGCCTACCTGATGGAGTCACCCCCCCTGCAAAAAAATCCCCTCTTTTAGCACAAATCTCCCTCACCCCAAAAAAAACACCTGCCTAGCACATATACTCTTTCTTCTCAAAAGTTCTATCCTAGCACAAATCTTCTCCTCCAAATCCTCCCAACCAGCACAATTACCCCCCAAACATATCAATTATCCCAAATTCCCCCACTTCCATCTAGCACATATCTCCCCTCTCAGCATCCCCTTTGCATTTGCCAACACATATAACCAGCAGGAGGTGCGCTGTGTTTTGCTCTCCCCTCCTGTGAGATGAGCATCCATATTCTATACAGTACATGAGACCGGATCTCTCTTACCGTAGATCTTATCACACTGTATACAGTGCGATGAGATCTACAGTAAGATCGTTCCAGTCTCCTGTACTGTATAGACCAGCGCTCTTCTGAGTGGAGAGAACAATGCAGCACAGCTCCTGTTGGCTCTTCTTCTCTCACTGCTCCAGTCTCCAGGCTGCCTTATCCTCATCCCGGCTGTGAATGCGAGCAGGGTGGGGGCAGGAGCTCAGAAGGCAGTACTGTAATCTAGGTGGGCACAGCACAACCCACCCCAGCACCCACTAAATCCGTCTATCTGGTTCTTTCACCCTGAGCTGAAAGCCATCTGGAGGGAAAGGGGAAGAAACCGTCTTTCAGTTGCTGGGTGAGAGATGCTGTCATCCATTCTCTGCTCGACTGATCCTCCTTCTCCTTGGGCCCCCTACAGGAGGACCGGTGGCCCCCCTATCAGCAGCCCTGGTTGGATAACATATTCATTTACATCCATCATTTTCTGTTTTATAGTTAAAGGACAGTGGTGCAACTGGTGCTGCTGATGGACTAACAGAACTACTGGTAAGAACTTTTAATTATGTGAATGCAAAATGTTGTAAAGAATTGCAACCAATTATCAATCATTTCTGCATTGGGAATAAGTTAAAATCGGATTGCTAGGCGTATACTTTAATTGTCTTATTTAACCACTTCAGCCCTGCAAGGATTTACCCCTTAATGACTTTTTTGCGATACAGCACTGTGTCGCTTTAACTGACAATTGGCCGTTGTGCCACATTGTACCCAAACAAAATTGATGTCCTTCTTTTCCCACAAATAGAGCTTTCTTTTGGTGGTATTTTATCACCCCAGCGTTTTTTCCCCGCTATAAACAAAAAAAGACTGACAATTTTGAAAAAAAAGTATATATTTTTTACTTTCTGCTATAATACATATCCCCAAAAAATGTATTCATCAGTTTAGTTTTGTATTCTTCTACATATTTTTGGTAACAAAAATCACAATAAGAGTATAATGGTTTGCGCAAAAGTTATAGTGTCTACAAAATAGGGAAAATATTTAGGAACTTTTTATTTATTTTCTATTGTTTTTTACTAGTAATGACGGCGGTCTGTGATTTTTAGCGGGACTGCAATTCTGCGGCAGCCAAATCTGACCCTAAATTACACTTTTTTGTGATCAGTGCTAAAAAAAATATGTTTATTACTGTATAAATGACATTGGCAGGGAAAGGGTTAACACTAGTGGGGGTGAAAGTGTTAAGTGTTCCCTAGGCAGGTGCTTTCCAACTGTCAGGGGGATGGGCTCACTGAGAGTAGGGAAAGATCGCTGTTCCTGATCAATAGGAACAGCTGATCTCTCTCTCCTCCCATGTCAGAACTGGGATCTGCCTTGTTTACATAGTCAGATCCCCATTCTGCCTCTCCTCACCATGGTCACGGGTGGCCGGTGGACATAGAGTCCATAGGCAATCTCCCACAGCGTGCGGCGGTCACTCCTGCTGTATCTAGTACAGGGACCGACATACAGGTATGTTGATACCCCCTGTAAACAAAGAAATCAGAAGCAAAACTGATTTTAAGACCTCCAATTACTGGTCCTCTATTTCTTGGCTGGGACACCTAGGGAACACATCTAACCAAGCAGAACTGTGCTCCGTTAGGTACACTGTTTGATTGTCAATAGGGATGAGCTTCGCGTTCGATACGAACGTATGTTCGACTAGAACATTGTCTGTTCGTACGTTCGATGAAATTCGAACAAAAGCGGTCGTTCGCGCCAAATTCGAGTGACACAAAACGGCTCATAATTCACTGCGGCATTGCGCGCTGATGATTGGCCAAGCATGCTGTATGTCCCGCATGCTTGGCCAATCACAGCGCGCAAAAAACGAAGAGCCATAATTGGCCAAAGCCTGGATAGCTTTGGCCAATTATGGCTCAGGGCTTTAGCACATGCCCCACACTATATAAGGCTGCCTGCTGGGCGGCCTCGGCCTCGTGTAGTGTGTTCCGGCTTGTTAATGAGAGCAGTCAGAGAGAGAGAGATTGTCTTTTTATATAGCGAGATAGAGCAGGCAGGCAGGCTTGTCAGTTTAGCTTAATTTACAGTGTGTAGAGAATATATATATAGATCCCTAGGAATTGTACATATATTTATACACTGTATAGCTTAGCTAGATCACTTCTTCCTAATTTACTGGCAGGCAGGTGATTGTGCTATTTAAAGACGTTATCACAGGTATAGGTACAATAAAAACTGGCGCCCCATAACAGGCCTAAATGTTCTCTCCAAGGTAATGGAGAAGGCAGTGGTACAGCAGCTGCAACAGCATCTAGATACCCACAACTTACTCGACCCATTGCAATCGGGATTCCGTCCCGGACACGGGACGGAAACAGCATTGCTCAAGATATGGGACGACGTTCTCGAGGCCGCAGACGAAGGAGAATCTTCTCTTCTGGTTCTGCTGGACCTAAGCGCAGCCTTTGATACAGTTGATCACAAGCTGTTATTGACTCGACTGGCTAAAATAGCCAAAGTCGCAGAAAGCGATCTATCTTGGTTCTCCTCTTTTTTGGAAAACCGATCGCAAATAGTGAAGCTAGGACCCTTCACTTCTAAACAACGCACATTATCGTGCGGGGTCCCTCAAGGATCTCCCCTGTCGCCGATGTTATTCAACATCTATGTGCGTCCTCTTTTTGATATCATCAGCAGCCAAAAACTGCTATATCACTCTTACGCAGACGACACGCAACTGTACTTCCGCATTTGCAATAAAAAGGATCACCACCTCAATCTAGAGACATGCCTCTCTTTGATAGAGGACTGGATGACAAAGAGTTATCTCAAACTCAACGGAGCGAAAACAGAACTTCTCCTGTTTCACGCCAAGCGTAGCAATCAATCGATAACAACCTGGATCCCCCCGCCCATTCTGGGCAAAGTCATCACCCCTAGCGCCAAAGTCAAAAGTCTGGGGGTCATTTTTGACGCCGACATGACAATGAACGCACAAATAGGGGCAGTAGTCAGCGGATCTCACTATCTGCTGCGCCTACTACGCAGACTCACGCCTTTTATTCCCAAGAAAGACATAGCGGTCGTGGTGGGAGCGATTGTAAACTCCAGATTGGACTATGCAAATGCCCTTTACCTCGGACTTCCCAAGTACCAAATCACTCGTCTTCAAGTCGTTCAAAATACGGCCGCCAGACTTGTGACTGGGAAAAAACCCTGGGAATCAATCTCACCCTCGTTGAGATCCCTTCACTGGCTACCAGTCAAAGACAGAATCACCTTTAAAGCACTCTGTCTAACGCATAGATGTATCCATGGGAATGCTCCCCATTATCTATGCGAAAAATTAAAAATTTACAATCCCAATCGTATTCTACGATCCAATAACCAAAATCGGCTTCAGATACCGAAAGCCAGATACAAGTCCAAAGGAGACAGGAGATTCGCTGTCCAAGGTCCCAGACTATGGAACGCCTTACCAGCCAGCATTCGACTGGAGGAGAACTACCTGGTCTTCAGGCGAAAGATCAAGACGCATCTCTTTTGATCTCAAAGGAGAAAGGAACAACAAGCGCCCAGAGGCGATTTATTTCGCATGTGCTGCGCTATACAAGTTCTTCATTCATTCATTCATTCATTCATTCATTCATTCATTCATTCAATATTTAAAGGATTTATTTTTATTTTTTTATTTAAGCATCAATAAAATCACTGCTCCTGGAGCCTTCAGGAAGGATATAATGTTCTGGGGGGTTAAAGTGGAGTTTCCGTCCCAATTTTTTTCATTATTGTGCTCATTAGACCTAAAAAAAAAAAAAAGGTTTTTACTCATCTGGAATTGCCTGTTGCTATGCGGTCCCACGAAATCTGCTTTTGAAATAACCTAGGATCCTGACATCATCTCCCTCTAATGCTCCTGGGAAATGTGTGTCATCATTTCCCAGGATGCAGTGCGCTGTCCAATTATCATTCCCCATCCAAGACTTCCAAGAAGTAAGTGCTTGTAGGCTTCACAATGCCCACAAGCAAAATGACAACGGTGTGGACATAGTTTTATAAACTATCTTTTTTGAATAACTATGCGGAGCGGTGGCGGATTGTAAAATAGTAAGTGACCAGATTTATATTATAAAAACTCAGGATGAAAGGACATACATTTAAAAAATGCTAATTGTGGTTGGAACTCCGCTTTAAGTAATTGTATTGCCTCAATGAAGATTTATTTTTGCATGTGTGCAAAAAAATGAAAAAAAAAAATGCTATAGAGCCAAACTAGTCAAACAATGTTTATCAAACTTCTGAACAAGGTGTTTCTGCTGATGTATTAGATCAGGGGTCTCAAACTCAATTTCATTGTGGGCCACATCAGCATTATGATTGCCCTCAAAAGGGCCGGTTGTATCTTTAAGGCCTCGTACACACGACCGAGGAACTCGTCAGAAAAGACACATCGTTTTCCTCGACGAGTTCCTTGTCTGGCTTGTCGAGAAACTTGACAAGCTGTCTCTGCGTACACACTGTCAGCGGTGACTTCAACACATACGAAGGCAGGGGAAGTTCAATTCCACTGGCACAACCCTTGGGGCTGATTTTGCTAATCTCATGTTACTGTGTGTTAGGTAAAAGTTTGGTAAGAGACATTTGCACTTTTCAGTCTGTTACAGCGTGACAAATGTGCTATTTCCATTACAAACGCTACTTTTACCCAAGGTACGTGGGTTTCTAAGCATAATTACACACCAACGTGCTTCTCGTTGAAAACCAGCCCGACGAGGAACACGACGAGGAAATTAAGACTCCCGACAAGGAAAAAGAGAACTTGCTCTCTTTTTTCCTTGTCGAGTTCCTCGACAGTTTGCTCGATGAAAAGCATACACATTACCGTTTTTCTCGGCAAAAAAGCTCTCCCACCAATTTTTTTTTTTTTTTTAATCAATAGTGTTTATTGAAAAACTTTTAAAGTTATACAAAGAACATATCAGAAGGAGATATACACAGCATCCAAGATACAGCAGTACATCATATGAAAATCAGTTACTAGATCAAATGTTTTCCCACCAAGTTTCTTGATGGATTCTGTCAAGTTTCTCGGTCGTGTGTACGAGGCCTTACACCATCAGAAGTTGAGTCCCCCACTCTCCCTTACATCACAGTGCACCCCCCTTTTCCTGGGAAGAAGCTGGAAGCATTGCTTGAAAGCAGAAAGTAAGGGTCTGGAATAGGACCAGAGGAGGGCTGGAGCTCTCCTGCAGCTGCAAGAGAGGTGCGAGGAGGGTCACATGAAATGGCCTGGTATTACACAGATTGGCCCGGATTCACAAACATCGGCGCATATTTTTGCCGCCGTAGTGTATCTTCTTTATGCTACGCCCGTGCAACACAGAGAGGCAAGCATGGAATTCACAAAGCAAATGCTCCCAACGTTGCGCCGGCATAGCATAAATTTGTCGGCGTAAGCTGGCCTAAGTCAAAGTAGGTGGAAGTGGGCGTGATACATTTAAATGAAGCGTGACCCCATGCAAATGATGGGCCAAGCTTCAGACAAGTAGTTAAAACGAACTGCGCATGCACATCCCAGTGCGCATGCTCACAATCATGTCGAAACAACTGCCTAAGATACGTTAAATCACTGCCTACGACGTGAAAGTAAACTGCGGCGTTCGTTCCCTGGTCCATACCTTTGCATGAGTTGCGCCTCCAATATGGGGAATATCTTTACGCCAAAGTAAACCTCACGCAAATCACTTAAATCATGCGACGTTCGTGAATCGGCGTATCTCTCTCATTTACATATTTGAATAGGAAATCAATGAGAGCGCCAGATGCATCCAGCGTAACTATGCGCCCACGATACGTCGGCGTAGGCAAGTTACGTCGGTGGACTGAAGCCTGTTTTTAGGAGTATCTTAGATACGACAGCGCATATTTACACTTACACGGCGTAGCTCGAGATATGTCGGCGTAAGTGCTTTGTGAATCCGGGCCATTGTCTCTGCAATTGGGAATGATTACTGTACAAAAGAGCCTCCAACTGCTCTCACTTCTCGAACATCAGTGCCCAAACCCAATTGACAGACACCAAGGTGCACAAAATCTGGTGCAGCTGTCCATAGTTGGCAATGTAACTGTTTGTCAGAGGTGTCGATAGTCTATATATTACATTATTTTACTGTACTATTCTGAATTCTGCTGAATATTTATTTTTTTGCTTTCCTGCTCCACCATACTTAGGGCCAGATTCAGAAAGAGTTATGCCGGCGTATCAGTTATACGCCGGCATAACTCACACTTTGCGCCGGTTTCTGTCTTCAGAAAACAAGATGTGCCGGTTTGCAGTAAAGATCCGACAGGCGTAATTACGCCGTCGGATCTTAACTGCAAGTTTAAAATGGCCACTGGGGACGTTCCCGCTGATTTACACCGAGAATATGTAAATCAGCGAGATACGTCAATTCACGAAATATACGCCGGCCCGACGCAGTCTATTTACGCCGTTTCCGTAAGGTGTTTCCCGGCGTAAAGATAAAGCTGCCAAAAGCAGGCGCATCCTATGTTAAGTATGGACGTCGTGACTGCGGGAAATTTGAAAATGTTTACGTCGTTTGCGTAACTCGTCCGTGAATTGGGATTTACGTTGATTACGTTCACGTCGAAAACACCATCATAATTCGGAGCATGCGCATGCTCAGTACGTTCGGCGCGTGGACGTGCCTAATTTAAATAGGAGATGCTCCCTACCCGCCAAATTTAAATTAGGCCGCCCAGTTTACGCTACGCTGCTGTAACTTTACACGCAAGTGCTTTGTGAATACAGCAGTTGCGAGTAAAGTTGTGGCGGCGTAACGTAAATAAGAAAAGTTATGCCGCTGGAAAGATACGCTTTCCTACCTGAATCTGGCCCTTAGTTTTCTTGTGTGTCACATTTGAGCATATATATATATATATATATATATATATATATATATATATATAAAAAATCATGTACAAACCTCTTTTTACCTATTTTAAAACAGGAACAACTTGGATGTATTTTGGATGAGGAGCTTGGACTGGAAAATGGAGAACTGGTAAGGATATTCTTCAACATGTAATTCTTAATTATTGAAACCTCTCCAGCAGGTTCTGTTGCACCAACCAACCTATCAACAATGTATACTGAATTATACCAACAGTATGCATTAAAAAAGGGATTTTGTTTGCACACCTTTGCAAATACATGCGTAAGCTGCAGAGCCACTTCACGGCACCCCAAAATAATTTGTAGTCCTAACTCTATAAATAAAATAGAAGCACATGCATAATAAAGGCATGTGCCTTAAAGCAGGGCTCGACAAAATCTGGGTAGCAATTGCGACTAGAATTATCAACCTGGCACCCGGGGAAGCTTAGGCCTGCAGAAGGCCGCAAAGCCATGGCCTTAATTACCGGCCGACGTGGCCTGACGCGATTTCACATCATGGGGGCACACGGAGACACAGGATACCCCATCCTATGTCTGTGAGCCCCCATCTCAACCACCGTGTCAGCCGGTTAATTAAGGCTGCGGCTTTGCGGCCTTCTGCAGGCTATATTCTTTAGAAAGCGCACATTGTGCAAACGTCAAATTTTCCTTTCTGTTTCAGCAGTGGGAGGGCATTCTGGGCATACACTGTGTGACATCTGATTGGAGGAAAGGCACACACCCCCTTCACATAGGCAGAGGAAGAAATAAACTTGCAGAGCTGTGCTGTGAATAGACAAGCTCTCTACTAATCTATTTATAGCACCCTGTCCGACACAAATATTCAGCTGCTTTTATCTCCTGTGTCAGAGAACTTGTCAGTACCTACCATGCTGATAACAGAGAAGCTGAGCAGCAGAAACACACGGGACTTAGGGATTTGGAGAGAGATAAGTAAACACTGCAGATATACAGTATGTGCCCAGGTCAGACTCCACAAATTGGGTTTACACCCACTTTAAGAATACAAGGTCAAAATCTGTTACATATCTGACTTAATTTTCCAAAACATTGCATTGTTAATAATGGATTTTTTTTTACAGATGTACCCCTGAAAATGCTTGAATATCTCTTGGGGTACATATGTAAATGGTTAATAAGCTGTGTTTTAAACTGAGAAAATTGTGTCTCTCATTCTAAAGAGCCAGGGCAATATTTATTCATTCTGCCACCCTAAGCCAACTATCGTGTGCCCACTCACTGCAAAAGACTGAGGCCGCGTACACGCGATCGAGAAACTCGACGGGCGAAACACATCGTTTTCCCCGTCGAGTTCCTTGTTCGGCAGTCAAAAAACTTGTCGAGCCAAATTTTCCCATTGCCCATCGAGGAAATAGAGAACATGCTCTCTTTTTGGCCTCGACGAGTTCCTCGACGGGTTTCTCGGCGAGAAGTGTAAACACGACCGGTTTCCTCGGCAGAATACGTCTCCCATCGAGTTTCTTGCTGAATTCTGCCGAGGAAACCGGTTGTGTGTACGCGGCCTGACTTTAGTATCATAATGACAAGACATGACCTCATAGCCCCACAAGTCACACTGAGGATAGGAGTAGAGATGAACAAGACAGATTCCCAGACAGTACACCTAACACTGATGATTAGAAGATGAGGCAAACTCTCACCCTGCTCTGTTAGTCAGTTCAATCTGTGTGCTTACAGTTCATCCACACTGGGTCTGTACACCTTAGTACACTGGAAGCAATTGTGCTGCAAGTTTGAAAATGACTCGCTAAGCTATTCCTAGATTTGCCAGGCTTCACAAGTTTGTTGCACAATTGCAGCAAGTCTCCATTGCATTACTCCAGATCAACTCTCTTTAAAAACATTCTGTAAGGCCTTGTACACATGACCGAGAATCTCGTCAGGAAAAACGTCATTTTCCCTGAAGAGATTCTTGGCAAGAAACTCTTGCCGCCCGAGTGTACAGACTTTGCTTTTAAAAGAACCGCGGTTCTCTTGAAAGGAAAGAACGCAGTGACGTCATCGCGTACGACGAGAATGCGCTTGTCACATGTGATGCCGTCACCGCCATCTTGCTACCGCGCATGCGTGAAAGTAATTTTGAGCAGGTTTCCACGGCGACAGGTAAGTATACACACTCTCGGGTTTCTCATCTGGAAACAGGCAGATGGGAATCTCGACAAGAAAAAAAGAGAGCAAGTTCTCTTTTTTTCTCGTCGAGATTCTTGCCAGATTTCCAGATGAGAAACCTGAAAGCCTCGTACACACGAACGGTCTTCTCGGCAAGAAGCTGTTTTCTTGCTGTTTTTTGTCGAGAAATCCAGTCGTGTGTAGGAGGCTTAGGTCTACTGCAAGTTCTGGTTCAGTTATGTTGTGCAATAGTCATTGCAGCACACCAAGTCACTATGGTTGAATTTGCATGCTGTAGACTTGCAGAGCTCTTGCTGTAGGCTCACCACTGCAACTTTTCTCTTGCTAGAGCCTTGGCATGTAATATTTGCCACACATTGAAAAATGGTCAAATAGAACTTATGCTTCAAGTGCTCTGCAAGTGAAAATGTGCAACAAGTTAACAGACTTACAATTCAACACTGCCGGAAATTTGGGGCAAGTTATCCTTGCTATCTGGGCTATTCCACCAACAATAATAAGACCCCAGCTAAATTGTAGCTATATGCAGTGCAGCAGTCTGAATAATTTTTAATATCGGAGAATGATGTGTGGGTAGGTGTGTCCTGACCCCGGAAGCCTTGCTGTTAAAAGCCAGGGTCGATGTTGACTATACAGAAAGAAGAGCTTTTGTAATTGATATGAGATAAAATGTAACAGAGAGCAATAGGCAAAAAATAATGTCTCCTATGAAAAAAAGACGGGGAAGTAACTTGAAATCTTACCAAATCTCTTATGGTCAGAAAACCTTAAAAATTACTTAACTGCTCTCTCTGTCTAGTAGCAGATTCTTAAAATTAAAGTTTTTAGATGTCTCTGTAAATTACAACACTTTAAATGGTACTTTTCAGCAGAACAAAGAGAAATGTCTTTACCTTCCTTAGTCATTCTTTAACCACTTGCTTACTGGGCACTTACACCCCCCTCCTGCCCAGGTGAAATTTCAGCTTCCGGCACTGCGTCGCTTTAACTGACAATTGCGCGGTCGTGCGACGTGGCTCCCAAACAAAATTTACGTCCTTTTTTCCCCACAAGTAGAGCTTTCTTTTGGTGGTATTTGATCGCCTGTGCGATTTTTATTTTTTGCGCTATAAACAAAAAAGAGCGACAATTTTGAAGAAAAATACAATATTTTTTACTTGTTGCTATAATAAATATCCCAATTAAAAAAAAAAACACATTTTTTTTCTCAGTTTAGGGCGATACGTATTCTTCTACATATTTTTGGTAAAAAAAAAAAAATCGCAATAAGCGACTGGTTTGCGCAAAAGTTATAGCGCTTACAAAATAGGGGAGAGAATTATTATTTTTTATTATTTTTTTTTTACTAGAAATGGCGGCGATCTGCGATTTTTATTGTTACTGCGACGTTATGGCGGACACATCGGACACTTTTGACACATTTTTGGTGCCATTCACATTTATACTGCGATCAGTGCTATACATATGCACTAATTACAGTATAAATGTGACTGGCATTGAAGGGGTTAACACTAGGGGGTGAGGAAGGGGTTAAATGTGTATGCTAGGTGTGTTCTAACTGTAGGGGGAGGGGGGGGTGACTGGGGGGGTGACCGATCTGTGTCCCTATGTAGGAAGGAACACAGATCGGGCTCCTCCCTTCCAGAGACAGGACATTGTCTCTGTGTCAGCCGGCAATGAGAGATGATCTATGAGAGATCATTTCTCATTCGCCCACAGATCGCATTGCAAACGGCCGCTCTGATTGGCCGTTTGCCGCGATCTGTGATTGGCCGTGTCCAAGGGACACGGACAACACAGGGCTTCCCCGCAGCGCGCTCTACAGCGCGCGCTGGGAACGCCAGAAAGACATGCCGTCAAATGACGGCATGTTGGATATTGAGGCCCGCGCTGTTGCCGTCATCCGACGGTAGCGCGGGCCTCAAGTGGTTAAAACTAAAAAAAAAACAATACAAAACTGTGCTTCTCCTATTCTTCCTGTGGTCACTAATCCACTTAAAAGGGTTGTAAACCTTTGTGTTTTTTCACCTTAATGCATCCTATGCATTAAGGTGAAAAAACACCTTGCACTGTCCACACCCCCCCCCCCCCGTTTTACTTACCTGAGCCCTGAATTTAAGTGAGCGTGAGAGCGTGATCCCACGTCGCTCTCTCCACTGCTTCTCTGCTCTTCATTGGATAGATTGATAGCAGTGCAGCTATTGGCTCCCACTGCTGTCAATCAAATCCAATGATGCAGGCGCCTGGGGGCAGGGCCGAGTCATACACTCTGCAGCTATGGACGCCGAATGTATGACACAGGAGCGCACCTGCAAGGTAACCCCCCCAGGAGAGAGCTTCACAAAGGGGGTTATTTATTGCTGGGAGGACCCGTGAGAGCTGTGTTGGGACCCCAGAAGAGGAGGATCGGTGCCAATCTGTGCAAAACAAGTGCACAGTGGAGGTATGTATGACATGTTTGTTATTTTATTTTTTTGGACCGTTTTCGTCGGATAAACCGATCGTGCGTGGGCCCCATCGGTTTGTTTTCCACTGGTGAAAAAAATAGAACATGCTTTAAAATGTTCCTATGGATAAAAAAACAATAGAAAAAAATGATTGTCTGTGTGGAACTCCATCGGAGAAAAATTCACGCATGCTCAGAATCAAGTCGACGCATGCTTGGAAGCATTGAACTTCATTTTTCTCAGCACGTCGAAATGTTTTACGTCACCGCGTTGGACAGGGTCGGATTTTTGACTGATGGTGTGTAGGCAAGACTGATGAAAGTCAGCTTCATCGGATATCCAACAAAAAAATTAGATATCAGATATCCAATCGTGTACAGGGCATTAGTGTCAATTTAATACAATCCAAACCTCATCCACACAGCACTAAACAGTACAGAAAATAAGAAATACAAAAAACACACTAAGTCCATGATAAGTGCTTGGTGCATACACAGTCCACACTATACACTCCAGTTTTTTTTCTTGATTTTCCACTGTAAAGTGTTCAGTACACAAATTCATTCATAATGTGATCTTATGCTTTAAAGTGCTCCATGTCCCCTCAAGGTTCCCACACTCACCGCAAATGTTTGACCCCCAGCATACTTTAGCAAGCTTTCTCTTCTCTGCAAAAATTATACTGTAAGACCCCTTTCACACGGGGCAGTGGAGTTGCGGTGGCGGTATAGCGCCGCTAAAAATAGCGGCGCTATACTGTTTGAATTGCCGCTAGCGGTGTGGTATTAACCCCTGCTAGCAGCCAAAAAATGGTTAATACCGCCTGCAATGCGCCTTTGCAGAGGCGCATTGCGGGCGGTATTACCGCGGTTTCCCATTGTTTTAAATGGGAAGGAGCGGTGAAGGTGCGGTATGCGTACCGCTCCTCTCACCGCCCCAAAGATGCTGCTTGCAGGAGATTTTTTTCTCTCCTGCCAGCCCATCGCCTCAGTGTGAAAGCCCTCGAGCTTTCACAATGAGAATGCTTGGCAGGAGTTTTTCAGGCAGTATTTAGGCGCTATTTTTAGCGCTGTACAACCTGAAAAACGCCTCAGTGTGAAAGGGGCCTGAGGCCTCGTACACGCGACCATTTTCCTTGACAAAATCTATCAAGAAAATTGGTGGCAGAGCTTTTTTGCGTGTGTATGTTTTTCGTCAAGAAAAGTGTTGTGGATCTCAACGAGAAAAAAAAGAGAACAAGTTCTCTTTTTTCTCGTCGGAGTCTCAATTTCCTCGTCGTGTTTCTCGTCGGGCTGGGTTACGAGGAGAAACACGTTTGTGTGTATGCTAAAAAATGCGCGCATTCTCAGAATAAAGTATGAGATGGGAGCGCACCTTCGGTAAAAGTAGCGTTCGTAATGGAGAAAGCACATTCGTCAGGCTGTAACAGACTGAAAAGCGTCTCTCACTAAACTTTTACTTAACACGCGGCAACACAAGATTACCAAAAGCAGCCCCAAGGGTGGCGCCAATGGAATAGAACTTCCCCTTTATAGTGCCGTCATACATGTTGTATGTCACCGCGTTTGAAAACGATGAGATTTTGTCTTGACAGTGTGTACGCAAAGAAAGCTTGACAAGATTCTCGACAAGCCTGACAAGAAACTCGTCAAGGAAAACGATGTTTCTTTTACAACGAGATTCTCGGTCGTGTGTACAAGGCCTGATGTCGCGCACAAACGATCATTTTTCGGAATTAAAAAAAGTCATTTAAAATGAAGGTGTGTGGGCTTCACATCATTTTTCAGGTTCTAAATAATGACCACATTTTTTTGGAACATGCTGCATTTTTTAATGTCGTTTAAACGATGTGGTTTTTCAGGTTGTAAAAAATTATGGTGTGTGGGCTAAAACAATGTTTTAAACCCGCGCATGCTCAGAAGCAAGTTATGTGACGGGAGCGCTCGTTCTGGTAAAACTGCCTTTCATAATGGAGTAAGCACATTCATCACGCTGTAACAGACAGAAAAGCGCAAATCGTCTTTTACTAACACGGAATCAGCTAAAGCAGCCCAAAGGCGAATGGACCTTCCCCTTTAGAGTGCCGTTGTACCTGTTGTTTTTTGGGTTTACATCCACTTTAAATAATGAGACTTTGTATTAGCTTATTCTCTGTGTGGTTTTAGGATTTCACAAATGTTTTATTTTTTAAGGAAATATTACTGGGATGCCTTGGACATGATACACTCGAGCCACTGGTTGAGAAACTCCTCCTTCTTACTGGGGTAAAGTGTTTTGTTGGTTCGTGATTTATGTATATATTCCTCATTCTGATACATACAGCCAATTCCTCATTCTGATATATACATTACATTCCGTGAACTGTACAGTGGGATTGAGAAAATCAGCCAGGAATTGAAGAACACTTTTCTTTTATTACATTCTCCAGAATATACTGTAAATTAAATTTTACAGCTAAAGAGAAATAATTACAGTAAATGTACTTACAGTTGCAAAAATGTAACAGTATAAAGTCCTAAAACAATATTCCACTTATTAAATAGCTTTACCTTAGTGTGTTAATATCTTATCTTTATTATAGAAAGTCGGTTTGGTTAGCAGTACATTATGTTTTGTGGTAAGTTTTAAATGCATTCCTTAGTAAATATGGCTTTGTGCTATCTTTTAAATATCATTAGTCTGAGATTCTTCATTGTCGATATAATCTTCTTTGGGTTTGGCTAACTCATATAGAAAAGTATACTTTAATACGTTCCTTATATTTGTATGTACTGTATAACTTAAAAAAATTTGCAATAAAATATATTGTTAAGAAAAGAAAAAGGAAAAGTATAATAATTTCTTTTACCACTTGATCTCACGAAGATTTACCCCCTTCATGACCAGGGGATTTTTTTGTGATACAGTGGGGATCGAAAGTTTGGGCAACCCAGGTAAAAATTTGTATTAACCACTTCAATACCGGGCCATAGGGGATTTACGTCTGTAACAACCCCTCGCCGATGAGCGTGGACGTTGCACAACGTCCTTTCTTCACAGTGTTCACGCACCCGCGGCACCACTCGCGATCCCGTGCCCGACGGCCGCGAATGCCGCCGGGCACCCGCGATTACCGCTGATCACGGCAGGAGTGTGGATCTGTGTGTGTAAACACACAGATCCACCTTCTGTCAGCGGTGAGGAGACTGATGTGTGTTCCCAGTACAGAGGAACACACATCGGTCTCCTCCACTTGTGAGTCCCCCTCCCCCTACAGTTAGAACATACTTTAGGGAACATTTTAACCCCTTCAGCGCCCCCTAGTGTTAACCCCTTCCCTGCCAGTCACATTTACACAGTACTCAGTGCAGTTTTATAGCACTAATCGCTGTGTAAATGTGAATGGTCCCAAAAACGTGTCCGATATGCCCGCCGCAATGTCACGGTCACAAAAAAAAAAAAAACACGCAGATCGCCGCCATTACTAGTAAAAGAAAAAAAAATGCCATAAATCTATCACCTATTTTTTAGACGCTATGGGCCAGATTCACAAAGCACTTACGACGGAGTATCTCGAGATGTGCCGCCTAAGTCTAAATTTGCGCCGGAATATCTATGCACCGTACCCACAGAACTAGATACGCACCAAAATAGGCTATTCCCGACTGGCCTAACTTGCCTACGCCTGCACATCCTAGGTGCACATTTATTCTGTCCACACCATTGATTTCCTATGCAAATATGCAAATAAGGGAGATACGCCGATCCACAAAAGTAAGTTTGTGCGGTGCAGGCTACGCCCTGTGCGCATCAGCTGTAGGGGCACTAACTGACACGTTTGACACTTTTTGGGGACCAGTGACACTTAGGGCCAGATTCAGGTAGATGGGCGAATCTTTAATTTGGAGTAACGTTCCTCATTTACGTTACTCCGCCGAAACTTTAGGAGCAAGTACTGTTATTCACAAAGCACTTGCTCCTAAAGTTGCGGCGGCGTAGCGAAAATGAGCCGGCGGAATTCAAATTGGGCGGGTAGGGGGCGTGTATTATTATAACTAGGCGCGATCCCGCGGCGAACGTACTGCACATGCGTCGACTGTCAGTGCGCATGCTCCAAATTCTGTCAGTGAACGTCAATGACGTCAATCCCCATTCACGGACGTTTTACGCAAACGACTTTTTTTTTTTGACGCGATGACGACGGCCATACTTAACATAGGATACTCCACCTAGGGGGCATGTTTTTCTTTACGCCGCGTATCTCTTACGGAAACGTCGGAAAGTCACTGCGTCGCGCCCGAATACGATCGTGAATTTCCGATTTCCGCTGATTAACATATTCTCGGCGTTAATCAGCGGGAACGCCCCGCGCCCCATTTTTAAAATTGAAGATCCGATACGACGGCGTAATACAATTACGCCGCTCGTATAGGAACTCCAACCCGGCGTTTCTTGTTTTCTGGTTACAGAAAACAGAAACGCCGGCTCAAAGTGTCACTGATACTCCAGCCTAACTCTACCTGAATCTGGCCCTAATACTGCAATCACCCTAATTCCAGCCAAAAGGGGGGCTCACCCCACGGATATACCCAGCAAAGATCCTCTCCCGTGCCCTCCTCCGTTCCCTCCTCCTTCTGCGCTCATCTAAAGTCAGTAGTATAGCTATGAGCAAGGATGCCCCTGGCATGTTGGCATACAGATTGTTGTCCTGCAAGTGTGGCTGTTCAGCTCGTCCCTAATGGTGTTGCTTTAGCTGACATGTAGACGGATTGTCCAAATTTAAACCTGCTTTTATAAGGACTAACTTTAGTCCGGACGTGCAGCTGATGCGCACAGGGCGTAGCCTGCACCGCACAAACTTACCTTTGTTGATCGCCGTATCTCCCTCATTTGCATATTTGCATAGGAAATCAATGGTGTGGACGGAATAAATGTGCACCTAGGATGTGCAGGCTTGGCAAGTTAGGTCAGAAATAGCCTATTTTGGTGTGTATCTAGTTCTTTTTTTTTGTGAATCTGGCCCATTGCGTTTTTTTTAAAATTGTTTTGTTTATAGCGCAAAAAATTAAAACCGCAGAGATGATCAAATACCACTCAAAGAAAGCTCTATTTGTGTGGGGGAAAAAACATAACGATTTAATTTGGGTACAGTGTTGCATGACCGCGCAATTGTCATTCAAAGTGCAACAGCGATGATAACTAAAAATTGATCTGGGCAGGAAGGGGGTGAAAATGCCCTGTATGAAGGGGTTAATGTGCATAACGAAGCCAAGAAAAAAAGGAAAAATCTCCAAAAGGCATCAAATTACAGATTCAACATTCTTATAATATGTCAAAAAAGTTAGATTTTATTTCCATCATTTACACTTTCAAAATTACAGAAAACAAAAAAATGGCATCTGCAAAGTTTGGAAAGTATCACAGCTTGTAAACGCTTTTTGTAGCCAGCCAAGAGAGTCTTTCAATTGTTGTTTGAGGTATCTTTGCCCATTCTTCCTTACAAAAGTCTTCCAGTTCTTTGAGATTTCTGGGCTGTCTGTCACACACTGCTCTTTTAAGGTCTATACATAAATGTTAATTTATGTTGAGGTCAGGAGATTGTGAAGGCCATGGCAAAACCTTCAGTTTACACCTTTTGATGTAATCTCCGTGGATTTTGAGGCGTGTTTATGATCATTATCCATTTGTAGAAGCCATCCTCACTTTAACTTCAGCTTTTTCACAGATGGCATCAAGTTACCATCCAAAATGTTCTGAAATTTTATTGAATCCATTTTTTCTTCTACTCGTGAAATGTTCACTACATTATTTTTAACTGAAAAAGTCGTGTGATGCTGTAACCCTAAAAATAGAGCTTTCTTTTGGTGGTATTTGATCACCTCTACATTTTTTTTTTTTTTTGCTCTATAAACAAAAAAAGTCAGACAATTGAAAAAAATACATATTTTTTTTTTTACTTTCTGCTATAAAACCAATAAAAAAAAGAAAAAAAAAATGTCTTCATCAATATGTAGTATGCTATATATTTTTGTTAAACAATCCAAATATGTGTATATTGATTGGTTTTGCAAAAGTAGCGGGACACTAACTGACATGTTTGACACTTTTTGGGGACCAGTGACACTAATACTGCAATCAGTGCTAACAAAATATGCACTGTCACTGTATTAATGACACTGGCTGGGAAGGGGTTAACATCTAAGGGAACTAAGGGTTAAATATGTGCCTGACCAGTGCTTTATTTCTGTGGGGGAGGTGATTGTACTAGGAGAAGGCATGGATTGGTGCCCCTGCTTAGCAGTGATACCAGATCTTTGCTTTCTGTACTGACAGACCGGCAATCTGCCTTGTTTACATAGGCAGACCGCCATTCTGTCTGTGTACTGAAGAATTGGCGGAAGTGTTGGAAATCAAGTCCACTGTACCTTCCGATCAGCTCCAACTGTGTCTAATCACAGTGGGAGTGGCACGTTGGGGGCGTGTGCCCCAGACCCAGAAGTTGCAGGATTATGTACTAGGTACCTGGTCATTTGCAGCAGAGTCACCTTCCCGCCATATACTGTATATACAGTGTGCAGTCAGCAAGCGGTACGGAAGAATGGGGAGAGGTGAGTGTAGACAAACCATTCCCCTTTCTTCCTAGTGTGGCTGTCACTGATCGCCTGTTTCCTGTGTTAGGGAACGACGATCAGTGACGTCACACGCACAGCCATGCCCCCCCACAGTAATAACACTCCCTTAGGGCACACTTAACCCCTACAGCGCCCCCTCCTGCTTAACCCCTTCACTGCCAGTGTCATTTTGACAGTAATCAGTGCATTTTTATAGAACTTTTCACTGTGAAAATGACAAAGGTCCCAAAAATGTGTCAAAAGTGTCCGATGTGTCCGCCATAATGTCGCAGTCACTGATCGCAGCCATTACTAGTAAAAAAAAATATATTAATAAAAATAGCATAAAACTATCCCCTATTAAGTAGAGGAATACGTATCGGCCTAAACTGAGGAAAACATTTTTTTTATATATTTTTGGGGGATATTTATTATAGCAAAAAGTGAAAGTATTGCATTTTTTTCAAAATTGTCGCTCTATTTTTGTTTATAGCGCAAAAAATAAAAACCGCAGAGGTGATCAAATACCAACAAAAGAAAGCTCTATTTGTGGGGGAAAAAAAGACGCCAATTTTGTTTGGGAGCCACGTCGCACGACCGTGCAATGGTCAGTTAACCACTTAAGGACCGGACCAATACGCTGGTAAATGACCCAAGTTTTTACAATTTGGCACTGCATCGCTTTAACAGACAATTGCGCGGCCGTGCGACGTGGCTCCCAAACAAAATTTGCGTCCTTTTCTTCCCACAAATAGAGCTTTCTTTTGGTGGTATTTGATCGCCTCTGCGATTTTTATTTTTTGCGCTATATACAAAAATAGAGCAACATTTTTGAAAAAAAAAATCAATATTTTTTACTTTTTGTTATAAGAAAAATCAAATAAACTAAATTTTAGTCAAACATTTGGCCAAAATGTATTCAGCCAAATGTCTTTAGTAAAAAAAAATCACAATAAAAAAAAAAATAGCTACCTAGCGGGAACAGTGACACTAATACAGCGATCAGAACAATTATCGCTTAGTGACACTAGCAATAGGGAGAGAAAGGGTTAACTAGGGCGGTTATCAAGGGGTTAAAACTTTATTAGGGGGAGTACGGGGCTACCCTGGACCCAACACTAACTTCCTGTCACAGTAACTGTCACACTGACACTAAATGCAGTGATCAGTACATATATGATCACTGCATTCAGTGACACTGTGACAGGGGGGTGGGGGGTGATCGCAAGGGGTTAATGTGCCTATGTGTAGTGTGTGTCAGTGTAGTGTTGTGCAGACTTGCTGTGCGATGTGATCTCTCCTCAGCGGCGGTTGAAAAAACCGCCGAGAGCAGAGATCACATCACTTCCCTCTTCCTGTGTTTACACAGGAGGAGGAAGTGCAGAGCAGGGGAGCGCGCGCATTGGCTGGGAGCGATCCGGAGGGGGCGGACAAAAACGAATAGCCGCCCCCTCGTCCCGGATCGCTCCCAGAGCCACGGGAACTGCCGCATGTACCAGGGGGGGTCCCCCGACCCGCGTCTAGGCAGGGACGTACAGGTACGCCAATGTACATGCGGCGGTCCTTAAGTGGTTAACGAAAAAAAAATGTGGTAAATCACAAAAAGGGGCTGAACTAGCTGCTAATATACAAATATGTCTATCTCAGAATACCATAAACCACCCTACACAGTATAATGATACCTAAATGAGTGAGAAGAGGGAGCCCTCCACAAAGCATTACAACTCAAAAAAGAAATAGCATTGGATTTAGCTCAACCTTCTATATTCATAAAGGCATTCAGGCAAATGATATTTTCTCTGGGTTTAAAGTGGTTCTAAAGCCACTCTTACAACTTGCACCTACAGGTAAGCCTAAATGAAAGTGGTTGTAAAGGTAAACGTTTTTTTACCTTAATGCATCCTATGCATTAAGGTAAAAAAACATCTCACAGCACCGGCCCCCCCCTGAGTCCCCGTTTTACTTACCTGACCGTTCGAAACTCCCTGGCGCATCCACGTCATCCTCTTCGGTTCCCAGCCTGGCCGTTGATTGGCTAGGCTGGGCGGATTGATAGCAGCGCAGCCATTGGCTGGCGCAGCTGTCAACCACAGCGGATGACGCGGCACGCCGGGGGCGGAGCCGAGTGATACAGTCAGCGGCTATGGCCACCACTGTATCACGGGAGCGCGCTCGCAAAAGCTTTCCATCGTGCGAGCTCCCTCGCATGAAGATGGAAAGCTTTTGCGAGGAGGAGCCCAGACAGCCGCCAAGGGACCCCAGAAGACAGCTTTCCGGGCCACTCTGTGCAAAACGAACTGCACAGTGGAGGTAAGTATAACATGTTTGTTGTTTTAAAAAAAAAAAAAATCCTGACTTTAGTATCGCTTTAAGGCTTACCTGTAGGTGCAAGAAATATCTCCTTAACCTACACGGTTAAGGAGATATTTGCAGAAAACATGCACTAATGTCTACGGCGCAGTGAGTGTCCCGGCATTATGATTGTGATCATGCCAGGATTATGCTGGTGTTCTGCGCACATGAATGCAGGGGCGGACTGACCATTGAGTCACCAGGGCACTGCCCGAGGGCCCCATGCCACTAGGGGGCCCCATCAGGGTTGTCAGGCTCAGTAAAACCAGGGACAGTATGTAAAAATATGTGTTTTTTTTACATCTGTCCCTGATATGTCCGAAACCGACAAGCTTTTGATGTGAAAATCCAGAGATTTTGGCTGCCCTGCCTCCTGGCATGGTGGCCATCTGTAAGCTTGGGGGCCCCATAATCTTCTATTGCCCGGGGGCCCCATGAGTTGTCAGTCCGCCCCTGCATGAGTGGGATCATGCCAGTCCAGCATGCGCGGGAGTGACATCATCGCCACTCCGGCCAATCACAGCGCAGAGCAGCGATACCTGGAAGAATCGCGGAGGGGACATGGTGGCGGCGGAGGAGGGGAACGATAAGCGCTTTGGGGGCCTCGATCTCAGGTAAGTCATTCATAATGAGCTAGTATGCTATGCATACTAGCTCATTATGCCTTTCTCTTGCAGGTTTTTTTTTTAGAGGGAATAAAATTGGCTTTACTTCCTCTTTAAAGCGGGTTCAGGGCATATTTAAAAAAAAAATTGCAAGCTAAAATCAATCACATTAAATAGTCAATAAAACATATTAATAGCTTCCCAATCGTTCCAGATTTTTTTTAAACGGCCCTGATGAGCCCTCTGCAATCATAGGCCCAACGCATTACTGGTTGCTGTGCAGTTTTTAATACAAAAATTCCCCTTGATATTAAAAACAAACATTCAGGAGGTAGTAGGATTGCCTGTCAGTCACTGCTATACCACCCTCCCTGAAAAGTTATCCACTGCAGATTGCTTTTCAGAGGACAGTATGCACTGCCACCAGTGTAAAAGACCCCTTATGTGTTTTGTTGTCTGCCTCTGTATTCAAATGTTCTTGTCTTTATTAAATGATAGTACCCAGTATTCTGAATTAAAGTGCTATTAAATGCAAAAGAAAACATTTATTGTATTGCAGCTTACCAATTATTGGGTGTGATGGCTGCATTAGTTTTCCTTTTTAGAATTTTCTTTTTTTATAGGTTATTCTGCCAGTAAATCTGTTGTTTTTTTAACAGAACAAGTTATCCTACAGATGTAGCAGTTAGAGGGTGGAAACAACCCCTATAACACTGACAGGGGTGCAATGATCACCTTTTTATTTATGTAGAACCTTTATGCCAAAGGGAAAAACTGTTTGCTGTGACTATGTATATTTTAACAGTCCATATATTGCAAACATGACATGAAGCAATATGGTTTTCTGTCAACTATTAATGTTTATTTATTTTCTTCCCAAGATCAACCCTTTGCTCAGTAAACTAATTTAGGCTGGAAACTACTTACGGCATTAATATCCATGTGGTAAGTTTATTACTTTATATATTCTTTACTTTTTTTTTTTACTGCAAGGAAATAGGAGAAATGGTCTTATATGGTAATAAAATCCGACATTTCATCCTAAGGGAACCTGTGAGGGCAGAAATATGGGGACTGGCATTGCTGACTTGGTATTTAGGTTGCAGGTTCCTGGGCAGTCATCCTGATCCGGGATTCATTATCTAGTGAATCGCCATCCTTGGGCACACAAGCAGGAACTGAGTTTAGTCTTTTATAAATACACCGGTTACATGTTCCTTCCAATTGATGACTACTTCAGCGCCTGTCCCTTTAAATCAGCAATGACGTCTTCTATACTGTTATTCTTACAGACAAAATGTAATGATATTTTATATTAGATGTTTTATATTAGGACGTCACAATCATCTAATTGTTCCCCTCAAACTGTAAAAAATATATATATATTACTTTAAAAAAAACTGTCACCAAATCCATTTAGGGCAAAGTGACAATGTCAGTGCAAAGGGAC
Source organism: Rana kukunoris (assembly GCA_029574335.1). NCBI lineage: Eukaryota > Metazoa > Chordata > Amphibia > Anura > Ranidae > Rana > Rana kukunoris. The sequence continues at coordinate 148,838,233 of CM056055.1, forward strand.
TTCCCAACACACTGATACTCACCTTGCCTCCCTCCACTTCTTCCTCCATCACTGCTGTCTCCTCAATCCTCCATGTCAGACACTAGGGGGAGCAGTGACATCACCCCTCTGTAATGATAGACCCAAGCACTGTCACATCCCTCATACCCAAAGCATGGGGGATTTTCACTGGCTGGTAGCAGCTCTAGTGTGTGAGGGGAGGTGGAGTGATGACAAGGTAAGTATCAGTGCATCAGAGAGGTCATCTATCTCTTTACAGCAGAACTTTACCCCTGAACAAAGATTTGCCAACATCCAGACTTTTTATTGCAGAGACATACTGGGGGAGATTTACTAAAACTGGGACCAGGGTCTAGTCCATACCTCCCAACTTTTTGAGATGGGAATGAGGGACACCTATCAGCAAAAGTATGCAGGCATAGAACACACCCCTTGCCACGCCCTCTTAAAGGAGAATTGTACAAAAAACAAGATTAGTTAAAACCCACAAGTGATTTTTTTTTTACCTTTATATTGGCTTTTGAAATTTACAAGCAATTTAGAAATCAGGTGAAAGGTTTAGCGCTGCGAAACACTTTTTGATAGATAAAAAGTGCATTTTATATACATCTATATAGATCAGACCAAAATGAGGGACAAATGAGGAGGAATGAGGGACAGAGGGACATTGCTCCAAATCAGGGATAGTCCCTCGAAATCAGGGAGCTATGCTAGTCTCAGGAGGGGCACTGCCAGAATTTTTTTTTTTGTGGCCCATTTTTCAGGGAAATGGCTGGTGTTGGAGCTTCAATCATCCTGGCACCATGGTTGTTATGGTGTCAGGATGATTGAAGCACATTATTTCTATTATTACATTGTAATATAAAATTAAATAATTTAACTCACCATAATGCTGAATCAGTGGGAGCCCTGAGTGTCACTTTCCACGTCACCTGTCACACATTGCAGAATGTCACTTGCCACACATGGCGGATTGAAACTTGCCACGTCACCTCTCACATGTTGCGGATTGACACTCGTCACATCACCTGTCACGTTGTGGATTGAAACTTGCCACGTCACCTGGCTGTCACGTGTTGCGGATTGTCACTTGCTGTGTCCCAGAGTCAGGGTTGTCAGGCAGCAGAGAGATTATGTAATCTCTCTGCTGCCAGTAGCTGCCTACATAGGGCCAGATTCAGGTAGATGGGAGCTTCTTTGCGCTGGAGTAACGCTTCTCATTTACGTTACTCTGCCGAAATTTTAGGAGCAAGTGCTGTTATTCATGAAGCACTTGCTCCTAAAGTTGCGGCAGCGCATCGCAAATGAGCCGGCGGAATTCAAATTGGGCGGGTACGGGGCGTGTATTATTTAAACTATGCGCGATCCCGCGGCGAACGTACTGCGCATGCGTCGAGTGTCAATGCATCCCAGTGTGCATGCTCCAAATTCTGTCAGTGAACGTCAATGACGTCACATCCCCATTCATGAACGTTTTACGCAAGCGACGCAATTTTTTTTTTTTCGACGCAATGACGGCGCCTATACTTAACATAGGATACTCCACTAGGGGGCTGCTTTATCTTTACGCCGCGTATCGCTTACGGAAATGTCAGAAAGTCACTGCGTCGCGCCCGAATACGATCGTGAATTGCCGATTCCCGCTGATTAACATATTTTTTCAGCGTAAATCAGCGGGAACGCCCCCGGCGCCATTTTTAAATTAAAGTTGCGATGCGATGGCGAAATTCAATTGCGCCGATCGCATCGGAACTCTAACCCGACGTTTCTTGTTTTCTGCTTACAGAAAACAAAAACGCCGGCTTAAAGTGACAGTTAGGCTGGGGGATCACTGGATACTCCAGCCTAACTCTACCTGAATCTGGCCCATAGTGAGGGAAGAAACGGCAGAGATGCAGAGCGGGCGGTGAGAGATGTCATATCTCTGCTCCCCCTGCTCGCCTGCTTGCTAATTGGCTAGACACACACCAAGCCGAACAGCTGATCGGTCTGCAAGGCACTCTGACCCGACACTCATCAGCTGATCCACGAGCTCTTTTAGCTGCCCGATGGCGGAGCCCTGCATGCTCTGTCACCAGCCCGCCCAGTTGCCCGTGCATCCCAGCCCATTTGCTCATCTCTCACCCGCCTTTGGAGCCATCGGCGCAGCAGCCCCCCGAACGCTCCCTCACTCGCCCATGGCACTGAGCACTCACCTGCAGATAGTTTCTCGGGGGTGGCAATTTCCCCATTGCCCCCTCCCCTGGATCTGCCCCTGACTGGGACACACATAATCGTGTGGAGCTGTGCATAGTAACCAATCAGCTTCTAATTTCTGTGTGTTCAATGAAAAGGGAATTCCACCTTCATGGCAAAAAAGTAGCAAATAAAAATAAAAAATAAACTGAATATAGCATATATATAGTGACACAAGTCATATTGTAATTGAATGTTAGTAACACCTTCCCTACAGAGTCATTGTAAAATGACAATGGCGGGAACCCTCCCTCCCGCTGGGTGGACGTCATATGACATTCTGAGCTTCCCAGGCTGCCACAATGTCCGCCTGACACCCGCGATGGCCCTCAATCACGGCAGGACCATGGATCTGTGTGTGTAAACACACAGATCCATGTCAGAGGAGAGAAGACTGATGTGTGTTCCCAGTACAGAGGAACATGGATCGGTCTCCTCCCCTTGTGAGTCCCCCTCCCTCTACAGTTAGAATCACTCACTATGGAACATATTAACCCCTTGATCGCCCCTAGTGTTAACCCCTTCCCTGCCAGTCACATTTACACAGTAATCAGTGCAGTTTTATAGCACTAATCGCTGTATAAATGTGAATGGTCCCAAAAACGTGTCAAAAGTGTCCGATATGTCCGCCGCCATTCCACTTGTGGTCACCAACACTACCTTGTGTAACAAAAAATGCATAGACTTCATTGCCTCCATAGATAATGACTCATCACTTACTAGGTCTGTAGGCTGGAGAACTGGGTTAAAGCGGTGGTAAACCCGCTGCTGTTTTTGTTTTGTTTTTTCATACCTGAAAAGCAAAGGCCATAATGAGCTACATAATGAGCATACTAGCTCATTATGAAATACTTACCTTGGAACGAGGTGTGGGGAACTTACCTGGTCCACACCGAGCGAGATGTCATCTTGCCTCGGCGTGTCTTCCAGGTATCGCTGCTCCAGCGCTGTGAGTGTATACTACCACTTTAAATTGTCAGTTTGTCACACAAGTGCTCTGGTATTTACAGCAATGTCATCATAACATAAAAGTGGAACGTTTTAGGAGATTGACAGATGGTTTGGAATTCAAAATTCATGAATTGCCAGAGGAGCAGATATTTTGTTATTAGCTCATTTGAATAGATTCAGTGCTATATAACTAATGCCTCATACACACAATCAGTTTTTCCGTCAGAAAAACCTTGGATGGTACTGTGTGGCTGTGTCCCATTGTTCTGTTGTGTCTGTCTTCCCTAGGAGATGTGTATTATGGGATGGGATGTTTGTATTTGTGTTCCTGGCATGTAAACCAGGGGCAGAGAGGCAATGGTGGAATACTTCCAACAACCCTCCCTGCTCATAAGGTGCTCTATTGTTGAAATGTTTCAATGCCTGTGTGTTCCTTATTGGTGATTGGACAGTTTACCCCTCTCTGAATCCAAGGGAGGGGGTATTGCCCCTGAGTTGTATATCTGTTTGTACATGTGTTTCAATAAACAGTCTGTTGTTTTCACCCTACATTGAGTTACGGCTAATGTCTGGGTGCTCTGAGGGATCTTTGATCATGTGGCTGACATGCACTACACTGGCTTGAGATTGTGCTAAGGGTAAGTATTTTGAGGGCTGCTGGTGGAGCTATTATTAAAAGTTTTTTTTTTTTTTTTACCTTAATGCAGAAAAGGTAAAACACATTTTACTTTTACTACCACTTTAATGCTGCAGTAGTAAATTGAATTCCTTTTGTTCTGTTGTTTATATAACTAATTCGAATTTATTTTCTAGGTGCATTTTGGAATTCAAACGTAGCAAATAGAGCAACATGCATGAAAAATAAAAAAAAATATATATAAAATCAAATCAAGAAAAATTTATTTTCTGATTTTCTTAAATTTCTTTTATATGCACCACAGAATTCTTATCTGTAACTTTATTCTCTAATCAATAAATGTCTTTCAAATTAATATAATATGTGCAGTTGTGTTTTTTTTTTACCCAGAATATTTAGAATATGATTTCAAGTATAACATTTATTATTTGGGAAAGCTAACTTCTGAATCTTTCAGTATGAGGTATTGTACTATATTTTCAACATGTTACTTGACATAATTTAACTGACCCTAATGCCGAGTACACACGGGCAGAATTTCTGACAACAAATGTTCGATGTGAGCTTTTGGTCAGATATTCCGACCATGTGTAGGCTCCATTGGACATTTGCTGTTGAAATTTCCGACAACAAATGTTTGAGAGCTGGTTCTTAATTTTTCCAACAACAAAAGTTCTTGTAGGAAATTCTGTCCGTCTGTAGCCAATTCTGACGCACACAAATCATATGTATGCTCAGAATCAATTTGACGCATGCTCAGAATCATTGAACTTCATTTTTCTCGGCTCATTGTAGTGTTACAACATTTGTGTGACCGTTTGTATGCCAACAATGAGTCGGAAAAAAAGCCACGTTTTTGTTGTCGGAATGTTTTAACTTAAAAATGAAAGTCTTGCCTAACATCTCTCACATCAGTCATAAATAAATAAGCAACAAATAAATTAGCAGCATATAACTACGTTGTGTAAGGAGATTACAAATACACATCATATGCTGTGTTCTTCAAATAATATTTCATAGTCAGGTTTAATTAAAAGAGTTGTTTTACAGGGTATAGAGACATAATAGTTAACTGATTCCTTTTAAAAATGATTAAAAATAGATAAAAATCAATCTTATAATGTGCCTGCAGTTTCAGTTTAGTTTTTCATCTAGTTTCATGCTTCTGTGAAGTACAGAGACACAGAGCCAATACAGGGCAGTGTTTGTTTTTAAAATGAAACTGATTGCTTCTGAGGGGTTTTAGACACACAGTAATCACACCTCCTTGATCAGAGACCACAGAGAGAAGCTCCCATGACTTTTTTTCATAAGGAAACAGACAAGCAGGAAGTGTGGAGATCAGAGGATTACAGCAACTTCAAAGCAAAAAAAAACGAACAATGAGGACATGAAACCAGGATTGCAGTAAGGTAAAGGAAGCTATTTAGCTAAAAAAAATATCCTTTAGTGACCCTTTAACTATAGCCAACATACCACCGATAATAGATAACAGATAATGTCTAATGGTACCAAGCACAATTTGAAAATTTCTGCATGGTCTCTATAGGCTAGACATGTGCAGAACAAAAAAAACATTTGCTTTGTTGAAATTGTATTCAAATTTATTCTATTTTTCTAAATTAGAAAGACGGTTATATTCTTTCTAATTTATTCTATTTAATTCTATTCTATTGTTTTTTTCTATTCCACTCTCTTATTTTTAATGCTAAACAATTCAATTCTAAGACCCCGTGTACACTGCTGCTGCTAAACAGACGTTCAGAAGCAGTTGGGCACTTTTTTCAACTGCCACTGAACTAATTTAATGTTGTCTAAAGTGTACATGTACACAGGGTATTTTCTTTTTTTCCATCAAAAAGCTTTTATTGAGCAAAAACAAAAGACAAATAGGATATACAAACAGTATGTGGTCGCACCCAACATCGGGTGGTATCTTACATAGTACTGCACTGTGTAGGTCAGAGGTGGCAAACACAAGGCCCGCGGGCCGAATGCGGCCCTCCAGGCCATTTCATGCGGCCCTCGCTCCTCTCCTGTCATTCTCCAGACCCTTACTTTCTGCTTTCAAGCAATGCATCCAAGTTCTTCCCAGCAGCAGCACAAGGAAAGTGGGGTGCACTGTGATGTAAGGGTGAGGGGTGACTCAACTTCTGATGGTGGGGTGGCTCTTGACATCTAATGTAAGGGGAAGAAATGCGCTGGACATCTAATCTTACAGATACAACCGGCCCTTTTGAGGGCAACCATAATGCTCATGTGGCCCACAATGAAATTGAGTTTGACACCCCTGGTGTAGGTTCTCGACCATGCGAGGAAACAAGGGTAATTAAAGAGCAGATATAGCAGTAATTTTAAGTGTCATTGAGCGCTAACATGGTGGATCAGTACAACTTTCCCCATTCTAAATGCAGGCCCCATCCTTGGTACACCCTATCCCCGAGGGCCATCCAGTAGTCAGCAGGAGAGGCTGCAACCAGACCCCCCGTATATGCATGTTGCTGATGTTTTAAGCCACTTACCCCACACCTTATCATATTTAGATGGGCACCCTCTGTGCATGTAACTTGTCGGTTCACAGTAGCAGTGACGATGAGGAAGGTAGGCACCCTGGGGAAACGGTGCGCCAGGTCACCAGGGAGACCAGCCTCAGGGTCTCCACTGGTGATGGCAGCAGGAGGTGTCAGCAACAGCAGCAGCAGCAGCAGCAGGCAGCTCCACCTGTGCGCACCGAGTCCCAGCAGGTGCAAGTCAGCGTCACCCCATCTGACAGGAGGGCGGCGCTGAAGTCACCTGTCTGGGCCTACTTCACCCTGGTACCAGATAACCATACCGTGGTCATCTGCCAGATCTGTCGTGCCAGGGTGAAGAGAGGGAAGTGCTTGGCTCGGGTGGGTACCACAGCCCTGAACCAGCACCTGAGAATTAATCACTGGCGGGAGTATGACCAGATGAAGCATGGAAGTGGTAGCAGCGCCACCACCACAAGTGAGCAGGGTACAGCAGCCCCTGCCACAGCTTCATCTGTTCCCAGCAGGTCATGCCTCCCCGCTCCCTCTAGTAGAGGTACTGGTACCGGCAGCCAGACCTCTAATTCCACAGCACCCTCCTCGTCTGTGTCCTGCACTGCCGTCCGGCGCCAGGCGACGCTTTCCGACGCCTTTGAACGCACCACTCCCTTCCCCCCTGGAGACCGACGTGTGCGTTCCTTCAATGGGCTCCTGGCAAGGGTTATTGCCCAACATCTGCTGCCCTTCAACATCGTTGATTGCAACCCCTTCAGGCAGATGTTGGAGCAGGCCCAACCCCAATGGCGTGTCCCCAGCCGCCATTTCTTTGCCAGGACTGGTGTCCCTGCCCTACACCAGCACATTGTGCAGAATGTAACCCTGTCGCTGGATCACGCTGTCAGCGACAGGGTGCATCTCACAATGGATGGCTGGACCAGCAGGCATGGGCAGGGCTGGTACATCAGTTTCACGGCCCATTGGGTTTCCCTCCAAGGCACCGGGGAGGGATCGGCGGCATCAGATTTTGTGGTGCCGCCCCGGGGTGTCCAGGGGAGAACTGCTGGTCTCCGTCAAGCCACTGTCTCCGCAGCTGCTGAGCCTCCCAGAAAGCGCCCCCGTAGCTACTCAAGTGTGGGGCACGTGCGCTGTCAGGCCGTGCTCCAGCTTGTTAGTTTAGGGGACCGGAGACACACTGGCAAAGAAGTGCTGACCGCACTTCAGGCTCAGGTCCAGAAGTGGCTGACACCCCGAAGGCTCCAGGCAGGTATGGTTGTCTGTGACAACGGCAGCAACCTACTCTCCACCCTCCAGGCTGGCAGTCTGACCCACGTGCCTTGTCTGGCACATGTCCTCAACCTTGTGGTGCAGAAGTTCCTGCTCACCTATCCTGGGTTGAGTGACATTGTGCTAAGGGTGCGTAGGATTGCCAGCCACTTCAGGCGCTCCCCAACCGCTACCGTGTCCCTGTCCAATTTGCAGCGGGACAAGAGCCTGCCCCTTCACAGGCTGATTGTGGACAGTGTGATGCAGTGGAACTCCACCCTCCACATGCTGGAGAGGTTGTGGGAGCAACGAAGGGCGGTGAAGGAATACCTGCTGGATCAAGGTAGTGGCGGGCCATCACAAACACTCCCGTACATCACCAGTGCGGAGTGGGGGCAGATACACCAGGTCTGCCATGTGTTGGCCCCTTTCGAGCAGGCGACCAAGATGGTGAGCAGGGAGCATGTCGGCCTCAACGACGTGCTCCCTATAGTGTTCCTGCTGGACAGGGCACTAGATCGCCTGCTCGAAGCTGGGGAGAGTGCCTTGGTGGAGCAGGAGGCAACACTGCCCCACCAAGACCAGGCCCAGGACGAGGAGGAGGAGGATGATGATGATGATGAGGAGGTTACTGGTGACGTCCTGGAGTCAGGGCTTTGTCAGGAGGGAGAGCCGGTGTTGGGGGCACCGATAGTCCGTGGGTTGGGCATCTCTGTGCGCGAGCAGCAGCGCCTCCAGCATGAAGAGTCGGACGTCATGGACCCGGGCAGACACGAGGAGTCACAGCGGGCTGTGCTCTTCCCCATGGCTGCCCACATGCTGAGATGCCTCAGGAGGGACCCCCGGGTTCATGCTATCAAGGAGAGGGACGAATTTTGGATGGCCACCCTTTTAGATCCAAGATGTAAGGGAAAACTGGAGCAGTTCCTCCCAGCCAGCCGGAGGCAGCACCGGATGGAGGAACTGCAGGCACGCATAGTCAGCCGGTTGGAGCAGACAACTCCCCGGCCTCCAGTTGTCCCCCCTCGTCTCACCCAGCAGGTGGCTGCACCCAGCAGCAGCAGCAGCCGAGCAGGGGACCTAATGGGTGAGATGAGGATGTTCTTCCAATCTGAGTGACCCAGTACCAGCAGCAGCAGCAGCAGTCACCACCAGCGGCTGGCCCACATGGTGGCAGACTACATGGGGTCCCTCGGTGCTTCTGACAGTATGAGCACCGACGACCCCATGGAGTACTGGGTTGCCAGATTGGACACCTGCCGCGAGCTCGCTCAGTATGCGCTGGAGTTATTGTCTTGCCCCCCCTCCAGCGTACTATCTGAGTGGACATTCAGCGTGGCAGGTGGGGTGGTCACGGACAAGAGGACCCGTCTGTCCACAGACTCCGTGGACAGACTCACATTCATCAAGATGAATGAGTCCTGGATCGGCGGTGACTTTCTGGCACCCGCCGTCGGTTCAGGGCGCTGAATGGTCCCTTGTCATGTCATTCTTTTTTTTTTACCAGAAAAAACAGATTTATTGAGATGTATTCAAGGCTTACAAATTATACAGTACAGAGGCTCCACCTTACCTCATTATACAAGAGAAACAATCAGCATTCAGGCCAACCAATGATCAATGACATGTCAAACCAAGTATGCGTACATGATATATGCTTCACACAGTATAGTCATATCCGGCTTTAGATACCCCCCTACCGTTTCACCGACTCAAATATCAATCCCCTGCTCTCAGCCTTCCCTGTAACATATTCCCCTCAACTTACACAGTACAGGTTTCTCCATCTTCCAGCCACCGGTCCCAAACATTAGAAAATTTCTGTGGGCACCCCCTATGCATATAAATCATTTTCCTATAGGGCAATACAGCATTTACTTCCTTCTTCCAGTCCCTCAGTGATGGGGCGGTTGCTCGCATCCACGCCTTGGCTACTACCTTCCTGGCCACAAACAGTGACTCATAAATAAAAATAGTCTGGTATTTGTCAACCTCTACGTCTGGAAGTAGACCCAATAGACAAAGCTTTGGGTCCATTCCCACAGGAGATCCCATATTGTCGTGCAAAAATTGTGTCACTTGTAGCCAGTAAGCCTGCATATCAGAGCATTGCCACAGTAAATGATAAAATGAGCCCTCCGTTAGTTGACACATGGGGCACAATGTGCTCCTTGTGGGCTGAAACTTCGTCAATCTCAGAGGTGTCAGATAAGCCCGATGTAATATATAAAGTTGCGTTAGTCTGTCCGAGAGTTTGGGGGATGCGGCCTTCACTCCCTCTAAAATTTCCCCCCAGTCCTCTGTCTCAATAGGCCCCATGTCCTGCTCCCACTGGGTTCTTGTTGCCTGGATCACCCAGTTCACCCTACGTTGTCTAATAACATAATATAGGTTGGATATAAGTTTGGTCGAGTCTGCTCCAAAGATAATATCCAGTACCGGCGGAGCACTAAGGTCCACTACCACTGAAGCCATCTGTTTCCTGACTGCGTGCCTAAGCTGCAGATATCTGAATATGAACTGTTGTGGGAGGGAGAACTCCCCCCTCACTTCCGAAAATGGCTTGACACCACTCTCAGTTAGAATCTGGGATAGGTAAAGCACTCCATACGAGGCCCATAGTTGTGAATCTGGCACCGACATCAGCTCAGGCAAGCACCCGTTACCCCATAGTGGCATGTGGGAATGAATATGCGATCGGTCTTGCTTTTTAAGGGCGATGTCCCAGACCTTCTGTAGATGTACCAGCATCCCTGCCTCAAACTGCGGTGTCTTACTTCCACCCTGTCCCTTCCTAAATACCGCTTGGCAGGGAGTGTGAAAAGCACTTTCCGGTTTATTACAGACCATTGATCTATATCTCCTCGACTCTGTCTTATTATAGTGATATAGATGGGATAATTGTGACGCTACATAGTAATCCTGAATATCGGGGAGGGAGCAACCCCCCTCTGCCGTGGGATTCTTAAGTACATGCCATGCCAATTTATGTCTGCTCGTGCCCCATACAAAAGAATTCAGTATTGCTTCCATCTGTTTAAATATTTTAAGGGGAATATACAGGGGAGCGTGCCATATCATATACAGAATTTTGGGCAATAAGATCATTTTAACTAAGTTAATTCTACCCATTACCCCCAGGGGTAGCCTCGCCCAGGCCTGGGTTCTGGACTTAATAATCGCAAATAGGGGATCTACATTAAGAGACACGTAGTCTTGCAAATTCTTGGTGACCAAAACTCCAAGATACTTCACCTCCGCTACTCTCTGCAATGGTAATTCCGGGCAAATATCCGATGGAGGGAACTGATCTAATGGGAGGATTTTAGATTTGTCCCAATTTATCTTCAACGCCGAGAACCGACCCACTTCCTCAATAATATTCAATGCTGCTGCCAGTGAGGGGCCCTGGTCTGCTAGGTATAGGACCGTATCATCCGCATACAGTCCTATCTTTTCCCAGATGTCACCTTTTCTAAGGCCGATCACCTCCGGGCTCATCCGTATGGCTATAGCCAAGGGTTCTGCTGCCAAAGCATACAAGAGCGGAGACAGGGGACAACCCTGCCTCGTGCCCCGCTCCAGGGAGATCTGATCTGAGAGCCAGCCATTAACAAATATCCTGGCCTTGGGGGTCTGATACAGGAGCTGCACCCATTTAATGAAATTTGGGCCAAACCCATAACTTCTCAGGCACTCCCACAGATACGGCCACTCGACTGAGTCAAATGCTTTGGCCGTATCCAGGGCCACCACTACCCTTGTTCCCATATTATCGTGTTGGGCCTGAATATTCATAAATAGCCTGCGTATGTTTATTGCTGTATTCTTCCCCAGCATAAACCCGGTCTGATCCGGGTGCACCAATGAAAGAACCACCGCATTCAATCTAGAGGCCAAAACCTTGGCCAGGATCTTAATATCCACCGGCAACAGAGATATAGGTCTGTATGACTCTGGGTATTGTGGATCCTTGCCCAGCTTTGGGAGAACTATAATCTGCACCTCCTGCATCGAAGAGGGAAGAGCTCCCAGTTCAAATATGGAGCGGAATAGGTCTTTAAGTCTAGGAACTAAGATATCTGAGTAAGTAGTATAAAACTCCAGGGGCAGACCATCCAATCCCGTAGCCTTAGACTTGGCCAGCTACGACACTGCATTGTCTATATCCTGCGTGGTGACTGGGGCCTCTAGCATTTTGAATTGTTCTGAGTTCAACCGGGGAAATTGTATCCTATGCAGATACTCCCTGATTTCTAGAGGTGTGTTGTGACACTGCGACCTGTATAGATCCCCATAGAATTTTTGGAATCTGTTGGCTACCCTCGGAGGGTCTGTGATAACCAAGCCATCCGGTTCTACCAAAGAGACCACCACCGGAGGTCTATCCTCCAGGTGTGCCAGATATGCCAACATCTTCCCTGCCTTTTCTCCATGCTCATAGACCCTGGCCTTACAAAAGAACACCCGCTGTTTAGCCTTTTCTATAAGTAGTTGTGACACCACCCTGGACTGTAGCTTAACCCTGGTGAGGTTTTTCAGAGATGGCTGGTTGTTGTACACCCCTTCCAGGTCCTGCAATGTGTCTTCCGACATAGAGACCACAGCCCTCGAGGATGCTTTAAGCCTATTTATTCTATTGTCTAGGACTCTGTGAGCGTGTAGTTTAAATGCATCCCAATGACCATTAAGCCAGGCTGAGTCTCGACCCTCCAAAAAGGAGGACTGCAATTCCCTTGATACACTTTCATGATCCGTCAGGGCAGTCAGCCAGTATGGATTGAGTCTCCACACCCTCTCAGGTGCCACCCCCAGCAGGGACATCTGTGCCCAGCATGGGGAATGATCCGAGAGGGCCCGAGGAGCAAATCCAGCCCCCACCACCCTCGGCATCAGGGGCCTCGACATGAATACATAGTCTGTACGCGACATTGTAGCGTAACTCGCCGAATGACACGTATACGCTCTAACCTCTGGGTTCCTGTGCCTGTGCCTCCAGACATCTATCAGAGCAAAAGTCTGCTCAGCCTGGTTTGTCTATGAGCTCCCCCCCCCCCCGCGCTAGCACCAATCGGGCGATCCATATACGGGTCCATTGTCATATTAAAATCCCCCATCCATACAGCGGGAATGTTCGGGTGCCTGGCCATGAATGCCAGGCCTGTTACCTCAACCTCTATGCTGAAGGGGGGTGGGATATAGCATACAATTATTATCATGGGAGTACCACCAATTAATGCAATAATAAACAGATGTTTCCCCTGCTGGTCTGACTCCAGAGTTATCAACTCAAATGGGGTGGCCTTAGTTATTAACAGCGACACTCCTCTAGAAAAGCTGGTGTGTGTGCTGTGGTACGCCCAGCCTATCCACGGACGCTTCAACGCAGCCTGCAAGTGACCAGTAACATGAGTCTCGGTCAGGGCAATAATGTTGGCTTTCTGTGCTTTCAAATATGTGAGGGCTGCCGCTCGCTTAATTTTATCCTTTATGCCTCTGACGTTCCACGTCAGGAACTTAATTGTTGTCATGTCTCTAATAGGTATAAAGCTAGTCGCCATCCCAGCAGGCGCCATACTTTACTGGTCAATTGCAACACCTTTTGTCTCCCATACACAATATCCCATATCCCGGTCTGTCATGTCATTCTTAATTACGTCTTGCATTAATTGATACCATTGAAACTCATAGTGGGCAGGTAGTGTTAAGGGCATAATTATTTCCATGCTGTGTCATTAAGCCACTATAAGGAGTCCTGATGCTGCTGCCACATTATTTTGAAATGTAATTGCTCAATGCTCACCATGAATCTAAAAAGTCACGTATAGCATAGAAATAAGGTTAATCAAACTTTTAAATTATGAGGCACTATGGTATAGTCAGGCTACAGCTACTTAAGTCCTGTGTCATTCTGCTTTTCAAATTTAATCACCATGCTAATGCAACTTCAAGGTTTTGTAATTTTGCCACGATATGGGCTCCTACTGCTAATGCCAAAAGGCTGAGTGATTTTGTACCGATATATTACTCATACTGCTGCTGTCACCTTTTGTCCGAGAGATTTGCCACTTTCTTTTTTTTTTTCTTTTTTTTTTTTTTTTTCTTCTTTTTTTTTTTCCCCACATCAGACTTAACCCAAGGTTTTGAGATGTTGGAGGGGTTCATCATTAATCCGCCCTTCATATTTCCACCTCAGATTTGCATCATTTGTGGTTGTTTCTGTATATTTTAATTTTTTCTGTTCAAGTATTTTATTGGATAAACAAAATACAGAGTAAACCAACATTACATTGCTATTTGTGACAGTAATGGGTAAAACAAGTAAAAGGCTACATGAGACAGGAATAACCAACTATGCAGCGTAACAGTTATCAGGCATATACAACTAAATTCAGAAAAAAAAGGACAATCAATAAGCTTAAAGAAAAAACGGTAAGAAGATTAGTGTCTTCTCACTGCAGGATACAGGCATAGCAGGAGACTACTCTGTAAGTCAACAAACAGATAGAACGTAAACCAGTGGTGGGCGGCTAGAGTTGGAGTCGCCCAGACAGAGATAATTGTATGATTTTGTATTCCTAGGAAGAGGAAGGAGACAATGGAAGAGATGGAATAAGAGAAAAGAAGAAAAGAGAGAAAAGAGAAGAAGAGAGAGGGAAGAGGAAAAAAGAAAGAAAGAAAGAAAAAAAAGAGGGGGGGGAGGGGGAAGGTCGGCTGGGATGCATAAACCCCATGAAGGATCTATGGGTAGATAAGGGGGAAACATGATATTTACGGCACCAAAAGGGACAGGTCAAAGTCCGGGGGAAGAAAGTGTACTGCCCAGGGGGACCAAATTTTACTGTGCTGGGGGATCTTATCCAAAATAGTAGCTTCAATTTTGTCATGGATCATTGCTTGGGTTACCCTATGTTTAACTTCAGCAATATGTAAAGTCGGGGTCTTCCAGGCCTTAGCTATTACTTGTTTGGCAGCGGTGGTCAGCTGCAACAGGAGTCTCGTCTGAGCTCTCGTAAACTCTTTTTGTATATGATTCAAGAGGGCTAAGGAGGGATCGGGCAGAATTTCTTCATCAAAAAGGGTGGAAGCCATTCGGAAAACTATTATCCAAAACCGTTGTACCGTAGGACAAGACCACCACACGTGTTCATGTGTGCCCCGTCCCCCACATCCTCGAAAACATTCAGGTGAATAAGATGGCAAAAATTTAGATATCCTGGCAGGGACCAGGTACCATCTCATAAGGACCTTGTAGTTAGTTTCCAGGGCAACAATGTTCTGAGAGGATGATTTCGTGCGGGCCCAAATATCCGACCAGTCTTCACTATTCAACACTACCTGAAGATCTCTAGACCACTGTGCAGTATAAAGAGGAGGGGCAGTAGGGGAGGATGTCAAATGCTTGTATATTTGTGAAATGATGCCCGGAGCAAGGGGATCTGAGTTGCAAATCTTTTCATAGAGGGATAGGGTACATAGAGAAGAGTTACCACCAATAACAGTGCGGGTAAAATGAGCTATTTGTAGATAACGAAAATAATCCCTTGAGGTGAGTTTGGCTTGGGTCTGTAGGTCTGAGAACGGTCTAAGGGAAGTGGGAGTGACCAGGTCTATTATTCTATGTATTCCGGCCTGAAGCCAGTGGTGAAAAGCCTCAGGTTCCGTGAATGCTGGATAGAAGAGCGGGTGACCAAAGAACGAAAGGAGTGGGGAATGAGGGGATTTTAGTTGGAAACGTCCACTGAGGCCATCCCAGAGTTTAAGAGAGTGGCGTGTAATAGGGTTGGCTATGTTGCCACGAACCAAGGGAGATAACCATAAGAGATTATGTATTAAAAGCGGGAAGATATCTATAGCTTCCAGGGTGACCCACAATGGAATTTCTGTGGAGGCTTGAAAAAGTGTGATTTGAGCTAGTTGGGCTGACTGATAATACCGAGCGAAGTTGGGGACACCCAAACCCCCACTTAGTTTGTTTTGAAGGAGGACTGATCTAGAGACTCTGGGTTTTGTAGGACCCCAAATATATTTAAAGACCCGGGACTGAACAATACGATGGAAGTATGAGGGAACTGAAACAGGGAGAACTCTATATAGGTATAAAAGTTTCGGGAGTAGGGACATTTTAACAGCTGCTACTCGACCCAACCAGGAGACACATAGCGGTTTCCAAGCATCTAAAAGAGAAGATAGATGTGACAGCATAGGAAGATAATTAGCTTTATACAGGGAGGACGGGTCAGACGTCAGCTTTATGCCTAGGTATGGTAGAGATGCAGCAGACCAAACAAAGGGGAAGAATTCTTGCAAATGAACAACCTCTGCGGGGGGGAGAGATACGTTAAGGGCTCTAGATTTAGATTTATTTATCTCTAAACCGGATATGGACGCAAATTTCTCTAACAATCGAATCAGGCTTGGGAGGGTGAGTCGAGGGGAAGTAATGAACAGAAGTGCGTCATCTGCAAATAGGCAGAGTTTATGAGACGTAGAGGCTACTTCTAGACCCTTGATATCAGGGCTAGCCCTAATCAGGGCTGCTAGGGGCTCAATTACTAAAGCAAATAGTAAAGGGGATAAGGGGCACCCCTGTCTGGTACCTCTCTCAATCCGAAAGGTCTCTGAACGGAACCCTGAATATTTGATATAAGCCTGTGGTTGATTATAGAGGGAGTTCACCCATTGTAAAAAATGTGGGCCAAAACCCCAGCGGGTAAGAATATAATTCAGATAGGGCCAGGAAACTGTATCAAAGGCCTTTCTGATGTCCAGCGACAATAGATGCATGGGGATTTTGCGGGACTTTGCTAGATGTTGCAGGAGAACTACCCTACGAACATTGTCGCTGGCTTGACGACGAGGCATGAAACCAACCTGGTCTTTATGAATCAGGTTGCCAATAATGGGGTTGAGACGCAAGGCCAACACTTTAGCTAATAATTTGATATCAGTATTGAGTAGTGATATAGGTCTAAAATTGGACCAAAGGGAGTTGTCAGAGTTAGGCTTAGGGATCATAGCTATTATAGCTGTCAGAGCATCACGGCCAAAGGAATGATGCCTGAGAAGAGCGTTGAAAGAGCCAGTGAGGAGAGGGGCCAAGATACCAGCAAACTTTTTGTAGTAAGTATTTGAGAGTCCATCAGGACCCGGGCGTTTATTGGATTTTAGGGTCTTAATTGCTGCCAAGATCTCTTCTGTTGTAATAGGGGATTCAAGGAGATTACGGGAGGAATCAAATAAGGTGGGCAGAGGGATGTTTTGAAGTAGTTCATCCGCAGAGGAGGGGGAGAAAGAGGGTTGGGCTTTATAAAGAGTTTGAAGCCTACGCCTGAATTCAGATAAGATTTTCACGGGGTTACTAGTGTAGGTATTTTTATCAGTACGCAATCTAATAGGAGCATGGTTCCGTTCGGGGCGACGTAGGCGAAGGGCTAAAAAAGTGTCAGGTTTATTAGCTTTCGTGTAGATGGAGTGGTTAGATCTACGAATGGCTTTGTCAGCTAACTCAGCCAGTGCTAAATCAAGTTCTGTTTTAGACTTGTCCATCAGCAATCTGTGGGGTTCAGTAGGGGAAGACTGGAATTGAAGAAAAGAATTATGGAAATTGTGTTCCAGTTCTGCCAACCTAATTTTCCTATCACGGTTGAGCTGGGTAGAGACTGAGATACAGGTACCCCTGATGACAGGTTTATGGGCCTCCCAGAGGAGAACGGGTGAGATGTCAGGGGTGGAGTTAAATTTCACATATTCAGATAGCGCAAGCTGGATATCAAAACAAAATGCCTGATTGGTGAGATGTGCTTCATTCATACACCAAGTATGGTCTTTGGATTTAGGGATTAAGGAAGAGATTGTGGTCAATACTGCACAGTGGTCAGACCAGGAGATAGGCTGGATAGTAGAACCGAGAAGAATGGGGGAGGAGGCAACTGAAACAAAAATGTGGTCGATTCTAGAAAAAGATTTATGAGGGTATGAATAAAATGTGTAATGTTTCCTGGACGGGTTACATTCCCGCCAGGAGTCTAGCAAAGAGGCCTGTTGTAGGAGTTTCCGAAAGCGAACAGATGGAGAGTACTGATCAGGGGAGTATGGGGTTTTGTCCATGTTTGGTTGTAGTACCAGGTTAGAGTCACCGCATAAAAAGAGGGTACCCTTGC
This sequence comes from Rana kukunoris, assembly GCA_029574335.1. NCBI lineage: Eukaryota > Metazoa > Chordata > Amphibia > Anura > Ranidae > Rana > Rana kukunoris. The sequence goes on from CM056055.1 coordinate 148,855,992, forward strand.
AATGAGAACGTATAACCTGGAACAAGTGTGAAAAAAAGGGGGTTGGGTTGGAATTCGGGGCATAGTATGAAACTAGAGTGGTTTCTATATCCTGGAGGAGACCCACTATAATAATGTAGCGGCCCTCAGGATCCCTAACCTCAGAGGTCAGTGTAAAGGGGAGGGAACGATGTAAGGCAATGAGGACTCCACAATGTTTTGTGGAAGCTGAGGCCGTGAATACTTGGGGGTATTGGGAACTAAAAAATTTCGGGGTAGATCGGGTTGAAAAATGCGTTTCTTGAAGAGCAACAATACCTGCTTTCAGGGTTGAAAAGGTGCGGAAAGCTTTGACTCTCTTGTTAGGCGAGTTGAGACCTTTAACATTCAGGGATAGTATGTTCAGGGGAGCCATTTCAGGGGATTTCAGGGGAAACAAACAAAATCCACAGAGCCACGCAGCCCAACCGACCTAGGGAGAGGAGAGAAAAGGGGAAGAAAAAAGAGTAATAGGAAAAAAGAAAGAAGAGGAAGAGAGAAATCATGAGAGACAAAATAAAACACATAAGGAAGGAGAAGAGATTAACTCTATCTCCCGACCAAATAGTGTATCAGCACCTGAGCCAAAAAGATAGCTCAAGCGCGGATGCACCACAGAAAGGGGGAGCAGTGACAGCTCCCCGCCACAAGCGGGACATGATAAACATTCAAAAAGAAACAACCCATAATAGGTATTAGGCAAACAGAAAGAACAAACGGTTAGAAACGAATAATGAACATAGAAAAAAAATACAATAAAATAAAACGAACGGTACCAGAGACATAGCAAACAAACCCAAAGGTGTTAGAGGTCATTTCCATGTAATCAGTGTAGTACCTGATAAGGGGGAGTAACATAGTTGAGAAGGGGACCGACATATCAATAAAGAGGCATGGGAGAAGGGGAGATATGGAGGGGTAGGATCAGGGAGGTCATAGGGGGGAGAAAAGAAAAAAAGGGGGGGGGGACAAGGATAAGGGAGGTGAAGGGAAGAGGAGAGGGTATAGGGTGGGAAAGGGAGGAGGAGGGGGGTTGGAAGGGGACGGAGTGGATGGGGAGGGGGAGGGGGGAAAGAGGGGAAGAAAAAGAAAAAAGGGGGGGGTTAGGAAGGGAAAATGGAATAGAGGTTATCTGAGTATACAATAAGTAGAGGGACATGAAACCATTATACTGGGGATATGGAGCATCAACACCCAAGAACAGCAAAATGGTAGGGTAAAAAGGGAGACACAAATAAAAAACTTAAGTTGTATAAAAGAAAGCAGCAAAAGAAAAAAAAAAAAAAAAGGAAAAGAAAATATACTGAGCTAGACCTGAACTGTCCCCTGACACGACAGGGCAGGGGAGCGGATCGTAATTATCAGTCGCATCGAATAGGGGAATAAGGGAGGACAGTCCCCGGGTGTTCCAGACAGGGAGGAATCGACATTAGAAACGTAGAGCAGTATCAAATCTAGATGGTTCAAAACGGAACACTGCTAGCGGGGATCACAGAGTTTTCCAGGCTCTGTAATAAAAGGAGAAAAAAAAGTCAGACAAATTCAGCGAGGGGTGTATGGTAAACGGTCCGGTAGACCAGCTTTAGGAGTATGGATGGGGGTTCCTTTGCGGACGGAAGTAGGACCAGAGTGGGATCCCTTCGGAGTGGTCACATACGGATGGTATGTGTTGCGAGCTGGGGTACGAGGTAGTGCAGTCTCTGATGTCTGCGCCGGAGGAGTAAGGCGGAGGTTTTCCAGCAAACTTTGAAGAGAATCCGGGGACGTGCAGGAGTGTTGCTGGCCTTGGTAAGAAAATTGCAAAGCAAAAGGGAAACGCCAGGTGTATTTCAAATGGTGCTGCATAAGAATTTGTAATTGTGGTTTCATAGCACGCCGTTTAGCGATCGTGGAGGGGGCCAGGTCGGAGAAAAGTTGGTAAGTGTGACTCTGGAACTGGAGGGTATCCTTGTTACGAGCGGCAGAGAGAAGCTGTTCTTTAGTGCGGAAGAAGTGGAGTTTGACGATAATGTCTCGAGGGGGGCCATCTTGCTGACGGCGGGTCAAGGCACGATGTATTCTGTCAAACTCCAGCCGTTCGATCGGTATAGCTGACTCAGAAAGTTCCTGGAATAAGGCGGTAGAGAAAGATTGCAAATCATCAACCGATTCAGGTATGCCCCGGATGCGCAAATTAGACCTGCGGTCGCGGTTCTCCGCGTCTTCCAAACGAGACAAGAGGGTGGCATTTTCCTCGCGGAGAGCCGCCTGGTCCTGGGCATGTTCCTGGATGGTGAGCTCCATGTCATCCACCCTAGTTTCCAGGTCGGCTGTACGTTGACCAAGCTCTCTGATTTCACGGGACAGCCTGTTAGTGATTTGGTCAGAGGTAGCTTTAAGGGCCTTATGTAGCATAGACTCCATATGTTTAAGAAAGTCTGTTTGTGACATACCTGATGTTTGATGAGAAGGAGAACCACCAGTAGTAAAATCAGATTCCTCCTCTCCTTCACTATCTGCTTGAACAGAACGGTCTGGTGAAGCAGCAAGCTGTTTGGCGAGGGCCTTCGCCGCCATCTTAGATGAGGCGCGGGCCAGGGCTTCCTTGATCGGTTTAGGCTTAGATTTGCCGCGATGGCCGGTCAAAACCATCGCAGAGGAAGCAGGGCACGGTCCGATGAGCGATGTCAGAAACAGCGGGGTTGTTGCACGGAATGGGCGGTCAGTTAGGTCCCGTTATAGTGGCGGGGAGTGCGGAGCTCTAGGGAAAGACGTCCGCCATCAAGAGCCTTGCGCATGCGCCCCTGTATATTTTAATTTTTTAATCTCCTTTTTTTTTTTTTATGTTGTAAAGACAAAAAAGTATATTTTACCACTAACATCACATACTCTAAATGATGGGTCTTATAAACTCCCGTTACTCCCCACAACACCTACCTCCTTGGATCTCTATACTTTTCCCACTCTTCTCATACATTTTTTATTTTTCCCCCTCCCTAATTGTGTCCCTCCCCCTGCTTCTTCCCATCTCTGCCTTATTGGATCGGGTCGTGAACTATTACTGATTTATTTCTGATAGTGTTAGGGAAAATTTTTCAGATGTTTTATAGATTCTCCACTGATCCCAGAGCTTTCGACCCCTGCCTCCCGCCTCCTCTCCTAGGTCAGCCCTTCTTAGATACTCCATCTCTGCAATATGGTCGATCCTGTGTATGAATTCTTTTAGAGGTGGTTTATGTGGGTAGAGCCAGAATTTCGGAATCAGCCCCTTTGCTGCATTTAACAGCACTGGGGCCAATGTTGAGGAATATTTTTTTTTCCCTTTTACTATGCCCTGTCTGTGGAATAGGCAAGACAGGGGATCTAGTGGGATCTTTTCTCCAGAGATTTCCTCGGTTAATATGACTATCTCCTTCCAGTATTCCTGCATTCTCGGGCATTCCCACCATATGTGCAGGGCACTCCCTGTTTGGTTACACTTCCTCCAACAAAGAGGAGAATTTACTACAGATATTTTATTAAGTCTGACAGGTGTCAAGTGCCATCGCATCATAAATTTATAATTAGCTTCTACTGTTGTTATATCTTTTGCGTAGTTGAAGGTCGCTCTGGTCATTTGTGCTTCTTCTATTCTTTCTCCAATTTCTTTCTCCCATGCCTCTACACTTTGTAGGGTTTCTTTTGTCCCAATTTCTGTAAGAATTTTATATATCTTAGCAATTCCGTGATGTAGTGGTTCTCCCCGTGTGCAAAGTTTTTCTATAGAGTTTTGTGCTGAATCTTCTCTTATTGGTGCTGGAAGTGTGTGTACAAAGTGCTTTAGTTGTAGGTATTCCCAATCAGTTATTTGTTGTGCCCCTTCTACTACCTGTATCTCTTCTTTGTTTTTTATTTTTCCTTGTGCAACAATATCCCCTAATCTTTTACTACCTAATTTTTTCCCAAATTTTGTCCTATTTCCGGGTGCAAATAAGTTTGTGTTTGCTAATGGAATTAATGGGGAGTTATATTCCCATTTTTCCCTCCTATGTGCCAAATCCCATATCTTATAAACCTGTTTTGTGATACTATGTGTATTTGGGTTGATTGTTCTATATTTTGGTGGAATCCATATATTTGTGTTAAGGTGCTGTTTACTTAATGCGTTTTCCATGTGAACCCATTTTTTTACTGAATTCTTATTTGACCATTCGACTAGCCTTGCTAAAACTACGGCTTGGTAATATCTTTTGATATCTGGGAGTGCCAGTCCACCTCTTTTTTTTCCCCGAGTTAGGGTTGTATAGCTTATTCTAGGTTTTTTTTCATGCCATATAAATTTTGAGATTATTGTTTTTAATATCTTAAAGAAGCTCTGTGGGACATTTATTGGAAGCATTTGAAATGTATAAATTATCTTTGGTAGAAGTGTCATTTTGAATAAATTGATCCGCCCCATCCAGGAAATTTGTTTATGGGAAAAAGTTTTTATATCTCGTCTTATCTCGTTGAGGAGGGGGATATAGTTTGCCTCGAAGAGGCCGCCTACATTGGGAGTTATCTTTACCCCCAAGTAAGTGAACGATTTTTGTTCCCACGTAAAGGGAAATGTTCTACGTAAGGCCTCCTCCTCCCTATGGTCAATTCCTATATTCATAATTACCGTTTTTACTGGGTTTATTTTAAAATTAGAGAGTCTACCATACCTTCCTATTTCCTCTAGTATGTTGGGGATTGATATTTTGGGCTTGGTAACGTAAAGGAGGACATCATCTGCGTATGCTGCCAACTTCTGTTACTCGTCTCCGACTCTCACCCCCCCTATATCTGGGTTGTTCCTAATCTTACACAACACTCTGGATCGGGCCTACCGGCCCCCAGGCTCAGCCTTGACCCCTGCCACTGGAAGGACTCTCCCAGCCCTTCCCCCCCCTCTCCCCCCCTACCCTGACTGTGCTCTGGTTTTATACTGGAGCTGCCCTTGATGTGTCTATTCATGTTGTCTGGAGCCCTCTGGGTGGCATGACTCTTGGGTTAAAGACGGAGGCTTGTGTGCCCTGGACCCAGTGGAGCTTATAGCTCCTCTCCTGCCACCCGGGGGGATCCTCGTAATGTTCGATTAGTCGATAATTTATATTGTTTAATAAGCTCTATGTTTGCGGCGTGTGCGGGCACCTCGCTGTGCGTTGCCCGCGTTCCCCCACTTAGGTTACTCAGCTGCCATTTTGGTAGCAGCTGAAATGTTGCTAGCAACAAGATTAGTGCGGCCCTTGCGGCCACGATGCTTCTTTTCGTTCTTTTTTCTTTTTTCTGTTCTTCTGTCCCTCTTACCTGTCATTAATGGGCCTCTTGCCCACCTCCTCCCTCCCCACCCCTTTGAAATCCCTGATGTGGTGTGCTCGCCCCTTCCTTACGCTCTCATACACTCCTACTTGTCTTACCCATGGCTACCCCTACCGCCCTGAAAGTTTCCTCTTTGAACTGCCGAGGCCTTAACGTACCTGAGAAAAGGAGGCAAATATTATATCACTTCCATAAAATGCGCACCCAGGTCATCCTTCTTCAAGAAACCCATTTCAGGTCAGACTCGATCCCCAAAATTACTAGTAAACACTACCCCACCTGGTTCCATAGTACCAACCCCCTGGCTAAGTCCAAAGGGGTCTCAATAGCCTTCCACTCCTCATTCACGCCAGACGTTTTGGATACCTATGTTGACCCTTCAGGGAGATATATCATGCTTAAACTATCTTACAAAAATTTGATTTATACCATTACTAACGTTTATTCTCCCAACCAGGATCAGCTACAGTTCTTCTCCTCTGTGGTCTCACGCCTAAAGAAATTCAGCACAACCAACATGATCCTGGGGGGTGACTTCAATGCTGCTCTGATCCCCCGAGTGGATACATCCACAGGTAAGTCCTCAATCTCCCTGGCTGCCCTGGCCAAGCTGCGCTCCTTGTTCTCTGACCTCTCTCTTACTGACGTGTGGAGAGTCCTGCACCCCTCTGACAGGGACTATACTTATTACTCCCCCGCACACTCTTCGTACAGTAGACTGGACTACCTCCTAGTGTCGCAATCCCTGCTTGACCTCTCCCCGACTGCTTCTATTGGAGTCAGACTGTGGTCCGACCACGCCCCTGTTCACCTGACATTGGGGAGGATCCTTTCCCACAAGCCCCGGTCGTCCTGGAGACTTAACGACAACCTACTCATGGACTTGGCTTGTACGGCTGATATCGTACAGGCAATTGCGAACTTTGTCTCTGACCACGCTCAGGACGAGACCAACCCCTTGACGAAGTGGGAAGCCTTGAAGTGTGTCCTTCGAGGCAAATTCATTCAACATGGGTCCCGGCTAAAGAAAGCCCGCACCCTGGAAGTTGCTCGCCTCCTTGATACAATCACTAAGCTGGAGGAATCACATAAACGCTCTCCAGAGCCTGCTACGCTAGTGGCTCTGGCTAACGCTCGGAGAGACCTCTTACAGATCTTTGCAGACAGGGCTTTAGTGGCCAGGGACAAGGGGCGTTTTACTCACTATGCCCAAGCCAACAACTGTGGTAGACTCTTGGCAAATACTATACAGCCGCGCCCGGCCAGGCAACACATTCCCTTCGTTGTCTCATCTAAGCATGGGAAAGTACACAATAACAAGGCGATTGCAGAAGAGTTTCGGCACTTTTATGAGGGCCTCTATAACCTTCCCCCTCAGAGGGTGGGGTCCCCGGTCCAGGGACCTGGGCCTGGGGATGCCATAGCCTCTTATGTGCAGGAAACGGCCCTCCCTTCTATCCCGCCGACGGAGGTGGAGGAGCTGGAGGCACCCCTATCGGAAGAGGATTTCCTCTTGGCCATTAAGAAACTGAAAAAACGGTAAGAGTCCTGGCCCTGATGGGTTTACCCCCAGGTTCTATAAAGTATTCGCGCCCCAGCTGTCTCCCCTACTTGCAAAAGCCTTTAATGCCATTGACGGGACTCTCTGCCCTTCCCCAGGCCTCTTACACGCCCAAATAGTTGTGATCCCAAAACCTGGCAAGGACCAGACACACTGCTCCAATTATAGGCCGATCTCCCTATTGAATGTGGACCTAAAATTATTCACTAAAATTCTCTCGGAGCGCCTCTCCCCTCTACTCCCTCGAATCATACATGGCGACCAGGTGGGTTTCGTCCCAGGCCGAGAGGCTCGTGACAACACCACCAAGACGATCCACCTGATTGCCTACGCTAAGCGCAACCGGATCCCGACATGCCTTCTCTCTTGCGACGCAGAGAAGGCTTTTGATAGGGTCAGTTGGCCTTTCCTGAGGTCCACTCTCGCCCAAATAGGCCTAGGCCCAAAAATGTTAGCACGTATTATGTCCCTATATAGTAACCCTTCCGCATCGGTACTGGTCAACGGAGTATTGTCGGAGACATTCCCGATTGCAAACGGCACCAGGCAGGGGTGTCCCCTCTCTCCCCTCTTATTTGCCCTAGTTATAGAGCATCTAGCGCAGGCGCTGAGGGCGAATCCGAGTATACAGGGGATACAGACCCCCTCATCTCATTGCAAACTTTCCCTCTATGCAGATGACCTTTTGCTTTACGTCACACATCCACATGTCACCATCCCTTCTATCTTGGCTGAGATTGCAAGGTTTGGTACCCTGAGCAACTATAAACTCAACCTCTCTAAGACGGAAGCCCTGAATGTCTCATTGTCACAACCTGTCCTATCGCTCTTGAAATCGAACTTCTCTTTCCAATGGAGGGCGAAGTCCGTCACATACCTGGGGACGGAGATACCAGCCAACCTGTCAGAGATATATTCCCTCAATCATGGCCCGCTGCTGACCAGACTCAAGCGACTAACTGAGGACCGCTTGAATTTGCCAGTATCATGGTTCGGACGGATGAACGCCCTGAAAATGGACATCTTACCTAAATTTTTGTATATGTTTCAGGCCCTACCGATAGCCCTACCCTCTGCCTTCTTTCGGGCTTTGCGCTCGATGGCGATCCGGTTTGTGTGGAGGGGGAATCGCCCCAGATTGAAACACAAGCTGCTTTGTTCCCCCATCACTAGAGGGGGGACAGGTCTTCCTGACTTTGAGCTATATCACGCAGCGGTGGTGTTTTCGAGAATTCTGGAATGGTTCCCTCGTCCGTTAAGTAAGGTTTCTACGTCGGTCGAGCAAGATCTTTCCCCTGTAGACCTACGGGCCCTTTTATGGGGCCATGGGGAGTCGCTTCGGGCTCTTACAGACTCCTCACCCTTGACCAGAGACGCTTTAGCAGTGTGGTACCGACGGAGAACGGTCTATGCACTGACCGCTGACCCGAGCCCGATGACTCCCTTGTTTGACAACCCGGCTCTTCCGGAGGGCAAACTTGCCCACTCACTTAATGGGTACAGGAGAGACCATTGGCCCACGGCACGGCGGTTTGTCGACGCTACCACGGGATCCTTCGTGATGGACGAGCTTTCCCCCACCCCGAAGGTGACCTGGCTTACCCACATACACCTGTCAGCTTACTGCAAACAACTTTACAATACAGGACTGACCCATAGGCCCCGACGGAGTTTGAGCAACTGTGCTCGCCCCATGAAGTCCCCCGACATACTCTCTCCATGATATATAAAATTATCCTAGGACATACGAGTGACTCCCTTCCCAAATTCACCGCAGCTTGGTCTGGGGAGCTAGGGCAAGATATTAGCGAGGCAGCATGGCTAAAAGCCTTCTATTACACTCATAAATCCTCTGTCTCGAGTTATGTTCGGGAAAAAAATTACAAATTGCTGTCACGGTGGTATAGAGTGCCGTCCGCCCTCAGGATCATGTTCCCCTCGACATCGGACTCCTGTTGGAGATGTAACTTGGCTATAGGTACGCACCTCCACATATGGTGGGATTGCGAGATCATTCGCCCCTTCTGGAACCAGATATTTGAAATTTATTCGGACATGTATGGTGAGCCCCTCTCTCCCTCCCCTACTGTGGCCCTCCTATCCATTCTCCCGGGCTCCTTCAAATTCCAAAAACACACCCTTCTCAGGTTCTGTCTCAGTATAAGTAGGCAACTCATAGCCAGACATTGGAAGTCCTCATCGCCCCCGACACTAGCTGAATGGGTCTCTGAAATGAATGGAGTCATGTTAATGGAAGAACTCCAGGCTAAAGCCCTAGATAACCACGCTAAGTTCTCCTTTACATGGGGACTGTGGAGGCATCATTCCTCCTCGGAAAAATTAAAACAAATGCTCCCATCTGAACCGAGGTCTCCGCTGCCTTAAAAGATATGCGAGGCCCTGAATATACAAACTAGGTCCAAGACGCGGGGAGACCGAGCACACCGCATCCCCCCTTTCCTTTTTCTCTTCATTCCCTCTTTTCCTTTGCTAGTTCTTTTATTTGATCTATCCTTCTCCGTTCTTTTCCGGTACCTATTTTGCCCTCCACGTAAGAGATCGGTTCGTCCAAGGCAATCCCCTATTGTTATGTTGTTAGAGGCTCGGTCCCTTGATGTACTCCTGGTTGCTTCCGACTTATGGAAGCACTGTTATCTCGTTCTTGGTGACACCCCTGGTGTGGAGACATTGTCCCCTTGCGTTCTCCTGGTCACGGGCGCAGCAGGCTCCCAAAGGGGCGCCCTGGCTAGTGGATGCAGTTGTGGGACATGTTCTGTTATATGCCGGATAGCTTTATATAAATGCCTCGTTGAGATGATGAACCTACCCATATTGTGCTCTGTACTGTGAATAATTCAGTTTGTATTATGTGGAGGACCGGCCCACCCACTGTTGGGGGACCGGCTCATGTTTTTTCCTGATTTCTGTCTAAAAATTTCTAATAAAACTTTTATTGAACCTTAATCTTACACAACAGTGGTTCCAGAGCTATTACATATAGGAGGGGGGAGAGCGGGCATCCCTGCCTTGTGCCATTCATCATGTCTATCACCGTAGATTCCCTCCCATTTACCTTTACTTTTGCCGAAGGAGACTTGTATAGATTTCCTACCCATTTCATAAATCTAGGGCCTATTCCAATACTTCTTAATGTTTCCATCATGAACCCCCAGTCGACTCTGTCAAACGCTTTTTCAGCATCCAAAGACATAAGTACGGCTGGGGGTCCCTCCCTCTTACCATCTTGGAGCAATAGAAGTGTTCTTAAGCTATTATCCCTCCCTTCTCTGCCACTTACAAATCCCGTCTGGTCTGAACTTATCAAATCTGGCATATATGGTTTAATCCTAGTTGCCAGTATCTTTGCGAAGATTTTTGTCAGCATTTAACAATGCTATTGGGCGATAATTGGAACAAAGAGTCCTGTCTTTTCCTGGTTTGGCTATGATAGCAATATTAGCAAGAAGAGATTCTTTCCTAACTTCTTCTATTCCCCCAAGTTTGTTAAAGTAAGTACACATTTCTGGGATTAATGTCTCTTTAAATTTTTTATAATATTTTATTGGCAGTCCATCTGGGCCTGGGCTTTTCCCCCCTGGGGTGGATTGGATAGCTTGACTGATTTCTGTTTGTGTAATTGGTTCTTCTAAAAGTTCCGCTATTTCGTGCGTTAATTTTGATAGGTTGGCTTCACATAAATATTCTCTTATTTTTTCCTCTCTGTTTACCTTTTCTTCTTGTGTCTCATCTTTCCTGATAGAGTACAGTGAAGTGTAGAACGTCCGAAAGGCTTCGGCAATCTCGGACGTCCTAAACCGCATCTGTCCTTCCTGATCCTTTATTTTTTCTATGTAATTTAGGTTTCTCTTTTCTTTTAAGATCCTAGCCAGGTACTTCCCTGGTTTATTACCCCAGAGATACCTTTCTTTCATGGCGTTTTTGAAAGTATTCCTAGTTTCAATCTCCATTAGATCTCTTAATTGGGTTCTCTTATATAGCAGATCCTGGTAGACTTTTTTATTATTTTTTTTGGTTTTTATGTTTAGTTTCTAGATCTTGTAGCTCTTTAATTAAGCTGTTTCTGTTTGCTTCTCTTTCCTTTTTTTTTTGCTCCTAAGGATATTAATTTTCCTCGAATGGTGGCCTTATGGGATTCCCAGATAGTTGCTGTGCTTACGTCAGGAGTGTTGTTGATCTTAAAATATTCATCTATATCTGTTCTTATCGTGTCGATGATTTCTATGTCTTCTATTAAGTCCTCATTTAATCTCCAAGGTCCCCTTCTCTCTTCTATTTCTGGGAATGAGATGCTCACCATGGCCGGGGCATGATCTGAAATTGTCACTACCCCTATTGCGGCATTGACTACATGCTCCAAGGTTTCATGGTCTACCATTATGTAGTCTAGTCTCGAATACATATTGTGTACTGTGGAATAGAATGTATAATCTTTTTTAGTTGGGTTGAGAACCCTCCAGGGATCTATTAACTGGTTCATATAAAGTTTTTTTTTCACTAATCGTTGTTGCTTGGTGTCCCCTATGTTAACAGTCGATATTCTATCCAGTTGTAAATCTAAGGTGAAATTAAAGTCCCCAGCTAGGATCACGCTTCCTTGGTTGTATTCCATTAGTTTATTCAAAATCATTGTTAAGTACTTCTGAGAATGTTTATTTGGACAGTAAACATTGGCCAGCGTATATCGTTTGCCATATAAGGAACCTCTTAGGAACATGTAGCGACCTTCAGGATCCACTATCCTATCAGCAACTGAAAAATTTAGATTTTTCCCTATCCCTATGGCTACACCTCTAGATCCTCTCTGCGGGGAGTCTCCATAGTACCATGTTGGGAATGCCCGAGAATTAAGCCTCACTCTTGAGTCTAGGGTTATATGTGTCTCCTGGAGAAAAACTACATCAGCGGAAAATCTCTCAATCTCTTTTAAGATCGTGTGTCTTTTGCGTGGAGAACTAAGGCCCCTTACATTATAGCTAATTATATTTACCTTAGTCATGTATATAATTTTGTTCTCTAATTATCTTTCCCTCACTGATCCGTCTTCTCGTTATATTCTGGTAGTCGCCCGGTCCTAGATTTCTATTTCTCTCAACCCTCCCACCCCCCTTCCCCCCGTCCTCTCCCCCCCTAACCCACACTCCCCCCCACCCCACTCCCCCCCTCTTCCTCCCTTGAACCCTCCTCCACCTCCCCCCTCCCCCCCCCCCCCCCCATACTCCCCTCCCCCCTTTCCCTTGATGGACTCTTGGCCCAGAGGGCCTTCCTCGAAGCATCTTCACTTGCATTCCTATGTGCAAGGATGCTCCCTATAGATTGAGGCGGAGTACAATTCGGCGTCTCCTCTAATCCCCTTATCCCAAGGGAAATTCCTCGGGGCGGGCAAGGGCTCCTGGGCCCCGGGGTCTCCGCAACACTGTACCCAGCGACCCAAAAGCATATTTCCTAGTAAGTATTAGTAATTTATTTCCCTCCCCTCCCTCCCTCTCCCTCGCCCCTCTAATTTCAACTCCTCCCTTCTTTAGGAATTGGAATTCCCAGGCTTTGACAAAATTCAGGTATTTCTTCCAAGAATCTTAATTTCGCCATAACCCCCTCTTTTCTAGCTATCAGGCATGCCGGGAATCCCCAATTATACTGTATTTCTCGGTCTTGTAACTCCCGTAATAGCGGCTTCAAATTCCTTCTTCTTCTAAGTGTCTCTTGTGACAGATCTTGGTATATTTGAATATTATGTTCCTCAAATTTTATTGGGGGTTTCCCTCTCAGGTTTTTCCATAGTTGGTTTTTGTCCTCCCAACTTTCGAATCTTATTATAATGTCTCGTGGTTTATCCTGAGGGATTTCCCTGGGTCTCCTTATCCTATGAGCACGTTCTATTTTTAATGGTAATGTTATTTCTCTGTCAAGTATTGGATTGCATATTCTCCGAATAATTTCTCGGAGATTTTCTGGCTGTAAAGGATCGGGGACTCCACGTATCCTAATATTTTTTCGTCTGTCCCTATTTTCCTGATCTTCTACTTTATATGCCTGTTCCTGTTGCTCTTTTTTTATTTCTGATAGTCCCGCTTCCAATTTTCTGATGGTGTTAAAATTGTGGTCTGTTTTTTTTTCCACTTCCTCCAATCTTTCTAGCATGAATCCCATGTTTCTCTCCATTCTCTCCATTTGAGTTGACAGCACTTTTTCTAAGGCTGCGAACATTTCCTGCATTTCAGTTTTTGTTGGTAGTGCCAAAACTGTTAGTTGTTCTTCTATATCAGGAATTATACCTGTTTCATGGTCGCAGTCTGTCGCCGTCTCCGATTGGAGTTCTGGATCTGTTAAGCTGTTGGAATTAATTGGTGTTAGTTTTGTCCTGTCCTTTTTTTTTTCCTTCTCTCTCCCGTTTGTTCCCTGCGTTACGTATTTGTTCATTGGCCCTGGACTTTGGCTCAGACGAGGGGTCGAGGAGGTCCCCCCCTAGCCCCCCTTGCCCTGGTACTCATATCTATAGGTTATCTCCGCTAAGGATATGCGGCGGTAGTCCGCCGTGTCGCTGTAGTTTGACCTCAGTGTATCACCACTGTAAATGAGGCGAGAGGGGAGAGGAAAAAAACATCCAGGCAAATACAGGGAACAAAAAAAGCTTCTCTGAATGCAACTAAGTAAACTAAGTTCTCCGTCGCTGTCGATACAGCTCGCAAAGAAAAAAAAAATTATTTTCTTTTCTTTTTTATTTATTTATTTGTTTGTTCATTTATTCCTGTCTTTACCCCCATGTTTCACCCCTCACGATCTGATAGATAACCGCCTTAGCTGTTCGCAAAGGGGTTCACGTGTGTTTGTATGTTTACAAAGTTCAAAGTTCAACGGGGAGGAAAAAAAAAGAAACATAGGAAAAAAGAGAGGGGACAGGTAAATTGATGGGGTGTTGGTTTGCTCCCACAGTCCACGAGTCTCACGGTCCACGTGTCCACCTGTGTCCACCTGCAGAGGCGGGATTTAGTGGGAATTAATGGGAACTTAATGGTACAGTCAGTGGGTCAACTTAAATAACTCAAGTTAACTAATGAGTAGTGTCTAAGCCCCATATTGACAAAAGAAAGCAGATTTTTTTTTAATTACTTCTTTGCTGCTTCATCCCTTTCCATCTGATTAAGTTTCCATCTCCACCATTCACAATTCACAGTTCACTATGAAGTTCACATTTGTTTGTAAGTTATATTCAGCTAGAAACATCAAAAAAAGTATTGATAGCTTGATGGTTTACTCACGGTCCGTGGGTCCCTTAGCAAGTGACCAGGTCCGGCGTCCTAGGGAGACATACTTACAAGTTCACTGTAGCTGTAGATAATGGCTAATGTCTGAAGCTGTGGCTGTAGCTGGAGCTGGGCAGTGTGTGTCTGTGGGATGCAAATTTCAAACTCGCCAGGGAGCTGCAGCTCTTCCCCTGACGTCCACTTCAGGCAATCAGGCAGACATCCCTTCACCTTTTGATTACATTTGCACAAGAAAGGACAGCAATGTCCAAGTGTCCAGGACCCCCGCCGCCTCACCTCCGCTTCCCGCAGAGCCCCCCCCGCTTACCAGGCTTCATCCGACGTTATGACTAATGCCGGATGACACCGCGCGCTCTCACCGCGCACGCACGCGAACCAGGGCACGGACGGGGCCGGCGCCGCCGCCGTAGAAACCGGGACCAGGTAGGAAGCTAACAAGAGGCGGACCAGGAGCAGCAAGCCAGCGGTGAATTTAGGGGAACCATGACGCTATTCTTCGCGGCGAGAGGGGGGGAGAAGGATGAGGAGGGTGCCCCATTAGCGGGAGTGCAGGGCGGGCTGAAAAGGCAACGGATGGGTGGCTAGGTAGACGGCATGATGAACAGCCATCGCGGCGCTGCGGGGACCTTTCCTGGAGCTCAATCCCTAGCCGCCCCGGTGCGAGGCGCGCGCCATCCTAGACTCCTCCCTCCACAAGGTGATTATGGAGATGATTTGCCACTTTCTATTACTACTGCTGCTGCTGATGGCACCTCTTGCCCGAGTGATTTGCCATTTTTATTACTCTTACCGCTGCTGCTGCTGCTGATGGCACCTCTTGCCCGAGTGATTTGCCCTTTTTATTACTCTTACCGCTGCTGCTGCTGCTGCTGATGGCACCTCTTGCCCGAGTGATTTGCAATTTTTATTACTCTTACCACTGCTGCTGTTGATGGCACCTCTTTCCCGAGTGATTTGACACTATATTGTCTACTATTACTAGTACTGATGCTGCTCTCACACCTATGTCACAAGTTATTTGCCACTCTATACTACTATTACCACTGCTGCTGCTGCTGTTCATCATGGTACCTCTTTCCCGAGTGATTTCACACTATATTGTCTACTATTACTAGTACTGCTGCTGCTCTCACACCTATATCACAAATTATTTGCCACTATATACTACTATTACCACTGCTGCTGCTGCTGCTGCTGTTCTTGGGCCATGGCACCTCTTTCCCGAGTGATAAAACACTATATTGTCAATTATTAATACTACTGCTGCTGCTCTCACACCTATGTGACAAGTTATTTGCCACTCTATACTACTATTACCACTGCTGCTGCTGCTGTTGATCATGGCACCTCTTGCCCGAGTGATTTGACACTATATTGTCTACTACTACTACTGCTGCTGCTCAGTCACTACACCTATGTCACGAGTTATTTGCCACTCTATACTACTATTACCACTGCTGCTGCTGCTGTTCATCATAGCACCTCTTGCCCGAGTGATTTTACACTGTATTGTCTACTACCACTAGTGCTGCTGCTCAGTCAAGACACCTATGTCACAAGTTATTTGCCACTCTATACTACTATTACCACTGCTGCTGCTACTGTTCATCATGGTACCTCTTTCCCGAGTGATTTGACACTATATTGTCTACTATTACTAGTACTGCTGCTGCTCTCACACCTATGTCACAAATTATTTGCCACTATATACTACTATTACCACTGCTGCTGCTGCTGCTGCTGTTCATCGGCCATGGCACCTCTTTCCCGAGTGATAAAACACTATATTGTCAACTATTAATACTACTGCTGCTGCTCTCACACCTATGTCACGAGTTATTTGCCACTCTATACTACTATTACCACTGCTGCTGCTGCTGTTTATCATGGCACCTCTTGCCCGAGTGATTTGACACTGTATTGTCTACTACCACTAGTGCTGCTGCTCAGTCAAGACACCTATGTCACGAGTTATTTGCCACTCTATACTACTATTACCACTGCTGCTGCTACTGTTCATCATGGTACCTCTTGCCCGAGTGATTTGACACTATATTGTCTACTATTACTACTACTGCTGCTGCTCACGACACCTATGTCACAAGTTATTTGCCACTATATACTACTATTACCTATAAAGTATTAGTTTGTGTTAAATAAAATAATAGTATAAAATGTTTTTGGTTATTATGAAGTTAGATGTGTTGATGTTGATGTTGATGTGTTAGATGTGAAGTTAGATGTGTTGAAAAACCTAACAATCTCAATAAGAAAGGAAACATTTTAAAAGAATAACATTATTTATTAAAAGAAAAAAAAATTAAATGTTCTTTTTCATGGCCTTCTGAAGCTCAGTCATCGCCTCAAAACTTTTCCTCAGCTGTTGCTCCAGCTGTTGGTTTTGGAGGTCTAATATGCGGATTTTTCTTTGGTTTGACATGATTTTCTCATTGGTCCTCTGCACGAAAAGGTGGTTTTCTTCCATCTGTTTTAAAACTGTTAGGATATAAGAAAAAAAAATTTGGATTTCAAAGACCGTTACCAAATAAATAAAATATTTATGTTGCTTATTAACCACTTAAGACCCGGACCAATACGCTGGCAAATGACCCAAGGGGTTTTTGCGATTCGGCACTGCGTTGCTTTAACAGACAATTGCGCGGTCGTGCGACGCGGCTCCCAAACAAAATTTGCGTCGTTTTTTTCCCACAAATAGAGCTTTCTTTTGGTGGTATTTGATCGCCTCTGCGATTTTTATTTTTTGCGCTATATACAAAAATAGAGCGACATTTTTGAAAAAAAAACAATATTTTTTACTTTTTGTTATAATAAAAAAACAATAAACTAAATTTTAGTCAAACATTTAGGCCAAAATTTATTTAGCCACATGTCTTTAGTAAAAAAAAAAATCGCATAAAAAAAAAATTAGCTACCTAGCGGGAACAGCGACACTTATACAGCGATCAGAAAAATGATCGCTTAGTGATGCTGGCAATAGGGAGTGAAAGGGTTAACTAGGGCAGTGATCAAGGGGTTAAAACTTTATTGGGGGGGTGGGGGGGGCTACCCTGACACTAACACTGACTGACTGTCACACTGTCTGTCACACTGACACTAAATACAGTAATCATACATGTATGATTACTGCATTCAGTGACACTGTGACAGGGGGAGGGGGGGGGCGATCGCGGGGGTTAAATGTGTTTGTGTCTGTGTGTAAGTGTGCTGTTGGTGCAGACTTACTTGTAGTGTTGTGATCTCTCCTCAGCGGCGCTTGAAACAAACGCAGAGGGAGAGATCACGTCGCTTCCTCCTTCCTGTGTTTACACAGGAGGAGGAAGTGACAGGGCGGGCGGGCACGCGCATTGGCTGGGAGCGATCCGGAGGGGGCGGGTGAAAACGGATAGCCGCCCCCACTTGTCGGATCGCTCCTGCAGCCGCGCGGACCGCCGCATGTACGGGGGGGGGGGTCCGATAGGACCCCCGATCCCCCCCAAGGCACCAACGTATATATACGTTGATGTGCCTGTCGGTGCCATTCTGCCGACGTAAATGTACATGCGGCGGTCCTTAAGTGGTTAAACAATCATTATCATGTCTATACAATTGTTATGCGACTAGCACATATACTTCTATCATAAATACCATATTATTGTTCTGAAATCTGACGGGTGCGCTTTAAATGCTGTCCATTTTTCTATCTACATCTTATTGTTGAAATGTTATTAATCTTTGTGCACATATTTACCCTCCTGAGCGAGACTCACAGGAACGGTCTCATCCTCCTGCTCCTCTTCTCCTACATCCGGTACGGTAACACCACCAGAAGTTTTGGGGGGGGGGTTGCAGCTCCTCCTCTTGCTCCTCCACAGGAGCTGGGGGTGGCGACTGGGAGGGCCCTGGCTGCTCCTCATCCCTCTCCTCCTCTGCATCCTCCTCCTGCTCCTCCTGCTCCTCCTCTTCATCCTCCTCCTCTGCGGCCTGTCGACTTGTGTGCTTGGGGCGCACAGATGGCAGAGGAGCATCTATAATAACACAATGTTTATATATGTAAAAATGTTTTCTAATAACATATGCAAATTCTGTGTACTCTGCTGTATTGTATATGAATACAAATTAATTTATATAGACAGTTAACCAATGGGATAATGTTATATTAAAGGGTCTTGCGGGCACTACAGGGGACTGAGTGTGAGCTGGGCTGCCACCATGGTAAAATGAACTGTTTTTGTTTCCTTTGTTTTGTTCAGACAATCTCATGTTAAAAAAAGGGCCTGATGGAGTACACGGGATTACTATGATAACCCCATGCCTACCACAGGAATTTAGTGGTAATCTATATATATAAAACTCAACGTGTGTGTGTATGTATGTATGTATGTTCCAGCATCACGTCCAAACGGCTAAAGATATTAACATGAAACTTGGCACACATGTTACTTATATGTCAGCAACAAACATAGGATAGGTGGTTTTACCCTTACCCACCACCATTTGCCACGGTCGGGGTTTTCCTTTAAAGTCCCATTCAACTCTATGGGAAATACATGTTACTTCATAACGGCTGTAGATATTTCGATAACACTTGGTCACATGTTACTTATATGTCCACTTAAACTATAGGATAGTTAATTTATCCCTTAACTACCCCCATTTGTGAGGGTCGGGGTTTTTGTTTAAAGTCCCATGCAAATCAAGATAGGAAGACCGGGCAACGCCGGGTATTCAGCTAGTTGAGTTATAAAATACCACCCCTTCCCCTTTAACCCACCACACCACCACTTTAATTCCATGGTTTAACTTGATGGAATAATGATAGAAAAGGGGGAGAAGGTTTCAATTCCTCCTTTTCTCATGGGAAAGCGGCAGGACTTAATAAAATTAGTAGTGACGGTTTCAAGTTCTCCTTTTGGGAACCTAATAGGGCTCTTTAGGTGTAAGCTGGTCCTCACGTGGCCTAGTTAGCTGGAAAACGTGTTTTTCCCGTTTTTTGGGTGAACACGAGGTGATCACGCGGCCTACACATGCTTTTCCCGCACTTTTTAGGCCTGTGGGCCTGCTGGTTCTGGAAAAATCCAGTGTTACTTAGGGGTATATAAGTAGGGTTCCGTCAGCCTTGCTCTCAGTCGCCTCAGTAGACGGGACTGTTGTGTTCCCCTACCCCCCCCCCCCTTTTTTCTTTTATTTTTGTCGCGGCTGCTAATTATGTGGGATGGTCACCTTTATTTAAAAAAAAAAAAAATTATACAAAGGGTGACAAATCTGTTTAGTTTAGTTGTTGGATACATTTTAAAGTTGGAATATATTTAGGTACAGCCTGAGCCGTAGTGACTAGGCTGTTTTTTTTAAGTTATTAAAGTATTTATTTAAAATATATGTCTGAAATCCAATAATAAAGCAGCCTCGGCCAGTATTAGTATATTAATGGGGTGTCTTGTTTATTTAGTTTAATTATAGTTAGTAAGTGTTCCTGTCTGCTGTCCCATGTCTTTTTTCAACAGTACTATGAATACCTTGTGTGGTGATATATGTTACCACAACATGGCGTCTGGGTTAACAACATCTGCCCTAAGGTTAATTACATATGACCTTACATAACTGTCACCAATAACTTACCTGGATGAAATTCATCCCGCATCTGTTTCACCTGGCCCATGTGGCGCCTCTTTAGGTCCGACCACTTTTTTAAGATGGCCATGCGGTCATGTGTGCGGCCATGAACATCCCGTAACTCCCGCATAAGGGAGCTGACAAATTTTTTTTTTCCTGCTGCCTCCGCAGCTGATCATATCCCTTTTGCAGGAACGTCTGCAAGATGAAGAACAAAGTATATTATAATACTTTTGTTTAAACCCTTATGGATATATGACGTAAATGTATGGTATTCAACAATTGGAAGCATTCTCGCCTTATTAATCAATGACAGGGGTAACATGACAGATTTTTTATCTCGCCATTTTGGTCGCCACCTTTTTTGCATAAATATAGCAGCCATTATCATTTGCATAATTATGTATATATGAGTAACAACACAGGATACACGTATAGGGGAGAAATGCGTTGCTATTCATCTGACCGCTATAATTATTTTTTGACCCTTATACAACAGATTATTTTTTTTCATCCCTATCTTTATATAGGAACAATAATAAGTTTGTTTCTTTTGACTTTTTGGTGAATTAATTTTGAATAAATAATGGAGTTGATGTTATTTAAAAACTACAACTACCAGCATGCTCTGATACACCATGTAGCTCACCGTCACCAGCTGTACAACTATTTTACTTTAACTCCCAGCATGCCTGGACAGTCAATGGCTGTCCGGTAATACTGGGGAGTTGTTTTGCAACAGCTGTAGGCTCCGTTTAGGAAACAGTGCCGTACCAGACGTTTTTTTTTTTATTGTGGAGGGGAGGGTGGCTATGTAGGGGTATGTGTATATGTTGTGTTTTTTAATTTTTATGTAGTGTGGTGTAGTGTTTTTATGGTACAGTCAGAGGGGTGTGGGGTTCACAGTAGTTTCCCGCTGAGGGTTTAAGCTGCAGCGCAAAATTTGCTTCAGCTAGAGGCACACTGTAAGCCCCAGCCCATGTGAATGTACCCTGTACATTCACATTGGGGGAGAGGGGGGGGGGGTTATTGCAGCCAGTTGCATGCAGGGAGTTGTAGTTTTGCAACAGCTAGAGGCACAATGGTTGCAAAACACTGTGAGTTTGTTACCTAACTCAGGGTTTCAAGACCAGTGTGCCTCCAGCTGTTGCAAAACTACTACTCCCATCAGGCATGGTCTGTCAGTGCATGCTAAGAATTTTACTTTTGCTGCATCTAGAGTGCCACAGTTTAGAGACCCGTGTATAGTGGTCTGAAAAATGTGGGCCTGCAGAACTTACAAAACTAGAAGTCCCAGCATGCCCAGGCATGCTGGAAGTTGTAGTTCTGCAAAAATCTAAAGGGGAATATGTATTCGAACGACCTTGAGCCTTAAGGACCCTGAAGTCAGGACGTTCGCATACGTCCAAGGGCGGACTGGGGCTGGTGGCAGGCATGCATTTTCCCCCCAGGCCGCTCTTATTCCCTGTAAAAAGGCCGATTTGCTGGCAGCTGAGAACTGAGCATGTGCAGTTGGCCGAGTGTTACTGCTGTGGGTGACTCCGGAGGGAGGCTGGCAGGGCTGCATAACAGCCCAGGAGCATGCAGGAACGTGCCTGCTGTGAGCGGTCATCTGTCCTGTCACAGTGCTGTTCCCGGCTGCTTCTAAGCTGACAGTCTGTGACACTGTGTGCTGAGAACAGCCGATGGAAGGGGGAGGATGTGCTCTGCCTCCTCCACCCCCCTCTCTCACTGTGCCCGCCCACACTTCGGCCAGCCTGTGCGGCAGGAACGTTTAATCTGAGATCCGACGGTGCTCAATGTCACTGCTCTGTATGGGACGCTCTGGAACCTGATACCAAGCTAGTGATCTTTTGCCTGCTTCCTTCCAAGTGAGTAAGCTGTGACCAGCTTCCCCCCTTTCTCCCAAATTCCTCTCCACCCCTCTCTCTGCAGATAAGGTTTCTTTCAGTAGCCTAAGTTGTGCAATACCTGGTCCTGTGTCATATGATTTGGGCTCACGCTGGTCTGCTATAGGTTGGCTGCAGTGTTGGTGATCTGCATGTTACCCTCTATTAGACTTCTATTAGTTTGCACATTTTTGCTCCATTTTCTGAAAGTGCACAAAAACGACTGCATCTTTGGTGCGCTTAAAAAAAAATGCAGCAAAAACGCACAACCTAAAATAAGTCTATAGTACTGCAGCTAAGGAAAACTGTGTACAGTGGCCAAACTGCAGCACACCAGTGTGCGCCCAAAGGCTTGTACACACTTGCAGCAGGCACTGCTCAGGTCACTTTTGCTCATGCTCAGCGGCTCCAAGCAGAACTGTCATTTTTTTTTTCAACTTGCTGGATTGAGCAAAAAAATAAAAAAAAATCTAGTGGTGTGTAATGATGAGCTCTGGCCTGTTCGCAGAGCCCGGCAGGAGGTCGGCACTGTGCTGCGCTAATCACAGGCAGGGAGACATTTCCCGAAGCGCGGCTGCAGAGATCGGGGAATGTCTCACTGCCTGTGATTAGCTCAGCGCCAACTTCCTGTGGTGTGTACAAGGCTTTACTATGTTGATAAAGGAATCAAGCAAGTTTCTGTAGTGGTCTCTGTGCGGACAATTTGGAGCAATGGGGCTGATTTACCAAGCCTGTGCGCCATGACTCATGGTGCACAAGCAGGAGTAAAATCGGCGTGGGGTTCCGCCCCAGATCCGTACCAAGCCCTCATCCCAGGCATGCAGTCTGGCCGGACAGGAATGGGGGTGGGGACGAGCGAGCGGCCCCCCCCTCCTGAGCCGTACCAGACCACATGCCCTCGACATGGGGGAGTGTGTGCTTTGGGGGAGGGGGGCACTGCCCCCCCACCCCAAAGCACTCTTGTCCCCATGTCGATCGGGACAAGAGCCTCTTCCCGACAACCCTAGCCATTGGTTGTCGGGGTATGCGGGCGGGAGCCAATCAGAATCTGGGAGCCCCCTTTAATAAGGCGGCCCCCAGATTTCGGGCCCCCACCCTATGTGAATGAGTATGGGGTACATCGTACCCCTACCCATTCACCTGGTGAAACATTTTTTAACTTCGAGGGTCTTCCGCCGCCGCCCCCTTCGCATTTTTTTGCCTGGATGAGGGTCGTACATCCCATCCAGGACTTGGACGTGGCGGGCTTCTCGTCGCTGTCTTCCGCCGCTGCCCCCTTCACCAAGAAGCTCCTGCTTATGGAGGGAGGGCAGCGGGCTTCCGACGTTTTCTACCGGGGTGAGGGTCGTACATCCCACCCCGGATTTCTTCGCCGGCTTCTGCCTGGCTCCTCCTGGGGCCAGGGCTTCTCGTCGCTGTCTTTCGCCGCGGGGTGACACTCGCGGGCTTCTTCTTCTATTCGATGTTGACAGTGCCCCCCTCCCCCAAAGCACACACTCCCCCATGTCGAGGGCATGTGGTCTGGTACGGCTCAGGAGGGGGGGGGCGCTCGCTCGTCCCCACCCCCATTCCTGTCCGGCCAGACTGCGTGCCTGGGAGAAGGGTTTGGTCTGGATCTGAGGGGGAACCCCACGCCGTTTTTGGCGTGGGTTTAACCCCTTATGTTCCAGATCAAATCTAAGAGCCTGGTGTGCACCTGGAGGGGGACCCCCACGCCATTTTTTTTTATTAAATTTGGTGTGGAGTTCCCCTTTATCCCGGTCCTGTCAGGGGGGGGATGCCTGCTCGTCTGTCCATACAATGTATGAACAGTGATCTGTCATTTCCCCTAGACAGTCCCACCCCCTTTACAGTTAGAACACACCCAGGTAACATAATGAACCCCTTCCTCGCCCCTAGTGTTAACCCCTTCCCTGCCAGTGACATTTTTATAGTAAGCAATGCATTTGTATACCATTGGTCGCTAGAAAAATGCCAAAGCTCACTAAAATGTGTCCGCCACAATGTCGCAGTAGCCAGAAAAATCAATGGTCGCCACCATTACTAGTAAAACAAAAATAGATTCCTAAAAAACCCATAAGACCAACCCCTACTTATAACTTTTGCCCAAACCAATCAAACGCTTATTGCGATTTTTTGGAACCAAAAATTAGTCGAAGCTTACGTATCAGCCTAAACTGAGGGCAAAAAGTTTTGGAATATATTTTGGGGGAGATTTATTATAGCAAACAGTAAAAAAGTTGTCTTTTTATTTACAAAATTGTCGCTATATTTTTGGTTCAAGCTAAAATAAGAAAAAAAGCAGAGGTGATCAAATACCACCAAAAAAAATAAAAAATTTTGTTGGGGGAAAAAAGAGGACGCCAAATTTGTTTGGGGGCCACGTCGCACAACCACGCAATTGTCAGTTAAAATGACGCAGTGTTGAAATGCAAATACTGGCCCCGTCAGTGACCAGTAATATGGTCTGGGGCTCAAAAGGTGGTTACAAATTAAGAAAACACTAAAGTTAGCCCAATTTATGGCCATAATGTGAAAGATGATGTTACACCGAGTAAATAGATACCCAACATGTTACACTTTAATATTGCACACACTCATGGAATGGCGCCAAACTTCAGTACTTTTTTATTTATTTTCAGGTTACCAGTTTAGATTTCCAGAGGAGGTCTAGTGCTAAAAGTATTGCTCTCGCTCTAACGTACGCTATGATACCTCACATGTGGGGTTTGAACGGCGGTTAAATATGTGGGGGCGGGACTTACACATTTAAGGCCCGCCCACATATGG
This sequence comes from Rana kukunoris, assembly GCA_029574335.1. Taxonomy (NCBI): domain Eukaryota; kingdom Metazoa; phylum Chordata; class Amphibia; order Anura; family Ranidae; genus Rana; species Rana kukunoris. The sequence goes on from CM056055.1 coordinate 148,880,444, forward strand.
AAACATCCTTCAAACCACACATGTGAGGTATCATAGCATGCGTAAGAGCGAGAGGAATACTTTTAGCACTAGACCTCATCTGTAAATCTAAACTGGTAACCGGAAGAAAAAAAAATGCTGCGTGTTCGCTTCTGACTGCGAGCTACTAGGGATAGGGACGTTTAAATTATTATTATTTATGTTTGTTACGTAAAAATTCTATAAGACCTCCCCTTCAGCTTGTAAAGCATCAATTCAGGGGGACCAAAAAAAAATAAAACACCTCTAATGCTTTCATCCGCCATTGCAGATTTGATTCTGGTACTGCATTTCGAGTGAACTGGGCATGCTCGATCACTTAGAAAAAGAAGCTGGATGTTTGAGCCTGAAAATGACATGCATCTTTCTGAGCATGCTAAGAAAGCTGTTTTTTTGGCTTAGTAATTTAAGGACATCCTTAAGGCCTCGTACACACGAGGGGATATGTCCGCTGAAAACGGTCCGATGGACCGTTTCAGCAGACATCTCCGATCGTGTGTATGGGCTAGCGGACAGATTTGTCCACCCGACAGATTTCAAAGCATGCTTTGAAATCTATCCGGTGGGAATCTGTCCGCCCGACATGTCTGCTGGTTAGTACACTTACCAGCAGACATGTCGTCCCGCACCGCCGCCGCGCCGCCGCCGAATGGATTTGGCGCATGCGCGGAAGTGTTTTACTTCCTGGTGCGATGACGTGGCGGCGTCAACGTCACCGCCGCGTCACCGCCACGTCACCGCGCCGTCCGCCGGCGGGGAATTTGATCCGATGGTGTGTACACGCCATCGGATCAAACTCCAGATCGGACATATCCGATGGAAATGGTCCGCGGACCGTTTTCATCGGATATGTCCGATCGTGTGTACGAGGCCTTACAGGTGTAAGCAGTTACAAGTGCACACAAACTAGAGGCTGACATTTCTTCATGTGTTTCCAATTGGTTCATTAGCACACATGTTATAAAAAGCGTGGATAGTGCACGTGTCAGCTGCCCTCAGAGGGGGCAGATTTGCTGGCTGGAAGTAATGGCGGAGCGAAACAGAGATGTTTTGGAGCAAGTTTTGTTTTTTTGGAGGTTTTGTCTGCTGCATAATTTTGCTAAATGTTTCTCAAGATGTTAATGACTAATGTTTTAATCCTGTGGGTCTATCCTGTTATTTCCAAAGCATGATTTATTTTCCAATGACTGTAAAATAAACCTTGGTCTTTTTTGTTTTTAGTTTTTTTTAATATATTTTTTTGTGTGTTTATTTGTAATTTTTTGTTTTGCTTTCCTTGTTTTGTGGACCAATAAAATTACTTTCAAATTTTGAAGTTTGTTTTGTGATATTTTTTTCATGCTATGGATTTCAACCGCTGCAGCTGAAATAGTTTGGGCCTAAACCATCATGTGTGATTTGTCTCTAAGCTCTTTCCTGGTGTGTATGCATGAAATGTTTAGTCACCAGAAAAGGAAGGACAAAGCGGTAAGTATTGTTTCCTAGAATTGATGTCCAGACTGACTTTTTAAAGCACATGTGCAAGATGTAGAAAAACCTGCAAACAGGGCCTGTTTGGAGGGGGGGGTGGTGTATTGGTGGACAGGCTTGAAGTGCTGATTTACAGTGCTGTGCTTGAAACTAGCACAAGACAATCCTATTCTAATTGTGGGTTGTTTGAGGGAAGCCAAGTGAGTGTTTGAACCCCTGCTAGTGTTTTTAGATTGGGCTTTGTGTCCCTTTTCTCATAATTGGCTTCACTTCCTGTCACACAGCTGAACAGGAAGTGAGGTTAAAACCCTACCAATGGTCTTTTCTTCGGGACACAGGTCAATCTAACTTGTGTCCCCATTAAGCAAATTGCACTGCAGTGTACACCCCAAATGATTAGTTACTTTGGGGTTTAGTAAAGGCAAAGCCGCTCTGCAGTAGAAGCGTAGGCAATGAAAATCAGAAGGGAAGCACTGATGGTTTTAACTTCCAATCCCGTCAAGTTTTTATTTTTCTTCCTTGCTTGTCCACTTGTAGTGCAAAGTGGATTTGCCTTTAGTAAATGGAACACAAAGTCCAAGATCTATACTAATTTGGGGTGTACACATCAAAATGCAATTTCCAAAATGGGAAACTATTTAGATTGATCTGTGTCCCCAACAAAACATTACTCAGGTTTTTCCCTCACTTCCTGTTTGGCTATGTGGCAGGAAGTGAATGAATTAAGTAGAAAGTGACAACATTTGTGAGGTGTCTTTACCCTATCAGGGGTGCAGGCATCCCCAAAACAAACAAGCAAATTGTTGATTTAACATTGGGTGGTGTTTGTGGGGGTCCCTAACACACATTCATGCATATTAGCAATGCTGGATCCTGGCCTATTGGCATGGTTATATTTTCTTAAGCCTCTCAATAAAATGATCTGAAATTTGGGGTTAAACTGGAACTATAATCATCACTTTTATTTTTTTGTTTTCTTTCATTTTGGATAGAGTTGGGGGGGGGGGTTAGAAGCTCTGTCAGTTTATTTTGTATTATCCCTGTCCGTTTGGGGAGATTGGCCTTCACTTCCTGCCCCATAGCCAAACAGGAAGTGATCGAAAAACTAGGCAAATTAAGGGCCCCCCGGGTCCCCCCCCCACAGAACTTGTGTGTGTCCCCTGAAAATTCCTGGGTGGGTCATAAAAAAACAGGGTGTGGCCTTGACAGGAAGGGTGGGTCATTTTTCTATTAGGGGGTGCCAAAATTTGGTCAGGCCTAGGGCAGCACAAAACCTAAATATCCTACTGCATATTAGGGCTTATTTAGACAGGATCCAATTTACAGCATGTTTTTAGATTGTGGGAGGAAACCCGCACAGGGAGAACATGCAAACGCCAGGCAGATAGTGTCACGGGCGGGATTCGAACCAGCAACCCTTTTGCTGCTAGGTGAACATGCTACACACTACACCACTGTGCTGAACGAACATGATCGCAGCTGAAAGCATGAGATGTTTTTTTTTTTTTTTACCAATTCCATACTTTCCAGCCTGGAGGACAGATGTGGGGTCTAATTGACCCCACCTCTCTCTATAAAGAGGACCTGTCACACACTAGTCCTATTACAAGGGATGTTTACATTCCTTGTAATAGGAAGAAAAGTGAAAAATAATACAAAAAAAGGGACAAACAAGTGCAAAAATGAAAATATTAAGTAAAAAAAAAAATAGAATAAAAAAAAAAGGAATTTAAATGCTCCTGTCCCTAGTAGCTCTCACTCAGAAGCGAACACGCATGCAAGTCCCACCCACATATGTAAACATCCTTCAAACCCCACATGTGAGGTATCATAGAGTGCGTTAGAGTGAGAGCAATAATTTTAGCACTAGACCTCCTCTGTAACTCAAAAGTGGTAACCTGAGAAAAAAAGTCAAGCGTTGCCTATGAAGTTTAGCGCCATTCCATGAGTGTGCGCAATATGAAAGCGTGACAAGTTAGGTATCTATTTACTCGGTGTAACATCATCTTTTACCTTATCCCTAAAAATTGGGCTAGCTTTACTGCTTTCTTATTTTGTCATTCATGAAACAGGTTTTTTTTTTGAAAGCCAAAAAAAAACAAAAACGTTTGAAAATTTTTGCCGCAAATACCGTTGGAAATGTGTAAGAAAAAATGGCCGCCACTTTATTCCCTAGGGTGTTTGTTAATAAAATATATATAATGTTTGGGGGTCCTGAGTAATTTTCAAGGAAGAAAATATAATTGTTACATGAAGGAGAGAAGTGCCAGAATAGGCGCGGTATGGAAGTGGTTAAAGTGCAACAATAAAAGGGTGGTAGCCATCCGGGGGCCCTGGGGACCTCTGGGCCCTTTAATAAAAATAAACCTCTGGGCCCTTTAATGAAAAATAGAAACACCTTGTCCCCATGTTGATGAGGACAAGGGTCTCTTCCCCACAACCCTTGCCCGGTGGTTGTGGGGGTCTGCGGGCAGGAGGCTTATCGAAATCTGGAAGACCCCTTTAACAAAGGGGCCCCCCAGATCCCGGCCCCCCCCTGTGTGAAATGGTAATGGGGTACACTGTACCTCTACCATTTCACCAAAAAAAAATGTAAAGGGTTAAAAACGACAAGAGCCGGTTTTTGACAAGTCCTTTATTATCTTCTTTCTTCTTCTTTTCTTCTTTCCTTCGGGTTTCTTCTTCCTCCTCCTTCTTCTTCCTCTGCTTCTGTCTTGGGTCTTCTATTCCCGCATCTTGACCGGCGTGTTCTTCCATCTTCTGCTCCTCCCGCTGTCCTTCTCGTCCGCATCTTCTTCTTCTTCTTCTTTGCCGGAGGCGCCGCTTCCAATTGAAATCCCCGCTGTCTGCCGGACCACGCCCCCCTCTGACGCCACGGGCAAGCTCTTAGGAGTGTGCTGCAAGTGCGTCAGAGGGGGGCGTGGTCACATGTCAGAGGGCGGGCAATTCAATTGGAAGCTTGTGTGCGGCTTCTTCTTTGCCAGAGTCGCCGCTTCCAATTGAATTGCCCGCTTTCTGGAACATGTGACCACGCCCCCCTCTGACGCACTTGAAGCACACTCATAAGAGCTTGCCCGTGGCGTCAGAGGGGGGCGTGGTCCGGCAGACAGCGGGGATTTCAATTGGAAGCGGCGGCTCCAGCGAAGAAGAAGATGCGGACGAGAAGGACAGCGGGAGGAGAAAGAAGATGGAAGAACACGTCAGTCAAGATGAGGGAATAGAAGACCCAAGACAGAAGCAGAGGAAGAAGAAGGAGGAGGAAGAAGAAACCCGAAGGAAAGAAGAAAAGAAGAAGAAAGAAGATAATAAAGGACTTGTCAAAAACCGGCTCTTGTCGTTTTTAACCCTTTACATTTTTTTTTTGGTGAAATGGTAGAGGTACAGTGTACCCCATTACCATTTCACACAGGGGGGGGGCCGGGATCTGGGGGGCCCCTTTGTTAAAGGGGTCTTCCAGATTTCGATAAGCCTCCTGCCCGCAGACCCCCACAACCACCGGGCAAGGGTTGTGGGGAAGAGACCCTTGTCCTCATCAACATGGGGACAAGGTGTTTTGGGGGGTACCCCAAAACACCCTCCCAATGTTGAGGGCACGTGGCCTGGTGCGGTTCAGGAGAGGGGGGGGCCGCGCTCTGTCCCCCCCTCTTTTCTGCGGCCGGCCAGGTCAACGTGCTCGGAAAAGGGGTCTGGTGGATATTTGGGGGGAACCCCACGTCATTTTTTTAAAACAAATGACGGCGGGGTTCCCCTTAATATTCATATCAGACCTGAAGGGCCTGTAATGGAATTTGGATAGAACCCCACGTCATTTGAAAAATTATTTTAAAATTCGTACCATGGGGGGGGGGGGGGAGGAATGTCAGCATGTGAAAAAGCGCACTTTTCCTGTGGTTAGAAATATGTCTTTGCACAAAATGACATTCTAAAAAAAAAAAAAGCCGTTTAAAACTGACTCGCGGCAATAATGAATTGTCGGCTCCCGGCAATTGCAGGAGAATTCATTCTCAAAAAACCCGAACAAAAAAAGCGTGGGGGTCCCCCCAAATTCAATAACCAGACCCTTTAGGTCTGGTATGGATATTAAGGGGAACCCCGCCGTCAATTTTCTTAAAAAAATGACGTGGGGTTCCCCCCAAATATCCATAACCAGACCCTTCAGGTCTGGTGTGGAATTTAAGGGGAACTCCACCCCAAATTAAAAAAAATGGCGTGGAGTCCCCCTTAAAATCCACACCAGACCCCTTATCCGAGCACGTTGACCTGGCCGGCCGCAGAAAAGAGGGGGGACAGAGCGCAGCCCCCCCCCTCTCCTGAACCGAACCAGGCCACATGCCCTCAACATTGGGAGGGTGTTTTGGGGTACCCCCCAAAACACCTTGTCCCCATGTTGATGAGGACAAGGGTCTCTTCCCCACAACCCTTGCCCGGTGGTTGTGGGGGTCTGCGGGCAGAAGGCTTATCGAAATCTGGAAGACCCCTTTAACAAAGGGGCCCCCCAGATCCCGCCCCCCCCTGTGTGAAATGGTAATGGGGTACCTTGTACCTCTACCATTTCACGAGAAAAAAAAAGTGTCAAGTGTAAAAAACGACAAGAGCCGTTTTTTGACAAGTCCTTTATTATCTTCTTCTTTTCTTCTTTCCTCCGGGTTTCTTCCTCCATCTTCTTCTTCCTCTGCTTCTGTCTTGGGTCTTCTATTCCCGCATCTTGCCCGGCGTGTTCTTCCATCTTCTTCTCCTTCCACTGTCCTTCTCGTCCGCATCTTCTTCTTGTTTTTTTCGCCGGAGGCGCCGCTTCCAATTGAAATCCCCGCCCCCCTCTGATGCCACGGACAAGCTCTTAGGAAAGTCCCCGTGTGGTGCCTGTGCGTCAGAGGGGGGCGTGGTCACATGTCAGAAAGCGGGCAATTCAATTGGAAGCGGCGACTCTGGCAAAGAAAAAGCCGCGCACAAGCTTCAAATTGAATTGCCCGCCCTCTGACATGTGACCACGCCCCCCTCTGACGCACTTGCAGCACACTCCTAAGAGCTTGCCCGTGGCGTCAGAGGGGGGCGTGGTCCGGCAGACAGCAGGGATTTCAATTGGAAGCGGCGCCTCCGGCGAAGAAGAAGAAGAAGATGCGGACGAAAAGGACAGCGGGAGGAGCAGAAGATGGAAGAACACGCCGGTCAAGATGCGGGAATAGAAGACCCAAGACAGAAGCAGAGGAAGAAGAAGAAGGAAGAATCCCGAAGGAAAGAAGAAGAAAGAAGATAATAAAGGACTTGTCAAAAACCGGCTCTTGTCGTTTTTAACCCTTTACATTTTTTTTTCTCGTGAAATGGTAGAGGTACAAGGTACCCCATTACCATTTCACACAGGGGGGGGGGGGCCGGGATCTGGGGGGCCCCTTTGTTAAAGGGGTCTTCCAGATTTCGATAAGCCTCCTGCCCGCAGACCCCCACAACCACCGGGCAAGGGTTGTGGGGAAGAGACCCTTGTCCTCATCAACATGGGGACAAGGTGTTTTGGGGGGTACCCCAAAACACCCTCCCAATGTTGAGGGCATGTGGCCTGGTTCGGTTCAGGAGAGGGGGGGGACTCCACGCCATTTTTTTTTTATTTGGGGTGGAGTTCCCCTTAAATTCCACACCAGACCTGAAGGGTCTGGTTATGGATATTTGGGGGGAACCCCACGTCATTTTTTTGAAAAAATTGACGGCGGGGTTCCCCTTAATATCCATACCAGACCTAAAGGGTCTGGTTAATGAATTTGGGGGGACCCCCACACTTTTTTTTTTCGTTTTTTTTAAGAATGAATTCTCCTGCAATTGCCGGGAGCCGACAATTCATTATTGCCGCGAGTCAGTTTTAAATGGCTTTTTTGCTTTGAAAAATGTCATTTTGTGCAGAGACAGTTCTAACCACAGGAAACATGCGCTTTTTCACATGCTGACATTAGAGCCCCCCATAGTACGAAATTTAAAGAAAAATTACACTTTTATTGTTGCACTTTTAGCATTATTAAAATCACTGCTCCCGAAAAAACGGCCGTTTTAAAAAATAAAAAAAGCATTGGTACATGTCCCCTGGGGCAGGACTGAGGTCCCCAAACACTTTTTAGGACAAAACTTGCAGATTAGCCTTTAAAATTCACAATTAAGATTTCCCCCATAGACTTTAACAGGGATTCGGCGGCGGCTTTACTAATCAATTGCATCGCGCTGCTGCTGCGGCCGGTTCATGCGCCTAATTAGGGCTTCATCCAGCGCACCTATTAAGGCATGTACCGGCGCAGCGCAGCTTCATTAGTAAATCACCCCCAATGTCTCTCTCTGTTAGTGGTGGCTGGTGCTCAAATTTTATTTGGGGGGAGGGGGGGTGCAAACTAAAAAATACTGAATAAAACCCCATCAATTGCAGCCTCACTCTGCCATTAAATGCAGCCACTGTGGCCCATCAATTGCAGCCTCATTGTGGCCATCAAATGCAGCCAATGTTACCCCCCATCAGCATTTAACCAGCACCCCCCCCCCGGCTCACTGTCTGACCAACACTTACCCCATCTTGGTGGTGGGTCAGGTAGCGGGTGACGGTGGTAAGCTGTGGGATGGGCAGCATCTCCTGTGTTCTCTATGCTTCCTCCATGCTTTTCCTCCTGCTAGACATCCAATAGGAGAGCCTGTCCTTTCAGCCAATCAGGTGATGGGTATCAGACCCGCTCTTCCTGATTGGCGGAGAGGCGGTTCAGTGTTAGAAAAGCAAATAATAATTTGCTTTTCTAACACACCTGGGTGCGCTCTGAGTCCATCATATTTTGAAGCCTATTAGAGCCTATGGCTTCAATCAGGTGCTTAAAAAAACACCCCTGCTGCTTCAGGCACCCAGCATCTTAAAAGAAACCCGAATAGGGGATGGCTGCAGCGGTCATGAATAGATTTATGATGTGCATGAATCTATCCATTGAGCATATAGGGAGTGGCCTGGACAAGGGGGTGGCGCCCCTAATGGACAGGCCGCCCCTGCTTTTTCTGTAGGGAAATGTGGAGTGGGGTCTCTGTGCAGGGAAGGGAAATGTGGAGTGGGGTCTCTGTGCAGGGAAATGTGGAGTGGGGTCTCTGTGCAGGGAAATGTGGAGCGGGGTCTCTCTGTGCAGGGAAATGTGGAGTGGGGTCTCTCTCTGTCCAGGGAAATGTGGAGCGGGGTCTCTCTGTGCAGGGAAATGTGGAGCTGTGTCTCTCTCTGTGCAGGGAAATGTGGAGCTGTGTCTCTCTCTGTGCAGGGAAATGTGGAGCTGTGTCTCTCTCTGTGCAGGGAAATGTGGAGCTGGGTCTCTCTCTCTGTACAGGGAAATGTGGAGCTGTGTCTCTCTCTGTGCAGGGAAATGTGGAGCTGTGTCTCTCTCTGTGCAGGGAAATGTGGAGCGGGGTCTCTCTCTGTGCAGGGAAATGTGGAGCGGGGTCTCTCTGTGCAGGGAAATGTGGAGCTGTGTCCCTCTCTGTGCAGGGAAATGTGGAGCTGTGTCTCTCTCTGTGCAGGGAAATGTGGAGCTGTGTCTCTCTCTGTGCAGGGAAATGTGGAGCTGTGTCTCTCTCTGTGCAGGGAAATGTGGAGCGGGGTCTCTCTCTCTGTACAGGGAAATGTGGAGCTGTGTCTCTCTCTGTGCAGGGAAATGTGGAGCTGTGTCTCTCTCTGTGCAGGGAAATGTGGAGCGGGGTCTCTCTCTGTGCAGGGAAATGTGGAGCTGTGTCTCTCTCTGTGCAGGGAAATGTGGAGCTGTGTCTCTCTCTCTGTACAGGGAAATGTGGAGCGGGGTCTCTCTCTCTGTACAGGGAAATGTGGAGCTGTGTCTCTCTCTGTGCAGGGAAATGTGGAGCTGTGTCTCTCTCTGTGCAGGGAAATGTGGAGCGGGGTCTCTCTTTGTGCAAGGAAATGTAAAATTGGAGCCTGCCTGATGGAAGGGAACTGTCACTGACTGTGCCAGAAATCAGTCATGCTGCCTGAGGTGAGGTTGGGAGCAGTGAATGAATTAGAACATATATGTGTCATGGGAGCATGAGTCGGCAGCAGAGGAGGAGATCACATCCTTAAATCTCAGCCAGGGTTCATGCTGGGAGTTGTAGTCCTTAACTTTTGGGGATGTGAACCCCTCAGAGCTCAGGATGCGTCTCACACACCACTGCCCCCCCCCCCAACTAGTGAAAGACTACAGGTCCCACTGTCCCAGTTTAAACCCCTAGTGAAGGACTACAGGGCACAACATGAACCTGTGGGATCTAAGGGGACACATCCTTAGGTCTCAGGACTTGTAGTTTGTCAGTAGTTGGGGGGGTCACATCCTTAGAGCTCAGGCATTAATGCTTGGACTTGTAGTCCTTCACTAGTTGCAAAATGGGGGGGGGGCAGGTCTTCAGCTGAGGGATTCTTTTAGGGACTTGCTTGCCACATTGTCCTCCCTGCCCCCCCCCCCACCTTTGTGATCATCAAAAACCTTAGAGAATGTTTTCACGGTCCATCATTTTGCCTTCACCGGGTCTATGGGCCACTTGACTGGACTTGCCCCCCAGGCCTAAGGCTGCCAGTCCTCCCCTGCATACGTCCTATGTCCACAACATGTTAATTATGCTAAATAGCAAGAAAAGTGCCTAAATACACATTTACCAACCAGGGTGTCTGCAGCCGTCCAGGCATGCTGGGAGTTGTACTTTTGCAACAGCTGGAGACACACTTTTTGGGAAATACTAATATCTGATCTTATATCCTAACTTTTAAAATAGTCTAAAATGCATTTACAGATAATGAAATAACAGTGGTGAAATTACTCACACTGATCAACAGCTTTTCATCACTGGATGAAAAGTTACTTCCCACCATCTTCGCTTCGCAGGGGCAGCACAGAAAAGCGATCCAAAAATAGACTGGCAAAACTCCAGGAAATGAGCTCTGTTTTCGCGTGTTGTTCACGTGCATGCGCATGCGCGATGATGAGAATTTCGCAATTATTTCGCAATCGCATTAGCGAAATTTCGCAATATTGTTATTTCGACAAAATATCACGAATATTCGATTTTAGCGAATATTTCTCGAATATTCTTCTATATATTCGTGATATATAACAAAATCGAATATGGCGTATTCCGCACAGGTCAGCAGGAGAGCAGCTACAGCAGCAGCGTTACCGACGAAACTAGCAAGCTGAACAACCACACGTGCAAGGACAACACCTCTGTGTGCCAACATGCCAGGGGCAGTCGCGGTCCTAGCACTAGTACTGGGTCCCCCGGTACGGAGGAGGCGGGCACGTGAGAGGATATACCGCACGCGCATGAGCCTCTTTGGCATGGGGGATGAGGAGGTGTATCGCCTCTTCAGATTCAGCCCTGATGCAATACTTGAACTAACCACAACCCTGCAGGATGACATCACCAGCAAGACACACCGCTCACAAGCAGTGCAGCCACTGGTGAAGGTACTGGCAACACTTCATTTCCTTGCCAGTGGACCATTCCAGCGTACAAGTGGAGTGGTGGCTGGGATGTCACAGTCCTCCATGAGCAGATGTGTGCACCAGGTTGTCCCTGCAATCCTCAGACACATGTCCAACCCGTTCATCAGACCCACCACTGAGGAGCTGCGGCTGAAGGCAATGACAGATTTCTACAGCATTGCCAGATTCCCACGCACTGTGGGGGCCATTGATTGCACACATGTGGCCCTACAGCCCCCCAGTGCCACAGAGCACATATACCGCAATCGGAAGCATTGGCATTCCATCAACGTACAGGTGATAGCTGATGCCCAACGCCTCATATGGCACGTCCGTGCCAAACACCCCGGATCCAGCCATGACAGCTTCATATACAATCAGAGCCCCATCCCAATGGAATTCGAACAGAACATGTATGGGGACAGCTGGCTGGTTGGTGAGTGACATGGGTGGCAGGCATGACTGTCCCCCCCCCATGATGCTGACATCACAAGGGCCACATGCATGACTAACATCCTCCTGTCTTTTCCCTTACAGGTGACTCTGCATATGCACTGGGACCCCATCTCATGACTCCTTTCCGATACCCCCAAACCAGAGGAGAGAGAAAATACAATGAAGCACACATCAAAACCCGTGCAGTGGTGGAGCAAACATTTGGGCTCTTGAAGTCCCGTTTCCGCTTGCCTGGATAAGTCTGGGGGGGTCTTATTGTATTCCCCTACCTTTGTGTGTCAGATCATCGGTGCATGTTGCATTCTGCACAACTTTGCCATGAGAAAAGGCCTGCAGATTGACATACGTGATGACCTGACCCCCCAACCAGACAGCCCCCCCCTGCCAGAGGAGACCCATTCAGCTGATGGAAGAGCAGTCAGGAGGGTCCTTGCCGTAGGACAATGTACGCATGCACACCACTGATGTCCCTAGATCACACACACCACATCCACATCACATTGGATTAGCCCAAGTCCAACATGTAGGACTTGGGAGCAGCAACGCCAGCGTCAAGGCCTCAATGATGTCGCTGTCCATTCATACACCTTTCACACGTCATTCACACAGCCGTGGGGATAACTTCTACAACCACGGCCGAGGGTGACACCCCTTACTGGCAGGAGTGCCACCCCCTCACATTCACACACCATTCACACTGCAACGTGTGCAGTATCAATAAAAAAAATCTCATATCCTGAGCATTAAGAACAAATAAAATAAAAATCTCATGTCCTGAACATTAAGAACAAATAAAATAAAAATCTCATGTCCTGAGATTAAAAAACAAATAAAATAAAAATCTCATATCCGGAGCATTAAGAAAAAAAAAATCATCTGGGATGCCGGGGGCTCCTTCTGGTAGCCCCTTTCTGGCTCCTCAGCTGCCTGGATGGAGTGGGTGGGGGTGGGGGTGGGGGGGCATCTGGAGGTGGCTGATCCCCGGGTGGGCCACTCCTGGCAGGTGTGGCCTGCATGCCCTCCAAGGCCATGGCTATCCGGCCGAGGTAACAGTTTGTCTGGGCCTGCATCCTGAGCTGCTGGGCCTGCATCCTGAGCTGCCGGGTGACCTGGTATTGTTGGGCCCGCCGACTCTGCCTCCCCTGGTCCCGGATGGCAGCAGTGTTTGCCTGGACGGCTGCAGTGAGGTGCCTTATATCACCCTGCACCTCCCCCAGACTGGTCACCACTGCAGCGCAGTTGCAGCTGGCATCCTGTACTGCATTGGATATCTGGGCCACGGAGCACAGGTTGTCAGCCACTCTGTCCAGGTGCCCAACTATGTTCCCCATTTGCTGGGTCTGCCTGGCGTGATCCCTCGCCACCTGGTCCTGGACCAGATCAGACACCCCCCTGGTCTTAAGGGTGGCCTTCCTGGGGCCAGGAGATGGTTGTCCCCGGGGGGATGGAGTCGCCCTTGAGGGGCTTCCTAGGATGGGGGAGGGTATTACAGAGGGCCCTGCAGAAGAGGAGGACTCCTCCAAAAATAAAATAATGTCCTGCTCTGCCACAACAGGCTGCTCCTCAACCACCTCTGCAGATGAGGTGTGGGCACTCTCCTCCTCCACCTCGGTCTCTTCACCACCCAGGGGCTCGGGCACAGGATGCCGTTGGGGGGATGGGGTGGACTGGCCGCCAACAGATGATGGCCCAGCTCCGTCATCTGTGGATGACACAAAGCAGGCACATGTTGGGTGGTCCCACACACTTGGCACATGTACCCTCCCCCCCACATGCAACACACCAAAAAGGGGGTAAAAATCACTTACCTGTCCTGGAGCCTTCCTCCATGGAGTCATATCCAGGGACCCCCTCCAACTGCTCCCTGTCCAGGCAGCGGGCGACCACCTCCTCCTCCGTGGTCAGGCTGACCGCACATGGGGGTCCACCACCCGTGCCCCTCTCATGCCTCCTGATGGTGGCCACCTTGCCACGGACCTTGCGCCGCAGGTCATTTTTTTTTTTTTGTATATCGCCAGCAGTCCGGGTGGAGTACCCCAAAACATTCACCTTGCCAGCAATGGTCTCCAGGATGGCTTGCTTCCTATCCCGGCTGGTCTTCCGATTTTTTTTGCCGTGGAGGAAGTCATTAAAAGTCTCCAAAGCGGAGATTATAACAGAGACCTCCTGTGAATTGAAATTAAGGTTCCTCCTCTCTTTGGGGGGAGCCATCTCTTTGCAAAAGTAACTTCCCTGGGGTGGGGGGAAACGGAAATACTTTTGCGCCGGAATGGCGCTTCCGCTAGCGCTTTTAAACGCACAACGGAACACATTGCGCTGACGTTTACCGTGAAGTGGTGCCGACGGAAGTTGTGAGCATGCGCACAGGGGGCCGAGTGAAGCCTCACTCACTGCGCATGCTTCGTGGATGATGCGCTGAACGTAAGCCTATGCGCTGGGCTCCGCCCATCATTTACATATGATCACACCCACTTTCACTTGCGTCGGGTTACGCCAGCGCATTTCCGTTACTCCGGCGCAAAGTAACGGACAGGCGCTTGGTTAATACTGTACTTCACTCGCTAGTTTGCGTCAGCGCAGCGTATATGTGATACGCTGGCGAAAATATGCGCGCATCTACCTGAATCTGGCCCATAGACTTTCCCAGTAAACTCAACGACCAATCAGGCTCTACTGCAGGTCTTGACATCATTAATCTTTCAGATTATGTACTGTCACCTGATGAAGAGACCCTTCTGGCTAAGGGCCTTACGTTCTGTCCAGAGGCACACTTGGATACATTCGAGATGATAAAAGATATTCTTAAGTCTGTATTCCACAGTGCGCATGCACGAGGCACCGAGGACGGTCATGATCTGATCGTGCTCCGCTCCACCCCGGCCCCTACAAGCTATCTTTGAAAAAAGGGGACAGACCTAATAGGTGGAGAGAATTAGCTGCACACCCCGATATGATAAATAAAGAAATGGTCCCAATGGGGCTTTAAAACAGCTGGTGTGAAGTAAAGTGGCAATGCAACGTCTATGGTAAAAACGTTTTATTACAAAAGTGATTGAATGACATAAAATTTGGGGTATACAAGGAATGAGTTGCGGCAGAGTAACAGAAATTAAAATAACCATAACATTTCCAGGTAAACAGTAAAATACATAGCCTGAATAGTGGCAGGCAGGTGTATAAAACTAACGCGTTTCGACCATTCGGTCTTCTTCAGAGGGTTGTGGCTGAAAGAGATTTAATTGTATAAATAGGTGTATACAAAAAATATTTTTATCTGTGTCCTCCCTATGGAGTCTATCCCCTTATAAAGGGGGGAGGGGGTACAAAAACTCCCAAATCCACAGGGAAAAATATGGGCACGGAGAACAACATAAGTATGGTTGGTTTAAGGAAGAAAGGCTTTCCTTCTCCTTCCCAAAGTAATCAAAAAAGTCATCATCATCAGCAGCATATATTTACCCAGAAATGGAGTTATGAAACGTCCAGGTTGGGGTCCGATGCGACAGTGGGATGCAGAGGTCCGAAGCTGACGATACTCCCGGTCAGTCCCCCAATATCGCCTGGTCCTCAAAGTGACCATCCAAGAGTGGCCCTCAGCCACTTACGGAGAAGCACCAGACAAAAATGATAGCACCCGGGTAGGCCCGAGGGATGGGGAAGAGAGGAATTGAGAAGGTAGGAAAGAAAAATCCTAAAAGTAAGTAAAGTAATTAATATCAAAGGAGGCCAATTCGTTGGATATAATTTAGTAGAAATCTTCAAAGGGTGAAACGATGGGGGTCCAGGGAATGAGGGTAAGGTGGAGGCAAACAGAGGTGGGTAGGGTTTAGAGGGGGTGTGGTAAAAGTGAGGGGAGTGGGGGGGAACGGGAAAAGGTGGAAACGGGAAAGGGGAATGGGCTGGGAAAGAAAAGGGAAGAGGAAGATGAGGGGACCAAAGCATGTGTGTGAAAGGAAAAAGGGGGAGGGAAGGGGGAGGATGATGGGGAATAAGGAATACGTGAAGGTGATGAATGTGTGAAGGGGGAAGAGTGTGAATAGGGAGGGGAAAAGGGGATAGACGAAAGAGAAAGGAGAGGGAGGCTGAAAAATTATGTGTGGAGAAAAAGTATGGAGAAAAAATATGTGGGGGAACCGTGATTGTTGTGTGAAAGGGGAAGTGGTGAAAAGCAAAGGATAAGGTAAAAGAGTGATGATGAGGGTGTAGGGGGGTGAATGGGAGGAGTGAGTGCGAATAGGGAGAAGGGATTGGGAAGGGAAATGGAAAACGAGGGGAGAATGAAAAATAGAACATTAAGTGGATATAGGTGTAGGATGGGAATGGAGAATAAAATAAACAAGAAGGAAAGTGAGGAGGTGCAAAAAAGTGAAAAATGAGGAACAGGAAAGGGGGGAGGGGAGGGGGGGTGTTTTGTAGGAAAAAACAGGGGGTAATGGAGTAGAGGAAAGGCTGGGAAGTGAGGAGTGGGGAACGATGGGGGTGAGGTGAAGTGTGAATGAGAAGATGATAGGTGAGAAATGGGAAGTGACAAAACAGGGGTCTACTGTGAATAAGGGAGTAGGGGAAGGGATAGAGGGGAAAAGAAAAGGAGAAAAAAAATGGAAAAAGAAAAAGAAATAGGAATGAGGGGTGTGTGGGGAATGCAGAGAGTGGTGAAAATCGTGGTGGGAGTGAGCAAAAGATGTGGAAGGAAACTAGGGGAATGGAATGGCGAAGTGCCAGTGAAAAAGGACAGAAGGAAGGAAGAAAGGGAGGACCAAAATAGGAGGGAAGTGAAGGGTGACTGAAATCCAGGGTGGATGACAATTGGAAGTGCTGAGGGAAGTTGTGTTGTGAAAGGGCTGGGTAAGACAAACCGGGGTTACCTCCAATATTTCCACCTTTACAATGATGTTGAAGGTGAGATGCTATCTGTATATAGAGAGAGTGTTGGTAATGAGAACATTTGAAGAAAAAAGGGGGGTAAATTTACCAATTGGCTAAAAAAGGGTAGGTAATGTAGGTAAAGTAGCTTACCAACTCACTGGACACTGTCACTCATGGAGATGCCGCATGCTTCTCTGAGTGCCTGCGATCGGATGCGGAAATAAATGCCGCTCGCGGTCCCAGGATTGGTCCAGCTAATCCCACGTGTTGTGGGAGGGGACGAGGTATGTCTCCCTTGTCTCACCTGGTGCCCTGCCAGTGCCTTACAGTTGTCGCGGTGGTTCTTCCGGCGTGGGCGAGGTTCGGACGAAGCCGACACTGCCGTCGCTTCCGCATGACGCATCACAACGTGCAATGTCGCTGCGGGTGCCGAGCGCCGCCAGCAGGGAGGGATTCGCATCCACTCGGGCAGCAGCGCCGCCCTGTGGATACTACACACATTGCGCCGAGGACGCGTGTATCTCCCGCCCTGCTGGGAAGTGAAAGGGGGAGAACTCAAGGACAGAAACAAGGAGAAGGCGGCCAGGGGGTGGAGGGGGAGATAGCAGCTCGAAGGACCCACATCACACAACGCACCAGAGACTCCACTGGAAAAGAGGACATAACAAAAATATGGCATAGGTTAATAAATGTTTAATTAAATCATATCGCAGCAGATTAATTCCTTGCATCCAGCTATGACAAGTATAGTCATATTCACCAATCGTGATATATTCGTTTATGTCAAAAAAGATAATAATTATAGCATCACACAACAACAACATAGTATTGGTCTAAAAAGGCATGTATAGATACTTGAACAATGATAGATATCTATGATTCCAATGAGCATGGATCAAGTTAAGAAAAGCGTGTCTGCGTCTTATTGGAGGAAAAGGGGGAGTACCCGCCCATCCACAAACAGCAATGAAAATTAGTACATTATTTCTATTCAGTGTGGAGGCAAATATGTCATAGATTTAGACAATGGGGGGCATAAAGAGGGAAAGACTTTACAGTTGATGTGTGTACTATTGTGTTATTCCTGAGACGAAGCCTTTAAGGAATGGAGCAAAGGAGCAGGATTCGTTTAAACCGGGATGCATAGTGGCCCGTGTCTTAAAGATCCATCTTTGCTCTTGCTGTAAGAGTATTGTGTTCCAATCGCCGCCTCTATTGGGGATATGGATCCGATAGAGGGCGGCGAAGGATACTTTGGGTACAGTATAGTGATGTTGTAGTGCTGCGTGTCTTCCAATCGTGAGGTGGAGATTTCCAATTTCCATGCTATATGCATGTTTGGAAATTCTCCGCCAGAATTCTTGCTTAGTCTTTCCCACATAGTAGGCCCCGCATTCACATTCCATATAATATACCACACCTTTGGTTTGGCAGTTGGTAAAGTGTAGTGGTTTCAATGTGTTACCGTTTGGTAATGGGAAGGTCTTCTCTCTCCTCATAAGTGGGCAGTAGGAGCAGTGTCCACAGGGGAAAGTGCCAAACATTGTACAATGAGCTCCTCTCATGGGGGCATTGGTGTATTCACTCTTGACCAGTCGATCTTTGATCGATGTGGCCCTTTTATAGGTGATAGATGGATACTCAGGTATAAAATTGTTCAGCCGTGGGTCATCTGTTAAGATGCTCCAATTGTTTTGAAGGATCTGTCTAATCTCCTTGTATTGTCGTGAAAAACCTAGAATTATCCTGGTGGTCTGAGGATTGGAATTTAAAGAGGATTTTTTAGAATATAGTAATGCTTGTCTAGAATTTGTATTGGCTTTGTTGAAAGCTTTGCGTAGACAGGAGTAGCTGTAGCCTCTTGCAGAAAGTCTATCTCGAAGTCTTTCAGCTTCTTCAAGATAAAGAGTGTTGTTGGAACAGTTGCGACGGAGGCGCAGATACTGTCCATAAGGAACTATTCGCGTGTAGGGCCGTGTTTCCCGCTGTACTTTTGCGGAACAGGGTACTACATAGTTGACCTTGAGGGCCCACAAATATTTTTACATCCAGGAAGGTGATAGTATATTTGTCGTAACTCATGGTAAATTTTAGATTGTATTGGTTACAGTTTAGACAATTGAAGAATTCCAGCAAGGAACTTTCAGGTCCCTCCCAGATGACCAGGACGTCGTCGATGTACCTGCACCACAGTTTAATGTGGCGCAGGTAGCCGACGAGACTCCCGTCATCTGGGAGGGAGAGCTCCCACTCCCCCAGGTACAAATTGGCGTAGGATGGGGCACAACATGTCCCCATCGCTACGCCCTGCACCTGGAGGAAGTGGGAGCCATTGAAACAAAAGTAGTTGTGAAAAAGTATATACCGTAGGGAGTCCATCAAGAACTCATCAAGGGTATGGTCATGTAACTGACCTTTAGTTAGACATCGTCGTATGGTCTCTAGACCCTTGATGTGGGGTATACTACTGTATAGAGCCTCCACATCAATGGCAACTAGTAAAGAGTTGTCAGAGATGGTAGTGTGGTCAATGATTTTTAATAAATGGATGGTATCCTTTATGAAAGAGGGTAGAGCATTAACATACGGTTGAAGATATGTATCGACTAGGCGGCTTAAGTTTTCGGAAATGGAACCATCTCCGGAAACAATAGGCCGTCCTGGTGGGGGGTTGAGTTCTTTGTGTATTTTCGGAAGACTATAGAAGGTTGCCGTTTTCGGGTATTGAGTATGAATAAATTCGTATGTGTTACGGGGAATGGTTTGAGAGGTAAAGGCTTGATCAACAAGGGTATAAAAGTCTATATGATATTGTCGAATGAGATTCACAGAGATAGATTTATACCAGTCCTTGTTCGCGAGGATATTCATACACATGTTGACATAGTCGGTGTTGTCCATCAGGACAACATTGCCTCCTTTATCCGATGGCTTGACCGTAAGTGTGGTGTTGGCAGATAGAGCAGTCAATGCTTTATTCTCATCAGGTGCTAGGTTCTGTGGAGTGCGTCTGTCACATGGGAGTTTACACAGATCTCTGATCATTTGTTTGACAAAAAAGGATACATTTGGGTTGGAGTTTAAAGGTGGGAAGGTCTGAGAGGGTTTCTTAAACCTAGGAATGGAATCAATTGGGGGCTTATCTACATCAGTAAGTAGAGCCTCTAAATCAATTGAGTCAATAAGATCAATGTAGTGACTTTCCCAATAAAGGAGAGTCAGGTCTTGAAGGGCTTTAAATTCCCGCATAGTGTATCCCGACCAATCGGTCGTATCAATTTCAGTATTGGTTTTAGAGTGTATAGATTTCAAGAGTAGTTTTCTAGCAAATAAGTGTACGTCAGTGATGACTTCAAACAAGTCAAAGTTCTCCTCTGGGCAAAAGGTTAGTCCACGACCAAGCACCTGAGTTTCGGCCTTTGTAAGTAAGTGAGAAGAAAGATTGACCACACTTAGCTGGTTTGGGGTAGGCGTACTACAAATGGGTCTAAGCCCTTCCCGCTCCTGGTCGGTAGAGGGGAGCCAGGACCCCGGGGGGGATTAAAAGATTTTTGGGCAATGGGTTTTTGAGAGGTATTTGGAGTACTGTTGGTACTAACTATCCTTTCAGGTGGGAGATCTGAGTCATTCCCACCCGATTGTTGCTGGTATTCTTGTGATTCCCGAGTATTAGTGGCCTCTCTATTTCCCCTCATGTCAGCATTCTCCGTAGAGCGTTTTTAACTTTTATGTTCACTGGAGCCCCTGCTGGTTCGACCTCTCTTGTTTCTGCCTCTACTATCCTGTGTAGGGTGTTTGTTGGAACCTTGTGAGGAAAAAACTGAATTCTGGGATTTGTGGGGGCCTTGGGGACCATACTGGTCCCTTTTAGGGGGTCTTCTATTAGTTTGTGTGTTCCATTTATATGCCTTTCCCTCGGAAAAGGCCATCTTATCGCGCCAGTATTTGACCTCCTTTTCCTGAAGGATGCCTCGATTATAGGCCAGCAGGCTGTCTTTTAGGTTAGTTTGTTAGTTCGACAGGGCGTGTTCTTGGTGTGGTAGTAATGCAGTTTCTAAGTTGTTGATGTCCACATCGAGAGCAATAATTTGTTTACTGTACTCGCGTGATAGAATCATCATCATCTCATTGGAGCAATTATTGAGATTCTCCTCCCATTCTGATCTGCAGGCTTGGCCTACCAGATCCGAACTGGGGAAGATCTGAATACGTAGTCCAAAGGGATTGATTTTCTCTTTAATATACCTATCAAAGGTTTTCACATGCCAGTACAATGAAAAAAATTTTCTCTAAGGTTTTGGCTAGTTGGTTGGTAAGTGAAGATATTTGTGTTTCGACTTGGTCGGCCTTTTCAAATGAGGTTTCATAGCCTTGCATAAGGTTGGCCCATCCGTCACCATGGTACATACTCATTTTAGAAATGGTAATCAAATCAGTAGTCACAAAAATCACAAAGGAATCATGAACCTAACCAATGCCAAGCAACTCATGGCTTATCTCCACTAGGTCAGAAGGGAAGGGAGTGTTTTAGCACTCCAAAAAGAATTTGAAAAAAGGGACAGACCTAATAGGTGGAGAGAATTAGCTGCACACCCCGATATGATAAATAAAGAAATGGTCCCAATGGGGCTTTAAAACAGCTGGTGTGAAGTAAAGTGGCAATGCAACGTCTATGGTAAAAACGTTTTATTACAAAAGTGATTGAATGACATAAAATTTGGGGTATACAAGGAATGAGTTGCGGCAGAGTAACAGAAATTAAAATAACCATAACATTTCCAGGTAAACAGTAAAATACATAGCCTGAATAGTGGCAGGCAGGTGTATAATGCTAACGCGTTTCGACCATTCGGTCTTCTTCAGAGGGTTGTGGCTGAAAGAGATTTAATTGTATAAATAGGTGTATACAAAAAATATTGTTATCTGTGTCCTCCCTATGGAGTCTATCCCCTTATAAAGGGGGGAGGGGGTACAAAAACTCCCAAATCCACAGGGAAAAAAAAATTTTTTTAGCCAATTGGTAACTTTACCCCCCTTTTTTCTTCAACTGTTCTCATTACCAACACTCTCTTTATATACAGATAGCATCTCACCTTCAACATCATTGTAAAGGTGGAAATATTGGAGGTAACCCCGGTTTGTCTTACCCAGCCCTTTCACAACACAACTTCCCTCAGCACTTCCAATTGTCATCCACCCTGGATTTTAGTCACCCTTCACTTCCCTCCCATTTTGGTCCTCCCTTTCTTCCTTCCTTCTGTCCTTTTTCACTGGCACTTCGCCATTCCATTCCCCTAGTTTCCTTCCACATCTTTTGCTCACTCCCACCACGATTTTCACCACTCTCTGCATTCCCCACACACCCCTCATTCCTATTTCTTTTTCTTTTTCCATTTTTCTTCTCCTTTTCTTTTCCCCTCTATCCCTTCCCCTACTCCCTTATTCACAGGAGACCCCTGTTTTGTCACTTCCCATTTCTCACCTATCATCTTCTCATTCACACTTCACCTCACCCCCATCGTTCCCCACTCCTCACTTCCCAGCCTTTCCTCTACTCCATTACCCCCTGTTTTTTCCTACAAACCCCCCCCCCCTCCCCTCCCCCCTCCCCTTTCCTGTTCCTCATTTTTCACTTTTTTGCACCTCCTCACTTTCCTTCTTGTTTATTTTATTCTCCATTCCCATCCTACACCTACAGTTATATCCACTTAATGTTCTATCTTTCATTCATTTCATGATGGAGGGGAGTCTGCACTGAGGGAGGGGGGTCTGTATTTAGGGAGGGGGGATATATACTGCGGGAGGGGGGTCTGTACTGACGGAGGACTATAGATAGCCGCATTATCTGCCACCCCCCCTCCCACACACAGGTCCCAGAAGACAGCATTGGACCATTCAGACCGCGTAGCACGACTTGCACATGCTCAGTAGGGAACTAGGAAGTGAAGCCGAAAGGCTTCACTTCCTGATTCCCTTACCAAAGATGGCGGCGGCAGCACCCGAAAGCCAAGAGACATCTCGGGCACGCTGGACAGGTAAGTGTCCTTATTTTAAAAGTCAGCAACTGCTGTCTGGGCCTCTGCTTTAAAGTGAAATTTTCCTCAATGTACAAAGTTAATGGATTAATGGCGTCCTGGACCTTTCCCATACCCTATCCAAGTTACAATCCCCTAATAAATATAAAAACAACAATTCTATTGACTGTTCTCTGACTGCGAGTAACTGTTACAAATGCTGGTTGCTTGGCTGTCGGCTGGAATGCCTCCGGCTTGGCTGCCCACACAGGGTAAACCTTTTAAATCTCAAGGGGGTAGCGCTACGCACATATATAATTGTTTTGTCAATTTCTGAGGTCAGAATGAGTCAGTGGTTCAGAGAATCAGCACTACTGCAGTATTTTATAAATGTAATTTGTTAATTCAGTGGATGTCTTTGTTTTTCAGCAACAAACCTAACTTATAAAACAACAGAGAGCAAAAATAAAGTGAACACGGATCGGGAGCTCAGAACTCATGGCACCGCTAAGCTCCCTGCACAACTTTTTGAAAACCACGAGTCAGAGAGGACAGCACATAGATCTGTGTATTTAAAAATGCACATATAACTCCTGCTTTCCTTTCTAGTTGTATTATCTAAAGCGCTTATTTGAAGATTTCTGCAATAATAAAAAAATGTGGGTTATTCTTGGAATGTTTATACAGTTTTTGTTTTTTTTCAAGCCCCTTTTTAATATAAAATATGTTCCCTTTGCTTTGCGCTTCAGTGTTTGTAAGTAATAAGGAACAACTTATCCAAATGTACTCTGCATCTATTAGGAATGCTGATTTTCTTTTGAATCTGCCAAACAGAACCAGGAAATGAATCTTCTTGTTAACTTAAGGTCTACAGTAAATAGTACAAAATAAACACCACAGGCACTCGTCCTTATGTACAGCAATTATTTTGTTCTTGCTCATTTCTGTGTGAATGTACTTCTAGGCACCGTAACGTTTTCAGCCTTAAGTAGAGTTCTAGCTCCCCCCATTTCCCTGGCAGGCATATACACAATCCCTCATCCTCAGTCTTTTATGTCAAAGATTGTATTCATTTTTCAACGGTAATACAAAGTACAAATACGAACATGCAACAACATTGAGGAACATGCATTAACAAAGCGAATCACATTCACTAAAATATGTCAGGTAACATAACATATGGTAGAGAGCACAGTGGGTTCAAAACACGTTTCGACCTTTCCTCTGACGTGACACCCCGCATGGGAACATTAGTAGCGCATGAGAGGAGAGGTGATATAAAACAGAAATCCACCGTGCGGCGTAGCTGGTCCCTAGTAAAGCTATGATGGTAAGTATTCAAAAAGAGAACAACAGTAAGCAACAGTATATACAACATAGGTACTGTCTTTGTCCAGTCGATCCAGGGCTGCCAGAGTGCCCGAGTTTTGAGAGAGTGACCAGTGCTGGCTGCCGTGATAGTCTCATAACTGAAGTGTAACGTCACTAAGTCTATGACCTGTGCTATGGAAGGGGTCTGATCTGACTTCCAATGGCTTGTTATATTGAGCCTGGCTGCCAGGAGTATGTGTGTAGTTATGTGTCATATAGGATGGGGGATGTCATTGATGGTCAGGTTGAGAATTGCTAGGGCAGATGAAATGGGTACCTTAACGTTGGTCACGTCGGAAATCAACTTGAAAATGCCAGTCCAGTAGTTTTTGATGTCCGGGCATTTCCAAAAAATATGCAGTAGGTTCCCTTTGGCGATTTTACACCTCCAACAAGTGTTGGAATTGGTAGTGCTAAAGGATGCCAATTTTGTGGGAGTGAGATACCATCTAAGGGAGATTTTCTGAGTTAGTTCCCAGAGGGCTGAGGATTTGGTGGCCTTGTAGGCTGATTTAAAGGCACAGTGCCATTGGTTTTCCGTAAAAGTGTATGAGAGGTCAGATTCCCATTTGAGATGAGGAGTCAGTTTGGAGAAGGTGGATTTGTTGTGGAGAGCGTTGTAAAAGTGAGAGATGCCCTTGATCTTAGAATTAGGGTCAGTGAGATAGTCCCACGTTTTAGGAGGAATGCAGTAAAGAGGAAGGGGTATAGTGTTTTAGCAGTGGCGTATTCTTAGATAGGTAAAATGTTCAGAGTCTGGGAGGTCATAATCAGTTTGTAGCTGAGGGAAAGGTTTGGGACGGCCATTGTGCAGTAAGTTGTGCAGGTGGTGGACCCCTTTAAGGGACCACCTTGTCAGTGGTAAGTCAGGTGAGAGGAAATGAAGGGATTCCAAGGGAATTGGAGGATGAGATGAGACAGGGTAAGAAGCAAGCAGGGAAACCAGTCTTCCCCACGCTTGAGCTGATGCTTTCACAGGTGAAGGCATGGATGGTGGGACTGTGGTGCCTAAGGGGGTGCTTAGTAACCAATACTTCAGGTTGGGTTTAGTGAGTAGTGTTGCTCACGAATATTCGCATTGCGAATATTCGCTACGAATATTGCATATTCGAGTATTCGCCAATAACTCGAATATTGCGGCGAATATTCGCTTTGGCGAATATTCGTATTTTTTCAAATTTATTTTTAAAACAGATCACATCCTAGTGATCTCCATCGACCTCTAAAAGCATTGCTGGTATGATTAGAGAGACACCCTGGGCCGAGTAGCTGATGCGATTCTTTTATGTTGCAACATAAAAGAATCGCATCAGCTACTCGGCCCTTCTTTTGCATCAGAGCCAATCAGAATAACTCGAATATTCGGCAAAAGGAATATTGCGCGATATTCCTTTTGCCGAATATTCGAGTTATTCTGATTGGCTCTGATGCAAAAGAAGGGCGGAGAAGATAATCGCGCAATATTCCTTTTGCCGAATATTCGAGTTATTCTGATTGGCTCTGATGCGCCCTTCTTTTGCATCAGAGCCAATCAGAATAACTCGAATATTCGGCAAACGGCTCTGATGCGCCCTTCTTTTGCATCAGAGCCAATCAGAATAACTCGAATATTCGGCAAAAGGTATATTGCGCGATATTCCTTTTGCCGAATATTCGAGTTATTCTGATTGGCTCTGATGCAAAAGAAGGGCGGAGAAGATAATCGCGCAATAGGAATATTGTGCGATTATCTTCTCCGCCCTTCTTTTGCCCCCTTATTCTCCTTTCTTTTAAGTAGAGTTAGTGTAGAGTTAGTGTTTAGTGCACATTCGTTTAGTAATACAGGAAATGATCTCCGTTTATGAGAATTTCGCAATCATTTTCGCATTAGCGAAATTTCGCAAATATTTTTTTGGATAAAATATCACGAATATTCGATATTAGCGAATATTCACGAATATTCTTCTATATATTCGCGCAATATCGCGAAATCGAATATGGCGTATTCCGCTCAACACTATTAGTGAGAGAGTGGTTTTCCACTTGACCCCAAGTCGGGTTCTTGAGCGGCTGGAACCACCCAGGCAGTTGGGCTAGAATGGCTGCTGTATGATAGTCTCTATTGGTCTATTGACCCCGTGCCCCCCACAAATTTGTGTTTAGTCAGTGTTGAGTGGGCGCACCTGGGTTTCTTCCTGTTCCAAAGATATTTGTTGTATATCGTTTGGAGGGATTGGAAGAAAGAGGCTGATAGTGGAATGGGGAGGGTCCTAAAAAAATATAAAATTTGGGGCAGACAAATCATTTTAAAGGCTGCTAGCCTCCCTGACCAAGAAACGTCATGTTTCGCTATAGATTGCAAGGTCTATTGGATGGTTTGTAGAAGCGGTAGGAAGTTATAGGGGTAGAGATTTTTGAGCGTCCTTGGTAGTTGAATGCCTAAGTCATTGTGTGCCCATGCAAACGGGTGTTGAAGTTGTAGGAGATTTCTAGTTGTGGCGTTAATGTTAATGTCCAGTATGAACGATTAAGTCGTGTTAACTTTGTAGTAGGATACCGAACTGAACCATTGCAATAGTTTTTGTAAGATTTTTGAGGATAAGGATGACGTCATCCGCGAATAGGCTGATTTTGTGGGAATGTGAGCCAATTTGAAGGCCTGAAATGGTGGTGCGGGAGCGGACATGTTCCACCAGGGGTTCCATGAGCATGTTGAAGATTAGTGGGGATAGAGTACACCCCTGGCGTGTGCCATTAGCTATGGAGAAAGGGCAGAAAAGCATGCCCTCAGTGAATACTTGGGCCGTAGGGTTGGTGTACAATGCTAAAATGGCGTTCAGCATTAGGCCTTTAAAACCAAATCTTTGGAGGACAGCTTCAAGGTATGTCCAATGAACCCTGTCGAGCGCCTTCTCTGCGTCCAAAGAAAGGAGCAGAGAAGGCGTTCCGATGGATTCCGCGTGGTAAACAGGTTAAGCATCCTCCTAGTGGCATCGGATGCCTGCCTGCCTTTTGTAAATCCCGTTTGGTCTTTGTTTATAAGTTCGGGCATAATTTCTATCAATCGTGTGGCTATGGTCTTGGCATATATTTTGAGGTCAAAATTAAGTAGAGAGATCGGGCGGAAGTTTTGAGGGACGTTTGGATCCTTCCCTGGCTTCGGTAAGGTTATGATCAATGCTTTTAAATACTCATTCGGAAAAGAGGAAGAAGAAGCAGCGTTATTGAACACTTCAGTAAGATAAGGTGCTAATTCGGAGGAGAACTGTTTGTAGTATTCTCCTGTTAGGCCATCTGGGCCAGGTGTTTTTACCACTAGGCAGGGAGTCGATTGCTCTACTAACTTCTTGTATAGTGAGTGCTGAATGCGTCAGCTATGTCCTGGGGGTTCGTCAGGGAAAGGTTTTTTAGGGGGTGGAAGAGTTGGTGGATCTTAGTTTTGGAACGCCTGCCTTTTATGCGTTGTGCCAGATTCTTCCCTGCTTTGTTAGAAGTGGAGTACGATGTCGCTTTGAGTTTCCTCTGAAGGAATTCATAGGAGTGGAGAAGCAGGGTTTTGAGTTCCTGTCTAAGGGATATCAGGAGTTTCAACTGTGAGTCCGTAGGGTTTGTCTTGTGAGATGCTTCTAATGTCGATATCTGAGCAGTCAGGTCATCTACACGTTGTGTCCTCTCTCTTTTAAGGCGTGAGCTCAGTGTTATTAATCTTCCTCTCATGTACGCTTTGTGAGCGCTCCACACCACTGCAGGGTCAGACACGGAGCCATTGTTTAATTTAAAAAAGTCAATGATCTGTTCACGGATCGCTGGCATGTGTTTGTCGCTTTGGAGCAAGTTAATTGTTAGCTCGCCAGAGGAATGTGTTTCGTTGCATGTTAGAATCTTCAATTAGAATCGAAATAGGGGCGTGGTCTGACCATGTCGTGGTGTGGATCTTGGACATGCACAACTTTTGCAAAATCCATTTATCAGACAAGAATAAGTCTATTCTAGAATACGTGCGGTGTCCAAAAGGATGTCCAGAACCAGGTTAAAGTCCCCGCACAAAATCAGGTTGGCTTTTTTTAAACAGATTTGATGGTGGCAAGCACCCTGCGTAGGAACTTCAATTGGCGTGTGTTTGGGGTGTAGACATTCACAAGGGTGTAGGAGACTCGATTAATGGTGAAAACCAAAATTAAAAAACGACCGGCGGGATCTGCAATAGAGTTTAACAAGTGGAAATCCAATGAGTCTTTAAGTGCGACCATGACACCTCTAGACTTGGTGGAGTGGGGGGCATGGAACATGTGTGGGAACTGTCGGTGAGAGCAGAGGTGAAGATCTGACGGTAGCAAGTGTGTTTCCTGAATACATAAAATGTCACTGTGGAGAGTCATAGCGGTCCTCCACATTGAGTGGCGTTTGGCCGGGTGGTTTAGGCCATTCACATTTAGTGATAGGATCGAGAACGGCATCTTGTATTTGATAGGTTAGTGTGTGGTGTAAGATAGCACTTACAGTTTGATGATGGAGGTCGAATCTGGCAGGGTCCTGGAGGTAAAATCAGTAACGACGGAGGTGCAGTCCAGAAACCTAGGATCGAGTGAAGCAACGGCTGTAAGTAGAGCAGTATGTCAGGTATAGCTATAGCAAAAAAAAAAGAAAGAAAAAAGCAAAAAAGACAATAAACGAGTGGAGGAGGTGACAACTCTTCTATAGCCTCCAATTGGGGATATTTGAACAGTCAGCAATTCAGGAGAGTAAGAGAATCAAAGGTGACAAGTGTCAGAGCTCAGGGGAGCTGCAGTGACGTTATTTGGCCGCCTTTAGTAGTGGTGTATGCATCTCTCAGGTGTGGCCGGAGTCCAGGCTTCCGTGAGGAGCCGATGCCCTCTTCTCAGGCTGAGCGGCCTGGGGTGGTTCGACAAGGATCCCCCAAGTGTGGAGGAGACGCAGGCCTTTAGTTAGCTCATTGATCGTGTGGGTCTGACAGTTTCTTACAATAAGGAGAGTGGCCGGATATCTCCACTTATACTGCACTTTGTGGTTCTGAAGACCTTTAGTGATCAGGCTTAGCTGTCTGCAGAGCTGGAGGGTGTATTTGAAGAGATCTGGATAAACTTGTATTCCAGTTAAAGGTGCAGGCAAGGGTGATTTGGCTTTGACTCCCATCAGCAATCTTTCCTTAATGTGGTAGAAGTGAATCCTCATCAGGACATCTCTTGGCACTGAAGCCGCCAGATGGGATGGTTTGGCTATTCTATGGATCCTATCAATGACCACCTCCTGTGGGGATGCCTCGGGCACAATAAGGCGTATCAATTCCACGGCATAACATGGCAGGTTCGCAGGTGCAATATTTTCAGACACTCCTCTTAGCTTAACGTTATTTCTGCGGGACCTGTCTTCTAAATCGGCCAGCTTGGCGCGCATCCATGACTGTTCATCTTTAAGATCCCCATAACAATCAATGACCTCATTTACTTTGGCTGTGCAGTCAGCGAGACCATTCTCAACTGTGTCTACTCTAGCATCTAGGGCCTGCACATCTGAAGTGATCTTTGTAAAGAGAGAGGAAAGGTCAGTCATGAGTGAGGTCTGCAGGGACAGTAACATGTCCTTTAGAGTAGTGTCTAGTACTAGTTGGCCTGATGTGGGGAAGGAGGCCATGGAGGAGTTTAGGGTCTTGCTGGAGAGAAGGGAGCCAAAAGCCTGGGCCTCAATTTGCTGCCGCGGCGTCTCCTGTGGCAGCGCATCCAGTCTCATGTTAGACTTTGCAGGGCTGGAGGGGAGCATATCACCCTCCTGTAGGTCAGGAAGCTGGTCTGAGGTACCTGCATAGTGACGCTCCTCCGATCCGTCGTCCGGGATATCCGTATAGGAGGCGCGCTGCGTGGCCTGGTCAGCGCCATCTTGTGAGACACTATGCCTCCCCACCGGCTTGTAGGCAAATTCAGTCAATTTAAGAGGCTGATGCTCCGTGTTTCTCTTCCTGGAGGAGCTCATCATGACCTCCGGTGTCCCTGGAGCAGGGATAGCCGAGGATGGAGTCGGATGTGCGGCCAGCGTTATAAATTATGTAAAACAGGGGGGGTGCAATCAGCGCAAAAATATAAAGATCAGAAAAAAAATAAAAATAATAAGTGTAAAAATGAAAAATACTCAAAGAGTGAATTTCATATGGATGCAAGCTGAACACCAAAAGAACAATCACAAAATTCCTGAAGTAAATATATCAAACAGAGCAGTGCAGCGCAAACCTAAATAGCATAATATTAATATTAAAACGAATATGCTCATACCAGTGAAGACATAGTTGAATTAATAACAGTGAAAAAATAAAATAAAATAAAATAAAAAGAAAGTCCACATTTGCAAAGTGCAAACAAATCCTGTGATCGAAACAGTCAGAGTATCTCCACCATGTGACTTGGAAAACCTATATTTCAAATATTTCAAACGTGATCCCTTCACCAGTAAAGATGGGTACTCTCACCTCACACCAAGACCCTTGTTTTACCAAAGGTCTAAAACGCTTAGAACAAATGGCAGGAAATCCAGATGGCTCAAAGATGTGCAATTGTCAGCTGAAGGACCCGGAGATATGCAAGTATCCTCAGTGGCACCAACGAATCAATATGCAAAAGAAAAAAGGCCAGATCTAAGAGCTTCCATATAAACCAGGTCTCTTTAATGAGTAAAAAATGTGCAGGGTACTCACATTCAAGTAGAAAATACAGGCATAAAACACCATATCAGGCAGCTCAAATGAAAATGTGGGACATCAAGGAGTGACATGGGATGGTTCTCTTCATCTCATCATACTCTTCATCGCCATCTTGTGGACAAAAAAGAGAATCGGAAAATAAACTAACATCACTCTATGAAGTCCCACAAGTTCTTACAAAAAAATAATGACACAATGATAATTACATAATATTACATATAATATACCACTGCTTGATTAAAATTACTAATTAGTCCTCAAACTAAACATATGCTATAAAAAATAAAAAATTATTAATTAATAATCGAAATATTAAAAATATAAAATAAAATATAAAAAACATTAATATTAAAATAATCTGAAAATTAATATTTCTTAATGATCCCGTGGGTGATGCCAAAGTCCCATCACAGAAACAACACATATAGGACCCCCACTAATATACCATTAGAATAATCACAAAATCAATCTAAGGTAATATCAATCTAAAAAAACACCTATAGTAAGAAAAAAGGGGGGGGGGCCTGAATTATATGTAGCTAATTATTTGCAATAAAACAATTCAAATCAAAATCAACATTGAGGCCCTCCGGAGAAAGTACACGAGCCTCGTATATCCAGAAGGATTCCCTCTGGCTGATTCGTCTAATATAATTCCCTCCTCTCCAGTGCTTATCCACTCTTTCTAAACCCCAGAATTTGAGACATTTAGGATCCTTGTTATGGTATTTCCTAAAATGTCTAGATACACTGTGAGTACGTAGCCCACGTTTGATATTATTGACATGTTCTCCTATCCTGACAGCCATAGTGCGAGAGGTGCGGCCTATATACTGTAATCCACAGTCGCATTCGAGCATGTAGACCACACCCTCAGTGT
The DNA here is from genome assembly GCA_029574335.1 of Rana kukunoris. NCBI lineage: Eukaryota > Metazoa > Chordata > Amphibia > Anura > Ranidae > Rana > Rana kukunoris. The sequence continues at coordinate 148,911,671 of CM056055.1, forward strand.
TACAGGTGATTAAATTCTTGATGTTATACGATTTCTTGGTAGAAAATGAGGTAAAATCTTTCCGTTTTTTAGTGTTATATTTGCACTGTTTACAGGGTTGACAGCGGCCACATGCGTAGAAGCCGGATAGGAACGAGAAAATAGTGTTCTCTTTAAAAATGGGTGGGTCTATGGCTCCTGGCGCCACAATATCCCTCAGTGTAGGCGCCTTCCTATAAATAAAGAGAGGGCGAGGGGGGAGGACAGGTCCTAAGACCTTATCATTCTTTAGCACATCCCAATGTTTTTTAACTATTTTCTCGAATTGGCGATGCTGAATGTTGTAATCCAGGATGATCTTAAACATCGATTGACTATCTTCTTCCGTTTTTTTGGAATCAGCAACAAGTTCTGCTCGATTAAGAGTGCCTACTCGAGACATTTCATTTTCAATGGAATCTTTACTATATCCCTTTTGTTCGAACCTTTTTGCTAGGATTTTAGATTGTTCGAAAAAATCGTTATCAGAGGTACAATTACGTCTTAGACGAATAAACTGACCCCTGGGGATGTTGCAAAGCCAGTTGCGATGGTGGCAACTATCTAGAGGGATATAACCATTCCTGTCAAAAGGTTTAAAATGATTGCGAGTATGTAAGAAAGTGCCTTGTTTATAGATCTCTAAATCGAGGAACACGATCTTTTCAGTGTGAATATTCCACGTTAAGGAGATATTTTTGATGTTGTTATTCAGCTTGGACATAAATGTCTCTAAGCTGGACAAATCACCCTCCCAAATCATGACGAGATCGTCAATATAACGTTTGTAGCATCTTAACTGGTAGGGAGGGTCATTAAAAATGCTCTCCTCCTCCCATAATGCCATGAACAAATTGGCGACGCTGGGGGCAAATTTTGCCCCCATTGCGACGCCATTTGTTTGAAGAAAAAAACCTTTATTATACCAAAAATAATTTTTGGTCAAACAAAACTCGAGACATTGCAAAAGAAATTTCCGATGTTTAGCGGATAGATTGGATTGGGATAAACCCCATTTAACCGCTGCAACAGCGTCGGCATGCCCTATGATAGTGTAAAGGGAGCTGACATCAGCTGTAATAAGTAGACTATCAGGGGTACAAGATAAAGACTCCAAAATCTGTATACATTGTTTTGTATCTCTCAGGTAAGACCTAGTTTGACACACTATAGGTTTTAGAAAGAAATCGATATATTGGCCCAATCTCGATGAAACAGATTCTATCCCGTTAACGATGGGTCTTCCAGGTGGATGGGTTGAATTTTTATGCACTTTAGGCAGGAAGTAAATAATAGGTGTTCTACATGCCCTAGGGTCAAGGTAAACAGCCTCTTTTTTAGAGAGGATATTGCGTTTGAGACCCTTTTTAACCAAATTGGTTAAATCTTTTTTGTACTGAAAGATAGGGTCACTTTTCAAAAGTTTGTAAGTGTTGTTATCACTGAGTAAACGATTCATCTCTTCTTTATAGTATTCCTTAGACATCACCACAAGGCCTCCTCCCTTGTCTGAGGGGCGTATGATGACATCTTTCTTGGATTCCAATGATGCTATACCATTTTTAACCAAGGATGGATCGTTTACTTTTCTAACCTTCAATTGGTCTAGATCATTTAGAACCATATTTTTGAACACATCAATGTGTTTAGTGTCTAAATTAGAAGGATTAAACACACTTTTGGTTCTGAGGTTAGAGTGGGATCCAATGGGTATAAGAGAAGACCTTTCGGCCGGTTTGGACAAAAAGTATTTCTTGATATTAAGGGTCCTGACGAACTTGGAGATGTTGACATACGTTTGAAACTTATTAAAGTTCCTAACGGGGGCAAATTTGAGGCCCTTGTCAAGAATGCGTAATTCATCATCATTGAGGATAGTCCCACTGATATTAAATATACCAGTGCCTAGTGGGACTTGATCCTTTTTGATTGTTCGTCTACCGGCCCGTTTCCCTCTCTTTCCCTTCTTTTGGCCCCCTTGTTTCCAGTTGGGGTACCTGAGTGTGGGCCCCAACTGAGTGTTGGTTTTCCAAGTCACATGGTGGAGATACTCTGACTGTTTCGATCACAGGATTTGTTTGCACTTTGCAAATGTGGACTTTCTTTTTATTTTATTTTATTTTATTTTTTCACTGTTATTAATTCAACTATGTCTTCACTGGTATGAGCATATTCATTTTAATATTAATATTATGCTATTTAGGTTTGCGCTGCACTGCTCTGTTTGATATATTTACTTCAGGAATTTTGTGATTGTTCTTTTGGTGTTCAGCTTGCATCCATATGAAATTCACTCTTTGAGTATTTTTCATTTTTACACTTATTATTTTTATTTTTTTCTGATCTTTATATTTTTGCGCTGATTGCACCCCCCCTGTTTTACATATTTTGCACTTATTTCGCTTATTGCTTTTAGCAGCATTAATGGAGGTATTCCAATTTTTGGAAACCCGAGAGATCAAACTCAGTGAGGTTTTTTCTAACTCTGCCCCTACAGCCTGTCCAGACGATATTTCATCTCTCTTTGAGAAACTAGGCTTTCTTTTTGAGAAGAAGATCAAAGCTTGGTGGGACGTCACGACTTTTGAGCAATATATCCGTGATGGATTTGTTCCGAGACGTCTAAGATGGGACGTCCCACCTAGTGATGGCCTTAATGATGATGAGTCTCTACAGGAATGGTATGATTTCTTTAATAAGAAGGGCTTAGAACTTATGGAATTCCTTCTTCGAAGGAAACAGAGAAAAATGAAAACCATAGAGCATCAAATCTCTGATATAAAATCTAAAATGGAGTTACATAAAAACCACTCTGAATTTCCCAAATTATCAGGTGAATTAAAAAACAAACTGATTAAATGGGATCACGACACTCAAAATAAAAAGAAAGGAAAATATATTAGGGATTCAGTGGACTTTTCACGGAAGGAAGTGTTCAAGTGGCAGGCAAACGCAGGCCCCTCTGATCCAACTTTATTATCCACTTCCAATGATTTGACACCTGTAACTCCCAATACCACGATTAATACCCCCAGAATAAACACCCCCCAGTATGACCAACAATTGAGTCGCCCCTCAAACCCCCCAAGAGGGAGAGGGGGTAGGGGCCGAGGGGGGAAAGGCAGAGGGAATTTTCCCACACCCCAGTATTCAGCTCAACCTTATGGGAATTTTTCACATAATACTAATTTTAGGGGCAACCCTAACTTTCATCCTAACTCTAGAGGAGGACACCCTCAAAACTTTGGTTGGGGGGATAACTACCAATATGGTAATCCGGTACCAACCAATAATCGTTTCGTCCCCTTATCAAACCGAGATGAATCTGAGGGAGGTTTTTTAGGGAACCCGCCCCCTTGGTGGGGCCCACACTCAGGTACCCCAACTGGAAACAAGGGGGCCAAAAGAAGGGAAAGAGAGGGAAACGGGCCGGTAGACGAACAATCAAAAAGGATCAAGTCCCACTAGGCACTGGTATATTTAATATCAGTGGGACTATCCTCAATGATGATGAATTACGCATTCTTGACAAGGGCCTCAAATTTGCCCCCGTTAGGAACTTTAATAAGTTTCAAACGTATGTCAACATCTCCAAGTTCGTCAGGACCCTTAATATCAAGAAATACTTTTTGTCCAAACCGGCCGAAAGGTCTTCTCTTATACCCATTGGATCCCACTCTAACCTCAGAACCAAAAGTGTGTTTAATCCTTCTAATTTAGACACTAAACACATTGATGTGTTCAAAAATATGGTTCTAAATGATCTAGACCAATTGAAGGTTAGAAAAGTAAACGATCCATCCTTGGTTAAAAATGGTATAGCATCATTGGAATCCAAGAAAGATGTCATCATACGCCCCTCAGACAAGGGAGGAGGCCTTGTGGTGATGTCTAAGGAATACTATAAAGAAGAGATGAATCGTTTACTCAGTGATAACAACACTTACAAACTTTTGAAAAGTGACCCTATCTTTCAGTACAAAAAAGATTTAACCACTTTGGTTAAAAAGGGTCTCAAACGCAATATCCTCTCTAAAAAAGAGGCTGTTTACCTTGACCCTAGGGCATGTAGAACACCTATTATTTACTTCCTGCCTAAAGTGCATAAAAATTCAACCCATCCACCTGGAAGACCCATCGTTAACGGGATAGAATCTGTTTCATCGAGATTGGGCCAATATATCGATTTCTTTCTAAAACCTATAGTGTGTCAAACTAGGTCTTACCTGAGAGATACAAAACAATGTATACAGATTTTGGAGTCTTTATCTTGTACCCCTGATAGTCTACTTATTACAGCTGATGTCAGCTCCCTTTACACTATCATAGGGCATGCCGACGCTGTTGCAGCGGTTAAATGGGGTTTATCCCAATCCAATCTATCCGCTAAACATCGGAAATTTCTTTTGCAATGTCTCGAGTTTTGTTTGACCAAAAATTATTTTTGGTATAATAAAGGTTTTTTTCTTCAAACAACTGGCGTCGCAATGGGGGCAAAATTTGCCCCCAGCGTCGCCAATTTGTTCATGGCATTATGGGAGGAGGAGAGCATTTTTAATGACCCTCCCAACCAGTTAAGATGCTACAAACGTTATATTGACGATCTCGTCATGATTTGGGAGGGTGATTTGTCCAGCTTAGAGACATTTATGTCCAAGCTGAATAACAACATCAAAAATATCTCCTTAACGTGGAATATTCACACTGAAAAGATCGTGTTCCTCGATTTAGAGATCTATAAACAAGGCACTTTCTTACATACTCGCAATCATTTTAAACCTTTTGACAGGAATGGTTATATCCCTCTAGATAGTTGCCACCATCGCAACTGGCTTTGCAACATCCCCAGGGGTCAGTTTATTCGTCTAAGACGTAATTGTACCTCTGATAACGATTTTTTCGAACAATCTAAAATCCTAGCAAAAAGGTTCGAACAAAAGGGATATAGTAAAGATTCCATTGAAAATGAAATGTCTCGAGTAGGCACTCTTAATCGAGCAGAACTTGTTGCTGATTCCAAAAAACCGGAAGAAGATAGTCAATCGATGTTTAAGATCATCCTGGATTACAACATTCAGCATCGCCAATTCGAGAAAATAGTTAAAAAACATTGGGATGTGCTAAAGAATGATAAGGTCTTAGGACCTGTCCTCCCCCCTCGCCCTCTCTTTATTTATAGGAAGGCGCCTACACTGAGGGATATTGTGGCGCCAGGAGCCATAGACCCACCCATTTTTAAAGAGAACACTATTTTCTCGTTCCTATCCGGCTTCTACGCATGTGGCCGCTGTCAACCCTGTAAACAGTGCAAATATAACACTAAAAAACGGAAAGATTTTACCTCATTTTCTACCAAGAAATCGTATAACATCAAGAATTTAATCACCTGTAACACTGAGGGTGTGGTCTACATGCTCGAATGCGACTGTGGATTACAGTATATAGGCCGCACCTCTCGCACTATGGCTGTCAGGATAGGAGAACATGTCAATAATATCAAACGTGGGCTACGTACTCACAGTGTCATTTTAAGAAATACCATAACAAGGATCCTAAATGTCTCAAATTCTGGGGTTTAGAAAGAGTGGATAAGCACTGGAGAGGAGGGAATTATATTAGACGAATCAGCCAGAGGGAATCCTTCTGGATATACGAGGCTCGTGTACTTTCTCCGGAGGGCCTCAATGTTGATTTTGATTTGAATTGTTTTATTGCAAATAATTAGCTACATATAATTCAGGCCCCCCCCCCTTTTTTCTTACTATAGGTGTTTTTTTAGATTGATATTACCTTAGATTGATTTTGTGATTATTCTAATGGTATATTAGTGGGGGTCCTATATGTGTTGTTTCTGTGATGGGACTTTGGCATCACCCACGGGATCATTAAGAAATATTAATTTTCAGATTATTTTAATATTAATGTTTTTTATATTTTATTTTATATTTTTAATATTTCGATTATTAATTAATAATTTTTTATTTTTTATAGCATATGTTTAGTTTGAGGACTAATTAGTAATTTTAATCAAGCAGTGGTATATTATATGTAATATTATGTAATTATCATTGTGTCATTATTTTTTTGTAAGAACTTGTGGGACTTCATAGAGTGATGTTAGTTTATTTTCCGATTCTCTTTTTTGTCCACAAGATGGCGATGAAGAGTATTTTTTATGTTTGTCGCTGTAATAGCGAATAATAAAGTTTTTCGCCAGCCCAGCTTACGACGTTCTTTGTCCACAAGATGGCGATGTAGAGAGTTTTTTGTTTGTAGCTGTAATAGCGAACAATAAAGTTTTTCGCCAGCTGTGTCCTGGGATTGGAGCTGTCTGCATAGCAGGCTATATATATCGAGGAGGACATTTAGAAGGTTCCGCCCTGCTGAGGAAGTAGTATTACGATACGCGTCCGGGGTCAGGAACCATCCCATGTCACTCCTTGATGTCCCACATTTTCATTTGAGCTGCCTGATATGGTGTTTTATGCCTGTATTTTCTACTTGAATGTGAGTACCCTGCACATTTTTTACTCATTAAAGAGACCTGGTTTATATGGAAGCTCTTAGATCTGGCCTTTTTTCTTTTGCATATTGATTCGTTGGTGCCACTGAGGATACTTGCATATCTCCGGGTCCTTCAGCTGACAATTGCACATCTTTGAGCCATCTGGATTTCCTGCCATTTGTTCTAAGCGTTTTAGACCTTTGGTAAAACAAGGGTCTTGGTGTGAGGTGAGAGTACCCATCTTTACTGGTGAAGGGATCACGTTTGAAATATTTGAAATATTGGTTTTCCAAGTCACATGGTGGAGATACTCTGACTGTTTCGATCACAGGATTTGTTTGCACTTTGCAAATGTGGACTTTCTTTTTATTTTATTTTATTTTTTCACTGTTATTAATTCAACTATGTCTTCACTGGTATGAGCATATTCGTTTTAATATTAATATTATGCTATTTAGGTTTGCGCTGCACTGCTCTGTTTGATATAGCGTTATAAATTAGTTCCCCCTGGCTGAGGAGCTGAAGACTCAGGCGTCCATCTCCTTCTCCGGTCGGAGACACCCCCCCCTCATCCTCAGTCTTATATGCAACCTATTACTCCCTTCTGATTACCATCATTCAGTTATTATACCTGGATCTAGGGGGCAATGTTAGTGATTTAATTTAATAGAGAAGACATCTTCATTATTGTCTTAAAGTAACTGGGCAAAGTCATACTTGCCAACTGTCCCGAATTTCTTGGGGCATTCCCTGGGATTTAGACCACTTTTACCATTTCCTGGGAAATCTCGATTTTGTTTTCCCCAGCTGCCGCTAGAGGTCTGCAGCACTGGTCAATTCTGTCTCCATCGCCATTTTACAGAAAACCAGCTGGAGCATTTCTATTGGTAGCCGTTTTCTTGCCACCCAGGCTCCGCCTCTCGGTTCTGTAAATGGCGCGGAGACCAACACGCCATCCTGAGCTGCGCCGAGGCCTGATGGAGAGTCCTTGCTCCCAGCACCCCGCTATCTCTGAGTGAGTCTGCTCTGTCTCACTCACTCTCACCGGCTGCCTCCTGTCCCAAGCACTCTGCCCGGAGCATCAGTGACACTATGAGCAAGCAACTCTCCAGGCAGCTGCATGCTGAATCCTCCTCCACTCCCCGCCAAGGTGCATGAGGGGGGGGTAGGTTGTTCTGGGGGGGTTTGTACTGATGAGGGGAGTTGTTCCGGGGGTGGTTTTACTAATAGGGGGTGGGTTGTCCTGGGGGGTCTGTACAGATGGAGGGGGGTGGTTTGTCCTAAGGGGGTCTGTACTAATGGGGGGCTGGGGTGGTTTGTCCAGGGGGGTATGTACAGATGATGGAGGTGATTTATCCTGAGGAGGTCTATACGGATGGAGGTGGGTCTGCACTGAGGGAGGTCTATACTGATGGAGGAGGGTCTGCACTAAATGGGATCTATACTGATGGAGGGGAGTCTGCATTGAGAGGGGCGTCTTCACTGAGGAAAGGGAGTCTGTACTGTGCAAGGGGGGTCTGTACTGAGGGAGGGGGGTCTGTACTGAGGGAGGACTATTGTGGGGAGGGTGACACCATGTTTTTCAGCACCGGGAGGCACAAACCCTAGTGACACCACTGGTAACTGTGGACACCTGGTGTAAGGAGGGACTCTACTGGGGACAGCTGATGTAAGAAGGGACTCTGCTGGGAATGTCTGATGTAAGAAGGGACTCTGCTGGGGCCACCTGGTGTAAGGAGAGCCTTTGCTGGGGCCACCTAGTGTAAGGAGGGACTCTGCTGGGGCACCTGATGCCATCTGGTGGCAGGCTACGTGGCAAGTGACACACTCCCATTGATTCAGCATTATGGCGAGTTGAACTATTTCATTTTATATTACAATGTAATAATATAAATAATGCGCTTCAATCTTCCTGACACCATAACAACCATGGTACTGTGATGATTGAAGAGCCGACACCGGGTGTTTGGAGTATCTTTATCTGCTGATTATTAAATGTTCTGAAATACACATATTTCTATTGTGGTGTAGGATCTAGGCCTGCTGTCCCTCCAGCCCTCCTTCTTTCCTTCCCTCCCTATTTTTCTTTCTTTCTCCATCCCTCATTAATCTCGGACTCAACCCACACCCCCTATGAGCCATGCCCATTTAAGCCATGACCACTATTTAGCTTGAACCCCGCCCATTTTTTGCCACTTCGCTTGCCACATTTTTCTCCTCCCTGCTATGACACACCTTCAACTGAATTCCCCACCCCCTAATTATAATAAGACCCTGCCTACAGACAAAAAAGTGTCCCTATACATTTTTGACAATGTTGACAACCAAGGACATATCACGATACCTTAATCACATGCATTACAGTCCCCCCCACCTTGAAATGTCTATTTTAATCTGTCCCTGCAAGCCTAGCTAATCTGTCCTCATGTGCCTTGGAACTCTTTTTGCACTGCATTTTAGATGATTTAGGTGATTGCTAGTCAATCACCCCCTTTGCCATATGTAGAGTCATGTTTACCCACACAGGGAGGCACAGGTGCTCTGTGCATCCCTGTGCAGGTAGTCCCATTCATGTCAATTGGGATGCAGCGACTGTAAGGACAAATATGACATCTCTTCAAGTGTAGGTGCATGGCCCCAAATGCAGACAGCGAGAATTTAGGGACATGAACCCACATGGATGTCAATTTGGGGGCAGTGGCTGTGTCCATACATCTACTGTGTCCCAATTGACATTCATGGGGCTGCCTACACAGCAAATTTGTCAGCAAAAATGGGGTTAAAACAGACAGCGAGGAAGCAGTGGATGGCTTTCTCATCACCTGTCAGTAGCCACTGGAACGTGAACTTGATCGGGCTTCAGAAGAAAGGGAGACTTAGATGCATGTCTAAAATCTACCCTTAGGCCCCTTCCACAAGCTTGCTCAGCTGGTAATCTGTCCGCTGATCCCTGCTGAGCAGGCGGTTTGCTGGTCTGTGTCTGCTTCGCTTATGCAGACTGGACATAGCCCGCTCTCCTCTATGGGCAGTGGGAGGTAAACAGACCGCCGGTCTGTTTACACCTGACTAACATCTGATCCACTATACTATATGGATGGGGAACAGATGCCTATCCATCTGTTTTCAGCAGATTGGATTGGATGTAGGCAGGTGTAAATGGACATAAGTCAGTTTTCATCCACTGCTCCATAGGAGGAGAATGGAGTATGGAAGTGTCCTGGGGCTATCATATTTTTTTTTTATAGAATTCTGAGTTTGAAAAAAAAAAAAAAAAAATAGTTTTTACACAATGTAAAAAAAATCCTAAAAAATGTATGATGGTCCAGGGCTCTTCCAGATATATTATATCATTTGTCCTATAGTAGAAATTTGAGTAACTTTCTTTCTTCCTACTACACTCCTGCAGCAACTATGGAAATTTTTACATTTCTAGAACATAGAGAGGTCAATCTTGACCTAGTATTTAACCCAGAGGACCCTAAAACAGATAACAACATTGAATACCTCATGCGCCGTCTAGGACATGGACTAGAAAAGAAAATCAGCCTATGGTGGGATGTCACCACCTTTGACAGGTACATCAAGGCTAATATAGTCCCCCGACGTCTGAGGTGGGATGTACCCCCCAATGACGGCCTGAAAGATCAGGAGTCCATTGATGAATGGTTTCTGTTCTTTAATGAAAAAGGGAAGGAATTACTTCATCTATTACTGAAAAGGAAACAAAAGAAAATCCGGAAAATAGACCAAACTATAGCAGAACTCAAAATCCAAATAGAGGCACACAAAGACTCAGCAGATTTCTTAAAGCTTACCACCCAATTGAGTAAAGATCTCACCAAGAAAGATGCAGAGATTCAAGCGAGGAAAAGTAATAAATATTCTAGAGATATCAATGACTATAAAAATGACCTTGTCTACAAATGGCAAAATAATTTAGAGACCAAGGAACCTACTTCCACATTCTCTACACCAGAGAGGCCAGTTTCCATCAGGCCAACCTATCCAGTACTGTCCCCTATTATAGGGGAACCCAAGCAAGATGGCCACCCTAGGCCACTAGGAGTTCAAGTACAAAAAGAAGATCCTCCCAGACAGGCTAATAACGAAGGAACACAGAAACATTCCAGCACCCATACTCCTCATAATAGGAAAGATAGTCATCCCAAAACCACCCGCACCCCGCAAAAGAATTGGAAAAAACCGAACCATTGGAAAAATAAAAAAACACAAAATAACCATGGGCCAAAACAGAACCAGGGCTATAAGGACTCGAGAGGACCTCCATATGAGACTTATCAACCAATTAGGAGCCCACCGTATCCGCGAGGATATTATGACATCAGAGAACCTAGAGGGGATCCATACTATGTACAAAGACCATACATCAGGAGCCCAGGTCCAAGTCAGTACCTCTATCCGAGAGACGGATGGGCCCCTATACCTCAGAGAACAAGAGACAGAGAAAGAAGTCCAATACATACTTCTAACCACTACGCCCCGCTACGAGATTTGCGAGATGTATTTCGAGAGGAGAGAAGAGACTTTGAATACAGATTAGAACAAGGACCAAATCGTTCTTTTTTAGACAAAGGGAGGGAACCCCCTCCCCCAAAGAAAAGAGAGGAGGTGAGGAGAAGAAGCCCTTCAAGAAAAGAGGATGTAGAGGTGGAAAGGGAAAACAGAAGACAAAGCCAATAGGCGAAGGGATTTTTAACCTCACTGAGATACCACTGACCCCGGAAGAACTTATGACGTTGGACAAAGGATTGAAATATGCACCTATAAAGAATTTAGATACATTTCAAACATATATCAACATTCAGAAATATATAAGGAAATTGAATATTAAGAAATATCTCTTAGGAAAATCCATCAATGTCCGTGTCGAAGAAGAAAATACAGTGGTACACAGCAATTTGAGAAATAAATCCACCTTCAATCCCAAAATAAAAGACAACAAACACATAGAGGTCTTCAAAAAACTAGTTACTGAAGACCTCCGAGGCCTCACAGTGAAAAGGATTGAAGAACCGAAATCTATTAAAATAGGAATACAGAAACTAATGAAAAGAAAAGATCTAGTTATCAGACCTTCTGATAAAGGGGGGGGTATTGTTATTCAAACCTCTGAACAATACCATAAAGGGATGATGAAGATGTTGGGAGATACCAATACATACAGCATACTGGCAAGCAATCCCACCTTCAGATGGAAAAAATAACTGGAACAAGTGGTACTTTTAGGACTCAAAAAAGGAGTTCTGAACAAAAAGGAAGCTAAGTACCTCATACCTGAAGCATGTAGGACACCCATCATATATGCCCTGCCCAAAATACACAAAGATAAGAATAACCCGCCGTTTAGGCCGATTGTGAATGGGATAGAGTCCATCACGGCCAGATTGGGGCAATATATTGATAGATTCCTCCAGCCAGCTGTACAAAAAACGAAGGCTTACCTTAAAGACACCAAAGACATGCTCAACTTATTAGAAGATAGAAACGATCCAGGTCCTCTACTAATGGCAACCGCAGACGTGTCATCGTTATACACGATTATCCCGCACTACCTAGCTTGCGAAGCCACGAAATGGGGACTTCGCAAACACACCCAACTCCCCTGTACTCAGAGGAAATATATTGTTAAATGCCTAGATTTCTGTCTTAAACATAGTCATTTCTGGTACAATAATGAATATTACCAACAGCGAACGGGAGTGGCGATGGGAGCCAAGTTCGCTCCCAGCGTGGCAGGACTTTTCATGGCAAGATGGGAAGAAGAAGCTGTATTCAGAGAACAATCTGAGAACCTCATCATGTACAGGAGATACATAGATGACATTTTTATAATCTGGAAGGGAGATATAGAACCTCTAAATACCTTTTGTCATAAACTCAACAGTAATGACATGAATATTGTCCTATCATGGCAAATTGAGGAAGAGAAAATTCCCTTCCTAGATTTAGAGATCTCCCGTAAAAACGAAAGGTTCACCACTAAGACGTTCTTTAAAAGCGTCGACAGGAACAGCTACCTCCCCATTACTAGCTGCCACCATAGGAATTGGCTATTTAACATCCCTAAAGGCCAAATCCTAAGACTAAGACGGAATTGTACAGAAATAGAGGAGTTTAAAGTTCAAGCTAACCTAATAGGAGAAAGGTTTACACAAAAGGGTTACGATGACACGTTCATCCAAGAGAAGATTCAGGAAGTCACCAACATCCCAAGAAAAGACCTTCTAGCCACTAAGAAGAAACCTACCAGTAAAATAGATGGAGTCCCAGTTATATTAGATTATAACATCCATTATAAGAAAATAGAAAAAATATTCTCCCGCCATTGGCATATTCTAAAAACCGATATCAAATTGGGAACGATTCTGCCTGAGAAGCCCAATTTCATTTACAAGAGGGCTCCTACCCTTAGAGACCAACTGGTAAAGGGAGTCATCAACCCGCCCAAGAAACAGCTGACGTTTTTTACCGGCAAAGGATTCTACCCCTGTAAGCGATGCTACGCTTGTACACGCACAAAACGCCCCAATGAAAAGAAAACAAAATTCATATCCAACAGCAACGGAACAGAGTATGAGATTAAAGATTTTGTTGGATGTAATACCTTGGGAGCAGTATATGTACTAGAGTGCAGCTGCGGCCTACAGTATGTAGGTCGCACCAAACGCTTATTGAGGATACGGGTAAAAGAACATGTGCAAAATATCATTAAAGGTTTCGACAAGCATAGTGTCTCTAGACACTTTGAGGCAGTTCATAACAAAGACCCGTCCCATCTCAAATTCTGGGGGATAGCACCCTATAATAGACCCTGGCGGGGGGGTCATAAAGTCAGGTCGCTTAGCCAACTAGAATCCAAGTTTATCTTCTCTATGGATACTTTTGCCCCAAGAGGACTCAATATTGATTTCGATCTGAATTGTTTTCTTAATGACTTCTAAGAGCGTTGTCTTGTCTAGGATCAGCCTTCCCCTCCCCCCCCTTTCCTATACGCTAGATCTAGGTTTGTTCATTTTATTCATTATGTGTGCGCATTATATGTATTTATTTGTATACATTTGGAGTCTCATGCATATATCTATACCAATCAGGTCGATTGTATAGCAAAATCGCCCTATATGTGTCATGTGTGTTGTCTCTGCAGCTCTTGCTAGAGCCTAGCTATCTTCAGAGGATGCTATCAGGGAAACCCTTTAATCCATGTTTTCTCTCTGCCCTATCTGCTGGGCAGTGGGTTATATATATGGCCCTCCATCCGTTTATACATCCGTTTATACTTCTATATACCTTTACCCTCAATTTTAGAAATAGGGAATTATTATTATTCATTCTCCCTTTATATTTTACATTTTAATTCTAACATTTCGCCACATCTCTGTTTGGAAACGGGTTATTGGGCCATGTTACTTTGTTGGTATCAAATGGGAGGTATATTCTATCTGCCCACTCCGCCTCCCATTCCATTACTAGCAGGCCCCGCTCTGTAACCACTCCTACCCACAAATAGGAAGTGTCCCAGGCAAAATGGCCACCACTATAGTATGCTAATCTTACATTCCATTATCAACATAGGCTACGGGAAAATGGCCGCCATGCGTCCAGTACAGCAGACATCCAGATAGTGTATTGGTATACTTTGTTGGTATCAAATGGGAGGTATATTCTATCTGCCCACTCTGCCTCCCATTCCATTACTAGCATGCCCCGCTCTGTAATCACTCCTACCCACAAATAGGAAGTGTCCCAGGCAAAATGGCCACCACTATAGTATGCTAATCTTATATTCCATTATCAACATAGGCTACGGGAAAATGGCCGCCATGCGTCCAGTACAGCAGACATCCAGACAGTGTATTGGTATACTTTGTTGGTAACAAATGGGAGATATATTCTATCTGCCCACTCCGCCTCCCATTTCATTAGCAGCATGCCCCGCTCTGTAACCACTCCTACCCACAAATAGGAAGTGTCCCAGGCAAAATGGCCACCACTATAGGATGCTAATCTTACATTCCATTATCAACATAGGCTACGGGAAAATGGCCGCCATGCGTCCAGTACAGCAGACATCCAGATAGTGTATTGGTATACCATTCGGGTGTCACTACACCAGACACTGATCTGCCCCTTTTATCACCCCATGTCCATCCCTGGAGCCACTCCTACTTGCTAATAGGAAGTGTCACAGGTAAGACGGCGATCATTTTAGCATACTTACCATCCAATCACGAGTGCGGGCTACGGGAAAATGGCCGCTATGCGTCCAGGAAAGCAGACAACTGAGCAGTGTATTTAAGATTAGGAAGTCTCACCAGTATTATCCCCTAAGGAAGTCACGAGGTGTGACGAGACGCGTAGGGATCCTAGGAGCCACAGAGTCCACACGCCTGACGCAGTGTGTTCCTGACGTCTGTTTGTTTTGTGCCTTTTGGATCGTTTTAAATGTGAGTTTTATTTTTTTATTAAATGTGTTTTTTACCTTGCGGGATTGCGCTATGGTCTGTTTCTTTTATCATGTATGCCATCTGAGAGATCCCTTGTTGTGAGTGACCATCTGGCCAGCTTAGAAGAGGATATCTGCCATTAGAAGTACGAACTCGCTGTTCGTGGGAGATAGGCCCATCATCCATCACCCCGTGGTGAGTGGATGTACGAGTGACACTAGTTGCCTACTAGACGTCTTTTATTGTCACTCACTTGCTTTCTTCTTTTTTGCTTTACCTTTACCGCTGAGGAGTGCCTCTGCTGCTTGCCCTGCCGAGGGATCACTGTCCTCCACCGGGAGGTGCTGTTGCAGGCTATCCGAGCTATAGCCTTGAGGTGAGGAGCTGGGGACCACCTGAGGTGCTTTCCGCTGTCACCCTTTCCTGGCACCACCATTTCAATTTGGACTTATCTGGACTCTTGGGTTTTTTCACTAGAGACTTTATTTATTTCACATTTTTTCCATCCAGAGGCATTTCCTCATGGAATTTTCTCTGGTCTTATAGTTTGGATTTAGGATTGTTTTTCACTGGTTTCACATTACACTGGCTAGTGTGTTGGGTTTTTCCTTATTGTAATAATAATTTTTGTATTTATTGGTATCACCCTTATGTGTATATTCATTCACATCATTGTTTCGATTATGTTGGTTATCATGTTGTCCTAAACCCACCTGCATCCACCCATCCAGCCACCCGTCCCATCCATTCACCCCTATCACCCACACCCCCCCTCCTCCCCCCCTGTTCACTTTCAGCGCAGACAACACCCCCTTCTTTTACATATACATTTTTCTCTCTGCCCAGGACAGAGTGTCAGGAGTCTGCTGCAGAATCCCCAGTCCACCTTCCAGCCCAATTCCACTCCCACCCATCCCCCTTGGTAGCGCAGGAGTCTTTCCATATATCCACAGTCCCCCCCCCCCTTGAAATGTCTATTTTAATCTGTCCCTGCAAGCCTAGCTAATCTGTCCTCATGTGCCTTGGAACTCTTTTTGCACTGCACTTTAGATGATTTAGGTGATTGCTAGTCAATCACCCCCTTTGCCATATGTAGAGTCATGTTTACCCACACAGGGAGGCACAGGTGCTCTGTGCATCCCTGTGCAGGTAGTCCCATTCATGTCAATTGGGATGCAGCGACTGTAAGGACAAATATGACATCTCTTCAAGTGTAGGTGCATGGCCCCAAATGCAGACAGCGAGAATTTAGGGACATGAACCCACATGGATGTCAATTTGGGGGCAGTGGCTGTGTCCATACATCTACTGTGTCCCAATTGACATTCATGGGGCTGCCTACACAGCAAATTTGTCAGCAAAAATGGGGTTAAAACAGACAGCGAGGAAGCAGTGGATGGCTTTCTCATCACCTGTCAGTAGCCACTGGAACGTGAACTTGATCGGGCTTCAGAAGAAAGGGAGACTTAGATGCATGTCTAAAATCTACCCTTAGGCCCCTTCCACAAGCTTGCTCAGCTGGTAATCTGTCCGCTGATCCCTGCTGAGCAGGCGGTTTGCTGGTCTGTGTCTGCTTCGCTTATGCAGACTGGACATAGCCCGCTCTCCTCTATGGGCAGTGGGAGGTAAACAGACCGCCGGTCTGTTTACACCTGACTAACATCTGATCCACTATACTATATGGATGGGGAACAGATGCCTATCCATCTGTTTTCAGCAGATTGGATTGGATGTAGGCAGGTGTAAATGGACATAAGTCAGTTTTCATCCACTGCTCCATAGGAGGAGAATGGAGTATGGAAGTGTCCTGGGGCTATCATATTTTTTTTTTATAGAATTCTGAGTTTGAAAAAAAAAAAATAGTTTTTACACAATGTAAAAAAAATCCTAAAAAATGTATGATGGTCCAGGGCTCTTCCAGATATATTATATCATTTGTCCTATAGTAGAAATTTGAGTAACTTAATTTCTATGCATCTATAGGTTCCTGATACAGTCTTCTGTATCAAGTATCATTGTTCGCTTGTTTTGCACACTAGAATGGTAAATTATGTTATCTTTTATACCCACCACTGTCATTCTTCACCTCCTTTTGGTAATAGGTCTCCATCTTGTGGTGAATTGGAAAATGACAATGGTTTAAAAAAATTATACACACAATTACAAAACATAATTATTAAAACTATATTAGTTTTGTAACACTATGGCCCGGATTCACAGAGAGTGGGCACACATTTACGCCGGCGTAGCGCACACACAGTACGCTACGCCGGCACAGCGTGGAGAGGAAATCACTGCATTCAGCAAGCCATTGCTCACCAAGATGTGCCAGCGTAGTGTATTTTCGAAGGCGCAGGCCAGTGGAAGTGGGCGTGATCCATGCAAATGAGGCGTGACCCCATGCAAATGATGGGCGGAGCGCCAGAAAAGTACAGATAACGAATTGCGCATGCTCACAACCACATCAGAACAACTGCCTAAGATACGCCGGATCACTGTGTACGGCGTTAACGTAACCTACGCCCAGCCAGACACACGATCAATGTAAAATACGCCGGCTTGTGTTCCCTGGTGCAGACCTGAGCATGTCTGTTGCTGAGTTACACCTCCTTTATGGGGAATAACTTTACGCCGGACGTACAAATTACGCAAAAATCGCATAGCATGCGTCGGGCGCACGTACGTTCGTAAATCGGTGTATTTCCCTAATTTGCGTATTTGAATGCCCAATCAATGGGAGAAGCAACATGCATCCAAACCATATTTGCGCCCGCGCTACGCCGGCGTAAGCAAGATACGTCGGGGTAGGATGGCCTGTTTTTAGACGTATGTTGGTTTTGTGGGTCTGGCGCACATTTGCACTACGTCAGCGTAAGTGCTTTGTGAATCCGGGCCTATGACTTGTAAAATATCGGTATAGGTTAGTAATACTGAATGCATTGGTTTTGTATGTTGTATGTAAAGTAGTTTCCAATAGGAATTGATTAGTCAGTGTTATATATAGCATTTTACACAGCTAGAAAAACAGGCTTGAGAAAGGGGTAGTGCCTCTGAAATGTGTCTACTACTACAGTAGTCCATCACATAACTATAGCAATACCAGCTGTACTAAGCAGCACAAAATGAGAATCCAAATCTGGTAAAATGTTTTTAATTTCCCTTGTTTTAGTTTAAACATTATGCAACATTCCCACTTGCAAAGACAGTGAAACATTCAATTATATACAAAACACATCCTGTGTTATTCATTATTCGTCTCTTCTGTATAAAATTGTCATGAAGCATTATCCGGCGTTTAGTTCAAGCTGCACTTTTGAATTAATAGAGGTCAGAAATAGGCAAGTATCTCAGGTCGAATACCACCACATTAAAATCCATTTGCACAGAATAAACATTCTCCATAATGCAATTTTCTAGACTTGATAAGGAGAGGTGTGCAGCCAAAAAAAAAATGCCTCCGAGTTCAAGTATTAACAAAATATATAGCGCCTCTCTTATATAAAATAATATTAGGTCCTTCACAAAAAAAAGAGCAGCAGTGATTTGTTCTGCAGTTAGTTCTCAGCAGCATATCTCTTTGACCTTCTCATCCAGCACTGTCCTTCTGCAGCCACTAGGGGGTGCTCTAGCACAATACTTTTACTGAGTCCTGCACTTCATGCTTTACTTGCGTTCACAGATGGCTTTGGGTCATATCCATACAAGAATGTCGCTGAAATCACAAACATTGCTCCAATGAAGAACACACTGGGGGGAAAAAAAAATGTTTTAGGCAAAATTTTTAGTTAAATGTATTTATTCAAAAGATAAAACAGAATGTGTTATCATCTTAGATGACTTGGATGAAAATGAAAACAATTTAAACTGGTTAAAAAAAAAAAAGACCTAAAGCATGGGTGCTTAACCTGTGGTCCTCCAGCTGTTGTAGAACTACCAATCCCATGAGGCATTGCAATTCTGACAGGTAGAAGTGCCATGAGGCAAGGCTAATAGGTACAAGCATGACTCCTAAAGGCAGAGGTATGATGGGACTTGTAGTTTTGCAATGTCTGGAGGGCCACAGGTTGAGCACCCATGACCTAAAGCCTTTAACATTAATGTTGTCACTACTACTAAAAGCTTATCTTTTGCAAAACCAACAAATAGACAAAACCGCATCATAAACATTTCATTCCAAATAAACCCTCTTTTCCCAACAAATAATTCATGCACATTGATGGGATACAACTAGCAGTTGAGCTTCAAAAGGAGCAAAATCACAGCATATGGATAAAAATAAAAAATACATTGCAGAGACATGATCTTAAAGGTGTTGTAAAGGTAAATGTTTTTTCACCTTAATGCATTCTATGCATTAAAGGTGAAAAAACATCCGACAATACCGACCCCCCATCCCTCCCTTAGGCTACATTCACACATGGCGGACTCCGTCGCAGTCCGTTGTGCCTGCGTCCGCCAGCTCAGCGAGAGATCAGTCCGCAGATCTCCGCTGACAAGCTCCTCTCTGCTCACTGAGCGGGGAGGAACTTGTGCAGCACCGCTGTCTCCTATGGAGCGATCTGATGAAAACGGACAGCATGTTCGTTTTCATCAGATCTTACCCAATCCGATCCGCATGGACGGATGGGGACGTACCCCACATACGTTTGTTTTTAGCGGATCGGATCAGGTCGGATGTCAGCGGACATGTCTCTGCTGACATCCGACACTCCATAGAGATGCATGGAGCGCCCGTTCAGGTCCGCCGTCAAAACCGACAGACAGACCTGAACGGACTCAAGCGTGAATGAGGCCTTATACTTACCTGACCCCCCGAAAGTCCTGCGCTCGCGCCCGACATCCTCTTCGCCGCTCAGCCTGGCTGTTGATTGGTTACAGTGGATGGATTGAAAGCAGCACAGCCACTGGCTCGCACTGCTGTCAATCACATCCAATGACGCGGCGTGCCAGGGGGCTGGGCCGAGTGATACAGTGAGCAGCTATGGCCGCCAGCTGCATTACGGGAGCGCGCCTGCAAGAACTCAACACCATGCAAGCTCGCACACATGAAGATGTTGAGTCCTTGCGGGGGGAGCCGAGACAGCCGCCGAGGGACTCCAGAAGACCAGATTCAGGGCCACTCTGTGCAAAATGAGCTGCACAGTGGAGGCAAGTATAACATGTTTGTTATTTAAAAAAAATAAAAAAATAAATGATCTTTAGTGATCCTTTAAGACCATGTAGGGGCTCATGCACATGGGCACATCCCCCCTTCCAGCCTAAACATGCTGCCAATTCAATGAGCCCCCGGTGCTCCAGACGTATGTATACAGGCATAAGATCCTGAATGCAGGTTGTTCTGAGGCTTAGGACCCATGTACACGGGACGCTGATAAAAGTACATTCAGAGGCAGTTGGACGCTTTTTTCAACTGCCCCTGAACTCATTCAATGTTATCCTATGTGACAATGTACACCGTCTCATTTATTGCTGTTTTTAGGCAGTTGCGTTTAACAGCGTTTCTTTAAAAGCAAAAAAATGGGTTCAGACACCAAAGATTTCCAAGTTTCAGACGCCAAGCGTGACTAAAACGCGGTAACCGGCGTTTAGCAGCTTTTCGTTTATAGGCGTTTTTGGCCATTTAAAGCGGAGGTTCACAAAAAAATCAACTTTCTGCCATTAGATCCAGCATACTGCTGACATCTGCAGCATGCTGGTTTTTTTTTTGTACTTATCGTTTTATCAACCGTTGTTATCCGGCTCCGAGCGGGGATTTCTGCGGGGAATTGGCGTCCCTAAGCCAAGCAGAGTTGATTGACGGGCTGCTAAAGTGCGTCACGCCTTCAGAAAATACCCGAAGTGAAACTCGGGTGTTTACAGCGCTATACGGAGCCTGCGCCTGCCGTGTAGAGCCGACTGCGCAGGCGCCGTAAACACCCGAGTGTCACTTTGGGTATTTTCAGAAGGCGTGACGCGCTTTAGCAGCCCGTCAATCAACTCCGCTTGGCTTAGGAACACCTATACCCGGAAGAAATTCCCGCTCGGAGCCGGATAACAACGGCTGATAAAACGAGAAGTACAACAAAAAAAAAAAAAACAGCATACTGCAGATGTCAGCAGTATGCTGGATCTAATGGCAGAAAGTTGATTTTTGGGTGAACCTCCGCTTTAGAATAAAGCATTTTTTTTTTAAACGCTTCTAAACGCAAAACACAGCTAAACGCGGCAGGTAAACATGCCAAAACTGATGTTTTGAACGTGGGTTACTATCTGTCAAGTTAAAACGTTCAGGAGCAGTTGTAAACGTCCCGTATACATGAAGCCTTACTTCTATACTCGTGCACTACTTACTACATAAATAGTGGTGCAAACCTATATCCAAATGCTTACAGCACTACACCTTTATTTCAATGTGTTAACCTAAAATAATATATCTCTCAATTATTAAATCAAAACAACTGAAAAATTCCCACTAGTAGCTTATGTGTATATATATAATATTCATCTGACACCTCTAGATTATCTGCAGATTTCCTATGGTTAGATGGAAAAAGTGCAACAAATTTCTCCATGTACGCTAAACTGTGTGGATGGAGGAATCTCCCACTGGGCCAAGCTTCAGTATCTTGCTAGTCGGCCCCGCTGGCTCTCAACCTAAACAATGCCTGCACCCAATCAGGATGTTCAGGTATTGTGGGAGCCAGCGGAGCAGACTAGCAAGATACTGAAGCTTGGCCAGATACAAGTCCAACGGAGAACGAAGATTTGCAGTCCAAGGACCTAGACTGTGGAACTCTTTACCAACCAGCATCCAAACGGAAATGAATCACCGGGCCTTCAGAAAAAAAAAAAATCAAAACCCATCTATTCTGAAGGCAAAATATAGTAGGAAATGGATGCCAAGCGCCCTGAGGTGATTCAGTTTGCATGCGTTGCGCTATACAAGTTTTTCACTCACTCATATGGAAGCTTGGACCAGTGGGAGATTCTTCCATCCACACAGTTCAGTGTAGATGGAGGAATCTGTTGCACTTTTTCAATCCGACCATACAAAATCTGCAGATAATCTATAGGTGTATGGCCAGTCTAAGGCATAAACCTGCCTACAGCCGCCTACACCCATTCATATCTATGAGCTCTCTGGCAGCAAAATACATAAGGCGTTAACACTGTAAGGAGAAATGCGCCTGTCTGCATGAGCCCCAATACTCTTTATAAACTATACATTTTATATATCTCTGCATTCTGAAGAATGAGCTGAATACATATTGAATACCTGATTTTCCTCAGCAGCATTTAGGAGTGCTTATTATATGACAGGTGGCATCATGAACGTCCAGAACATACAATAAGAAGTCACCGGCACTCCAATAAGTCAGGTTTAACCATTTATTGTTAACATTTAAAATTGGCCATACGTAGAATGTCAAACCAAAAATTTTAATTTTAAGGTTTGTTCAATTATAGAATTATTAATGTGGTCAAACTGATGTTGGTTTTCAATCACAGAGAGAATTTGAAGGAGCAGGATGGAAAGTCTATTCACTCTAATATTGAATGTTAACCACTTCAATACAGGGCACTTTTACCCCCTTTCCTGCCCAGGTCAATTTTCAGCTTTCAACGCCATCACACTTTGAATGACAACTGCGTGGTCGTGCAACGCTGTAGCCAAATTATCCCCCCCCCCCCCCCCATAAATAGAGCTTTATGGTGGTATTTGATCACCATTGGGTTTATTTTTTGCTAGACAGTTTTTTTTGGGTTGTAAAAATTTTGTAAATAAGTATGTTTTCTCCTTCACTGATGGGCAGACACCAATATGCCGCACCGATAGGTGGCACCAATGGGCACCAATAGGCATTACTGATGGGTACCGATTGGCACTTAGTATCTGTGATAGGCACTGATTGACATCGGAGGTGGGCAACTCTGATGGGGTTGAGCCCATAATCAATGCGCTTATTATCAACGCAGACGCACCCTTCAGGAGAGCTGCTGATTGTCTCGCCTTTGCTCATGCCTTGTCAGCACGAACTGAGGAAAGCCAATTACCAGCACTTCCTGGTTACCGCTGCGATAGGTCACAGCTGATCACGTGGTAATGAGCCTACGTCATAGGCTCTTTATGGAGATAAGGATGCGGCATGTCAGAGACTCCGGGGGGCACGCGTGTGCGGATTTTCCTACTGGACGTCATAGGTCACCCAGTTAGGATAACTGATCCCTCGCCCGGCCGTCATTCTGCTATAGGCCAGACAGGATGTGGTTAAAAGCAAACTTATTCTTAGACATGTCATTCAATGTGTTGATTAGAAATTTTGTATGAACATTTGTTTGAAAATCTACTAGTGTTTGAGCAGCTTTTGGCCTAGTTCCAACTTGTACAAGTGTAGTGTGAACAGCAATATTAAAGCACCATTAAAGCAGAGCTCCACCCTAAAGTGGAACTCACGCTGATCGGAACCCTCCCCCCCTCGGATGTCACATTTGACACCTTTCAGGGGGGAGGGGGGGTGTAGATACCTGTCTAAAGACAGGAATTTGCACCCACTTCCGGCCGGGCATTCTCGGGCAGAATGCCGGCATGTCATCACCTCCTGTCGCCCCCCGTTATGTGCTGGGAACACTGGGCTCCCAGCACATAGCCAATCGGCGTGCGCAGCGCGACTCGCGCATGCACCGTAAGGAACCGGGCAGTAAAGCCGGAGCGCTTCACTTCCTGGTTCCCTCCCCGTGGATGGTGGGGGGAGCAGCAGAGTGACAAGCCATCGCTCGTCCTCTGCTGCGGACGCCGCTGGACTCCAGGACAGGTAAGTGTCCTAATATTAAAAGTCAGCAGCTGCAGTATTTGTAGCTGCTGGCTTTTAATATTTTTTTTGAGCAGACATCCGCTTTAAGATCTAGTTTTTAATATTCACAAACTAGATCTTAGATCGCAGTGCTGTCACTTTAAACAATTGGCTAGCAGGCTTCACCTTAAAAGTAACAGTCAGCAGTCCCTTTAACATGTATTTAACATTCCAAAACTTGAGCCTGGAGGGTGCTTAACGGGTAAAACAGGGTAAAGCAAAACCAACATGCCTAAACACAATTTTGCAACCAATATGTGTTAGCAAAACTGTACCTATGGTCACAACTACTTAGTGTATCTAGGTGGATTGTAGCTGTTTTTTTTTTTTCAGTACAAATTCTGTTTTCATTTGGTGGCAAATGGCAAGAGATATCTGATTTTTTTTTTTTTTTCTTTTATCATTATCCTGCTCCTGACGATCGCAGCAATACCACATAAGTGTGTTAGTTGTTGTTTGAACCCATAATACAGCCGAGAAACAATGGGGAGCATTTTCCTTTTTTTTTTATTCTGCCCAAAATACATCGACACTTAGGGGTCGATTTACTAAAACTGGAGAGTGCAAAATCTGGGGCAGCTCTGCATAGAAACCAATCAGCTACCAGGTTCTTTTTGTCAAAGCTTAATTGAAAAGGCTGAAGTTAGAAGCTGATGCACATGTAGAGCGTTACCTGATTTTGCAACGTTCCAGTTTTAGTAAATCAACCCGACAGACACTGATACCAATAAAAAATAATAAAAACATTTTTTTTACCCAAAATATCTTCACTGTGACCTTTGACCCCTGACCTTGGTAAACCTTGACCTGGTTATTTTTTCTTCATTTAATTTTTTTTTACACACACTTTAGTTTGTTTACATTTACTTCTCCTGCTACCCTAGAAGATACAATGTATCTTTTTCATTCAGAGGAGGAAAGGTGTGGCCTCACAGTGACTGATCGCTGTGATAGCCAATCAGAGGCTATCACAGCCATCCAGTGACCAAGTATAGAAAGTCCCTGGTCACGATTGTTAGTACGAGACCCGGGGCTCTTGGTGGGAGCTGTGCCCTCTCAGCACAGAGACTGGACTGTTACCAAGAGCCCTGGGTCTCATATGAGCGATCTGACCCGGGACTGTCCATCCTGGGTCACTGGATTGATGTGATAGCTCTGTGAAATGTGCGACACAGCAGTGCCTACTCACAGGGCATAGTGATTACGTGTCACAGAATTAAAGGAAGTACATTTGTGGAGATCTTCAATATGATTCAGATTAATAGGAGTTGGCTGGAAATAACTGAAATACAATGATTGTGATTAACATGATTTTACATTCTGAACATAGGTATGCTTTAATGTCCCATAGATGACCTAAGAGTCTTCCTGAGAAAAAGACCTGTGTGGCCCTTCCTATATTCCTTGTCGGCATATACTGTACACATGCAAAACACATAATTGGCCTAAAATGTTTCCCTTTTTCTTCCAGCAGTGTACTACTATACAGGAGATTGTCTGAGACTGAGATTAAAGGGGTTGTAAAGGTTTGTTTTTTATTTTCTAAATAGGTTTCTTTAAGCTAGTCTAGTGCATTGTTGGTTCACTTAACCTTTCCTTTGATTTCCCTTCTAAATGATTTTTTTTCTTTGTCAGAATTTCTCACCTTCTGTTCCTCCTCAGTAAGCTTGACCCCATCATTTGAGCCGTTCTGGCTGGGGGTTAGTCACCGTGTTCCCCCCCTCTCTTGGGACTACATCCCTGCAGTGAGATGCTGTGAACGTTCAGTGTCCCCCCACAGGGATGTAGTCCCAAGGGAGAGGGCGAGCACTCTGACTAACCCCCAGCCCAAACTGGATCCCCCATGACACAAACTTATGCTTCACAGTTCTAAGGGTCCTAGGGAGACCAGATACTGCTTTCTGCTGGACACTGCGGTGTTACGTCCCACATAACCTGTCAAAATCATGTGACTGGCTTCTCCTTCAATCATGGCATTCTTGGTGTTCAAAAGCTAAAGGAGAGGCTGACGAGTCACATGACCAGGTTTTCCTGATCCCAGCTTTAACACCCACTTCAGTTTTTTTTTATTATTATTTTTTTTTTTTAAGCAGCAGCATGGCCGTTTTATAATTTGATCCCCGAGAGTTATAAAAATTTGACTATACCTTGTGGGTACAAAGTCTTGAAGCCAAAAATAAGAAATTAGTGTTGAAAGTATGATTGACAGAGATGTGGCAAAGCCCTTCAGGATGTTATCAGCATATTTAATAACAGCGGCAATGACCAATCCACCCAGAGCCTGAAGAAAAAGGAAACAAGAAAAGAAAAGATATGTCATTTATACATCAGGCCCACTATGGTTGCTTGGTACTACATATATTTATTAAGTCTTTAGGATCAGTAGTATTACGGTATATATATATATATATATATATATATATATATATATATACACATATATACACACACACACACACACACACACACACACACACACACATACATACACACACACACACACACACACACACACACACAATATATATATACACACATACACACACACACACACACACCCCTCGGCTTATACTCGAGTCAGTGTACCACGAGCGTCCATTGTGTACCACGAGCGTGGGCCACGAGCGTCCATTGTTTAAAAGTCGTGGCTTCCCCCTGGTCCCTTCCGTGATAAGCGTTTCCCAGCAGACACTGTGTTCAGTGTTCCGCCAATCACGGATGTCTTTTCTTCCTCGGACAAGAGAGCGTCCGCGATAGGCGGAACACTGAACACAGTGTCTGATGGGAAACTGAGTCCGAGGATGAGAAGACGTCCATGATAGGCTGCTGGGAAATGTCTATCATGGAACAGGACCAGGGGGAGACCACGACTTTAAAACAATGAATGGACGGACACCTGCAGCCTGTAAAAATCTCAGGTACACCGACTCAGGCACAGGGAGGCTGCAGTGGGCACAGTGAGGTGGCAATGGGCACAGTGAGGTGGCAATGGGCACAGTGAGGCGGCAATGGGCACAGTGAGGCGGCAATGGGCACAGTGAGGCGTGCAAATGGGCATTGTTGACCCTCTTTTCCGCTTACAGTGGCTGCTGCATTCTCACCCTAGGCTTATAATCGAGTCAATACGTTTTTTGGAGTAAAATTATGTACCTTGGCTTATACTTGGGTCGGCTTATACTCAAGTATTTACGGTAATCAATATTTTAAGCATTGGTGGGGAGAGCTGTTCGTAAGTCCGAGCGATCGTTAAACAGGTAAATCAATAAAGTGGTTGTAAACCCATTACAACCACTTTAACCTACAGATAATCCTAGATTAAAGCTTTCCTGTAGGTGCAACAAATATTTCCCAAACCTAAAAGGTTTAGGAGATATTTGCAGAAATGGCGGCACCGATGTCTATGGCGCATGCACCGTAGACATCGGGCGCAGGCGCACTGAGAGTGGCGGTGACGGAGAAGGTGACCGAAGACCGATTCATGGGCTTTCGATCTCAGCTAAGTAATTCATAATGAGCTAGTATGCTATACATACTAGCTCGTTATGCCTTTGTCTTGCAGGGTGTTTATTTTATTTTTTAGAGAGGGTTTACTTCCTCTTTAAATTAAGTGTATCTGTATGATGTTTTGATTAGATGTAGGAACACAGATATATGAAGCACATCTATGTTTGTTTTTTTCTTTTCTTCTTTTAGAGTCAGTTCACACAGCCGTGGCACGACTTCGGGGGGGAATCTGCAAGTCGTCCTGAGGACGACTTCAGAGGCGACCTGCAAAACGACTTCTGTATAGAAGTCAATGCAGGTCGCCCCGAGCCGCCCCCGAAGTCGTACAGGAACCTCAACTTGAATCGCTCCTATTAGAACGGTTCCATAGCATTGAATGGGACGTGACTCCAGTGTGAATCGGCTCTAATTCACCAATTTCATTACTTTAGGAGGTAAATACAGTGCATGAGTGTTTTTGATATTTGAATGCTCACTCACTGTACTGTATTCTATGGTGAAGCAGTTTTGTCACATGACGATTGGACCACAAACACCTCCCCCTCTCCTCGTCTTCATTACATAACAAAAGATTTTTTGGAAAGTTGATATGTAAGAGCAAAGGAGTGCCGCTACTCCCGACCAGCCCAGGTAAACAAACGATAAGAAGCG
This sequence comes from Rana kukunoris, assembly GCA_029574335.1. Classification (NCBI taxonomy): domain Eukaryota; kingdom Metazoa; phylum Chordata; class Amphibia; order Anura; family Ranidae; genus Rana; species Rana kukunoris. Next base: position 148,939,645 of record CM056055.1, read on the forward strand.
GCCTCAGCCAACATTTCTCCACCACACACCCCGATGCATTTCACCCCGCCCACTGAATCTTAGTTCTACTGTATGACTAAACTACCGGTGGGCGGGGGAAAATGCATGATGGTGTGTGGTGGAGACATGTTGGCTGAGGCCGCTACTTATCGTTTGCTCACCTGGGCTGGTTAGGAGTGGCGGCGATACTTAGCCCTCTGGATTGGTATCAGGATAGGCCTGCACCCCATGCTCTGGGACCCCTCTACTTTGTTCACCTCTACTTTGAGCAGCGCCAAAAGTAATACAACAGATCACAGTTTTAAAGTAGATACATTTGGATGAGATTTCAGATTACCACACAGAAAGATTCAAGAACATAGGATTTGTGAGCTCCGAGAATGAAGAGTCCTGTCTGACACTACAACTGTTTTAAGAAGGCGTTAAAAAGAGCAATGAGGAGTTACAGTGCAGAAAGTGTAGCATTTCATAGGAACTAATGAGGATTTAGTACAGCAGTAATTTAAAATCCGATTGGTTGCTGTGGTGTTCTGCTGCAATCTAAATCATGGAAATATATTTGAACAGAAATGATTTGCCGTTTTGTACACCGATCTGTGACATTCACACACAGCTGGATGATTCACAACTATGACAAAGAAAGCAAAAGTGTGATCTGCTACCTGAAGAGCTACGACTGTCCAGGTCAGGTTATTGTAGCCCTGAAAGAAGCCTTCCTTTGAAACACGATCACCGTCATAAATAAATACTCCCATCAGACCAAATATCCCGCCAAAGAAACCTGTATAGGAGACAAACATGAGATCCAAAACAATTATACAGAAATTTAGATGATCTAACAAAGACATTGACTAGAAATGTGCATACCATATTGTGCCTGAGGTACCAAAAGGTTTATCAAGCCCCCTAAAACTCAGTGAGGCAGTAGAATGGAGAATGCATTGTTGCCATAACTGCATCCAATTGCATATTAAATGCTCTTTAAGGCTTTCTTTCTTTAATTTTCACCTGGGATCTGGCTAGTAAGCCAATTCTTTTTAACCACTTGATTGCTGGGCACACATACCCCCTTCCTGCCCAGGCAAAATTTCAGCTTTTGGCACGGTCATGCGACGTGGTTCCCAAACAAAATAAAAATTAAATAAAAAAATAAAAAAAATCGCAATAAGCGCATAGTGATTGGTTTGCGCAAACGTTATAACGCCTACAAAATAGGGGATAGAAATATTATTTTATTTTTTTTACTAGTAATGGCGGTGCTCTGCAATTTCTGCGATATTACGGCGGACACATCGGACACTTTTGACACATTTTTGGGACCATTCACATTTATACAGCGAACAGTGCTAAAAAAAAAAGTACCAATTACTGTATAAATGTGACTGGCAGGGAAGGGGTTAACGCTAGGGGGCGCTCAAGGGGTTAAATATGTTCCCCGATAGGTGAGTCTTATTGTGGGGGGAGGGGACTGACTGGGGGAGGTGACTGATGGTTGTCCCTATGTACAAGGGACACGCCATTGGTCTCCTCTCCCTAATAGGACATGGATCTCTGTGTTTACACACAGAGATCCACGTCCCTGGCTCTGTGATTGGCTGGGCTGGATGGCAGGTGGTTAAACAGAACAAGCTAGCAGTTAGAGGGTTGAGACTATCCATTTAACACTAATAGGGGTTCTTATAATGGTCAGATTTTAATTTAGTTACATGAAACCTTTGTTTGTGTATTTAAATCTGCTAATACATTTAACACTCCCCTCCCCACAGACCGGCAATATTGCTGTCCAAAGATTTCACTGTTGCTTTTTCATCCAGGGTGGGAGCACGCTAATATAGGAGGTCTGTTACTGGCCAGATCACCAAGTGAAAATAAAAAAGGGAAAAAAGCCTTGACATCTAATGTTTTTTTTACTTTAATGTATTCTTTGTATGAAGGTAAACACATCCCCCCCCCCCTAAAAAGCTTCCTTTACCCTAGTGCAGTCCTCCTTCACTTACCTCATCCTTTGATTTCGCTTTTAAATGTCCTAATTTCTTCTGAGAAATCCTCACTTCCTGTTCTTCTGTTTGTAACTCAACACCATATTGCAAGGCTTTCTTCCTGGTGTGGAGAAAGCCTCTTTAGGGGGAGGGGGCTAACAGGAGTGTCAGATTGCCCACTAACACACAGCTCCTTTCTCTATCTGCAAAGTAGAGAGTGTCCTGACACTCCTGCTCACCCCCTCAAGAGGATTTTTCCACACCAGGAAGAAAGCCTCGCAATACGTGTTGAGTTACAGACAGAAGAACAGGAAGTGAGGATTTTTTAGAAGAAATAAGGACATTTGAAAGCAAAATCGAAGGATGAGGTAAGTGAAGGAGGACTGCACTAAGGTAAAGAAAGCTATTTAGGGAAAAAAAATAAAAAATCCTTTACAACCCCTTTAAATGAGAGCGATCTTGATTCAGCACTATGCATGAGAGCAGCAGCTCTCTGCTCTCTCCCTCCTCAAATTCTAATGCCGTTAACACATGATCGTGTGTATGCTCCCTAGCAGTTTTCTCGACAAAACCAGCTCTCTTTTTTCTCGTCGTGTTTCCCGTCAGTCTTTTTCTCGTCGTGAAAAACGTGTGTATGCCTTTCCGAGGGGAAAAAACATGCATGCTCAGAATCAAGTATTAGACGGGAGCGCTCGTTCTGGCAAAATTAGCATTTATATTGGAGATAGCACATTTGTCACACTGTACCGGACTGAAAAGCACGAAGACTGAAAAGTGTGAATCGTCTCTCACCAAACTGAAGCGTCTCTCATAAAACTTTAAAGCGGGGGTTCACCCTAAAAACAAATTTCTAACATTAGAGCCAGCATTGGTATATGGAGGGGGCACTAATAATGAATAATAAGAGAATAAACAATAAAGTGAAATCTAATAAATGGTCCGTCTGAACCAACAATAGCAGACTTAGTGAGCAGCAACACACTGAAAATGGTGAAATAGAAATAGATTGTACAAAAAAAAAAAAAAAATGAATAAATAAATAAAAACTCAAGTCCATTCAAAGAGTGTTGGATAAAGTTTTGAAGCGCCTGGATACGTAAAAAACAACGCACTTCCGGTCCCGCTGGTCCCCTGGCCTGGAACGCACGCCAGCTCCCTAGCGAGGAACTCGTATCCGGCTTGGACTTCACCCCAGTTCCCCAGCGAGGAACACTCATCATAGCCCATCCTGCCATGCTGACTAGCCTCAGTGCCGGGTGCTAGGCACTACTAAAGTAAGAGGCCATTTGGCTATGCTGTTTTATCTGTGACATATTTTAAATAAACTGTACTTCACTATGGTGGTTTCCCCTCTCCCTCCTTCATGAGAGTGTTTGATTCCGGGAAACATAGAGCTGCGCAGCTGAATCATTCAACTGGTTTAGTGACCAACTGCTGTATTTGACCTTTTCTAAACAATCAGGTCAACACCGTGCGGTAAGGAGCCATCCATTAGTGCACATTTGGGGGATCTTCTTGGTGAAGGTGGACACCTTTTACAATGAATTTTCAACAATTTGCATCTGAGAAAGATTAGCCTTGGACATTATCTAACACTCTTTGAATGGACTTGAGTTTATTTATTTATTTATTTATTCATTCATTCATTTTTTTTTTGTACAATCTATTTCCATTTCACTATTTTCAGTGTGTTGCTGCTCACTAAGTCTGCTATTGTTGGTTCAGACGGACCATTTATTAGATTTCACTTTATTGTTTATTCTCTTATTATTCATTATTAGCGCCCCCTCCATATACCATTACTGTTCAGTTCAGACCTTTGATGAGGTCTCTATCTTAGGGGAGCTGCTTATTCACTATAATTATATGTTGTTGTCACATAAATTTTTTATTGGCGCGAGATACCACACCTTTTATATTAGAGCCAGCATACTAAGGACATTTACTGTATGCAGGTCTTTTTTTTTTTTTTCTCCATACATACCGTTATATTCTGATTTTGTCCAGGGCTTCCGGGTTCTGATGACTGTGGGACTTGGCGTTCTTATCCCTGCCTCAGGGTTCTGATGACTGCGGGACTGGGCGTTCCTATCCTTGGGTTAGATGATTGACGGCTTGTGAAACAGTTCCCCTGCATCACCAGATTTCCGGAAATAGCCGAGCTGCGAGTCGGCACTATACGGCGCCTGTGCCCGCCGTGTAGAGCCGACTGTGCAGGCACTGTATAGTACCGACTCGCAGCTCGGCTATTTCTGGAAATCTGGTGACGTGCGACAGGGGAACAGTTTTACAAGCCGTCAATCATCTAACCCAAGGATAGGAACGCCCAGTCCCGCAATAATCAGAACCCGAAAGCCCTGGACAAAATGACAATATAACGATATGTACGGAATAAAAAAAAAAAAAAAAAGCTGCATACAGTAAATGTCCTTAGTATGCTGGATGTAATGTTAGACATTTTTTTTAGGGTGAACCCCCGCTTTAAAGCATCGACTATGGAAATGAGTTGCCATTTCATGGGCACGCACAATTTAAAATTTGATATGTGTATCTATTTACTTGGTGCGCCCTCATCCTTGGCATTTCACCAAAAAAATGGCAAATGATATCATTAGTCTGTTTGCTCTAAAAATAACTTTAGTTTAATTCTTACTGTAATTTTGCATTTGATAAACAATTGCACTAAAATTGTGCAAAAAAAAAATTGGAACTACCACTATTTTATTCTACAGGGTGTCGGCTTTCAGAAAATATGTTTTAGGTTTTCAATCTTCAGACCTAAATTGTATTTATTTTTTAATGTGTGCAAAAAAGGTTAAGCAACATAGAATAAATATTGTCTGATCAGAACTATCTCTTGCAACAGCTCTGCTACTATGGCTGAAAGGTTGGTACGTGTAGGTAGGTGTGCACATTTGGTGTATATATTTAACATTACAATTGCTGGGAACTTACCAAGTTGTATATTCCTAATCCATACTGACTGCTTAGTCTCCTTAAGGATCTTTTCGAAGTAGACGCCAGCAAACCCGCTTGAAAAGCAAGCAGTTAGAACAGCCATGAGCCCAACAAACCGTGAACCCACAGATACTTCTTTTGAAGGAGAACTAGGAGTATCCGATGGCCACTGAAAAAGTAAAAATCACAGAAAAGACATGCCTATAATAAGATTATTTCTAAAATAAATTATTTTGATTTATCATACATACAGCAAAAAAAAAAATTAAAAAAAAAAGCCGATCGTTGCCATTACTTGTAAAACAAATAAAAAATAAAAATAAATAAAAATACAAAAATCTATCCCCTATTGTAGACGCTATAACTTTTGTGCAAACTAATCAATATACGCTGTGCAAAAACAGTGTAGCGCTGGACAGCATATACCACATAAGTATCTAAAGTAACTGGTGTAAACAGTGTTAATCTATAAATGGTAACAATCAAAATGTGAATACACAAAAGCTATAAGTGCATAGGTTGTTATAACACTGTGCCAATCAATATGGCACTGAGCATAAAGTACTTATACATATCAACAGATAAATAAACAGTGTAAAAATAAAGTGACCAATTCAGCATATGAGGTGCAAAACAAATAGAGTCCACAGAAAAAAGGGATTTTTAATAACAGCTTACCTGTAAAATCCTTTTCTTGGAGTACATCACGGGACACAGAGCGCATAGTCATTACATATGGGTTATATGGAGTACCTTCAGGTGTGGACACTGGTGTAATCAACTTCACAGGAAGTTCCTCCCTATATAACCCCCTCCCACTGAGAGTGCTTTAGTTTTGTAGCAAGCAATTTCTCTGAGGTTACACAATGTTCCCACAAAGAGGGGTGGGAGCTCTGTGTCCCGTGATGTACTCCAAGAAAAGGATTTTACAGGTAAGCTGTTATTAAAAATCCCTTTTTCTTGATCGTACATCACGGGACACAGAGCGCATAGTCATTACATATGGGATGTCCCAAAGCAATGCTCCATGAAGGGAGGGAGACCGTAAGGCCAAAAATAGCCAAACAGAAACTATATCAGGAGGTAAAATAGCTCCCCCAACAGAAAAAGGGGGCGTGAACCGGGCCAGAGGATTCTATACTGCTGCCCGTAGGACCGCCTGCCCAAATGCTGCGTCCGCAGCCTTTGTGACGTCCAACTTATAAAATTTAGTAAACGTATGTACGGAAGACCAGGTTGCCGCTTTGCAAACCTGTGCCATAGAGATCTGATGGTGTGCCGCCCAAGAGGCACTCATGGCCCTCGTAGAATGGGCCTTAACTGATAAAGGCGGTGGAACGCGCTTCAGACCATAGGCCTGAAAAATCAGCTGCTTAATCCACCTAGCCAAGGAAGACTTGGCAGCCGGCTGACCCTTCTTGGGGCCATCCGGAAGAATGAAAAGCACATCTGTTTTCCTAATCTTTTCTGTAGCCTTGAGATAGACTCTCATGGCTCGGACCACATCCAAAGTATGAAGCAATCTTTCCTCTCTGGACTGGGGAGTAGGAAAGAAGGATGGTAGGACTAGGTGCTGATTCAAGTGAAAACTGGATATGACCTTAGGAAGGAAAGAAGGCTGAGGCCGCAGAACCACTCTGTCCTTATGCAGAATCAGGTACGGTTCCCTGCAAGACAAGGCTGCCAGCTCGGAGACCCTTCTGGCCGAAGCCATAGCCACCAAGAAAACCAACTTTCGGGTTAGCAGCACAAGAGGGATTTCTGCCAGAGGTTCAAACGGCTGCTTTTGTAAAGCTGACAAGACCAGATTTAAATTCCAGGGGCAGAGGGGAGCTCTAATAGGGGGATTTACATGCAAGACCCCCTGCAAAAAGGTTTTTACAAGCGAATGTGTGGCCAAAGGCCTTTGAAACCATATCGATAAGGCAGACACCTGCCCCTTTAGAGTACTAAGAGCCAACCCCTTGTCAACGCCAACCTGGAGGAATCGCAAGATCCTGTCAATAAAAAACTTGCGAGGATGCCCTCCTTGAGACTCGCACCATTCCACATAGGTTCTCCAGACTCTGTAATAGATATTTCTAGAGACTGGCTTTCTAGCTTGAATTAACGTAGATATGACTTGGGCAGAGAGGCCTCTGCCCTTAAGAATTAGGGATTCAGCCGCCAAGCCATCAAATTTAGCTGCTGTGAAGCAGGGTGGTAGATCGGGCCCTGAGACAGCAGATCTGGGCGCAGGGGGAGTGGCCACGGTGCCCTTACTGACATCCTCACGATGAGTGCGTACCAGGCCCTTCTGGGCCAGGCTGGGGCCACCAGGATCACCGGCCTGCGCTCCACCCTGATCCTTCGTAGAAGGCGGGGAATCATCTGTAGTGGAGGGAACGCATACAGGAGAGAAAACTGGTGCCAGGGGCAAACCAACGCATCGGTCCCGTAGGCCGAGGGGTCCCTGGCTCGGGATACAAATTTGTCCAATTTCTTGTTGAATCTTGTTGCCATGATGTCCACATCGGGAACTCCGAATCTTTGGCAAATCTCTTGGAATACCTGGGGGTGAAGAGACCACTCTCCCGGGAGTAACTGTTGACGACTCAAAAAATCTGCTTGAGAATTGTCTATCCCTGGGATGAACACTGCTGAGATGCAGGGTACATGGGCTTCGGCCCATGCAAAAATTAGGTTTACTTCCCTTTGAGCCGCCAGGCTCTTTGTGCCCCCCTGGTGGTTTATGTATGCCACCGCCGTGGCATTGTCGGACTGTATCCTTACTGGCAGACCCTGCAGGGGGAGAGTCCAGGCGACCAGGGCCAACCGAACAGCTCTGATCTCTAGGACATTGATGGGAAGCAGACTTTCTGCCTCTGACCACTGTCCCTGCTGGGTCCGTTTTCCTAAGATTGCCCCCCAACCTGTTAGGCTGGCATCTGTGGTTACTATTTTCCACGAGATGGGGCAAAAGGTTTTCCCTTTTGATAATTTTTGAGGGATCAGCCACCAGTACAGGCTGTGCCTGACTTCTGGAGAAAGAACTAATGGACGGTCTAATGCCTGTATGGACTTGTTCCAAGCAGAGAGAATAGCTGCTTGCAGAATTCTGGTATGGATCTGGGCGTAGGGCGCTGCTTCGAAGGCGGCCACCATCTTCCCCAGCAGTCGCATGCATAGGCGAATAGTCGGCTTCTTTTTGCCTAAGACTATTTGAATCGTTTGAATCAACGACCTGATCTTCTCTTGAGGTAAAAATACCCTCTGGCATTCTGTATCTAACCGAAAGCCTAGATATTCCAACTGTCTTGTGGGTTGTAACCTTGATTTTTCTTGGTTCACAATCCACCCGAACTCTTCTAGATGCCGCACTGTGCGGACTACTGCATGATTGAGGTTGGAAGCTGAACTGTCGATAACCAGGAGATCGTCCAGGTATGCTAGGACCAAGATGCCTTCTGTCCTTAGGACGGCTAGTACCGGGGCTAACACCTTTGTGAATACCCGTGGAGCTGTTGCCAACCCGAAAGGGAGGGCTACGAACTGGTAATGACTTTGGTTTATCGTAAAACGAAGAAACTTGTGATGTGCTGGGTAAATCGGCACATGCAGATATGCATCCTTTATGTCTATAGATGCTAGGAAGTCGCCCTGATGCAGGCTGGTTGTCACTGAACGTATGGAGTCCATACGGAAGGTCTGAATCCTTAGAAAGCGATTTAGGCGTTTGAGGTCTAATATAGGCCTGACGTCGCCATTGGGTTTTGGTATAACAAAAAGGTTGGAGTAGAATCCCAGACCCCTTTCTTGGGTTGGTACTTCTACAATTACTCCTTGGAGCAAGAGGCGATCCAACGCCTTTACGAGAGAGGCCCTCTTTAACGGGTCGCTTGGAAGACTTGACCCCTGAAAATGAGGAGGGGGGATTTCTCGAAACTCTAGTTTGTAGCCTGAGGCTACTACGGACCGAACCCAAGAGTCGGGAATTCTGGCCTTCCAGACTTCGGAGAAAAACTGAAGTCTTCCCCCCACCCAAGAGAGTGGGGGCGCCCCTTCATGAATCTGATTTGATGACTGGTTTAGCCGGCTTGCGAGACCAGGGCCTCTTGTTTGCCGCGGCTTGTCCCTGTGGGCGGCTATTAACTGCTGAACGCCCGGGAGGCCGTCGATACTGACGGGAAGTCGAAGGGGCCGAGCCTGCAATGGCCTGTCGTTTAAACGTGGGCCCACGCGGTCTTTTCTTGACCGGTAAGGAAGTACTTTTTCCACTTGATATGGTGTGGATATATTTATCTAGGTCTTCCCCGAATAGTCTTCCCCCATGAAAGGGAAACCCTGCTAGAAGCTTTTTGCAGGGTGCCTCTGCTGACCAGTTCTTTAGCCACAAAAGACGACGCATGTGAACCATCAGTAGAGATGAACGGGATGCCTGTTGGATGGAGTCCTTAATAGCATCTACTGCAAAGCAGAGAGCCCTAGGGAATTCTGCTAATTCATGAGTATGCTGAGCCGGCATGTCCTTCAATATATGCTTTGCCTGATCCTTCAAGGCCTGACAAACACCAATGGCTGCTACTGCTGGCTGAACCATGGCACCTACTGAGGTAAAAGCTGCTTTCAGTAGGGTCTCGAATTTCTTGTCGACCGGATCCTTGAACATATGGACATTTTCAACCGGACAAGTCAGGGATTTATTCACGCAGGAAATGGCTGCGTCCACTGTAGGGAGAGCCCATTTCTTTACATATTCCTCTTCCATAGGATAGAGAATAGAGAATCTTTTAGGAGGGACAAAGATTCTATCAGGTCGAGCCCAATCTTGGTAAATCACGTTCCGCAGAAGGGGGTGCATTGGAAAAGATGCACCAGTTAATGGGGCCTTTAAAGAACCCAATGAGGATACCTCCGGGGCTACTAGTTCTGGCACTGGAAGTTTAAAGGCAGTGCGAACCATATCTGTCAAAGACTGGATCCACAGGCCCTCCGCTTGAGAGGCCGAAAAATATTCATCTATAGTGGAATTTTCCCTGTCTGAACCGTCGGGACTTGGGTCTGCCTGATCCCCTTGTGGGTCCCGTTCCTCTGAAGAGGAGACCTCCGCATCTGAAAACCCCACACTGGGTGAGGGGGATCTAGCCCGCTTGCTACTTGGGCAAGGACGGGAAAACAACGCAGTTAACCTTTTCTCTAGCCCACACATGGTGGCTGCTAGCATTTCTTCCGTCACGTAAACGGGAATGGGTGGATCGGGGGCCGCCTCTGCCCCCAGCACCCCCAATGGCTCTTGTACTATGCCACTCGGTGTCCTGACTGGCGAGGGTGGGGCCGTAGAAGCCTGGCCCAAATCCTCTGACCCCGATGGAGACCCCTTTTGCTTTTTGGCACCTTTAGCAGCCTTGGCTGGTCCAGATCCCTTTGGAGCCATTGTACAACCTTGGGTCACCCCTATAGCCAACACCTGACTGTTGTAGCTAGGAATAACCAATATGAGGGCAGGTATGAGAAAAATGAAAAAGAACTAATTTCTCTCTTTTTCTTTTATATTTCTCTTTTTTTTTTTTTTTTTTTTCAAAAAAATCTCTTTTTTTTTTTTTTTTACCCGCCTGGGAGGTGGCAATACCGAGGAAGCCTGTGAGTATTGACACACCAATGCCCGTTAGCCGGAGTCCAAGGTAGACTCAGATACTGCTGGATCTAAGGCTGAGTCCCTTTAAGCAAAAAAACTTTTTTTTTTTTTTTTTTTCTGGTCAATAGTGGACCTAAGTCCTAGACCTGAAGATCCACAAAACCGCCACTAGGTGTCCCTGTGTGGCCAAAAGACCCAGCTGCACGCTCTGTATCCTTTCTTCCTCTGCCTCCAGGAGGGAAAGACCAGCCAGAGAAAAGTTTTTCCTTTATACAGACCCTGACGCTGCTGGCCCGCCCCCCCGCTATAAAAGGCGGCGTGCACGCGCGCGTATGCGCGCGCACACACGCGCGCACGATCGCGCGCACCACGCTGAACCCACATGGAGGAAGCAGAGCAGAGGAACAACATGGACCAGCGTTATGCAGCACCAACAGACACCAGGTAAGCACTAATCTTATTGTAGTGCACACACAGCGAGGAAGCTGTCCCCATGGGCTTCCTAAGAAACAGGAGTTTTTTACCAGCAATTTCCTCTTTAAAACATGTGGGGTTGCAGTATCAGTGTTAACAGGCAGACCTGGGGTGAGTAGCAAATATATAACTTACACAAGTATACATATATTTACATATTATCTGGGTAAACATTATAATCCCATCCTGCCTCAACAGACATAGTGGAGATAGTGGCTGATGCACCAGCATACTGTTAGCCAACCCAGAACCCCCAGGGGGATACCTACTGTCGAACCAAGTCCCGCAGGTTCCCTCTTACCTGCTCCACGCCGCAGGGTATTGCAAAATGCAAGAGGCCCAGCCTTCCCCCATCTCCGTGGGTATTGTCTTGGACCTTCAGGGACCGGGGTCCTGTGTTAAGGAACCCACACCCCTGGACCTATATAGCATCCTGGCATCAGTAGCGTTTAGTTCTTGGAAGAGACTAAGGCACTGGAGCCCAGAATCCAGCCCTCCAAGGAGAGGCATTATAGGCACAACCCCACTCCAGCAGGGCCCGGGTACCGTACATCTTGGCTCTGAAGCACTTCGGACGGATCCGGCTAGCTATCCTGGGTCCCGAGACCTCCGAAGGGACAGCTAGACGTGACCAACACCTAAGACACTGGCGAAAAAACTAAAGCACTCTCAGTGGGAGGGGGTTATATAGGGAGGAACTTCCTGTGAAGTTGATTACACCAGTGTCCACACCTGAAGGTACTCCATATAACCCATATGTAATGACTATGCGCTCTGTGTCCCGTGATGTACGATCAAGAAAAAGCTGGGAGTTTTTAGCCCCTTCCAATGCAGGTGATGAAAAGATGCAAACAATGAAAGTCCAATTAGGAGATCCACAGGTGAGAAAGGAGGGAGATTTCAGACATCAGTGGCCCAACACCAGTAGAAATAAAGGCTTACCAGAAAGCCTGTGACTATCCCTTTCAGGAGTAGTCTAAACAGGCATAGCAGGAAATTCTGATCCTTTGGGGTGTCAGGAACAAATCCGCATCTCTCCACAGATTAGATGGTAGAATCCACAGCTCCTCATGGGGTTAACCACTGCTTCCAAATGGAACTTGCATAGATGTATGTGAGCGTGTGTTTATCAAACACCATGTGGGAAAAAAGAAAGGGACAATCCCATAGTGTAGGCGTAAAAAACGAGAGGGTTTATATAAAAACTAAAAAAATTGAAACAGCTTAAAATACTCTCATTCATAGAGAGTGATACAAAAGTCCTTGCAAGGATAAAAAGCTCCGTATGAATATCAGACCGCCTAAGGCCGTTAGCATATGCACAATACGAGTGTGTCTGCCCGACGATCGTTTCGTAGTAATGACATCATCAGGGGCACACGTACGCCATTGCACACATGCTATTTATACAGCCCAGAGGAAGAGTATGACAAAACCATTGAGTAGAGGCGGGGATAGAACGGAGCATATGATAGATCAATATAACCACTATATTGTGAATGGAAATCACCATGCCATCTTGTGGTTAAAAAAGCGTATTACCGCTCAAAGAATAATAGGCTGATATTATGAATGGAAATCATTATGCCATATTGTGGTGAAAAAGGCGTATTGCCGCTCCAGGAAAAGCAATAAGCCAAAAATTCCCTGAATATGAATATTCCTTGTTATGGAATTAAACTTATTAACCTTAATGATCAATTTCAGCATTGGTGTGAATATTTAATACTCATTGTTGAGCAAAATATAAACATAAAAACATGACAACTATAAGGCTAAAAAATGCCTACTCCAACCAAGGAGCCCACCCGCATACTAGGAATGATAATTCCAATGGTCATATTAATGTGGTTAATAGATTTGCGCCCCTAATGAGTGATTCTCAGGGAAGGCCTCTGAATACTGGTGACAGTCATGAATTGCCCCGCTCACGTCAAAATGAGCATGAGACAAATCTCTCTGCTTGGGATTTTCGGCCAGCCACTCGAAACCGAAACAAACGAAACGGGGACGCAAGAGAGGGTGCAGAGGGGGGAGGAAACTACACCCCAAACAGACAGAGGAGGACCTAGTAAATAATGGCATCATTAACCTTAGTTCACAACAACTCACTACGGATGACTTGACAACTTTGAACAGGGGTCTGAAATTTGTTCCATCACGGAATTTGAACAAGTTTCAGACATTTATTGACATACAGAAATTCACCCGTAAACTTAATATGAAGAGATACATCCTAAGCAACCCTGCTAGACAACTAAAACAAAAATAAAGTTGCTCTGCTAAAAATATAAAAAGAAAAGAGCAGCCAGCACTAACAGTGAAACAACCTGTGAGTAGACAATGAAAGAAAAATAAGTGCAGCGCTGGTGAACGTGAATTTGCGTGAAGCAATAAACACCAATCCCATTCAAATGAGTGACATTGTAATGGGGTAGTCCAAAAACACAATACCAAAAAAGTATAAGAAGGGTGGTGAAACCCTATGGATGCAAACGGTGAAATGTACAATGTAAACTACAAAGAAAGTCCTTTAGATCAAAACAGGCAAGTCTTCATATGGAACACCCCTGTCGATGAGCATTAGCTCGAAACATGTCGGGTACATAGCTTTTTCATACCCAACTACCACACTCTTTTATACTCATGTGATCACGTGTGCCAGATCCTTTCCAGAGTACTGGCATTTTCATTTTTTATTGTTTTTATTGTTCTACCATTCATTAGCCTAATAAAGGCTTCCCTTTTCAAAACAAACTACACCATGTGGAGTTGTTTTTTCTTTTTTGGATACCTATAAGCGTTGCTCCATCTGAAAACCTGGAACTACTCTCCATCTTGGACCCTGTGATCGCTGGGAATGATCTACAATCCTTCCAATCATCACTCCTCATAGAGCCGTCCATCCGAGGAGCTCTTACAAGCGCATCTGACACAGTGCTCCTGGCATATGTGTCCAACTTTTGTGGTAAGAGTACCCATCCTTTTTCACATATCTGTTTGGTTATCCTGTATGCCCATCTAAGTGGATCACGCATACCATCAGTTTCTCCAGTAACACAGAGCGGTGTATAGGAGTGTTCCATATGAAGACTTGCCTGTTTTGATCTAAAGGACTTTCTTTGTAGTTTACATTGTACATTTCACCGTTTGCATCCATAGGGTTTCACCACCCTTCTTATACTTTTTTGGTATTGTGTTTTTGGACTACCCCATTACAATGTCACTCATTTGAATGGGATTGGTGTTTATTGCTTCACGCAAATTCACGTTCACCAGCGCTGCTAGACAACCAAGCAGAGAAAATCTTGTGGTTTTGCACTCAGGAATGGCTAACGTCTCTCTGTTTAATCCAGCGAGTACCCAGGCTCCTAATCTAAACGTCTTTCGAGATCTACTACTGAAAGATCTCGAGGAACTAAGGGTTAAACCCGTTCAACTCCATTCCAATTTAAAAACAGGAATGGAATCTCTGTGTGAAAGGAAGGATATTGTAGTACGCCCTGCAGATAAGGGGGGGGGCCATTGTCATTCTTGACAAAACCTCTTACCTAGCAGAGATGACGAGAATTCTATCAGACTCCGAGACCTACGCAATCCTTCCTATAAACCCTAGTATACCCTTCAAACGGAAGTTGAAAGCTCTCATTTTGAAGGGTTATGATATGGGTATCCTCAATCAAAAAGAAAAAAAGGATTTTTAATAACAGCTTACCTGTAAAATCCTTTTCTTGAAGTACATCACGGGACACAGAGCGCATAGTCATTACATATGGGTTATATGGGTACCTTCAGGTGTGGACACTGGTGTAATCAACTTCACAGGAAGTTCCTCCCTATATAACCCCCTCCCACTGAGAGTGCTTCAGTTTTGTAGCAAGCAATTCCTCCGAGGTTACACAATGTTCCCCAAAAGAGGGGTGGGAGCTCTGTGTCCCGTGATGTACTTCAAGAAAAGGATTTTACAGGTAAGCTGTTATTAAAAATCCTTTTTTCTTTATCGTACATCACGGGACACAGAGCGCATAGTCATTACATATGGGATGTCCCAAAGCAATGCTCCATGAAGGGAGGGAGACCGTAAGGCCAAAATTAGCCAAACAGAAAATATATCAGGAGGTAAAAAATAGCTCCACCAACAGAAAAACAAGGGGGCGTGAACCGGGCCAGAGGATTCTATACTGCTGCCCGTAGGACCGCCTGCCCAAAAGCTGCGTCCGTAGCTTTTGTGACGTCCAGCTTATAAAATTTAGTAAACGTATGTACGGAAGACCAGGTTGCCGCTTTGCAAACCTGTGCCATAGAGATCTGATGGTGTGCCGCCCAAGAGGCACTCATGGCCCTCGTAGAATGGGCCTTAACTGATAAGGGAGGTGGAACGCGCTTCAGACCATAGGCCTGAAAAATCAGCTGCTTAATCCACCTAGCCAAGGAAGACTTGGCAGCCGGCTGACCCTTCTTGGGGCCATCCGGAAGAACAAAAAGCACATCTGTTTTCCGAATCTTTTCTGTAGCCTTGAGATAAACCCTCATGGCTCGGACCACGTCCAAAGTATGAAGCAATCTTTCCTCTCTGGACTGGGGAGTAGGAAAGAAGGATAGTAGGACTAGGTCCTGATTCCAGTGAAAACTGGATATGAACCTTAGGAAGGAAAGAAGGCTGAGGCCGCAGAACCACTCTGTCCTTATGCAGAATCAGGTACGGTTCCCTGCAAGACAAGGCTGCCAGCTCGGAGACCCTTCTGGCCGAAGCCATAGCCACCAAGAAAACCAACTTTCGGGTTAGCAGCACAAGAGGGATTTCTGTCAGAGGTTCAAACGGCTGCCTTTGTAAAGCTGACAAGACCAGATTTAAATTCCAGGGGCAGAGGGGAGCTCTAATAGGGGGATTCACATGCAAGACCCCTTGCAAGAAGGTTTTCCCAAGCGAATGCGTGGCCAAAGGCCTTTGAAACCATATCGATAAGGCAGACACCTGCCCCTTTAGAGTACTAAGAGCCAACCCCTTGTCAACGCCAACCTGGAGGAATCGCAAGATCCTGTCAATAAAAAACTTGCGAGGATGCCCTCCTTGGGACTCGCACCACTCCACATAGGTCCTCCAGACTCTGTAATAGATATTTCTAGAGACTGGCTTTCTAGCCTGAATTAACGTAGATATGACCTGGGCTGAGAGGCCTCTGCCCTTAAGAATTAGGGATTCAGCCGCCAAGCCATCAAATTTAGCTGCTGTGAAGCAGGGTGGTAGATCGGGCCCTGAGACAGCAGATCTGGGCGCAGGGGGAGTGGCCACAGTGCCCCTACTGACATCCTCACGATGAGTACGTACCAAGCCCTTCTGGGCCAGGCTGGGGCCACCAGGATCACCGGCCTGCGCTCCACCCTGATCCTTCGTAGAAGGCGGGGAATCATCTGTAGTGGAGGGAACGCATACAGGAGAGAAAACTGGTGCCAGGGGCAAACCAACGCATCGGTCCCGTAGGCCGAGGGGTCCCTGGCTCGGGATACGAATTTGTCCAATTTCTTGTTGAATCTTGTTGCCATGACGTCCACATCGGGAACTCCGAATCTTTGGCAAATCTCTTGGAATACCTGGGGGTGAAGAGACCACTCTCCCGGGAGTACCTGTTGACGACTCAAAAAATCTGCTTGAGAATTGTCTATCCCTGGGATGAACACTGCTGAGATGCAGGGTACATGGGCTTCGGCCCATGAAAAAATCAGGTTTACTTCCCTTTGAGCCGCTAGGCTCCTTGTGCCCCCCTGGTGGTTTATGTATGCCACCGGCGTGGCATTGTCGGACTGTATCCTTACTGGCAGACCCTGCAGGGGGAGAGTCCAGGCGACCAGGGCCAACCGAGCAGCTCTGATCTCTAGGACATTGATGGGAAGCAGACTTTCTGCCTCTGACCACTGTCCCTGCTGGGTCCGTTTTCCTAAGATTGCCCCCCAACCTGTTAGGCTGGCATCTGTGGTTACTATTTTCCCCGTGATGGGGCAAAAGGTTTTCCCTTTTGACAATTTTGAGGGATCAGCCACCAGTACAGGCTGCGCTTGACCCCTGGGGAAAGAACTAATGGACGGTCTAATGCCTGTATGGACTTGTTCCAAGCAGAGAGAATAGCTGCCTGAAGAACTCTGGTATGGATCTGGGCATAGGGCGCTGCTTCGAAGGCGGCCACCATCTTTCCCAGCAGTCGCATGCATAGGCGAATAGTCGGCTTCTTTTTGCCTAAGACTATTTGAATCGTTTGAATCAACGACCTGATCTTCCCTTGAGGTAAAAATACCCTCTGGCATTCTGTATCTAACCGAAAGCCTAGATATTCCAACTGTCTTGTGGGTTGTAACCTTGATTTTTCTTGCTTCACAATCCACCCGAATTCTTCTAGATGCCGCACTGTGCGGACTACTGCATGATTGAGGTTGGAAGCTGATCTGTCGATAACCAGGAGATCGTCCAGGTATGCCAGGACCAAGATGCCTTCTGTCCTTAGGACGGCTAGCACCGGGGCTAACACCTTTGTGAATACCCGCGGAGCTGTTGCCAACCCGAAAGGGAGGGCTACGAACTGGAAATGACTTTGATCTATCATAAAACGAAGAAACTTGTGATGTGCTGGGTAGATCGGCACATGCAGATATGCATCCTTTATGTCTATAGATGCTAGAAAGTCGCCTTGATGCAGGCTGGCTGTCACTGAACATATGGAATCCATACGAAAGGTCTGAATCTTTAGAAAGCGATTTAGGCGTTTGAGGTCTAGGATAGGCCTGACGTCGCCACTGGGTTTTGGTATAATAAAAAGGTTGGAGTAGAATCCCAGACCCCCTTCTTGGGTTGGTACTACAATTACTCCTTGGAGCAAGAGGCGGTCCAACGCCTTTACGAGAGAGGCCCTCTTTAACGGGTCGCTTGGAAGACTTGACCCCTGAAAATGAGGGGGGGATTTCTCGAAACTCTAGTTTGTAGCCTGTGGCTACCACGGACCGAACCCAAGAGTCGGGATTCTGGCCTTCCAGACTTCGGAGAAAAACTGAAGTCTTCCCCCCACCCAAGAGAGTGGGGGCGCCCCTTCATGAATCGGACTTGATGACTGGTTTAGCCGACTTGCGAGACCAGGGCCTCTTGTTTGCCGCGGCTTGTCCCTGTGGGCGGCTATTAACTGCTGAACGCCCGGGAGGCCGTCGATACTGACGGGAAGTCGAAGGGGCCGAGCCTGCAAGGGCCTGTCGTTTAAACGCGGGCCCACGCGGTCTTTTCTTGACCGGTAAGGAAGAACTTTTACCACTTGATATGGTTTGGATATATTTATCTAGGTCTTCACCGAATAGTCTTCCCCCATGAAAGGGAAACCCTGCTAAAAGCTTTTTGCAGGGTGCCTCTGCTGACCAGTTCTTTAGCCACGAAAGACGACGCATGTGAACCACCAGCAGAGATAACCGGGATGCCTGTTGGATAGAGTCCTTAATAGCATCTACTGCAAAGCAGAGAGCCCTAGGGAAATCTGCTAATTCACGAGTTTGCTGAGCCGGCATGTCCTTTAATATCTGTTTTGCCTGATCCTTTAAGGCCTGACAAACGCCAATGGCTGCCACCCCTGGCTGAACCATGGCACCTACTGTGGTGAAAGAAGCCTTCAGTAGGGTCTCTAATTTTTTGTCGACCGGATCCTTGAACATCTGGACATTTTCAACCGGACAGGTCAGGGATTTATTCACGCAGGAAATGGCCGCGTCCACTGTGGGGAGCCCATTTCTTTAAAAATTTGTCTTCCATAGGATAGAGAATAGAGAACCTCTTAGGAGGGATAAAGATCCTATTAGGTCGAGCCCAATCCTGGTAAATCACGCTCCGCAGAAGGGGGTGAATCGGAAAAGACACACAAGTTAATGGAGCCTTTAAAGAACCCAATGAGGATACCACAGGGGCTACTAGTTCTGGCACTGGAAGTTTAAAAGCAGTGCGAACTATATCGGTCAAAGACTGGATCCACAGGCTCTCCGCTTGAGAGGCCGAAAAATATTCATCTACAGTGGAACCCTCCATGTCTGAACCTTCGGGACTTGGGTCTGCTTGATCCCCTTGTGGGTCCCGTTCCTCCGAAGAGGGGACCTCCGCATCTGAAAACACCAAACTAGGTGAGGGGGATCTAGCCCGTTTGCTGCTTGGCAAAGGGCGGGCAAACAAAGCAGTTAACCTTTTCTCTAGCCCACCCAGGGTGGTCGCTAGCATTTCTTCCGTTACGTAAACGGGAATGGGTGGATCGGGGGCCGCCTCTACCCCCAGCATCCCCAATGGCTCTTGTACTATGCTACTCGGTGGTCTAACTGGTGAGGGTGGGGCCGTTGAAACCTGGCCCAAATCCTCTGACCCCGATGGAGACCCCTTTTGTTTCTTGGCACCTTTTGCAGCCTTGGCTGGTCCTGATGCCTTTGGAGCCATTGCACAACCTTGAGTCACCCCTCTAGCCAACACCTGACTGTTGTAGCTAGGAGTAATTAATATGAGAACAGGCTGAGGAAAAATGAAAAAAATTTTTTTTTTTTTTTTTTACCCGCCTGGGAGGTGGCAATACTGAGGAAAACCTGTGAGTATTGCAACACCAATGCCCGTTAGCCGGAGTCCAAGGTTGACTCAGATACTGCTGGATCTAAGGCTGAGTCCCTTTAAGGAAAAAAACTCTTTTTTTTTTTTTTTTTCTGGTCAATAGTGGAACTAAGTCCTAGACCTGAAGATCCACAAACCGCCACTGGGTGTCACTGTGGCCAAAAGACCCAGCTGCGCGCTCTGTGTCCTTCTTCCTCTGCCTCCAGGAGGGAAAGACCAGCCAGAGAAAAAGTTTTACTTTTAAAACAGACCCTGACGCTGCTGGCCCGCCCCCCCAACGCACGCCGACGCTATAAAAGGAGGCGTGCACGCGCGCGCACCCGCACACGCGCGCGCACCCCCCCACGCTGAAAACAACATGGAGGAAGCGGAGCAGAGGAAAAACATGGACCAGTGCCAGGCAGCACCAACAGACACCAGGTAAGCACTAATCTTATTGTAGTGCACAGAGAGAGGAAGCTGTCCCCATGGGCTTCCTAAGAAACAGGAGTTTTCACCAGCAATTTTCCTCTTTAAAACATGTGGGGTTGCAGTATCAATGCTAACAGGCAGACCTGGGGTGAGTAGCAAATATATATCTTACACAAGTATACATATATCTACATGTTATCTGGGTAAACATTAGTATCCCATCCTGCCCACACAGACATAGTGGAGATAGTGGCTGATGCACAAGCATACCATTAGCCAACCCAGAACCCCCAGGGGGATACCTACTGTCGAACCAGGTCCCGCAGGTTCCCTCTTACCTGCTCCACGCCGCAGGGTATTGCAAACTGCAAGAGGCCCAATCTTCCCCCATCTCCGTGGGTATTGTCTCGGACCTTCAGGGACCGGGGTCCTGTGTTAAGGAACCCACACCCCTGGACCTATATAGCATCCTGGCATCAGTAGCGTTTAGTCCTAGGAGAGACCAAGGCACTGGAGCCCAGAATCCAGCCCTCCAAGGAGAGGCATTATAGGCAACACCCCACGCAGGCAGGGCCCGGGTACCGTACACCTTGGCTTTGAAGCACTTCGGACGGATCCGGCTAGCTATCCTGGGTCCCGAGACCTCCGAGGGACAGCTAGACGTGACCAACACCTAAGACACTGGCGAAAAAACTGAAGCACTCTCAGTGGGAGGGGGTTATATAGGGAGGAACTTCCTGTGAAGTTGATTACACCAGTGTCCACACCTGAAGGTACCCATATAACCCATATGTAATGACTATGCGCTCTGTGTCCCGTGATGTACGATAAAGAAAAGAACATTTAATCCCTCTAGCACCGAGGCTACCGGTGATGTATATTTTACCAAAAATACACAAAACCCTGTTAAACCCTCCGGGGAGGCCCATCATCAGTGGTATTGACTCTATTACCTCAAGAATAGGCAAGTATATTGATTTTTACTTGCAACCACTGGTGATGGGCACCCCCTCATTTCTAAAAGATACTAAACATGTCGTAAACCTTCTTGACAACATTGAGTGGAAACCCTCCTATATGCTGGTCACAGCAGATGTGGCATCACTGTACACGTCCATCTCCCACCATCTAGGGCACGAAGCGGTTCAATATTTTTTGTCACAGAATTCTCCTTTAACTAATACACATTGTAGATTTGTGATGGAGCTACTTGATTTTGCTATGGAGCATAACCACTTCTGGCATAATGGTACCCACTACAGACAAATTAGGGGTGTGGCCATGGGGGCAAAGTTTGCCCCCAGCATGGCCAACCTCTTCATGTCTAAGTGGGAGGAGGACACTATACTCCTTGATAGATCACCAAATCTCATCTTCTGGAGAAGATTTATTGATGACGTGTTATGCATTTGGGATGGCGATGAGGACTCGGTTGACTCATTCATCTCCACCCTTAATTCCAACGCTAGGGGTATTGTCCTGACCCATGAGAAAAGTTCTAGCAAGATTCACTTCTATCATTGAGGGTAGAATTGTCACGTCGACATTCTTTAAACCCACGGATAGAAATGGTTACATACCACTTGACTCATGCCATCATCCTTCATGGTTGAAAGCGGTCCCTAAGGGTCAATTTCTGCGTCTCAGACGAAATTGTACGGACCTGAATGAGTTCTATAGAGAAGCAGAGATTCTGAAATCCAGATTTCTAGCTAAAGGCTATGATGGGGCAAACCTTGACCTTACCATCAGAGAAGTAGGTCAGAGAGATCGTCGTAGTCTCCTGGCTGATAAACCACCAGAAGCCATTACTAGGGAAGATTTTGGCCTGGCTTTTATAACAACCTTCTCAAGCCAACATTGGGCCATTAAAAGAATTATTAAAAAACATTGGCCAGTTATTAAAAATGACAGGATTCTGGGCCCACTCCTAACCACTAATCCAAGAGTTCTTTTCAGGGGTGCCCCAAACCTCAGACACTCATTGGCACCTAATGTGTTAGATATCCCATCCCAACCTACGTTCTTTGGTGACATTAAGGGCTTCTACCCTGCAGAAAATGCAGGGCTGGCAAAATAAATGCCCTTCAGGGAAGACGACACACTGATTATACCTCTACGGGCACTGGTAGAACCACCCAAATTAAAACTTTCATAACCTGTAGTACTAAATGCGTAGTGTACCTTCTGAGGTGCCCTTGTGGGTTAGAATACGTGGGACGCACCATGCGCAAACTGCAGGTCAGATGGGGGGAACACATCACTAATATCCTGGCAGGATTTGACAAACATAGTGTGTCCAAACACTATGACCTAAAACACAACAAGAACCCCAAGGGCACTGTCTTCATAGCCTTGGAGAAATATGTTCCCCATTGGAGAGGTAGTAATAGCAAGAGAACAATCTCCAGGGCCGAAACTAATTGGATACACAAGTTGGGCTGCCATGTACCTGGGGGACTCAACGTTGAGTGGGACATCAACTGTTTTATCAACAACAGTTGAGGGTCTCACTCACATGGAGTCAACCCCATTCCCTGGGGATTGTTCTATTGCTCGTCCTCTTATTTTCTCCTTTTTACATTAGTACTTTACCAATGTTATTCATTATTCTATAGCCTTTATTGTACTTTACCACTATGTGGCACTAGAGTCATTGATTCTCCATGGCATTCTGTGCAGGATATTCAATCTCCATGGCATCTTGTGTTCATTCACACCCCTTTTTAATGCATTTTTTAGCCTTATAGTTGTCATGTTTTTATGTTTATATTTTGCTCAACAATGAGTATTAAATATTCACACCAATGCTGAAATTGATCATTAAGGTTAATAAGTTTAATTCCATAACAAGGAATATTCATATTCAGGGAATTTTTGGCTTATTGCTTTTCCTGGAGCGGCAATACGCCTTTTTCACCACAAGATGGCATAATGATTTCCATTCATAATATCAGCCTATTATTCTTTGAGCGGTAATACGCTTTTTTAACCACAAGATGGCATGGTGATTTCCATTCACAATATAGTGGTTATATTGATCTATCATATGCTTCGTTCTATCCCCGCCTCTACTCAATGGTTTTGTCATACTCTTCCTCTGGGCTGTATAAATAGCATGTGTGCAATGGCGTACGTGTGCCCCTGATGATGTCATTACGACGAAACGATCGTCGGGCAGACACACTCGTATTGTGCATATGCTAACGGCCTTAGGCGGTCTGATATTCATACGGAGCTTTTTATCCTTGCAAGGACTTTTGTATCACTCTCTATGAATGAGAGTATTTTTATATAAACCCTCTCGTTTTTTACGCCTACACTATGGGATTGTCCCTTTCTTTTTTCCCACATGGTGTTTGATAAACACACACTCACATACATCTATGCAAGTTCCATTTGGAAGCAGTGGTTAACCCCATGAGGAGCTGTGGATTCTACCATCTAATCTGTGGAGAGATGCGGATTTGTTCCTGACACCCCAAAGGATCAGAATTTCCTGCTATGCCTGTTTAGACTACTCCTGAAAGGGATAGTCACAGGCTTTCTGGTAAGCCTTTATTTCTACTGGTGTTGGGCCACTGATGTCTGAAATCTCCCTCCTTTCTCACCTGTGGATCTCCTAATTGGACTTTCATTGTTTGCATCTTTTCATCACCTGCATTGGAAGGGGCTAAAAACTCCCAGCTTTTTTCTGTGGACTCTATTTGTTTTGCACCTCATATGCTGAATTGGTCACTTTATTTTTACACTGTTTATTTATCTGTTGATATGTATAAGTACTTTATGCTCAGTGCCATATTGATTGGCACAGTGTTATAACAACCTATGCACTTATAGCTTTTGTGTATTCACATTTTGATTGTTACCATTTATAGATTAACACTGTTTACACCAGTTACTTTAGATACTTATGTGGTATATGCTGTCCAGCGCTACACTGTTTTTGCACATTTTTCTTTACACTTTATATCTAAGTTGTAGTGTTTAGCAGCAGGACGTCCTTCTCAGGACCCTATCTTAATTGTTTCACTAATATACATTTTTACTAAGCGCAATTATTCCCATTCCCTTTTCCCTTACTTTTACACAATCAATATACGCTTATTGGGATTATTATTTTTTTTACTGAAAAAAATATGTAGAAAAATACATATTGACCTAAACTGATGAAGAAATTACATTTTTGTATTGGGTAGGTTTCATAGTAAAGTAAAATATTTCTTTTATTTCTTTTTTTTCAAAATGGTCAGCCTTATAGTATAATAAAATAGTATGTACATCAGGGGACCCCTGATGAAGTCACGAGGCACGTGACGTAACGCCGTAGGGAGTCGAGACCACGTGACACCCGCACAAGCCGGAGACCAATAGACGTTAGGCGGTAGCACGATCGCTCCGTCTCCGCAGTTTGCTTGAGCTTGATTTTTTATCTCCGTGTATATACTATTTTATCCAATAAGTTACCCCCGTTTTTTAAAACCCACTTCACTATTGGAGGCATCTGGTCTCTTTTTTCCTCTATCCTCACTGCATCTCCTCTTTTGGATCGCTGAGCCTGGATCATCCCAGCGGCACATAGCAGTGAGAGGGAACACGTATGGGAAAAGCAAGACCCCGGACCTTGGAAGAACCACACTATGGGCCAGATTCAGGTAGAGTTACGCTGGAGTATCAGTGATTCGCCAGCATAACTCACACTTTGAGCCGGCTTATCGGTTTTCTGTATGCAGAAAACAAGATACGCCGGGATTGAGTTCATATATGAGCGGCGTAATTGTATTTCGCCGTCGTATCGGAACTGCAATTTTAAAATGGGCGC
This sequence comes from Rana kukunoris, assembly GCA_029574335.1. Lineage (NCBI taxonomy): Eukaryota > Metazoa > Chordata > Amphibia > Anura > Ranidae > Rana > Rana kukunoris. The sequence goes on from CM056055.1 coordinate 148,964,514, forward strand.
TCGGGGGGTTCCTGACGATTTATGCCGAGAATATGTAAATCAGCGAGAGACGGCAATTCACGATCGTACGGGGGCCCGACGCAGTGACTTTCCGACGTTTCCGTAAGCGATACGCGTCGTAAAGAAAAACATGCCCCCTAGGTGGAGTATCCTATGTTAAGTATGGCCGTCGTCATCGCGTCGAATTGAAAAAGTTAAACGTCGTTTGCGTAAAATGTCCGTGAATGGGGAATGATGTCATTGACGTTCACTGACAGAATTTGGAGCATGGGCACTGACAGTCGACGCATGCGCAGTACGTTCGCCACGGGATCGCGCCTAGTTTAAATAATACACGCCCCCTACCCGCCCAATTTGAATTCCGCCGGCTCATTTTCGATACGCCGCCACAACTTTAGGAGTAAGTGCTTTGTGAATACAGTACTTAAAATGACGAACGACGTTACTCCAGAATAAAGATCCGCTCTCCTACCTGAATCTGGCCCTATATGCCCATATATAGCACTCTTAAGGTAAGGGAACTACAAGACCTTTGTGGATATCTAGACACATAACAGCTGCTAGAGTGAAGACACTTACCATTCCACCATTTAGCCCACCATCTCAATACCCTACAGAGACTGTTTTGTTCATCTTTGCCCATAACCCAGCACTTAGATGCACTTGTTGAATAGGACTTTATTCATTGCAACATTATTTGAGTTTGGACTCACTCACACTTACCTTTAGCTACATGTGTAGCCACTTTATTTACCCATATGTGTATCACTTGTTTTTCTTACCTGTGTAGTGCTAATGCATCACATATCTGAAGCGCTTATCATATTATTTTACTTCTACCTGTACCATGCTGGCAGATCTTATTATCGGTAGTAAATTAGATACCAATGCGGTCTTAACAAGGGATTTAAGATCTGCGTTGTGTGTTAATGAGAGGAAGCGATCTCAGTCCTACATTGTCTATCTGAACATGTTCAACATAGTTTGCAGTCCTACAGTCCTATGTGTAATTCTGCTCCAAAGAAACAAGGCAAGAAATGTTTTTTGAACCTACTTTTAGGTATATTGTGTGTGGGAACACAAACATAAATGGGGGTTTCTCAAATTGGAAGTGGAAATACATCTTAAAGACAGGCTCTTGACAAAGGAAGCTGCAGGAGATTTCACTTGTTGACTAAAGCATAGATTAACAGATTAAACATATTATGCATTTACCTGGACTAGGGTTACTCCTGCCATTAGGATTAACAAGGAAAGCCACTGATATTTAGTCAGCTTTTTCTGAAGCATTGACACTGAGAAGAGAGCAGTAGTAAGGATTTTAAGCTGATAGGTCACCTGGAGAAAAGAGAAACAAATACCAATATCAGAAATAAATGCAAAATATAGATTTTTCCCAGTAATTAACAATATATATACAGTTTTATTTAGTAAAATGTTTGTGTCTGTTACAATTGATTTCTAATGGTATAAAAAAAATGGAGTAGCAGCAGTAACGTCATATAAGAGGGATTACTGATCCCCACCCAGAATCCATTTCCTTGGAAAAAATGGTTCTTTTCACATTGTTACCCAATCTCTTATTATTATTTTAGGAGTATTCTGCAGTCAAAACAATGTGTTATTACTGCCTCAAGTACACCTGCCATGATGTGAGGGCTGCGATTGGCGACCTATTTCTAAAAAATGTTATTGCTTGGCTGTTATGCTGGTGGGAGAGTTACAAGCACCGATCACCCAGCTGTGATGGGTGCTTCTCTCCCACGCACGATCACCGCTGACTGTCCCCGTATCCTCCTCCAGTCCCCCTCCGTTCTGCTGTCCCCCTCCGTTGTTCTTCGTATAAACATAGGAAAAAATATGGACTGCCTTCCTTTTTTCAACATTAAAGGCCATCTCTTTTTTAAGATCTATTGGAGTGCGGCTGTCCATATTTTTTCCTAAGTTTATGCCTCGTGCTTTGCCAGCACCCATCCGATTCTGAGAGGACATTGATTGCCTAGATGCGCTCACCTAGAGCGGCAGCTTCTTTTTTCTGTTTGCCATTCTTCTCCGTGTCCCCCTCAATGCATCTGTCCCCCCTCCCTTCTCCCCCTCCGGGCTGCTGTCCCCTTCCCTTCTCCCCCTCCGGGCTGCTGTCCCCTTCCCTCCCTCCGGGCTGCTGTCCCCTTCCCTTCTCCCCCTCCGGGCTGCTGTCCCCTTCCCTTCTCCCCCTTTCGGGCTGCTGTCCCCTTCCCTTCTCCCCCTTTCGGGCTGCTGTCCCCTTCCCTTCTCCCCCTTTCGGGCTGCTGTCCCCCTCCTCCGGGCTGCTGTCCCCCTCCCTTCTCCCCCTCCGGGCTGCCGTCCCCCTCCCTTCTCCCCCTCCAGGCATCTGTCCCCCTCCGTGCATCTGCCCCCCTCCGTGCATCTGCCCCCCTCCCTTCTCCCCCTCTCGCGGGCTGCTGTCCCCCCCCTCCCTTCTCCCGCGGGCTGCTGTCAGAGCTCAAACCATACGCCACACACTGCGTCAAATTGGTCTGCATGGCTGCTATCCCAGAAGGAAGCCTCTTCTAAAGATGATGCACAAGAAAGCCCGCAGTTTGCTGAAGACAGGCAGACTAAGGACATGGATTACTGGAACCATGAGCTGTGGTTTGATGAGACAAACATTTTTTTTTTTACACTCCTTCATTTAACACCACTTCAAATCCATTAAAGTACAATCAGGTGGTACCGATTAGATACATATAATTAGAACATGCTTAAACCGAGTACACACTAAAAAAATATGAGGTTGTACCGAGTAAGTAGATAGCCAAAACATCAAACCTGTGCCCGTGAAATGACGGCAAAACTTCAGTACCCTGTATTTTCCATAGGCGATGTTTTAAAAGCCCCCTATAGGTCATCAGTTTAGCTTATAGAGAAAGTCTGGTGCTAAAAAAAAAATGTCGCACTCTGGCGTGCGCGGCAATATGCAACGTGTATCACAATGCGTAGGCGCCGACATGTGTGTTTACATTCATACGCTCATATATGCGAGAGTGGGGCGGCCACAACTATTTTTGGGGGGTTATGTGCTTAGCTGTAACTCAAATTTTTTACAATTTAAAAATAAAAAATGTATACTTATGCTCACAGTTAGGGGACTACATTTTTTTGGGGAGGGGGGGCTTAAAAACTAAGACTTTTTTTTACATCACATAGGGGACAAAAAGTCCCTTGTAAACATTTTGGTGACAGGTTCTCTTTAAGGACACACTCGTGGTCTTCAAAAGTTTAGTTCTCCTTTTAAAAAAAATAATACTTTTTTTTTAAATCAGAACCAGGGATGGTACTTGCATTGAATGAGCTGGGGGCTGCTACATTTGTTAAAACCTTCTTCCCCCCTCGATCACAGATTACAGCTGAGGGGGCCAATACAAGCCACTGGAGCAGTCGCAAATGCTTGTCAAAAAGTGCCAGCTATGCCTACTCATAAATCAGTCCTCTCTATTCATTTTTTTTTTTTTTACTGCAGGAAATTATAGTACAGTAGGCAGTGGAATGTGGGCATGAAGGGCGGGCATAGTCGCACTTTGACAAGTGCCTGTGACAGATGCAAAGGCTTGTACGAACCCCCACAAGAACACAACTGCACGTGTATCTGGAGGAGGGGAGGAAAAAAGAAAATTCAATCAACACAGCAGCCACCAGCACAAGGGGCAATTTTCATTCATTCAGTGTTAGTACTGTCCCTGGTGCTGATTTCAAGCCAAAATAAATGTATGAATACTAAACTTTAAAGTACATCACCTTTATCTGTAGACCTTTCTTAACCACTTCCCTACCGTAGGACTTTATATGAGGTCCTGGACTTTAGGGGGGATATCTGAATGATAGGTGCAGCTACAGGCATCATTCAGATAACCTTTTCAGGCGGCTATTCTGCGCACCATAAGAATGATCATAGCAGCGATTCCGCTGCTTGATCGTTTTTATAGGACGCCCCCCCCCCCTCCCGCCGGCATCTGGTGCTTCTCTGAATCGGCCGCCGCTGGATGAGGAGGATAGAGATGATCGGTGACCATATGGTCACTAGTCATCTCTATGACCGTCGGAGGCCTGGGCGCGACTTTATGACGTTACCGGTGTCCGGAAGTAAACAAAGCCACAATCGCGTCTGAAAGCAGGAGATCGTGATTTTTTTTTTCCCAATCTCATGCTTTCCAGCCTGGAGGAGAGATATGGGGTCTTATTGACCCTGCATCTCTTCATAAAGAGGACCTATTACACACTATTCATATTACAAGGGATGTTTACATTCCTTGCAATAGGAATAAAAGTGATCAAAAAAATAAAAAAATTAAGTAAACAATTTAAAAACGCCCCTGTCCCCAGTAGCTTGCGCTCAAAAGCAAACACGCACACAAGTCCCGCCCACATATGTAAATGCTGTTCAAACTACAATAATTCTAGAACTAGACCTCCTCTAACTAAACTGATAACCTGTAAAGAAAATGTAAAGCTTCGCCCACAGAGATTTTTAAATACCTACGTGTTTCGCCATTTCACGAGTGTGCGCAATTTTAAAGCGTGACAAGTTAGGTATCTATTTACTCGGCGTAACATCATCTTTCACATTATACAAAAATAAATGGGCTAACTTTTCTGTTTTGTTATTTTTTAATTCATGAAACCAGAATAGGCCCGATATGGAAGTGGTTAAATGACTAAATGTTTGCCTGTTCAAATATCTTGAAAAAGCAATATGTGGCATATTTTTTCCCCCCCCATGACTGTATGTACATACAGACTTTACAATGACTCTACCTGATAAGTTGCTGCATCAAGATTTGACAGTGCGACATACAGGAGGTTATTTTGCAGGGTGTAGATCCCAGAAGGTATGGCAAGTTTTAGCGTATCCATTGGTTTATTGATAATTTCATCATGAAGCACCCGATTCAAGGCTCGTAGACTACAACCTATAAAACAAAACCACATCAGAAACTAAAACAAGTAACTCAGAAAGGTTTCCTCATCCTGCTCTTTTACAATGTTTCAGTCCAGTTTATTGCCAATTATTACGTCATTTTATGCATCTTCACCTTTCTATATTCTACCATAAAAAATAAGCCTGATGAATGGTGTGTGCAGAGGTCACTGAGCACCAGTCTGTGTGGTCCTTATAAAGGATATTAAAGGGGTTGTAAAGGTCATTTTATTTTACCTAAATACAGTGGCGGTGCGTCCATAGGGATGCAGGAGCGCCGCCCCCTCTGGCTCACTCACAGCCAGTAAAATATACAGATTCATACACTGTACGGCCCTGAGGCTGTAGTCGGCTTCCTGAAGCTCATCCTCGGGACGTACCGGCCGTGCGTCCGAGGAGAAGACTGACAGGCGTCTCAGCCAATCAGGTAACCTGATTGGCTGAAGCGTCATCAAGGGCGGGACGAGGGACATCGAGGGACGTAGAAGCCATAAAGGTAAGTGCCAGAGGGGGTACTGGGCACAGTGGCGACACAGTGGCGACAAGTGGGGGCACAGTGGCTGTGTTTGATGGCATAGTGGCGACAATTGATGGCACAGTATCTGTTTTGATGGCATGGCACAGTGGCTGCGTTTTGATGGCATGGCACAGTGGCTGCATTTTGATGGCATGGCACAGTGGCTGCGTTTTGATGGCATGGCACAGTGGCTGCGTTTTGATGGCATGGCACAGTGGCTGCGTTTTGATGGCATGGCACAGTGGCTGCGTTTTGATGGCATGGCACAGTGGCTGCGTTTTGATGGCATGGCACAGTGGCTGCGTTTTAATGGCACAGTCACTGCATTTGATGGCATGGCACAGTGGTGACAATTGATAGGTACAGTGATGCTGCAATTTTTATTTTTCGTTTGCGCCCCCCCCAAAAAATTGAGCACCAGCCACCACTGCCTAAATAGCTTCCTTTACCTTAGTGCAGTCCTCCTTCACTTACCTCATCCTTCCATTTTGCTTTTAAATGTCCTTATTTCTTCTAAAAAACCCTCACTTCCTGATCTTCTGTCTGTAACTACACACAGTAGTGCAAGGCTTTCTCCCTGGTGTGGAGAAAGCCTCTTGAGAGGGCTAGCAGGAGTGTCAGGACCCTCTCTACTTTGCAGATGGAGAAAGGAGCTGTGTGTTAGTGGGCGTCCTGACACTCCTGCTCGCCCTCTCCCCCCTCAAGAGGTTTTCTCCACACCAGGTGGAAAGCCTTGCATTACGGTGGTGAGTTACAGACAGAAGAACAGGAAGTGAGGATTTCTCAGAAGAAATAAGGACATTTAAAAGCAAAATTGAAGGATGAGGCAAGTGAAGGAGGACTGCACTAAGGTAAAGGAAGCTATTTAGGGAAATTTTCTTTTACCTTTACAACCCCTTTAGGGCATTGCACTGTGATCCGGCAAGGTGTGCTATGATAAAATGCAGCTTGTCTGCATCTCATCGTAGCCATAGGCTACATTGCAGTGTGAATGGGACACATAGGACACACAAGAAACAATGGTTTCCTTTTCGGTGACAGACGTCTTACAATGCAGTAAACCGTCTGTCACCGTACACGATGTGAATTAGCCCCACAGCTGTACAATCTTGGCCTGACTTGAGTAACAGAGCTAGGCCCCTTTCACATGGGCATTTAAAGTGTCTCAAAATGTGAGTGTTCCTATATTTTATTTATAAATTATTTATTTATTTGGACTGAGGTATGGGGATGAAACAAGACAAAGTGTCCCAGAACTGGACAGCATACTCTAGGTGCGGCTGGACCAGAGTCTTGTAGAGTGGGATAATTATCGTTATCTCTGGCGTTAATCCCCTTTTTAATGCACGCCAATATTCTGTTTGCTTTGTTAGCAGCAGCTTGGCATTGCATGCTATTGTTGAGCCTCTCATCTACTAGGACCCCCAGGTCCTTTTTCATTCTAGATTCCCCCCCCCCAAAGGCCCCCCAGTGCATAGATTGCATTCATATTTTTGCCACTGAAATTTTTAAATTTTTCTACATTAAACCTCATTTGCCATGTAGTTGCCCACACCATCAATTTGTTCAGATCTGTGCCCACATAAATGCATAGGTGTGAACCAAGCCAAATAGTGAAACCCTCTTCCCAACCTTCCCTGAGCCGATTGTAGGTCAACTCATGCTTATCGGTACCCTAACCGCTTGTGGACCAGCCCCCATACATTCAGGGCGGCCGCTCTGCTCTGGATCACCTACCTACCTAGTATATAATTCTGCACTTTTGGGAAAGGGGCGCACACCACAGGACAATCAGCCGGTGATGGCCTCCACTGATCAGCTAGGAGATGCACAGAACAGAGCTCTGCCTATGTAAACAGGGTAGAGCTCTGTTCTGTCAGAGGGAATAGAATCTATCACTTCCTATAGTAAAAGCACTACACAGTGTATACGAACACTGGATAGGCACACATTTGACTGCCCTAGGCGTTTAACCCCTTCCCAGCCAGTGTCATTAGTATAGTGACAGTGCATATTTTTAGCACCTAGTGTCAAAATGCCCACCGCAGTCGAAATACAAGGCACTGATCGCCACCATTACTAGTATGGGAAAAAAAAATTCCAGTATATATCCCATTGTTTGTAGACGCTATAACTTTTGCGCAAACCAATCAGTAAATGCTTATTGGGATTTTTTTTACCAAATATATGGAGCAGAATACATATTGGCAAAAATTTAAAGAAATTTGATTTTTCTATTTTTTTTTATTGGCTATGCTTTATAGCAGAACGTAAAATATATTTTCAAAATTGACGATCTTTTTTTGTTTATAATGCAAAAAACAAAACAAAAAAACACAGTGGCAATCAACTACCACCAAATGAAAGCTCTATTTGAGAAAAAAAAAAGAAAAAAAAGACCATTTCATTTGGGTACAGCGTTGTATGACAGCACAATTATCAGTTAAAGTAACGCAAGGCAGTATCGCAAAAAATTGTCTGTAAATCTTCCGTAATGGTTAAGGATCGTTATCACAGAGTTGGAGGCGCATAAGTTACATTTATTTTATTTCTACACATACATGTCAATCGGAATTTTCAACAAGAAAAGTTTGATGTGAGCCATCGGTGGGAAATTCCAACCGTCCGTAGGCCCCATCTGACTTTTTCTGTCGGAATTAAGCTGGTTTTTGGAAACAAGGCGACGCATGCTCGGAAGCATTGAACTTCATTTTTCTAGGCTCGTCGTAGCGGTGTACGTCACTACGTTCTTGATGGTCGGAATTTTGTGTGACCGTGTGTATGCAAGACAGGTTTGAGCCAAAATTCCATCCAAAAAAAAAATCCACTATTTTTTTTATATGTACGCGGCATTTGGGGTTAAAACCAGAAAGGACTATCCCGAATGTGAACTGTAAGGTGCCTTTACACAGTCAGAGGTCATAGAACGTCTTATCCATGAGTGCGGCACCCTACCAGCAAACATCTGCTGACTTTTATAGGAATCAGAGATTGTCAGCAAATCTTTATTCATCTGTATAAGTGAAGGATTCCAGTATAATACAGGTTATGGAAGCCACACAATCAGGGAATATATGTAATTTGCAAGCCCTGGCTGATTACATGTTGACATTGTTGTGCTAATGGTGAAGAAATATTTGATCAAGGCTCCATGCACACATTTGTTTGCATTACAGGCATTTGCATTAGTTAAACGTGTACAGCTCATCATGTATTTAAAGGTGTACAGCCATTTACTTACGTGGCAAATTCTTTCTGTATATTTGTTTAACAAATTGAATCTAGGCCTTGGGAGAAGGAACAGAAAATACAGGGAGTGCAGAATTATTAGGCAAATGAGTATTTTGACCACATCATCTTCTTTATGCATGTTGTCTTACTCCAAGCTGTATAGGCTCGAAAGCCTACTACCAATTAAGCATATTAGGTGATGTGCATCTCTGGAATGAGAAAGGGTGTGGTCTAATGACATCAACACCCTATATCAGGTGTGCATAATTATTGGGCAACTTCCTTTCCTTTGGCAAAATGGGTCAAAAGAAGAAGGACTTGACAAACTCAGAAAAGTAAAAAATAGAGAAGTATCTAGCAGAGGGATGCAGCACTCTTAAAATTGCAAAGCTTCTGAAGCGTGATCATCGAACAATCAAGTGTTTCATTCAAAATTGTCAACAGGGTCGCAAGAAGCGTGTGGAAAAACCAAGGCGCAAAATAACTGCCCATGAACTGAGAAAAGTCAAGCGTGCAGCTGCCAAGATGTCACTTGCCACCAGTTTGGCCATATTTCAGAGCTGCAACATCACTGGAGTGCCCAAAAGCACAAGGTGTGCAATACTCAGAGACATGGCCAAGGTAAGAAAGGCTGAAAGACGACCACCACTGAACAAGACACACAAGCTGAAACGTCAAGACTGGGCCAAGAAATATCTCAAGACTGATTTTTCTAAGGTTTTATGGACTGATTAAATGAGAGTGAGTCTTGATGGGCCAGATGGATGGGCCCGTGGCTGGATTGGTAAAGGGCAGAGAGCTCCAGTCCGACTCAGACGCCAGCAAGGTGGAGTACTGGTTTGGTATCATCAAAGATGAGCTTGTGGGGCCTTTTCGGGTTGAGGATGGAGTCAAGCTCAACTCCCAGTCCTACTGCCAGTTTCTGGAAGACACCTTCTTCAAGCAGTGGTACAGGAAGAAGTCTGCATCCTTCAAGAAAAACATGATTTTCATGCAGGACAATGCTCCATCACACGCGTCCAAGTACTCCACAGCGTGGCTGGCAAGGAAGGGTATAAAAGATGAAAAACTAATGACATGGCCTCCTTGTTCACCTGATCTGAACCCCATTGAGAACCTGTGGTCCATCATCAAATGTGAGATTTACAAGGAGGGAAAACAGTACACCTCTCTGAACAGTGTCTGGGAGGCTGTGGTTGCTGCTGCACGCAATGTTGATGGTGAACAGATCAAAACACTGACAGAATCCATGGATGGCAGGCTTTTGAGTGTCCTTGCAAAGAAAGGTGGCTATATTGGTCACCGATTTGTTTTTGTTTTGTTTTTGACTGTCAGAAATGTATATTTGTGAATGTTGAGATGTTATATTGGTTTCACTGGTAAAAATAAATAATTGAAATGGATATATATTTGTTTTTTGTTAAGTTGCCTAATAATTATTCACAGTAATAGTCACCTGCACACACAGATATCCCCCTAAAATAGCTAAAACTAAAAACAAACTAAAAACTACTTCCAAAAATATTCAGCTTTGATATTAATGAGTTTTTTGGGTTCATTGAGAACATGGTTGTTGTTCAATAATAAAATTAATCCTCAAAAATACAACTTGCCTAATAATTCTGCACTCTCTGTATATCTATGGATGCGAAACAAGGGAACCGACATAAGGAGGCAAAAAATGCACAAATAAACTTTCACACTGCCAGGTGCCCGTTATGCTCCATATATTCCACTGATGTGCGCTGCGATAAGCCATTGCAATGCATTGTTACAAAACAGTTAACAGTTTACCCCTCTTTTTTTTTTAAGTGTTATTGAAATGTCATAAAATGTCAGTTCATACAACTTTAAGCTTTACAGAGCGCTGTAGTACAATGTAGCACATAGATATGCAACGAACATCACGTCCTACTTTTTTTTTTTCAGTTCACAAAAATGCAGGGCACTGGTGTGGACTGTAACAATAGGATTTTTTGTACGCACCGTAAAATCCTTTTCTCTATGGACGGACACAGCTCCATAAATCTTGACAAGTGGGTTATGTTCCCTGTTTACAGGAGAGGACTAGGCAGAAACAGGTTAGATAATTAAATACATGTTACATTAACAGAGTTGAACAGCCCCGCCCAGGGGGCGGTAACTCCAGACATAACCCTCCTTACAGCAGCATGCAGCCTCAGTTCGTAACAAGCAGTACAAACCTAAAAAGGAGGGGTGGGTGCTGTGTCCATCCATGGACTCAGAAAATGATTTTACGGTGAGTAAAAAAAATCCTTTTTTCTCTCATCGTCCATGGACGGACACAGCTCCTTAAATCTTGACAAGTGGGACGTCCCCAAGCAGTGTCAAAACGAGAGGTGGGAAATATATCAGTAAAACCAATTTTAAACTTCACCCCAAAACAAGCAGAGCTCCTCAACGGAGGCAGTGCAACTTTAAACAGCTGCCTGCAAAAACTAGCGGCTGAAAAAAACATCAGAAGATGCACTCACAGCAGCCATGTAAATTCTGGAAAAAGCGTAAACGAATGAGCAAGTTGCCGCCTCGCACACCAGTGAGACCGACGCATGATTTCGGAAAAAAAACTCAAGAAGCACCAATTGCCCTGGTCAAAAGTGCCATGACCGGAAAGGGGGGCCCGCCCCTTAAGAGCATAGGCCTGTATGACAGCCTGCTTGATCTACTGAGAAATGGTGGTCGAAAAGACTGGCAGGCCCCTTTTGTGGACCAGACACCGACACAAAAGAGAGTCAGAACTCCGAAACTGAGCCGTAGCAGGCTGGTACACCCGCAAAGCACATACTACACCTAAAGTATGAAAGTAGATTTCCGTAGGATGCGCCGGCCGAGGACAGAAGGACGGAAGAAGGGAAGGTCGCCAGCGCACCACCATCTAATCCTTATGGAGGATCAAGCATGGCGGCTTGCAAGACAAGACCGCCAACTCAGAAACCCCTCTAACAGAGGTAAAGACCACTAAAGGGGCCACCTTCTGAGATAGTGTCAAGAGAAAATCTCTCCGATGTTTCAAAAGGAAGGTTCCTGAAGAACCGAGAGCACCAGAGTCAAAACTCATGGGGGAAGAGATAAGCCAAGAGGGGAAAGTATATGACAAACCCCCTGCACACAAAAAGGGACCTACCAGGGAACGGGCCACAAAAGGCCACTGAAAAAAAAGGATTTTTAATAAACAGCTTACCTGTAAAATCCTTTTCTTGAAGTACATCACGGGACACAGAGCGCATAGCCATTACACTTGGGTTATATGGGTACCTTCAGGTGTGGACACTGGTGTAATCAATTTCACAGGAAGTTTCCTCCCTATATAACCCCCTCCCACTGGGAGTGCTTCAGTTTTGTAGCAAGCAATTCTCCCGAGGTTACACAATGTTCCCCAAAAGAGGGGTGGGTGCTCTGTGTCCCGTGATGTACTTCAAGAAAAGGATTTTACAGGTAAGCTGTTTATTAAAAATCCTTTTTTCTTTATCGTACATCACGGGACACAGAGCGCATAGCCATTACACTTGGGATGTCCTAAAGCAATGCTCTATGAAGGGAGGGAGACCGTAAGGCCAAGAATAGCCAAATAAAAACATTGTCAGGAGAAAACATGGCTCCACCAACAGAAAAACAAGGGGGCGTGAACCGGGCCAGAGGATTCTATACTGCTGCCCGTAGGACCGCCTGCCCAAAAGCTGCGTCCGTACCCTTTGCAAAGTCCAACTTATAAAATTTAGTAAACGTATGTACGGAAGACCAGGATGCCGCCCTGCAAACCTGTGCCATAGAGATCTGATGGTGTGCCGCCCAGGAGGCACTCATGGCCCTCGTAGAATGGGCTTTAACTGATAAGGGAGGTGGAACGCGCTTCAGACCATATGCCTGAAAAATCAGCTGCTTAATCCACCTAGCCAAGGAAGACTTGGCAGCCGGCTGACCCTTCTTGGGGCCATCCGGAAGACCAAAAAGCACATCTGTTTTCCGAATCTTCTCTGTAGCCTTGAGATAGACCCTCATGGCTCGAACCACGTCCAAAGTATGAAGCCGTCTTTCCTCTCTGGACTGGGGAGTAGGAAAGAAGGATGGTAGGACTAGGTCCTGATTCAAGTGAAAACTGGATATGACCTTAGGAAGGAAAGAAGGTTGAGGCCGCAGAACCACTCTGTCCTTATGCAGAATAAGGTATGGCTCCCTGCATGACAAGGCTGCCAGCTCGGAAACCCTTCTGGCTGAAGCCATAGCCACCAAGAAAACCAACTTTCGGGTTAGTAGCACAAGAGGGATTTCTGTCAGAGGTTCAAACGGCTGCCTTTGTAAAGCTGACAAGACCAGATTTAAATTCCAGGGGCAGAGGGGAGCTCTAATAGGGGGATTCACATGCAAGACCCCCTGCAAGAAGGTTTTCATAAGCGAATGGGTGGCCAAGGGTCTTTGAAACCATATTGATAAAGCCGACACCTGCCCCTTTAGAGTACTAAGAGCCAACCCTTTGTCAACGCCAACCTGGAGGAATCGCAAGATCCTGTCAATAAAAAACTTTCGAGGATGCCATTTTCGAGACTCGCACCACTCCACATAGGTTCTCCAGACTCTGTAATAAATATTTCTGGAGACCGGTTTCCTAGCCTGAATCAACGTAGATATGACCTGATCTGAGAGGCCTCTGCCCTTAAGAATTAGGGATTCAGCCGCCAAGCCGTCAAATTTAGCTGCTGTGAAGTAGGATGGCAGATTGGGCCCTGAGACAGCAAATCTGGGCGCAGGGGGAGCGGCCACGGCGCCCCGACTGACATCTTCACGATGAGTGCGTACCAAGCCCTCCTGGGCCAGGCTGGGGCCACCAGGATCACAGGCCTGCGCTCCACCCGGATCCTCCGTAGAAGGCGGGGAATCATCTGCAGCGGAGGGAACGCATACAGAAGAGAAAACTGGTGCCAAGGACAAACCAAGGCATCGGTCCCGTAGGCCGAGGGATCCCTGGCTCGGGATATGAATTTGTCCAACTTTTTGTTGGATCTCGTTGCCATAATGTCCACATCTGGGACTCCGAATCTTTGGCAAATCTCTTGGAATACCTGGGGGTGAAGAGACCATTCCCCCGGGAGCAACTGTTGACGACTCAAAAAATCTGCTTGAGAATTGTCTATCCCTGGGATGAACACCGCCGAGATGCAGGGTACATGGGCTTCGGCCCATGAGAAAATCAGGTTTACTTCTCTTTGGGCTGCTGGGCTCTTCGTGCCCCCCTGGTGGTTTATGTATGCCAACGCAGTGGCGTTGTCGGACTGTATCCTTACTGGCAGACCCTGAAGGGGGAGAGTCCAGGCGATCAGGGCCAGCCGAGCAGCTCTGATCTCCAAGATATTGATGGGAAGCAGTTTTTCTGCCTCCGAACCACTGCCCTTGCTGGGTCTGTTCTTCTAGAACTGCCCCCCAACCTGACAGGCTGGCATCCGTGGATACTATCTTCCACGTGATGGGGCAAAAGGATTTCCCTTTTGACAAATTTTGAGAGACCAGCCACCAAGACAGGCTGCGCCGGACCTTCGGGGAGAGCACTAACGGACAATCTAAAGCCTGAATGGACTTGTTCCAAGCAGAGAGAATGGCTGCCTGAAGATATCTGGTATGGATCTGGGCGTAGGGCACAGCCTCGAAGGCGGCCACCATCTTCCCCAGCAGTCGCATACATAGGCGAATAGTCGGCCTCTTCTTGCCTAAGATCACTTGAACTGCTTGAGCTATTGATCTGATCTTTGCTTGAGGTAAAATTATCCTCTGGCAGTCTGTATCTAGCCGAAGGCCTAGATATTCCAACTGCTTTGTGGGTTTCAATACCGATTTTTCTAGGTTTACAATCCACCCGAATTCCTCTAGATGCTGAACTGTGCGACCTACTGCCTGATTGAGGTTGGAAGCTGAGCTGTCGATAACCAGAAGATCGTCCAAGTATGCCAAGACTAAAATGCCTTCTGTCCTTAGGACGGCTAGCACCGGGGGCTAACACCTTTGTGAATACCCGCGGAGCTGTTGCCAACCCGAAAGGGAGGGCTACGAACTGGTAATGGCGGTGATCTATCATAAAACAAAGAAACCTGTGATGTGCCGGGTAGATCGGCACGTGCAGATACGCATCTTTTATGTCTATAGATGCTAGCAAGTCGTCTTGATGTAGGCTGGCTGCCACCGAACGTATGGACTCCATACGAAAGGTCTGAATGTTTAGAAAGCGATTTAGGCGTTTGAGGTCCAAGATAGGCCTGACGTCGCCATTGGGCTTTGGTATTATGAAAAGGTTGGAGTAGAATCCCAGACCCCATTCCTGGGTTGGTACTTCTACAATTACCCCTTGGAGCAAGAGACGATCCAATGCTTTTACAAGAGAGGCCCCCTTTAATGGGTCGCTTGGAAGACTTGACCCCTGAAAATGAGGAGGGGGGACTTCCCGAAACTCTAGCTTGTAGCCCGTGGTTACCACGGATCTTACCCAAGAGTCGGGAATTCTGGCCTTCCACACTTCGGAGAAAAACCGAAGCCTTCCCCCCACCCAAGAGAGTGGGGGCGCCCCTTCATGAATCTGACTTGAGGACTGGTTTAACCGGCTTGCGAGACCATGGCCTCTTGCCTGTCGTGGCTTGTCCTTGTGGGCGGCTATTAAATGCTGAACGCCCGGGAGGCCGTCGATACTGACGGGAAGTTGAAGGGGCCGAGCCTACAAAGGCATGTCGCTTAAATGCGGGCCCACGCGATCTTTTCTTGACAGGCAAGAAAGAACTTTTACCACTTGATATGGTCTGGATATATTTATCTAGGTCTTCACCGAATAGTCTCCCACCATGAAAGGGAAATCCTGCTAAAAGCTTTTTGCAGGGTGCCTCTGCTGACCAGTTTTTTAGCCACAAAAGGCGACGCATATGAACCAACAGCAGAGATAAACGGGACGCCTGTTGAACGGAGTCCTTAATAGCATCTACTGCAAAGCAGAGAGCTCTTGGGAGGTCAGCCAATTCACGAGCTTGCTGAGCCGGTATGTCCCTTAATATCGGTTTAGTCTGATCCTTTAAAGCCTGACAAACGCCTGTTCCTGTTCATTATATCTCAGTAAAGATTGCATCAGTTCAGCAACCAGCGCGTCTTTCATTGGGATTCGGTTTATACTTGATGTTAAGCTGTGTATCTAAACCAGCAACACACAGCTGATACATTATAATAATGTTTGGGGGTTCTAATTTGAGGGAAGGAGATGGCAGTGAAAACAGTGAAATATTACACATTAGAACTGCTGTTTTACTTGTAATGCCAACGGCCACCACCAGATGGCGCCAGGTCACAGAAGAAGGCTTGGGACTTCACAAGGCCGCAAAGCCGCGGATTCAATTACTGGCCGTCGCGGGCCCGCCGCAGAGGTGGGGGCGCGCAGTGACACCAGATCCTGTGCCTCTGTGCGCTACCCCCACCACGCAATCGCGGCGGCCGGTAATTGAGGCCGCGGATTTGTGGCCTTGTAGGCCACAAAGTTGCGGCCTCAATTACCGGCAGGCACAGGCGCCAGGTCACAATTTTGTTGCAATTGCGACCTGGCGCCTGGATTTTGTCAGGCCCTGACTTAGGCCACCTAAGTTTTAAGTCAGATGAGGAAGCAATTTTATAACCTATAACAGGAAAAACATTTTTTTTTAAATAAAACAGATGCAGGAAAACCATGCTACACAAAAAAATAAAAAAAATCTTGCTGCTCATAGAAACCAACCAAAAACTCTTGATGAGCAACATGGACTGAGGAAAAACAGGTTGGACAGGTTGGCACTGTTGATTGTTGTCAGGCTCATTTTAATGTGGGGTCTAGATTTCTCTTTTTTTTGGTTCGACTGACACACACACTAATTAAATTACATGTAAGAAAACCCTAATAATAAAACACAAAAGCATTTTAGAATATATGACAAATATATAACCACATCTACAGCTCTGCCCAAGACTCCCCCCTCCTGCACATGGACAACTTGGGTGCCAACTACTATAGCATGTCTCTACTTCCCATCAGAAATCTGGAAAAAAAAAAATGTATCAGCCGCACTCCACTCGTAGCTTTTTGCCATATTTATTAGTTGTCAAAGTGACTGCATACAATAATATCACCACCTGGGAACCAACGTTCCTTAACGCATTTCACCACACCTGGTTTGCTTACAGGGATAGCAGGACAGGAGTGGCGAAATGCATCAAGGAAGGTTGGTTCCCAGGTGGAGATATTGTTGTATGCAGGAGCTAAAAGTGAAGTGTGGCTGATACATTTTTCCCCATTTTAGGTTATAGTACTATTAACGAGCATGGATAGCCAGTTTTTTTTCTTTTAGTTTTGGATGGCGTGTGGAAGGATTGAAACCCCTGTAATTATTTTCTAAGAAGGCCCCCCCATCCATTAGAGATTTCCACTCACTTTCTGTTGCACCTGTGGGACAGGAAGAGAAGGGAAATCTCCATAATAATCATCATCAAACTATCCCCTGCAGTAGAGCACTGCAAGGGTTAATTGCCAGTTTCTGCTATGTGGAAAAATAAGGGTCCATTCACATCAGCCACTGTGTTACAACGCAGAGGATAGTGTGCATCACAGTGCAGATGCACTGATCCTGATCCAGCGCACTCATTACTTTTTTAAAGTAATGCCCCATACACACGACGTGAAAAATTCAGTTTTTTAAATTGGTCAATAAAAAAGCTCGAGTGTAGGCTCCAGAGCATTTTTCTCAACGTGAAAAATGGGCATTAAAAATTTAGAACATGCTCTAATTTTTCGCGTAGTTTTTCACATTGTGAAAAGCGGTCGTGTGTAGGCTTTAACGACGTGAAAAAAACACGCGCATGCTCAGAAGCAAGTTATGAGATGGAGCACTCGTTCAGGTAAAACTAGCGTTTGTAATGGAAATAGCACATTCGTTGCAAGAGACTGAAAAGCACGAAAAGTGAAAATCGCGAATCCTCTCTCACCAAACTTTTACTAACACAAAAATAGCAAAAGCAGCCAAAGGGGTGGCGCCATCTGAATGGAACTTCCCCTTCATAGTCCCGTCGTACATCACCACGCTTTGCTCGAGCATTTTTTTTTTTTTTCACGATCGTGTGTATGCAAGGCAGGCTTGACAAGAATCACGTAGAAAGAAACTGTTTTTTCTAGAACATTAAAAATGGTCCTGTGTACGCGGCATATGGCTGTACTTTTTCAGCACACATTGCCTGCACACCATCCCAAGACAGTGGTGTGAACTGGCTAAACTGGAGACGAGACGAGCGGATGTTTATCCGCTGACACCCGCAATCACATAGGGACCAATGTATGTCCCCTTTTCATCCGCAAACAGATGGATGAAAAAGCAGACATACGGTCCGCACGTCTGAAAGGGGCCTAAAGGTCATTCTATGGATACAGGGGGTCGCCGACTTACTAACGAGTTGGGGACTTTCCTGTTTGTAATCCGAAAATGTTCGTAAGTCGAGCCGCGCATGCGCAGAACGTCAATTACGGACATATCCAATGTTTTCCGATGTTCCGTCTAATGCCGTTCTGCCCATGTGCGGCTAATTACGGACATTTCCGTCATTTTCCGAGGCTCTGTCTGGCTGCGCATATGCAGAACGGCAGATGGTCTGCGCAGAATTGCAGGTGGTCCCCGCAGCGTCCCGTTCGTAAGTAGGAGCAGTTCGTAAGTCGGGGGACCCTTGTACTGTCTGAAGTCTTAGGGGAACCCTGAGGATATTTTTTATGGGGAAGTGCTTCCCCTTTTTGATACTAGATGCTACTGTCATGTCTTTGTCTATGCACTCTGGCCATTGGCTTCTTGTTCCATCATATTATAAAAAAAAAAGGATGAATGAATCTTCTGCTTACTGTTGTCCTTATAGACCAGAAACATGCAAGCTACAATCTTCAGCACTTCAGCAGCCACTACGGCAGTAGAAGACAAGTAGCGAGGACCCTCCTCTTTAAGCGTGCGGGAGTAGCGCATAGTGAGAACCAGGCTGGTCGTCTGAAACACCAGGATGCCCAAAGAGATGTACTTGAGATGGGATGTCATTGTGCTTTCTGGAGAGACCTACAAGCAAAGGAAAAATACAATGTTATAAGAAATTACTCATTTCATTGGAACAATAAATACATTTATTTTCGGTTACCAGTGTGTCTTGTGCAAGATTCTGGCACAGCATCAATGTTAGAACTATTTACTGCAAGACATTTCTCCACAATCCAGGCATGGAGTGTTGCTTTATCACAAGGGATAAAGGAGGAAAATGAAACTCGTAGAAGTTCAATGAATGTCACAAGATCAAAAGACGCTAGTCACGCTACACATAAAAAAGGTGATCGAAAAGGTCACAGACATCAAATAAAGTAACCCAATGAAAAAAAAGAAAGAAAAAAAAAAAAACATTAATCTGAAATAAAAAGTGAAGCGGACATACTGGAAATACTTGCATACGCTAATTACCTGATATTTTAATGCCAATTTAAAATGTAAAGGTTATTAGACACCCTTTTTAAATTATTATTTATTGGCTACATGCAGAGAACAAGGCGGCGTCAATTTCTTCAAAGCAGCTCCCAATGAACAAACAAAACACCCAACAGGATTTGTGGCACAGGAACCTAAAGCACGGCTTTGTATTTCAGTGCTGTCACACAGGCATAGGAATCATCCTCGGTCCTGTGTAAGTGTGGGCTAGAGCGTCCTAGAGCTTACATAGGGCTGTCTTTCTTCCCTCTAAGCCAAACTATTCAAACAAAAGGCCATGTTATTGCCCTTCAGACTTTAGGAGGGCCGGATTGTGGCCAGCAGGGAAAGAAAATGTCATGGTCCGAACGCATCAGGAAGAACAAATATGGCCTCAGGGTTGGTGGTCAATAGGAGGAGGCGTATTCCCCCTATTAGTAGGAGGAATAGTATCCCATCATTGGTATCAGTGGATGATATAGTGCCCCATTGTTGGTGTAAGTGGGAGGGAATAGTGCCTCATTTCAGTGGGAGGAATTGTGCCCCAAGGGCCAGATAAAGACTATCAAAGGGCCACATCTGGCCCTCAGGCCGCAGTTTGAAGACCCCTGCTCTAAGCACTGAATGGCAAGGCAGGGAGCAAAGGAAAGGTAATCTGTGCGTTAGCAGTCCCGACACTGCAGTGCTGTTAGTTGTCAGGCTGGACTGACCGCTCTTGTTCCACTGATGAGGTGGAACTGATGGGCATTAATGAGGAGGCACTAATATACAACACTGATGGGCTCGGATATGCAGCACTGAAAGGCATCACTGGCAGGCATCGCTGATGGGACTGCAATTTTTGTATAAATACATTGTTATTTCTTATTCTAATCATTGTGAAATCCTTGGGTACCGACATAGTCCATCTTCCATTATGTGCCAGTGGACCATGGATGTTTGGGGCAGCCCCAGGCTTTCCTTTCTAATTAGGGACTACAATCATAATCAATGCACTCATTATCAGCTGTCAGCATGAGTAGAGGAATGCTGATAACCAGCACTTCCTATTTACATTGTGATTGGACACAGCTGATCACATGATAAAGAGCCTACGTCATAGGCTCTTTACCATGATCGGAGATGCAGTGTGTGTGACCGATCGGCGTGTACAAACAGCTTGTTCTGAAGGAGGTCATATGATGTTCAGTCAGAACAATGAAACCCCTTCCTGCCCGGCCTATAGTAAAATAACAGCCAAGCGGGAAGGTGTTAAATGAACAAAGTAAGGAGTGCACCAACACCCAGTATTTTTTTCACAGCAGCAAACAGAGAAAAGGGTAGCTTCTCATTCATGAAAGCCCAGACTTTTCCTTATATGGAAGTCCAGCACTGGCTCACAGGTCATGATCTTGGGAAAAAATGCACCTCTGGGCAAAAACGATATGATGGCAAAATTCTGTAGCTCTGTGGGTGGAGTCGTGATGTCAGACTCCCCACCCTCCTCTACACTCCCCTTGTCAATATGCATTTTTTCCTATGTATTCCTTACACTAAATTCTGCTATGATCACCAACATTCAGTCAAAATCCAGAAAAGTAACCACATGACTTCAGAAAAGGAGTGGGGTGGGAATTAAAAAAAAAAATGCCTGTCTCCAGGCTAGTGCATGAGATATGTAAATAACCTGTCATTCACAGCAAGGGGGCGGAACAGACTAAGGATTTTCTCTGCAAGTCCGTTTTATTTCACTGAACAATAAAAGAGGATTGCTCAGAGCTGGATTAACTCTGTGTGGCAAGACTGAGCACAGATGATAGGACATCTTATACTGTACATTGTGACATCAAAAAATAAATAACAATTCAGGTTTACATCCACTTTAATGCATTAAAATAAAAACTTCCGCCTTTACAACTTTAAGTCACACTTTTTAATAAATTACTGTAATTCAGAGTATAGAGTCCTTGGTAGAACACCATTGTAAACAATTAAAAACAGATCCCAAATATTGGAAAATTAATTGTAGGGGAAAGCCACTTGGTATACCTGATGAAGGCGAGAATTTGTATAGTAAATAGTCCTAAAGAAAAGGCAACTTACTGTAATGCATATCCACAATATTAAAGCTGATGTCCATGTTTCATGTCACTTTAAAAATAGTTCATTTGGGACCAAGCTGGTTCAAATTAACCATTTGCTTCACCAGGTTCTGCATTGTCTCCAAGCACTGTATGTACTGTACTGCATGAAACTTCAGCTACATACAGCTAGAAACCAGTACTGTGGGACAGAGACCTCCCGTCACACCCGGAAACTGTTTTGGCTGAGCGGCCATTCATAGGCAACTTTTCATTCTGTGAATGAATACAAAGCTTCCACTGATTGGTAGAGTTAGTGGCTGTCCCTCCCACTCAGCCAACCAGACGAAGCTGATTGTAAAGCAAAGTCCAGAAAGAGAACTGGCAGGGGCGGGGGTGGTAAAAGTGATTCAGCAGCTAATGAGCTACTGGATCACTTTTACAGGTTTGGGAATCGCCGTCTGAAAAATTTAAAACCAGAGTTACGCCTGACAGTTGCAGCAATGGCCCAGGTAGAACAAACTGAACACAATGACATACATGTTCATGATTGTGTGGCAAGTAGGCAAAATTTTCAGGTCTTCAGGAACCGTTACTACATCAAATTTCTTAGGTGTTAATAGGGAAATGGCCCTTACATTGGTGGTCAGCAGGAAGGAAAGCAAACCTTAGTCCCGGTCACACTGGTGCGACTTGCCATGTGATTTGATAGTTTCAAATTGCATGAAAAAATAAATTGCACTCTATTGTCCACAATGGAAGCGGTAAAATCAGTGCGACTCCAACTCCATCGGAGTTGCACTGATTTTGAAAGTAGTTCTTGCACTACTTTATGCAAGTTCAGGTGCGACTTGCATAGACATCGCACAGATGTCTTCCAAGTCACATTTGAAGTTGCATTGCCATGCGACTTTGAAATCGTGCGGTTTCAAGTTGCACGATTTCAAAAACCAATTCAATGCGACCAAAGATATGGTCAGAATGCTACATTTACAGTTAGCTGAAGGGATAACAATGTTGTGCCACTGGTTTTGCCAAATAGCACTTTCCCTGGGAATTAGGCAGGCACCACCATATGAGAGGTCAACCAGCCACAGATGTAGGAACCCCTGGAGGAACCCTAGATTTCACAGAACCCTGGTTGAGAATGGCTGGTCTTTACTATAGTAAGTCTTTTCTCACACGTTCCATATGGGGATGTAAACTCCCATACATGCATTTTACCCAATAAGGCCCCTTTCAGACGTCCGCTTCCGTTTGTCCGTTTTTACAAGTCCGTAAATGGACTTGTAATGGGCCCCTATGGGATCGCGTCCGTTAGCGGATGATGCATCCGCTAACGTCCGCAAAGATCCGCGTCCCGTCTCGATCCGGTTTTTCGAACGGAAGAAAACCCTATTTTTCTTCCGTCTGGCGGATCGTATCGGATGAATACGGACACACGGTCCGTATTCATCCGATTCCCCATAGGAGAGAGCGGAGGAGAGACAGGGCGGTCCCTGCACAGTGTGCGGGAACTGCCCTGTCCGCCGACAGCTCAGCGGGGATCCCCACTGAGCCGATGGACACACACGGAGCGGACCGAAAAACGGTCCGCTCTGTGTGAAAGGACCCTAAGGCTTACCTATAGGCACTGTAAATATCACCTAATTATCACCGTTTAGGGCTGGTACTTTTTAATTCCTATGCGTATGCGCGCGAGTGATGTCATTGTGGCTCTGGCCAGTCACACAGGCGGAGTCTGCGAACCGGGAAGTAAGATGTGAAGATGGAAGCCATTCCAGCCCGCTGGAAGTGCTTCATTCCAAGACAAGTTTCACAGAATGTGCTAGTATGCAATGCAAACTAGCACATTACCTTGCATGTTAGAAAAAAAAAAAAGTTGGCAGTTTATTACAGCTTTTTATGACAAAAATTGCATGTATAAAAACGGCACAAATCTGATATATGGTTCTTATTGATTTCAGACTTTTCTCGTAAGCAATTTCTAATACTCTGCTGGGGCCCAGGATATTTGTGTACATAGGTTTGTGTCTACATACTAATCTTCTGGTACACAATATTAATAAAAGGTAAACGGTGTCATTGGCAGAACATAACCAGGTAGGTCCCCATAACCACCACAAACAAACTAAGCGAAAGGTGTTGCATAACAAAGGAGAGCTTTATTGCTCACACAAACATATCACAGCAGCAACGTTTCGTCCATCAAGCTTGAGAAAGGGATCAGTACAGTTTGCTGCAGCAGGAAATGTACAGCATATGGCCAAAGAACCGTTTGTGTTGGGCCTGTCAATGCACTGGAAAAAACTTGTTTACACAAGCTCTGCCCTCTGAAGAGCAATCTGCAGTGGATCATTTTTCAGAGGGCATTTGGTAGACTGTATGGAGACAAAATGTTGCATCCTTACTGGGTGTTTTAACCCCTAAAGTCCAGAACCACTGCACTGAAAATGCATGCAGCTTATGGGCAGTTGCAATGTGCCCCAATTCACTTGAATGCATTCTGCGGGTGGTACTGCCCACTAGATGCAATAGAGCAGGGATATGCAATTAGCAGACCTCCAGCTGTTGCAGAACTACAAGTCCCATGATGCATGACACCCAGAGGCAGAAGCATGATGGGACTTGTAGTTTTTCAACAGCTGGAGGTCCACTAATTGCACATCCCTGCAATAGAGGATAACTTTAGCCACGCCACGATGCAAAGTATCATGGCTGCAGAACGTGTATACCACAGTAAAGCTGCCATTGCAGCTTGGGGGCTTAACCCCTTTTCAGCAACCCTAAACTAAGCCTAAAAAAAAACTATTAGCATTTATATGCACGTACATAATATATGAAAGTAGAACTGTAGGCACAACTTCCCACCATAAAGTAAGGCATTTGAAAAAATGATTGTGCAAATACCACGCAAGATAAAAATTTGCAATGACTGCCATTTTATTCCCTAGGGTGTCTTCTAAAATATATGTATGTATGTATGTATGTATGTATGTATGTATGTATGTATGTATGTATGTATGTATGTATGCATGTATGCATGTATGTATGTATGTATGCATGCATGTATGCATGTATGCATGTATGCATGTATGTATGTTCGGGGGTTCTAATTAATTCTCTAGCAAAAAAGAATTAGGATTGCTACATGAAGGAGAGAAGTGGTAAGTACTGTATATCTGTAAACATGAGTGCATTCCTATTATGTATTTAGTAGTTTTGCACAAAAAAGCACAGGAGCTTATTTTTGGCAGATTCCAAACATTTTTGGCCCCAAGGACTTTTCTGCTCAAACAGCAGCTCTCCACCCCTAGTTTCCCGACACCCCCCTAGTTAAGAAAACCAGTCATGAATAATGAAATGCAATCAGTTTCATACAAACAGAGCATTTCAAATATGGAAAAAAAAAAAAAAAAAAACAAGCACATTCTTTTTTCTTTGTAAATATGCTCCGCAAATATTGCACCCTTGCAACATTTATGCTATTACCTTTCATTTTATCTTTTCTAAAAAAAAACATTTATCTTCAGTGTTTTTTTTTTTTTACAACAATATTGTGGTTTGTTCTTCTGAGCTCATAAATGTGTTTATCAGTAAAACAAAATTTAAAATTGTATAATTTTTATAGTAGGACTACAGTTTTCAAAAACGGGCAATAATCAAAAATATACTAGATGGCTAAAAAACAGACTCAATGAGAATGTTTACAGCGGTTCTAAATCCAAAAACATTTATTTTTGTTAAACCTCAAAAGCAGTAGAAAACCGCTGAAAAAGAATAAAAAAAAAAAAAAACTCTGCCAGTTAACAGCATAATGTGCTTTTAAATCTGCTAGTACATCTAAACACTACCCTCCCTCCGGACTGACAATGCTGCTCTTCAAAGGGCATCTCTGTCACTCCCTCATCCAGGATGTAACACAGGAAAAAGTATACTCCCAACAATCTGGCGTGTGCATTGCCACCATCCCTGGTATATTGAAGAAAGGAATACCTCTAGAAATTGGGATTTTAAGGGCAATGAAAAAAAAAGTAAAAAAAATATAAAAATATAAGATGAAATAATTATACAAGGAATAATCAAAATAAACAAAATATATACATACAATAATGCACCACAAAACAAAATAAAATTAAAACCAAATAAGAGGACAATGCATGTGTAGGAATGATGAATACTGACTGCATTTGAACCTCTGGAAACAAAAAAAAGAAGAGTTCCCAAAGGTGTTCAGACAGCTGATCCGTGTTTCAACTTTGTGAGTTTACACTAATGTCTTCATCAGTGAAAGACAGCATCTAGGCACATGCACGGTCACAGATATGGACACAATTCCCTCATAGCGGACCCATCCGAATCCCACCAAAAAGAAAACTACAACGTCCACAGCACAGGAGACCACCAAACTAAGACGATCATACGAAAAGGATTGCCAAAAAAAAAAATAATGTCCAAAAATATTAATCCCCGCAAATAGTGAGGATAACCAAAAGGACAGATAACCAAACCACCAATGCAATCCAACAATGAAAAGGATCCCAAGTGGGAGGGCAAAAGTAGCAGGAAGGTCTTTTTACAAGAACCTTCCGCTACAGAGTCCCCCGTTATCGTTTTGTTTTTGGTGGGATTCGGATGGGTCCGCTATGAGGGGATTGTGTCCATATCTGTGACAGTGCATGTGCCTAAATGCTGTCTTTCCCTGATGAAGACATTAGTGTAAACTCACAAAGTTGAAACACGTTGGTTCAGCTGTCTGAACACCTTTGGGAACTCTTCTTTTCTTGTTTCCAGAGGTTCAAATGCAGTCATTATTCATCATTCCTACACATGCATTGTCCTCTACTTGGTTTTAATTTATTTTGTTTTGTGGTGCATTATTGTATGTATATATTTTGTTTATTTTGATTAATTCTTGTATTATTTCATTAAATTTATATATTTTTTGACTTTTCTTCATTGCCCTTAAAATCCCAATTTCTAGAGGTATTTCTTTCTTCAAAGGATGCATGACATACCTCCCACATTATGAAATACTTACCTTAGAACAAAGCCCCTGCAGCGTTGGTCACCGATGAGGGGGCCGACATGTCTCCTTGGCGTTCCTTGCAGATTCGTGGTCTCCGGCGCTGTGAGTGGCCGAAGCCACAGCGACGTCACACCTACACAAGCACATGGGAGCCTTTAGAGCTCCTTGCTGGAACGGAAGTTCCGGCATGATACGCCAGACCTTCAGCAACTGCATGCAGGGTGAATATCTCCTAAACTGTGCAGGTTTAGGAGATTCATTTTTTTTTTACGGGTAAGCCTTACTATAGGCTTACCTGTAGGTAAAAAAAAAAAAAAAATCACTAAGCGGGGTATACAACCGCTTTAATGCTATCCCTGTAGTAATGTGGTTTTAAAGGCAGAGCGTTTTTTTTTACCTTAATGCATTTTCTGCATTTCCTGCAATAAGCTCCCCGCAGCCCCTCTAAATACAGACCTGAGCCTGATCTCAATCCAGCGATGTGTAGGAGTTCTCTCAGCTCCCCTTCTCCTCAATAGCTCAGATACAGCAGAGGGAGCCATTGGCTTCAGATGCTGTCAATCACAGCAAGTGGGAAGGGATCAAGGAGAAGGGCTGAGCGGTGCGGTGTGTGTCCTACAGCTTGCTATAGGGGCATTCAGCAAGGGTGAGGGCCAGAAGCACTGGTGGGGGACCCGAGAAGAGGAGGATCAGGGCTGCTCTGTGCAAAACCATTGCAGAGAGCAAGTAAGTGTTTATTTTTTTAATATAACAAACTGTGCCTTTACAAATGTTTTGCAACTTGCTGTCCTACCTCACCTCCCTAAATCAATCCAGCGTTGTACACGGCTGATCTCTTTTGTCCTCTCCTATTCCTTACATGGGAACTTGGGCAGCAAGAGGAGCCATTTACACTTGCTGCTGTCAGGCAGGAGCAGGGGGTGGGCCAAAGCTGTGCTGTGTGTGTCTATGGAGTGCAGCTTAATGGACACACACAGCTTGGGAGCAGTGTTGCCAACCATACATAGAATTACGGACAGTTCTTTAAAACAAGGCACTTTTTCCCTGTACGTAAAAGTCCGTAGTAAGGGAAAAAGTGCCAGTAAATATGGCGGCGATCGGCTCGGGTCAGAACTGCGCATGTGCAATTCCAGAAATCCCCCAAAAAGATCCAAACCTGAGCCGCGGAGTCCGACTCCTGCATAGCCTCTGCCCAGCCCACTCGCCGCGCAGCCAATGATCTCAGTGATCTCACACCAACACCGCCGCTAGCTTTAAAAAACAGTCAGGCAGGAACAGACTCGTGGAGTTAAGAGCAGACGTGCGCAGAGCGTGAAAGCTGAGTGGCGGGACTCGGAAGCCTTCGTTACCAGTCGGGACTCGGAGTAAAGGACCACACAGCACACATACCCCCGCCGGACCAGAGCAACGGACAGACGGACCCCTGCCAGTGCCTGCCCGACAGTGTGTGTGTGTGTGTGTGGACTGTGGAGCCTGCTGGCTGCTGCCCGCCGTGCCCGATGCGTCTCTTTGGTCACAGTGACCCTGGTGAGTCCAGCAGACTAGTCTTGTAGTTGGAGTGACAGACTGACAGTCAGTGACGTGTGACAGCACAGTGTGGCATGTGACTGAGGCACTGCTCCCGGGAGATCAGCAATCAGTGCAAGAACAGCTGTGACAGCTAGGCAGGTACTGGGAGTGACATCACCACACCCCTTGCCCTCCCCTGCTTGCTATGTAAAGCATGTGTTGTATGCACCGGCTGAGCCTGCAATGCGAGTACTCTGCCCTCTGGGCATCATCACCATCATACCTTTCTGCTCCCCTTTGATCTCCCTGTCCACCTCGTTTCTTCTTCTTCTACCACAATCTCTGTCTTAGTGACTGCTCACATGCATGTTGCAGCAGTGCTGGCTGCTTCTATAAAAAGGCATGCCAAAACAGGGGCTAGGGCTGACTGACACATTACTAGCTTTCATGCTAGGAAGAGGCACTGGGAGACTCTAGGAAACCTGTAGCCAGAGAACCAGGCACAGTGCCATGGCTGATCTGAGATAGCTAGTTGCCTGGTGTAGTCTGAAATTCACTTTGGTTTGACTTGCACAGTGCCTCACAGAGAGTTGAAGCCAGAGACAGCCAGGCAGCCAACATTTTCAGGTCTTGGTGAGTAATGA
The DNA here is from genome assembly GCA_029574335.1 of Rana kukunoris. NCBI lineage: Eukaryota > Metazoa > Chordata > Amphibia > Anura > Ranidae > Rana > Rana kukunoris. The sequence continues at coordinate 148,992,951 of CM056055.1, forward strand.
TGGGGCTTGCAGTGCCCAGCCAGATGCATTGAATTTACTGAAACTAGAGCAGCTCTGCATGGCTGGCGGGAAAATGCGCTGACTTTCATTGGCTGCGTGGCAGGTGGGCTGAGCAGAGGCTGTGCAGGAGTCAGACTTGGCGGCTCAGGATCGGATCTTCTCAGGTATTTCCGGAACTGCTCATGCGCAGTTCTGACCCTGAGCCGATCGCCACCATTTTTACTGGCACTTTTCCCTTACTACGGACTTGCGTACAGAGAAAAAGTGGCTTGTTTTTAACGAACTGTCTGTAGTTCTACGTACAGTTGGCAACACTGTACTAAACCATGTCTCCAGTTTCTGACCATCTGTTGTACCATGTCTCCAGTTTCTGACCATCTGTTGTACCATGTCTCCAGTTTCTGACCATCTGTTGTACCATGTCTCCAGTTTCTGACCATCTGTTGTACCATGTCTCCAGTTTCTGACCATCTGTTGTACCATGTCTCCAGTTTCTGACCATCTCATCTTTTATCATGTCTGCAGTCTCTGAGGGGGAGCCAGTAGAGGAGTCAAGAGTGGGAGCGCCGCCAGATTGGGGATTGTGTAGCGGAGACTATCAGATAAAACCAGAGCCGCCAAGCTGGAGTTGCCTGACTGAGCCCTGCACGGTGCATCTGAAAGGAGTTCAGTCTGAGGAGGGGTCACTGATGTAAGGGGGGGTGGGGGGGGGGGGGAGTTAACACAATAATGTAAGGGGGCACCGAAATAAAAGGTTAACCCTTACATCAGTAACCCCCATTACCTTAGTGTATTCACTCTGCGGAAGGTAATCTCTGATCACCAGAGTTCCCCCCACCCCCCCATTAGAGTTCCCAATATTCCCCTTTACATCAGAGTCTGCAGGATTTCCTCTTATAGTGCAAGGAAGGCCCCCTTACATCATAGTTCCCCCTTAGATCGTGATCTGTGGCATCGTCCTTTACATTAGGGTTCGCAGAGTTCTCTCCGTGCACTGTAATGGGGAACTCTGTGCTGGCTGTTATATTAACCCGATCTTCATGTAAATAGAGAAATGTGTTTTTTTACTTTTGTTTAACTTAAACACATTGTTAATAGCGATAGCAACATGTTTATAGTTTAAATACTATGAGTTGCACAGTTTAGCACCGAAAACAGCCATTTTAGGTGCTTTTTTGAAGTGCTAGTAACAAATTGGTGTTTGTAAATTTCACTTGGGGGGGGGGTTGGCAACACTACTTGGGAGCGAACGCACACATATGCCCCCATAGCAAGCGGCTTGCTGTGGGGACACACTGAAAAAAAAGGATCGCCAGTGGGGGACACCAAAAGAGCAGGTGAGCATAACAGGTTTATTATTTTAATGAAAAAACTGCCTTTGGTAACACCAACTACAAAAGGAATGACATTTAGCACCAGATTAACGAGAGCAAACTTACAGAGTTCAAATGAGGATGGTAATAAAAATGTATAATAATAATTATTATTTCATGAGTCAAAGGCAACTTTCTAAAAAATAATGAAAGCATTGGTCATGAATGAACAGATTTTACCACTAGGGCCCTTTGGACACTGGCATTCCTGCTGCCCGTTTTTTGACTTGCGAATACACAGATCAAAAAATAGAATGTGCTCCTATTGGTGGTCAGATGTGTGCTGACACGAATTACCCTGTAACTGGGCCTGTCTAAATTCATCCCCTTTTTACTGACTTTTACATCTGGCCACCCATGGAGATTACAGGGGCCCCTTTTTCTTGATTACAAAATGAAGGACAAAGATAAGAACAGACACGGATGTCACATATACAGTACTGCATTATATTCTGATCTGACTAGCAGGGGAAAAGTCTATGATATCCCGGGGAGAAAGAATGAATGTGTGAAGGTAGCAAAAACTACTTTACCACTCTTATGCAGATGACACGCAACTGTATTTTCGCATCTGCAACAAAAAGGATCATCATACCTGTCTAGAAATGCCTCTCTCAACTGGATGACGAAGAGTTATTTTAAACTCAACAGTTCGAAAACAGAACTTCTTCTGTTTAACGCCAGTCAAAGGAATCAACTGGCAACAACTTGGACACCCAAGCCCATTGTGGGCCAAACCATCACCAAAGTCAAAAGTCTCTGGGTCATTTTTGACACCTACATGACAATGGATGCACAAATAGGGTCTGTAGTCAGTGGATCGCACCATCTGCTGCGCCTACTACGCAGACTTATTATTTTCATTCCGAAAGAAGACATAGCAGTCGTGGTGGGTACAATTGTGAACTCCAGACTGGACTATGCCAATGCCCTCTATCTTGGACTCCCAAAGTACCAAATCGCCCGTCTGCAAGTCGTACAAAATACCGCCGCCAGACTGGTGACCAGGATAAAACCCTGGGAATCAATCTCGGCTTCCCTTAGAACCCTTCATTGGTTGCCAGTAAAAGACAGAATTGCTTTTAAAGCACTCTGTCTGACACAGAAGTGAATTCAAGGGAAGGCCCCCCAATATCTATGCGAAAAATTAAAAACTCACAACCCCAATCGCGTTCTGCGATCCACTAACCAAAATCTCCTCTGGATACCCAAAGCCAGATACAAATCCAAAGGAGAGCGAAGATTTGCAGTCCAGAAGCCCAGACTGTGGAAAGCTTTACCAACCAGCATTCGGTTGGAGGAGAACCACTTGGCCTTTAGGAGAAAGATCAAAACTCATCTCTTTTGATGACAAAAAAGAAAGGAACAACGAGCGCCCAGAGGCGATTAAGTTTGCATGTGCAGGGACAGTTGCTTTACATTTCACTTGTTACATCATCAGAGCTTGCAATGAATTTGCAATAAAAATGGTTACTATGTTAACAGTGTGTCAACATACTGTAAAACATCTATCTTAAAAACATAAAAGCTAGTCTTCCCAATTAGCCATGATCTAGGACAGGGTTTCTCAACTAGGGTTCCTCCAGATGTTGCTAGGGGTTCCTTAACCACTGGGCATTGGCGCTGTGTGCCTTGCTCACTCACTGCGACTCCTTAAAAGTTCCCGATCGCCATTTGCGATCAGGACTTTTCCGATCATGTGACTGCCGTGACAGCAAATCGTGGTGATCAAGTGACCCGTGTTCCCCCTGGCATAGCAAACCCCTTAAAGGGCAAGCGGAAGCCAGCGCCAAGGGTTTTTTTTATTTTTTTTGCCTCCTAGATAAGTTCCCACTGACGACACTGATCTTTTTAGCTATCTGGAATTCTTCCCAATGACCATTGCACTAAAGTATCATGAGTTGTAGATATAGTAAGTTTTAACAGGGGTTCCCTTATGCCTTGTACACACGATCGGAATTTCCGATGGAAAAAGTCAGACGGAATTTTTTCATCGGATATTCCGACCGTGTGTATGCCCCATCGGACTTTGTCCGTCTGAAATTCCGACAGAGTTAGAAAGAGAACGTATCTCTTTTTCCGACGGAAAAAAAAAAAAAATGGTAAATTTTGTTTGTCTGTATGGAACTCTATCTAGCTATCTGGAAAAAAAAAAAACGTATGCTCGGAAGCATTGAACTTCATTTTTCGAGGCCCATCGTAGTGTTGTACGTCACCGCATTTTTGACGGTCGGAATTTTGTGTGTCTGTGTGTGTATGCAAGACAGCTTGAATGGAATTCCGTTGGATATTTCAAGCATTCCTCTGTGTTGTAAGGGTTGAGAAAGGTTGATCTAGGATAAAGGGTCCATGTGCTATACTGTAGATAAAAAAAAAAACGGGATATTTGCATGGTGTTTTTGCCATATTATTGATACGGTCACTTTATTTCCATTTTAATTAGAAATACTCGCTATGGTGTATATTTTGGAAGAGGCTAAAAATGAATAAGCATAGTTATCTATGTACAATTAGCAACCTGTAAGGCTCAGTTCACACTGCTGCGATGGCAAAGTCATACGCCTGCAACTTTCTTCCGACTTGGATGCTATTTTAGAGCCTGTACAATGGCTGAAATCTTACCCAAGTCAGACCAAAGCAGAGCAGGAACTTTCTCTAAAGTCGGAGCAACTTGTGTAGTATCAGTTAAAGTGGTTGTAAACCCACCAAAAAAAAAAAAAAACATGCAAGACAAAGGCATAATGAGTTAGTATGACTCATTATGAATTACTTACCTTAGGATCGAAGCCCCGTAAACCGTCTTCGTGTCCCCCTCCGGCTGCAGACATCTCTCCCCGAAGTTACTTCCAGGTATCGCCGCTCCGGCACTGTGATTGGCCGGAGCGGCGATGACGTCAAAGCCAGCATTATCCATTCTTAAAACCGGCATTCTCAGTGCGCTTGCACCGTAGACAGCGGTGTATTTTTGTCTGCAAATATCTCCTTACTCATGTCAGTTAAAGCGAAGTGAGCCTCCGCTTTTCGGAACCCTCCCCCCCCTCCGGTGTCACATTTGACACCTTTCAGGGGGGAGGGGGTGCAGATACCTGTATAAAACAGGAATTTGCACCACTTCTGGGTATAGACTCCCGCGGGAGACTGGCTTCTCCGCATCACCCCCCCCCCGATGAGTTCTGGGAAACACTTGGCTCCCAGAACACAACAGGGACCCAGTGGAAGGCCACAGCGCGACTCGTGCATGCGCAGTAGGGAACCGGGCAGTGAAGCCGCATCACTTTACTTCCCGATTCCCTCACCGAGGATGGCGGTGGGGGAAGCCGAAAGCCCAACTACCGCTCGGCTTTGGCTGCCGACGTCGCTGGCGAACCTGGACAGGTAAGTGTCCATGTCCTAAAAGCCAGCAGCTGCTGTATTTGTAGCTGCTGGCTTTTAAAAAAAAAAAAAAAAAAATGCAGGTGAACCCCCGCTTTAAGGAGATATTTCTTGCACCTACAGATAAGTCTTAATGGCGCATACACACAACCGTTTTTCATGACGTGAAATATGCAATTTTTTAAAATGGTTATTAAAAACGATCATGTGTAGGCTTCAGAGCATTTTACCCCGACGTGAAAAATGGGCATTAAAAATTTAGAACGTGCTCTAATTTTTCTCGTTTTTTTTCACGTTGTCGTATTTCATGTCGTGAAAAAGCGGTCGTGTGTAGGCTTCAACGACGTGAAAAAAACACGCATGCTCAGAAGCAAGTTATGAGACGAGAGCACTCATTCTGGTAAAACTAGCGTTTTTCATGGAGATAGCACAAGTGCCACGATGTAACAGACTGAAAAGCGTGAATCGTCTCTCACCAAACTTTTACCAACACAAAATCAGCCCAAAGGGTGGCGCCATCTTTTTTTTTTTCCTTTTCTTTTTTCCACATCAGACTTAACCCAGAGTTTTGAGGCTTAAGAGAGGTTCATCTTTGTTCAACCCTTCATTTTTCTACCTCGGATTCGCATCACTTGTGTTTTTTTTTTTCTCTTCTCAATATATTTATTTTGTCTTTTTTTTTTTTATATTTTTAAAACAAAGGTACAGTTACAAATAGAGGGTCATGCAGTAAATACATAGCTCTAAAGGAAATAACTCCTGTTGCTCCCCTCTGTCCCTATAACCCTGGGTCTCCTGTTTCTCTCTTATTTTTTTTCTTCTCTTTTTGTTTTTTGTATATATTTTTACCCTCCCCCTCCCTATTTGTAGCCCGGGTGGCGCCATCTGAATGGAACTTTGCCTTTATAGTCCCACTGTACATGGTGTACGTCACCGCGCTTTGCTCGAGAATTTTTTTTCATGATCGTGTGTGTACGCAAGGCAGGCTTGACAAAAATCACATTAAAAAAAAACTGTTTTTTCTAGGACATTAAAAATGGTTGTGTGTACGCGGCTTTAATCTAGGCTTACCTGTAGGTACAAGTGATCAGAGAGGGTTTACTACCATATAAAAATAGGAAAACATTGAATTTGACATGTCATGTGGCTTTGGGGTCTCGCAAGTCGGATTCCCATGTCGCTGCAGCGTGAACTGAGCCTTATGCCGCGCACACACGACCGTTTTTCGGATTGTAAAAAAAAAATTTATTTTAATTTTTAATAGCCTAGAAAAAACCACGATGTTTTTTTCAACCCGATCTTTAAAACGGCCTTGCCTACACACGATTGTGAAAAAAAAATGCTCTAGCAAAGCGCGGTGATGTACAACGGCACTATAAAGGGGAAGTTCTTCGCCTTTGGCCTGCTTTTGCCGATTTCATGTTAGTAAAAGACGATTCGCACTTTTCAGTCTGTTACAGCGTGATGAATGTGCTTACTCCATTATGAACGGTAGTTTTACCAGAACGAGCACTCCCGTCTCATAACTTGCTTCTAAACATGCATGTTTTTTTCACGTGGTTAAAGCCTACACACGGCCATTTTCTACTATTTTTTTCCAAAACGACAAGCGTTAAAAACGTCGTAAAAAAATTGAGCATGTTCGAAATTTTTAATGCCCATTTTTTACATCGTGAAAAATGCTCTGGAGCCCACACATGATCGTTTTTAATGACATTAAAAAAAACGTCATTTTTTACAACCCGAAAAACGGTCATGTGTATGCGGCATTAAACATTTTTCGATTAAATAGTTTCTACATAAAGAAAAAAGGAAAGTCTATACATACGGACGGGGTACTTTCAGGCAGTGCCTCCTCCTCTTTCTCATGATGAGACATTGCTAGATTACGTTTTCTCCTGTCTGAAAAGTGTGTTAGAGTTTAGATTCCTTTCCAGTCCTGAACGTCTTGCTGTTTTGTGTCATCATCCAGGCTACAGATGACAAGTTTTCTGCTTCTATAGTAAAGACTCAAAGTGTGCAACAGGAGGAGCCGCTCTGGAAGTGTACTGCCAAGTCACCAAAACCATGTATGTGAGAGATCACTGTATGCAGGAGATGATGACCTCACAGGCCAACATAGAAGTCTGGATGGTGCATTTTTGCTCTCTGGAGGATGGAGCATTAATCCAGGGATCTGCTTACAGCAGCACACTGTTCCAGGATGCAGAGAATGCCTCCTCCACCGAGCTCCATGCTGGCAGTAGAAAAGTCAGAGCAAACAGCAGCTCTTTGTATACAGAATCCACTAACAGGTCAACAACGCATGACACAGACCTCTCCTACTTCAGACTGCAAGAGACTTACAAACAGTGACTGCAACAAAAGATCTCTTCCACAGTTATACAGGAGAAAAGGTGAAACATGTATGCAATGTTGCCATTCACGAAAATCCGTCTCTGGGTGTTACCTAGAGGGCTTTTTCAGAAATGTACCAATTTACTGAGGTACATGAATTTTACATAAGCTGAATGATGAGTAAGGACAATTAAAGCTTGTGCTTCTGGCAAAATCAATGGGGCTTAAGGGGTTGTAAAGGTTCATTTTTTTATTTTCTAAATAGGTTCCTTTAACCACTTGCTTACTGTGCACATATACCCCCCTTCCTTACCAGGTGAAATTTCAGCTTCCGCCACTGCGTCGTTTTAACTGACAATAGCGCGGTCGTGCGACGTGGCTCCCAAACAAAATTGACATTCTTTTTTCCCCACAAATAGAGCTTTCTTTTGGTGGTATATGATCACCTCTGCGGTTTTTATTTTTTGCGCTATAAATAAATAGCCCATTTAAAAAAAAAAATTTCTCAGTTTAGGCCTATACGTATTCTTGTACATATTTTTGGTAACAAATAAAAAAAAAAAAAAAAATCGCAATAAGCGACTGGTTTGCGCAAAAGTTATAGTGCTTACAAAATAGGGGACATATTTATTATTCATTTTTATTATTATTTTTTTTTACTAGTAATGGCGGCGATCTGCGATTTTTATTGGGACTGCGACGTTATGGCGGACACATTTGACACCATTCACATTTATACTGCGATCAGTGCTATAAATATGCACCAATTACTGTATAAATGTGACTGGCATTGAAGGGGTTAACACTAGGGGGTGATGAAGGGGTTAAATGTGTACCCTGAATTGTGTTCTAACTATGGGGGGAGGGGGGTGACTGGGGGAGGTGAACGATCTATGTCCCTATGTACAAGGGACACAGATCGGTCTCCTCTCTCCCCTGACAGGATGTGTATCTCTGTGTTTACACACAGAGATCCTTGTCCTGTAACCGCTGATTGCGAGTGCCTGGTGGACATTGTGGCCGCCAGGCACGCACAACGGCCTCCTAGAGAATTAGAGCCACCCTGCAGCCGTACGGCCGTCGGGAAGTAGTGAACGTGGTAGTAAAGTCTTTACTACCACTTTTACCTACAGGTAAGCCTACAATAAGACTTACCTGTAGGTATAAAGAAAATCTCCTAAACCTGTACGGTTTAGGAGATATTCCCCCCGCAATGCGCCGCATGCGCAGCGTTGATCCTTGGCTAAGGGGCCGGCAGCCACCAGACCTTGCCGAATTGAAGTCTCCCGTGCGCATGCGCGGGAATGACGGCATCGCCGCTCCAGCCAATCACAGCGATGGAGTGGCTATACCTGGGAGACACGCCGAGTCAAAATATTATCTCGCTCGGCGTGGACCAGGCAAGTTCTCTTCACCTCGTTCCGAGGTAAGTATTTCATAATGAGCTAGTATGCGGTGCTCATTATGGCTTTTGCCTTTCAGGTAAAAAATGTTTTTAAAAAATTCATCGCGGGTATACAACCGATTTAACCACTTAACGCCCGCCGCATGTATATGTATGTCCACAGAATGGCACGTAAAGGCAGATGGGCGTACTGTTAAGTCCCTACATGCGACGGTTGTTTAGGCTCTGGGAGCGATCCGGGATGAGGGGGCGGCTGTTAGTTTTTGTCCGCCCCCTCGCGATCGCTCCCAGCGAATCCGCTTCCCCCGCTCTCTGCCTGTGTAATGTATACACTGGCAGAGGAAGTGATGTCACCTCTCCTCTCAGCGGTATTTTCGTTCCGGCGAGAGGAGAGAAGACATCACAAATGAGTTGCACAACACTACACTGACACCATACCCATAGGCACATTTAACCCCTTCAGATCACCCCCAGCCCCCTGTCACAGTGTCACTAGTAGCAGTGATCATACATTTACTGATCACTGCATTTGGTGTCAGTGTGACAGTTAGTGTGACAGGCAGCTAGTGTTAGGTCCAGGGTAGCCCCCTACCCCCCCCCCCCTAATAAAGGTTTAACCCCTTGATCACCGCCCTAGTTAACCCCTTTCACCCCCTATTGCCAGTGTCACTAAGCAATCGGTTTTCTGATCGCTGTATTAGTGTCACTGTTGCCGCTAGGTAGTTAGTTCGTTTTTTTATATTGCGATTTTTTTTACTAAAGACAAGTGGCTGAATACATTTTGGCCTAAATGTTTGACTGAAGTTTCGTTTATTTGATTTTTCTTATAACAAAAAGTAGAAAATATAATTTTTTTCGAGATTTCCGTTCTTTTTCCGTTTATATCGCAAAAAAATAAAATCGCAATCAAATACCATCAAAAGAAAGCTCTATTTGTGGGAAGAAAAGGACGCAAACTTTGTTTGGTAGCCACGTCGCACGACCGCGCAATTGTCCGTTAAAGCAAAGCAGTGCCGAATTGTAAAAACACCTTTGTGCATTTAGCAGCATATTGGTCCGGGGCTTAAGTGGCTAAGCTAGTGCACTGTTGGTTCACTTACCCTTTCCTTCAATTTCCATTCTAAAATGTTTTTTTTCTTTGTTTTCTTTGTCTGAATTTCTCACTTCCTGTTCCTCCTTAGGTGTTCAGTAAGCTGTTCTAAATGACTTTCCACCACTCGGATGATGGTGCAAAGCTTACTGAGGAGAAACAGGAAGTGAGAAATTCAAACAAAGAAAAAACCCATTCAGAAAGGAAATCGAAGGAAAAGGTAAGTGAACCAACAATGCAATATTTTTTTTTTGATGTCACAATGTAGAGTATAAGATTTCCTATCATCTGTGCCCAGTCTTGCCACACAGAGTTAATCCAGCTTTGAGCAATCCTCTTTTATTGTTCAGTGAAATAAAACAGACTTTCAGATAAAAACCTGTTTAATTAAAAAGTCCTTACCGCCCCCTTGCTTCGAGAGACAGGTTATTTACATATCTCTCCTGGATGTTATCATAATATAGTTCATAGACAAGTGACCAAGATGTGTTATGTGGGGGGGGATGGGTGGATTTCCCTCTCTCTCTCCCCACATAACACATCCTGGTAATTTTTTGGGTTTACATCCACTTTAAATGAAGCTATTTAGAAAATAAAAGACAATCCTTTACAACCCCTTTAGTCTTAAAATCATGAAAGATCAGTGATGTCAAGCCACATGGATTGTTGTTGTCAAAGCTCAAAAGACACAAATCACTATAAAACCAAAAACTTCAGCAAACAGTACGCTTTTTAGGCATTTTATCCATCAGATTTCGAAGAATGTTCAGTGTCACAGGGTCTCAAAAAGGCCAGGTCTTCAAACTTGCCCCCCATAAGCTGGATTTGTGCAATGAATGTATTTTTGCGCATTGACAAGTGTTTTCATACACTGTAACATCATTTGTTTCATTACCAATGATCTGTGGTCCTCCAAAAGCCCAATCCAAAAAACTAACCCCATTTTAAGACTTTACAGAACACGCATTAAAATGTTATATGCAGCATAACTTTAAAGCGGAGCTCCACCTTAAAATGGAACTTCTGCTCATCTGATCCACCCCCCCCGCTCCGGTGCCAGGTATTTGCACCCACTCTGCAGGCAGTATGTCAGTTCCCAACCCCCACCCCCATTGCGTTCTGGGAAACACGGCTCCCAGCATACAGTGGGGAACAGTGAGGACGGCACAGCGCAACTCGCGCATGCGCAGTAGGGAACTGGGCAGTGAAGCCGCGCCACACCGATGGTGGCGGTGGGGGCAGCCGAGAGACCACCGTTTGCTCGTCTTCTTCTGCCGACGTTGCCGACGTCGCTGGACTCCAGGACAGGTAAGTGTCAATTTATTAAAAGTCAGCAGCTGCAGTATTTGTAGCTGCTGGCTTTTAATTTTTTTTTTTTTTTTTTTTGGCGGAGCTCTGCTTTAACAATACTAACTCCTGATTGTGATTATTTTTACTGTACAAAACAAAAAAAAAATCCTAAACTATTTATGGCTTCCATGAAGTGTTCTTTCGATCATGTGCTTCCAGCACCGAGACCAAGCTGTCACCAACAGGTCTCATTCGAATGATCGAGAACTGGAGGAAAGATTAAATAGATCTGGGCCTGATCTAGTTTAGCAAGCGTTAAGATTAGAGGTAATATTATTTCAGCTGCCTTTAAGACAGATAGTCCATATCAGGTACCGATCTGTGTGTGAGAGTGAGGGAGAGATGTCGGGGGTGGGCGTGACCCAGAAGCCAAACAGCAGCCGATGGTATCTGGGCGGGCCACTACGTGTATGTGCCCCCCCTTCTTAAGCAGCCCAATCATTGGCTGGTGTAATATATCTGCTGGGTCCCGCCCATCCCCACATCAAGCTCAATTCTGACAGCACTCTCTCTCTCTCCTACTTGTCAGTTTCACACACATTTACACTCGGCTCAGTGTGAAACCTGCCAGTGCCATCTGTCAGTGCCACCGCCAATCAGTGCCATCTGTCAGTGTCACCTGCCACTGCCAGCCAGTGCCACCCACCACCGCCAGCCAGTGCCACCCGTCACCGCCAGTGCCACCTACCAGTTCCAAACCAGTGCCATCTACCAGTGCCACCTGCCAGTGCCACCTGCTCGTGCCATCTGTACGGAGGACATCTAGTGTGTTCTAGAGTGACAGTAGCAAACAGGAAGCAGTGTAGTGGGTGATTTTTTTATTCATTTTTAAAATCAGCCTAAAATATCAGCCACAAAAATCGGCATCATATATCGGCTATCGGCCACCCCAATTTATAAATATCCGCATCAAAATCTGCCAGAGAAAAACCCATATCGGTCGACCTCTAACATAACATATAATGTTTGGGGGTTCCAACTAATTTTCTAAGAAAAAAAATGCAGATTTTTAAAAAAGTGTAAAAAAAAACCAAACAAGGTATACAGACACAAATATATTGTGCACCTGTAGTGCGACATATCACCGACAAGACCACAACACATACCTGCTACCAATAGTTTTGGCTACTGCTTGAAAGGTCTCAAGCCGAACATTACTTCTTGGTTGTCCTCGGTGTAGAAAAGAACTAGTCACATTTCCTGCACAAACAGTACTAAAGACAATCAGCATGTGACTTTCAAGCGCTGTATGCAGAGAATGGAGCCATTCTCTTTTTTTGCTTATCTTATCACCTCACCTATGCGGCTTTCTTATAATAGAGTATTAATTCAGATCTATTTATCAAGAATGGCTAGTCCTTCTACAAGGTGTGGTTCAGTTTGTACAAGAGCATTCACAATGCAAATTAAAGTTTTTGTTACGAGAAAAAAAAAAATGCACAGAGCAACCCCAATTCTTCTCTTTTGGGGTCCCCCTCCAGCTTCCTCCCCCTCTTCTCAGTGTGCCACCATAAGAAGCCACTTCCTATTGTGGAACACCTGAGGGCTCGCTCCTGGACTATGCTCTCTGTGCCCACATCCACAGACAGCTCGGCTCGGCCCCACCTCACCACCTTGTCACAGCATTTGACTGACAGCACCCTGAGCCAATGGCTCTCGCTGCCTCAGCAAAGCCTATGAGAACAAGAAGAGCTGCTACAGATGGGCACAGGGATGATTGAGTGAGAACTCCTGAATGCATAAGGAGGGACGAGGAAGCATATTGCTACCTAAATATTGTTTACCTTCAATAACAAGGAATGCACAAAGGTAAAAAACTGTTTAGGCTTTAGAACAACATTAACCACTTGCTTACATGTGGCACATATTCATTGATGGGTGAGTGATTACCACCCCAGGGCAATTGTAATCACAATAACACTACACTTGCTTACTGGGCACGTATACCCCCTTCCTGCCCAGGCGAAATGTCAGCTTCCGGCACTGAGTCGCTTTAACTGACAATTGCGCGGTCATGCGACGTGGCTCCCAAACAAAATTGACATCCTTTTTTTTCCCACAAATAGAGCTTTGGTTTGGTGGTATTTTTATTTTTTGTGCTATAAACTAAAAAATAAGAGCGACACTTTTGGAAAAAAAAAAACACTATTTTTTACTTTTTGCTTTAATAAATATTCCATTTAAAAAAAAAAAAAAAAAAAAAAAAATGTTCTCAGTTAAGGCCGATACACATTCTTCTACCCATTTTTGGTAAAAAATAAATAAAAAAAAACTGCAATAAGCGTATAGTGACTGGTTTGCGAAAAACTTATAGCACCTACAAAATAGGGGACATAATTATATTTTTTTTACTAGTAATGGCGGCAATCGTGAGTGCCCGGTGGCCGCGACACGCATCGTGTTCCCAGTAATACGACAGGTGCGCGCGCGAGCCCCCTAGTAGCTGTGAAAGACAAGGACGTCATATGACGTCCTGTCAGAACAATAGGACTATCGTTCCGCCGTCAATTGACGGTGGCCGGAAGTGTAGTGGTTAAAGTGCACGTACAGCTAAAATATCTGCTGCTCTATGCTGCCTGTTTGGAGAGATCCTCTGCAGCATTTTGAAAGAAACCGAAAGTTTGGCTGCATTATTGTGGATGGTGCTTCTTCAACTTCCTGTGATTTTTCAATATTCTCCTCTTACACACCATCTTCAGAGTCAAGCCCCGTTCACACTTGTGCGATAATGAATGCATGTCATCCAAAAGTCATTGTTTTCAATGACGGTCGTTCACATCTATGCGATTCCTCTACTAATGCAATAAAAAGTTTTGTGCGAGTTTACAGCGTGATGTTGCAAATTTAGTCTCCATAAAAATCAGTGTAAATCGTTCTGGAATCACGTCGATGGTTCAGATATTTGCGAATTCCACCACACTACTCTCCACAAAAAACAGGAAGTACACAGGAAGTTAACACTTTTTTTTTTACATTAGACATTAACATGATTGCATTGGCTAGATCATCAATTGCAGCTGTGTCCAACTCCTGAAATGCGCAGTAAAATCGTGGTAAATTCGCACCTCACACAGGGCAAATTTTTTTTTTTTAACAAATTCGCAACATATTACAGTGCAGCAGTGTGAACCGAGCCTCAGACAGATGTGGGGCAATGTGGATTTTCTTACGGCACGGGGCATACTCCTATGCTGCCTTCTTAGGCAGTTCCTGAATATTATCAGCCACATCAACAAGGGTTTACACAGACAGCTGCTGCATGTGGCGAGAACATTTCATCAGTTACTTTGAACCTATAAATCAGGTGTCTCCAAACTTTCTAAACAAAGGGTCAGTTAACTGTCCCCTAGACTTTAGGGGGGCCAGACTGTGGCCATTGGGAGAAGAAATTGTCCCGTGTCATTTTAACATTTTTTCATAATAGGTTAGAAGGAAAAAATTGTGCATACCATCCGAAAGACCCTATAAAAAAGCTGCGTCTCAAAAGTGTCATACAACACAAAAATAGCTAAAATAAAAAGGAGTCGCGCTATATCACAAAATAACTTAGCTGGATATCCACTAAACATAAATACAGTACCAAATATCTAATCAGTACAGATAACATTTCATGGATAAAAATCACATAGTACATGTAGTAAGAAGTGGTAGTAGATAAAGTCCATTATTAATCAGAGGCTAAAATCAAAAGTCCAAAGTGTGAAGAAATTCCAAACACAGTGACTGAAGACAAGACAAGGACCTCCACCCACGGATAACACTGACCCTTACCAGAGTCAAGGACCTCAAAGGAGATCAAACGCAGCATATAATAAATGGCATCCACCGTCTGTATGGAAGTGTGATACTGATCCCCATCCAGTGCAGTCACTCCCATGATCAAGTCCCTATCGAGACAAAACATCGGGAGGCGGCGCTCTGACGTCACTGCATCACGTGTGAGGACCTGTTGTTGAACGGGTACACGCTCCTGCAAGCCTGCCGGCTGAATTTGTTTTATGCCGTTTTTTTCTACGATTGTTGTAAGTGCGCACAATCCTTTTATTTATTAAAAACCTATACGTTTTTACACTATGTGCGTTTTTCTCCGCATATCTTGGATCTATTTCTATGTTTGATCGGTGGCATATTGACGCAACACTGAGTGACTGCACTGGATGGGGATCAGTATCACACTTCCATACAGACGGTGGATGCCATTTATTATATGCTGCGTTTGATCTCCTTTGAGGTCCTTGACTCTGGTAAGGGTCAGTGTTATCCATGGGTGGAGGTCCTTGTCTTGTCTTCAGTCACACTGTGTTTGGAATTTCTTCACACTTTGGACTTTTGATTTCAGCCTCTGATTAATAATGGACTTTATCTACTACCACTTCTTACTACATGTACTATGTTTTTTATCCATGAAATGTTATCTGTACTGATTAGATATTTGGTACTGTATTTATGTTTAGTGGATATCCAGCCAAGTTATTTTGTGATATAGCGCGACTCCTTTTTATTTTTTATTTTTTCATAATAAGCGTCCTTTACCTGCAGACATTCCTCTTTTTACTTCCTCATTGTTCGTTTTTGCTCAGCAGTTGCTCTATTTCTTCTCTGTTCTGTTCACTTCCTGCTTGTCTGATTGTTACTCACCACCGTGAAGGGAGGCTTTACTGCGGTGGTCAGTGACGTGCTGGCCCCCTCCTGGGAACTACATCTGTGCGGCAGGACGCTCTCTACGTGTTAGAGACTTCGAGGAGGTGTGAATTACTGGGCGTTCTGCAATTCATACTGGGAAATGTAGTTCTTAAATGAACGAGTGCCGTAAACCAGGAAGTGAATGAGAGAACAGAAACTAGAATGCCGGAGGTGATATAGATGAAGGAATTTAATAGGTATTTACTCATTTTTTAACAGAAACATTACACTATTCTGTCTGTCTACCTTGCAGACATTAATTTTAGGCAAAAAAAAATATTTCCTTTACAACTACTTTAACAATGCATCTTTGGTATTGGGGGGAATAGTGTCCCCTCTCTGGAATCAGAGGGAGAAATAGTGCCGCATTGTTGGTGTTAGTGAGAAAAAAAGTAACCCGTCATTGGCGTCAATGGGAGGAATAGTGACCCTGTCATTGGCGTCAATGGGAGGAATAGTGACCCTGTCATTGGCGTCAATGGGAGGAATAGTGACCCGTCATTGGCGTCAATGGGAGGAATAGTGACCCGTCATTGGCGTCAATGGGAGAAACAGTGCCCCATTGCTGGTGTTAGTGGGAGGAATAATGTCTTATCAGTGGAACAAAAAATGCCCCAACAGCCAGATGAAGGCAATTAAAGGGCCGTGTCCAGGGACACCTATTAGCAAAAGTATGTAGGCATAGGACACGCCCCCTGTCACACCATTCTTAAAAGGAGCAGTATACAAAAAAAATGATTAGTTAAACCCACCAGCGTTTTTTTGCCACAATTCCTTTAAATTGGTTTTGAAATTCACAAATGCAGCCATTTTGAAATTGAGGTAACTCAATCTGGAGGAGCTGCAGATTTCCACAGCAAAGACTGGAGTAACTGTACATAGGACGACAATAAGCCGTACGTTCCATAGAGTTGGGCTTTATGGCAGAGTTGCCAGAAGAAAGCCATTACTTTCAGCAAAAAACAAAATGCCACGTTTAGAGTTTGTGAAAAGGCATGTGGGAGACTCCTAAAATGTATGCAGGAGTATGCAGGAGGAGCAAATGTAAGTGCTCTGGTCTGACGAGACTAAAACTTTACCTTTTGGCCATCAAGAAAATGTCTGGCACAAACCCAACACATTACCCAAAGAACACCATCCCCACAGTAAAACATGGTGGTGGCAGCATCATGCTGTGGGGATGTTTTTCAGCAGTCGGGACTGGGAAACTGGTCAGAGTTGAGGGAAAGATGGATGGTGCTAAATACAGGGATATTCTTGAGCAAAACTTGTACCACTCTGTGTGTAATTTGGAGGCAAGGACGGAGGTTCACATTCCAGCAGGTCAATGACCCCAAACACACTGCTAAAGCAACACTTGAGTGGTTTAAGGGGAAACATGTAAATGTGTTGGAATGGCCTAGTCCATGGGGGCTCAACCTGTGGTCCTCCAGCTGTCGCAGAACTACAAGTCCCATGAGGCATTGCAAGGCCGACAGTTATGACTTCCAAAGGCTTAGGTATGATGGGACTTTTAGTTCCACAACAGCTGGAGGGCCACATGTTGAGCACCCATGGCCTAGGCAAAGCCCAGACCTCAATCCAATAGAAAATCTGTGGTCAAATATATAATTTTATCATGCTATTATTGAGAAATATGCCCACCCTTGGTCAATAGACCATGATCAGCAATCCTTGGTCTACTGAGTGGGCAGAGCTGTTGGCTCAAAAAATGTGTCCCCACCCTAAAGTCATTGCAGCTGGAAGCCTTGATGAGCAGAAAGGTGTACACACAAGGATTTATAAATCAGATTTAGAAGAGTTTTAATTTATTGTACCAAAATCAGAAAACACAACTAAAAATTTGGAATAAAACTGACATTCTAGGGTCAGTTCACGCCACAAAAAAAGCCCTTAATTACAGGCTGTATTAATGCAGATAATTCCCACCTTAATCTGCCACAGAACCTGTGTAATTATTGTGTGTCCTGGATTAAAGGAATGATGTGGCAACCCTACTCCAGGTACTTTTTTTTTACATACTGAGAATGTTCCCTAATTGAAAAACTTGGCATAGGTACAGAGTACATAAAGGACAATAGGAACTCATAATTGCCAGTGAAAGAAGTCATTGGCACACGACATAATAGGAGCATGAATTTAGCCTGTTGTACATAAAGCAGTACCGGATACTTTTTTGATTACAGTTTCAGCCTACTTTTTTGGATATAGAGTGGATGAGGGCGCTAAGAAAGGTAATACCTTATCAATTGGTAGAGAAGAAAAACCCAATTCAGGATGTGGATAGATGCATCATAGGGATGCCAAATTAGCAACAATCCATAGTGACATTAACAAAGGTGTAAAGTATCAATCAATCTTGCAATCAATCAAACTAAAAAAACAACTCGAAAAAAACTGGCTTGTGAACACAATATAACCAAAATAAAAATACTGTGCATACAAAAAAGAGATTATCTTTAACGTGAATTAATAAAGGTGACAACCATTACATTCATAGGACAGTGGAAAATCTGTCCTACACAAAATACTAGTGTATTAGAGTAGTGTTGTAAAGTCCAATGCAAAACTGAGATGAAGATAGATGTGCAGGAATGCAGGTTATCTGATCACAGACGTGCTAGTAGCCTTTCACCATGGAAATTCTTAGTATCACCAAAACGTGCTGAAGATTTAATATGCGCTTACCACAGATATAGACCTCTTAATTAAAAGCAGGTCATGCGAGCTGAACAGGATAAGTGCCTGTTACACTGAAGGCAAACCCTGGATTCAGATGCAGCAGAATCTTGGAACCGTAGCACTCATAATAAAACAAAGAGAATATGGGGAAAGCCCATAGTGCTTTATCTTTATTTTAAAAAAATTAAAATGCACAAACAGCCGAGTGGCCTCTTACTTTGTGACGTGCCTGCCTGGCACTGGGACTGACAGCACAATGTTTGGTTCTCACCGGGGACCCGCTTGCGCGCACAGTACAACCCGATGGATGCTGATTGAAGTGTTGTGTCGGGCAGGAACAGGGGACTAGAGGATCAGCTGGGTAGAGAGTATGCCAGACCTCGCCGCCGACATATGTTTCGTATCTGTGTACGTCATCAGGGGGGCGTGTCTGACCGCTAAGGATTGTGGTTTATGTAGGCTGAAGGGAGGCGCAGGATGTCAATCAATAGGGCAAACCGCCATATGCAGCGCAGTCCCAGAGCCGTGCAGCTTCACTAGCACGGACTTAGACACAAAATCAACAGCACAATCCCTGCTATAAAAATTAAAACTTTAAAAGATACCTATAAAAGATAATGATAATAGTGACTTTAGACATAGATGGACATCACAAATATGCCAAAGAATAATAAATTACATACAGAGAAAACACTTTGCTTATTGTTCCACACTCATCGTAGTGTATATCTGCACACGCAAAATACGTTCTGGTACTATATTGGTGAATCAGTATCTAGGAGACTTAATTGATAAAGGAGATTGATGATTATATCTCTTTTCCCTAGCGATGGTAATCAGGATAATAGTAGATATGCTTAAAAGGCTAATAACAGAAAAAGTGTGGTCTATAATGGGAACAACTTACTCTCCAGCGACACCTACTGGTCCCAATAAGCACCGCTGGAAGCAGTTGTTGAAATCTATGGTATAGATAATATAGGGAATATAGAGATGGGGGTGTATGGCGGACCCGTGTGTTCACAAACACCACTGCCTCTCTATCATCCCATTCCCCCCTTCTTTGTCTGCTCCCTTATTCCAGAGAGGCGGGGAAACTAAATCTTTAGGAAACATCTATAGTAATGCATAGTATAGAATATGGTTAACCCCCTATGGTGATTGTTAATCATTGGCTAGAAAACAATTGAGGTCTAATTCCACATTCATTCCCAAAGGATGCATGCTCTTTATCTTATGTATCCACATCGTTTCATTTTGGGACACACTGCGTGTCATGTGTGTCCCTCTCCAATGTTTGGTGGTTGAATCTATTCCAAAAAAGGTACACTGGGTGGGATCACTTTGATGTTTTTCCATAAAGTGTCGGGATACACTATGGTTTGGGAATTTGTTGCGAATATTAGCCAGATGTTCATTTATTCTGATTCTTAGTTTTCGAGTTGTTCTCCATACATATTGGAGGGGACACGTACATTCAAGGATGTAGGTGACATGGTCAGAGTTACATGTAATAAAATGGTGTGATTTGAAACTCCTCATTTGTGGTATACGATTTGAAGTTTTGTCTTTTTTTAGAAGCTCCTGGTCGGCGGGTTGTTTTGCATGCTTTGCACCTAGTGCAATGGTAAAAACCCGGGAGGTCTAAAAAAGTTTTGGGTCTTTCTGGTGGGTCTGGAACATTTCGTGCGATTTTATTTCTTCGACTTGGTGCTCGCCGATAAATGAATTTTGGTGTTTTTGAAATGCATGTTTGGAGATCTTGGTCTTTGGGTAAGATTGGCCAATGTTTTTTATATATACAGTGAGGAAAATAAGTATTTGAACACCCTGCTATTTTGCAAGTTCTCCCACTTGGAAATCATGGAGGGGTCTGAAATTGTCATCGTAGGTGCATGTCCACTGTGAGAGACATAATCAAAAAAAATAAAAATTCCAGAAATCACAATGTATGATTTTTTTAACTATTTATTTGTATGATACAGCTGCAAAGAAGTATTTGAACACCTGAGAAAATCAATGTTAATATTTGGTACAGTAGCCTTTGTTTGCAATTACAGGAGGTCAAACGTTTCTTGTAGTTTTTCACCAGGTTTGCACACACTGGAGGAGGGATTTTGGCCCACTCCTCCACACAGATCTTCTCTAGATCAGTCAGGTTTCTGGGCTGTCGCTGAGAAACACGGAGTTTGAGCTCCCTCCAAAGATTCTCTATTGGGTTTAGGTCTGGAGACTGGCTAGGCCACGCCAGAACCTTGATATGCTTCTTACAGAGCCACTCCTTGGTTATCCTGGCTGTGTGCTTCGGGTCATTGTCATGTTGGAAGACCCAGCCTCGACCCATCTTCAAAGCTCTAACTGAGGGAAGGAGGTTGTTGCCCAAAATCTCGCAATACATGGCCCCGGTCATCCTCTCCTTAATACAGCGCAGTCGCCCTGTCCCATGTGCAGAAAAACACCCCCAAAGCATGATGCTACCACCCCCATGCTTCACAGTAGGGATGGTGTTCTTGGGATGGTACTCATCATTCTTCTTCCTCCAAACACGGTTAGTGGAATTATGACCAAAAAGTTCTATTTTGGTCTCATCTGACCACATGACTTTCTCCCATGACTCCTCTGGATCATCCAAATGGTCATTGGCAAACTTAAGACGGGCCTTGACATGTGCTGGTTTAAGCAGGGGAACCTTCCGTGCCATGCATGATTTCAAACCATGACGTCTTACTGTATTACCAACAGTAACCTTGGAAACGGTGGTCCCAGCTCTTTTCAGGTCATTGACCAGCTCCTCCCGTGTAGTCCTGGGCTGATTTCTCACCTTTCTTAGGATCATTGAGACCCCACAAGGTGAGATTTTGCATGGAGCCCCAGTCCGAGGGAGATTGACAGTCATGTTTAGCTTCTTCCATTTTCTAATGATTGCTCCAACAGTGGACCTTTTTTCACCAAGCTGCTTGGCAATTTCCCCGTAGCCCTTTCCAGCCTTGTGGAGGTGTACAATTTTGTCTCTAGTGTCTTTGGACAGCTCTTTGGTCTTAACCATGTTAGTAGTTGGATTCTTAGGCCTCGTACACACGATCGGACATATCCGATGAAAACGGTCCGCGGACGGCGCGGTGACGTGGCGGTGACGCGGCGGTGACGTTGACGCCGCCACGTCACCGCACCAGGAAGTTAAACACTTCCGCGCATGCGCCGAATCCATTCGGCGGCGGTGGGGGACGACATGTCTGCTGGTAAGTGTACTAACCAGCAGACATGTCGGGCGGACAGATTCCCACCGGATAGATTTCAAAGCATGCTTTGAAATCTGTCGGGTGGAGAAATCTGTCCGCTAGCCCATACACACGAGCGGAGATGTCTGCTGAAACGGTCCATCGGACCGTTTTCAGCGGACATATCCCCTCGTGTGTACGAGGCCTTACTGATTGTATGGGGTGGACAGGTGTCTTTATGCAGCTAATGACCTCAAACAGGTGCATCTAATTTAGGATAATAAATGGAGTGGAGGTGGCAGACTAACAGGTCTTTGAGGGTCAGAATTCTAGCTGATAGACAGGTGTTCAAATACTTATTTGCAGCTGTATTATACAAATAAATAGTTAAAAATTCATAAATTGTGATTTCTGGAATTTTTTTTTTTGATTATGTCTCTCACAGTGGACATGCACCTACGATGACAATTTCAGACCCCTTCATGATTTCCAAGTGGGAGAACTTGCAAAATAGCAGGGTGTTCAAATACTTATTTTCTGCACTGTAGCTTCAATTTCTTTGTACTGTCTGTTAAACCCCAAAATTAATGCTGTCTCTCTTTTGTGTTCTTTTTTTGGTTGTTTGGTGAGAAGGGATTGTCTTTCTATCTTCGAGACTTCATTTTTTGCTTTTTCTATTGTCTTTTCTGGATATCCTTTTTCTAAGAATTTGGACATTAGTTGGTCTGCTTGTGTTTGATAGACTTCTTCTCTAGCACAATTTCTTTTTAATCTCATAAATTGCCCTTTCGGGATTCCATTAAGCCATCGTGGGTGGTGACAACTTGATATTGGAACGAATCCATTTCCGATCCGTCGGTTTGAAAAAAGTTTGAGTTTCAAAAATTGCTTGTTTTTTTCTTATTGTTAGGTCTAGATAGTTCACGGATGTTTTACTGATTTCAGCTGTAAATTTGAGTCCATAGTTATTTTGATTCATATTGTTGACATATTGGAGGAGGTCAGTTTCTGGGCCCTCCCAAATAACGATCACATAGTCAATGTAGCGTTTATAAAACTTCAGAGCATCATGTCTTTGCTTGAATATTGACTCCTGCTCCCACTTATTCAAAACTATGTTGGCTACACTGGGAGCATACCGTGCCCCCATGGCTACTCCTACTTGCTGATTGTAGTAGTGGCCATTGGCCCAAAAGTAATTATTGTTCATGGCCAATTGCAGCCTTTCAGTAGATTTGATCCAATGGCAATGTAGCATCTTGATTGAGTGCCCATTTAAGTGCTTGGATTGCATCTTGATGTCTTATGTTAGTATACAAAGACTCAACATCTATTGTGGCCATGATTGTTTGCTGTGTTGCTGTCAGTTGTTGAACATCTACGATTAGATCTCGACTAGCTTTTAAATACGACGAACTTTTGCTTACCAATGGTTTGAAAAAGGTGTCTAGATATTCACCTAGTCTTGAAAAAAGTGACCCAATTCCACTTACTATTGGTCTCCCAGGGGGCTTCTCTACGTTTTTATGAATCTTTGGTACTGTATATAGTACAGGAACTTTAGGGGCATGCGGTACCAGATAATTTGCTTCTTGGGTGGATAGTATTTTTAATATCGATCCTTCTTGTACCCAAGAATTTAATTGGTCTTTTAATTGTGGAGTTGGATCTCCTTTCATACTCTTATATGTTTGACCATCATTGAGTTGAGATTGCATTTCTTCATAATAATATTTTCGGTCTAATATTACCAGGCCTCCACCTTTATCGGCCGGTCTGACCACAATCTGTTTGTTTTTTTCTATCGATTTAATGCCTCTAGAATAGGCATCGAATCTCTTTGGAGGAGTGGGTAATTCCCTGATCTCATCTTGGACCATCTTCCGAAAAACTTCTATATGGTGATTGTGATTTTTTTGGGGGTTAAAAACTGATTGGTTCCTGAGATTCGTATGTATAAAAGGATCTGGAGTATTTTCGTTTAAATTAGAAATCTGATTGGCAAAATGTTTCTTAATATTCAATTTGCGGATGTGCCATAGATTTCAACAACTGCTTCCAGCAGTGCTTATTGGGACCAGTAGGTGTCGCTGGAGAGTAAGTTGTTCCCATTATAGACCACACTTTTTCTGTTATTAGCCTTTTAAGCATATCTACTATTATCCTGATTACCATCGCTAGGGAAAAGAGATATAATCATCAATCTCCTTTATCAATTAAGTCTCCTAGATACTGATTCACCAATATAGTACCAGAACGTATTTTGCGTGTGCAGATATACACTACGATGAGTGTGGAACAATAAGCAAAGTGTTTTCTCTGTATGTAATTATTATTCTTTGGCATATTAGTCATGTCCATCTATGTCTAAAGTCACTATTATCATTATCTTTTATAGGTATCTTTTAAAGTTTTAATTTTTATAGCAGGGATTGTGCTGTTGATTTTGTGTCTAAGTCCGTGCTAGTGAAGCTGCACGGCTCTGGGACTGCGCTGCATATGGCGGTTTGCCCTATTGATTGACATCCTGCGCCTCCCTTCAGCCTACATAAACCACAATCCTTAGCGGTCAGACACGCCCCCCTGATGACGTACACAGATACGAAACATATGTCGGCGGCGAGGTCTGGCATACTCTCTACCCAGCTGATCCTCTAGTCCCCTGTTCCTGCCCGACACAACACTTCAATCAGCATCCATCGGGTTGTACTGTGCGCGCAAGCGGGTCCCCGGTGAGAACCAAACATTGTGCTGTCAGTCCCAGTGCCAGGCAGGCACGTCACAAAGTAAGAGGCCACTCGGCTGTTTGTTTGTGCATTTTAATTTTTTAAAAATAAAGATAAAGCACTATGGGCTTTCCCCATATTCTCTTTGTTTTATTATGAGTGCTACGGTTCCAAGATTCTGCTGCATCTGAATCCAGGGTTTGCCTCCAGTGTAACAGGCACTTATCCTGTTCAGCTCGCATGACCTGCTTTTAATTAAGAGGTCTATATCTGTGGTAAGCGCATATTAAATCTTCAGCACGTTTTGGTGATACTAAGAATTTCCATGGTGAAAGGCTACTAGCACGTCTGTGATCAGATAACCTGCATTCCTGCACATCTATCTTCATCTCAGTTTTGCATTGGACTTTACAACACTACTCTAATACACTAGTATTTTGTGTAGGACAGATTTTCCACTGTCCTATGAATGTAATGGTTGTCACCTTTATTAATTCACGTTAAAGATAATCTCTTTTTTGTATGCACAGTATTTTTATTTTGGTTATATTGTGTTCACAAGCCAGTTTTTTTCGAGTTGTTTTTTTAGTTTGATTGATTGCAAGATTGATTGATACTTTACACCTTTGTTAATGTCACTATGGATTGTTGCTAATTTGGCATCCCTATGATGCATCTATCCACATCCTGAATTGGGTTTTTCTTCTCTACCAATTGATAAGGTATTACCTTTCTTAGCGCCCTCATCCACTCTATATCCACTTCACACAGTACACCACTGTTTACACTGAGGAGCAGCTGTTGCTACGTTGGTTTGCCCAACGCAGCAAAATATTTTTGTCCCTTAGAGAGACACACTATATTAATTTATCAAGTTATTCCTGCAATTTTGGCGCGGAAACCACTTCACTTCACATACTTTTTTGGTTACATTTTTTTTGTGTTTTTTGCCATGTTCCAGTACAGTTCTACTTTTTTTTGCACTGGAAACTACCGGGAACCAGGGCAATTGAAATACATGGAAAACCCTGTGTATACATTTTTGATGCAAAAAAAAAATCCTGGACTGCATCTAGTGTGAACTAGTTGTCTCAGAGTATAGGTTTATGTTTGTCCCAAGCATGCTTGAAGCCATTTCCTGTCTCACTACCTATACTAGGGGTGCAATAGATCGTCATTGATCCATGATCTGAACGGGTCAACGGATCGGCACAACACGCGATCAGCGGATTGAGCCCATAAGAAAGGCAGCGGCTTCGGCCTAGCTCTGGAGAGGTGGCCATCTTGGTACACCCAGCGGCAGCCTAGGTGAGCTCCATAGAGCGGCTCGCTGATGGGGGGGAGATGTGGGGGACAATACAGTGGGGAAGATGTGGACATTACAGTGGGGACTATATATGGTGGTGATCTGAAAAATGATCTGATCCGAGAAACGATCCATCTATATATATATATATATATATATATATATATATATATATATATATATATATATATATATATATATATATATATATATATATATATATATACACACACACACACACAGTTGCGCTCATAAGTTTACATACCCTGGCAGAAGTTATGACTTCTTGGCCATTTTTCAGAGAATTGATAAAATATTTTTTCACTCAGAATCCAGAAACGTCAGTGCAGCACTTGATGAAAGGTGCAAGGGTCTGTCAGGAGTCCAGAAACTCATTGACCATTTATACCAGGAATATGCAATTAGCAGGCCTCCAGCTGTTGCAAACCTATTAGTCCCATCATGCCTCTGGGTGTCATGCTTGTGGCTGTCAAAAGTCTTGCTATGCCTCATAGGACTTGTAGTTCTGCAACAACTGGAGGTCCGCTAATTGCATATCCCTGTTTTATACACACACACACACACACACTAATTACAAGCAAACAGATCACAGGTGAAAATGGTTACCTTTATGCCGCGTACACACGGTCGTTTTTTGCGATGAAAAAAAACGACGTTTTTTAAAACGTCATTTAAATTGATCGTGTGTGGGCAAAACGTCGTTTTTTGTCTTCAAAAAAACGACCAAAAAAAAAATTCCAACATGCTTGAATTTTTTGTGTCGTTTTTCAAAACGTTGTTTTTTGTTTCACAAAAAGTCACCGTGTGTAGCAAAAACGTCGTTGAAAACGACGTTTTTCAACCCGCGCATGCCCAGAAGCTAGTTATGAAGCGAGCTTCAATGGAAAAGAGTGGTGAACGTAACCTTGCTTTTTGTGAAAAAACTATGGTGTGTATGCAAAATTGTCTTTGAAAAGTGACGTTTCAAAAACGTCGTTTTTTACTTCACAGAAAACGTCGGGTTTTTTTCATCGCAAAAAACGACCGTGTGTACGCGGCATTAAGGCTTCATTTCCATGGAAGTTTTTACAGACACTTTTATTAGCCTTTTTTACAGCTTAAAAACGTCGGTCCATGTTTTTGCGCGTTTTTTAATGTCTGGCGTTTTTACAGCTCTATTGCTGGAGCTTCAGAACGCACTGGTCCTGCGTTTTTTTTTTGCAGCTTAAAAACGTCTCAGCCTTCTACAGCTCAAAAACGTCATGGTGGGCATGAGGCCATAGACTAACATGGAGAGCTGTTTTTAAGCTGCAAAAAACACTCAAAAAAGTGGCTGTAAAAACGCCAGTGGAAATGAGCCCTAATAGCCATTATCACGTCAAAATCACCAGGGTATGTAAACTTTTGATCAGGGTCATTTGGGTAGCTTCTGTTTTCATTATGATTTAAAAAGAGTGAACACAACAGATTGATAGTAAATGGCTTCAGCCAAACACTAACCATGAGTGAAATAAACGTTTTTGTGTTATTCATATTCTCTGAAAAATGGCCAAGAAACCATAAATTATGCCAGGGTATGTAAACTTATGAGCACAATTAATATATATTACACACACACACACATACACACCATAGTTTTTGGACCTAAATTTACGAAGAAAGATTATTTGTAAAATGTTATAACAAACGAAGAAAAACACAATTTTATTTCCACAATTTTCATTTTTTGTTCACACTGCTCTATGCGAGCTGCTGGGAGTGTCAATTAAAAAAGTTAATGAGACCCACAAATCAGTTTGCATATCGTAGTGCGATCTGCAAAATCAGATCACATGGGTGTGAACACCCATGCGATCCTATTCTGCTGCGGACCAAAAAAAGGGTCCTGTGCGAGTTTGGTCCAAATGCGATGCAAATTCATCCATACTATCTGTATGGCTGAATTTACAAATCACATGCGATCTCGCACCACACAGCAGTGTGAACTGGCCCTAAAGGCAGGGGAACAAAAAAAAGCTAAAATAACCCATGTTTACCAAATTCCACCCCACTACTTTGCCGTCGCAGCAGTGTGAACCGAGCCTTATACATGATTTTAATAAATCATCTTCTAAGCGGTCAAGTGCCCACAAAGTTCCGGATACCTTGTGAAAACATGTGAGCCAACAGGACTGAATTACACAGAGTTGCAACACATTGCTGGAGGGGGGGGGAGTTTCCTCCCACCAACTGTAGTAGCAGCACATTTATACTTCGCGGTCACGTGAACACAAGGAAGAAACGTAAAAAAGGTATTATACAATGGATATAAAAAGTACACACCCTTGTAAAACTGTCAGGTTCCTGTGAGGAAAAAAAAAAAAGAGACAAAGATACAATTCAGAACTTTTCCCACCTTAATGTGACCTATAAACTGTATAACTCAATTGAAAAATAAACTGAAATCTATTGGGGGGTAAAAATAATAATGTGGTTGCACAATGGCCCGTACACACGATCCGAGGAAGAATCATACGATAATTGGATCGTGTGTACACACTACTCAGGACATCCGATAATATTCAAATCGGACAAGCACAAAGATTTTCCTCATACGATACCAAACCCTACGATTTTCGTTTAGTCAGTATAGTTGTCATTCAAAAATACAACACAAATACATTACAACTAGGGTTGTCCAGATACCGATACTAGTATAGTACTTGTACTCGCGCAAATGCTCCCGATACCAAAATAGAATACTTTTTTTGTATTTATCAACATGTTCTGTGAAAATGCTTTGAGTTTTTTACTACTGCGTGACAAGAAAATAAAACATTTTTATTCATTTTTACTCATTTTTATTCTTTTATAATGTCTTGAGTTAGAGTTCTTCATAATTCTAAAGAAAATATCCTTAGTCTGTATTGTGGTTTGAAAACTGTCTCACATTTTAAAAAAAGTATCGGTATTCGGTATTGGCGAGTACATGAAGAAAAGTATCGGTACTTGTACTCGGTGCTAAAAAAGTGGTATCGGGACAACCCTAATTACAACACATGACATCACTTTCGATTTTTTTTTTCCTGTTGTATGAGAATTTGCGACTTTAGTAACCCATTACATTTATACTGGCGACTAGTAAGCAAAAAAAACTCATTGTGCGATATTCAGATCATGTGTACGGGCCATAAGTGTGCACACCCTCTTATAAATGGTGATGTAGCCGTGTCCAGAATTAACCAGTTAAGACCCAGACCATTATGCAGATTAAGAACCTTGCCCCTTTTTGCGATTCAGCACTGTGTCGCTTCAACTGACAATTGCGCAGTCGTGCAACGTGGCTCCCAAACAAAATTGGTGTTCTTTTTTTTCCCACAAATAGAGCTTTCTTTTGGTGGTATTTGATCATCTCTGTGGTTTTTATTTTTTGCGCTATTAACAAAAATAGAGTGACAATTTTTAAAAAAAATATATATATTTTTTACTTTTTGCTATAATAAATATCCCCCAAAAATAAATATTTGTTTCCCTCAGTTTAGGCCGATACGTATTCTTTTACCTATTTTTGGTAAACAAAATCGCAATAAGCATTTATCGATTAGTATGCGCAAAATTTATAGCGTTTACAAAATAGGAGATAGTTTTATGGCATGTTTATTAATATTTTATTTTATTTTTTAATACTAATGGCGGCGATCAGCGACTTTTTTTCGTGACTGCGGCATTATGGCTGACACATCACACAGGTTTGACACATTTTTGGGACCATTGTCATCTTCACAGCGAAAAGTGCTATTAAAGGAACACTAAAGGTTCGTTTTTTATTAGATCAATTGATTGCTGTAAGCTAGAGCATTTAAATATTACTTACCTCATTTTTTCTTTTGACCTCCAAAATACAGTAATCCAGGTTTGAAAATGCCATTTCCTGTCTCTCCTCTTCTTGCTTTCCACCAGCATCTGAGCCGTTTTGCATGGTGGAAAGCAGAATGTGCTCTTCCCCTCCCTATGACTAAAGCCCTGCATGAAGATGCTCTATTATGCCTCACAGGCATGGAGGCTAAGCCTAATAGGAACTGTAGTTCCCATTAGGCTGTGATGTAGCAAGAATGAACGTGCACCGCAAACCAGGAAGTCAGTGAGAATAATGATTCTGGAGTGCTGGAGGTGAATAACACAGCTTGATTTCAACAGGTATCAAACTAGTTATAATGCAAAACATTACTTTTTGCTTAATCAGCTACTGTCAGACTTTAATTTAAGAGGAAAATATTTTTGTCTTTACAACCCCTTTAAAATGACAATGATTACTGTGAAAATGACAATGGCAGTGAAAGGTTTAACCACTAAGGGGCGCTGTAGGGGTTAAGTGTGACCTTGTGTGTTTCTTACTGTAGGGGGGCTGGGTTGGACGTGTGATGTCAGTGATCGTCATTCCCTATGACAGGGAACAGACGATCACCAACATTGCCACAGAGAAGAACAGGGAAGGTGTGTCTACACTCACCTCTCCCTGTTCTTCAGCTCCTGTGACCCGATCACGGGACACCTGCAGACCGCGGTCGCGGAGCTTCGGACCGGGTCGCAAGTGCGCCGGCGCACTTGTGACCCACGGCTAGGCTCTTAAAGGGGACGTATATATATGTCCATGTGCCCAGCCGTGCCATTCTGTCGACGTATATAGTTGTGCGGCGGTCCTTAAGTGGTTAAGCAATCACATTGAAACTCATGTTAAATTGGTCAGTACATACATCATAATTTAACATGCCTCTGATTAACCCCAAATAAAGTTCAGCTGTTCTAGTAGGTCTTTCCTGGCATTTTCTTAGTGCTAGTTCACAGACACAGTTCTATGTGCTTTTTTCTGCACAAAACGCATACACAGTGTTTTCCATGTATTCCAATGGCTCTAGTTCACACCATGCAGTCAGTTTCTGGACCGGAAACTGACTGCATGGCGTGAACTAGAGCCAACTAGAGCCATTGGAATACATGGAAAACACTGTGCATGCATTTTTTAGTGCAGAAAAAATGAACACAAAACCATACAGCATCTGGTGTGAACTGGCTCTAAATATGCATGCACAGTGTTTTCCATGTATTTCAATGGCTCTAGTTTCCACCATGCAGACAGTTTCCAGTGCAGAAACTGACTGCATTGTGGAAACTAGAGCCATTGGAATACATGTAAAACACTGTGCATGCATATTGTGCAGGGGAAAAAAAAGCGCACGGAACTGAACGGAACTGTGTCTGGTGTGAACTAGCACTTAGTCGCATCTTACAGCAAACGCCATGGTCCTCAAAGAGCTTCCAAAGCATCAGATGGCTCTTATATCAGTCAGGAGAACGGTACAAAAGAATTTCCAAGGCATTAGGTATCCTATGGAACACAGTGAACACAGTCATCATCAAGTGGAGAAAATTTGGCACAACAGTGACATTACCAAGGACTGGACATCCCTCCAAAATTGATGAAAAGACTAGAAGAAAACTGGTCAGGGAGGCTGCAAAGAGGCCTACAGCAACAGGAGCTGCAGGAATATCTGAAAAACATCCAAGCCTGGCTACATTTTGCAAAAACCACATCTGAAGTCTCCCAAACGAAGCGACCAGTTTTCTTTTCATCAATGTTGGATCCTCCTCCTCCTCAAATGACGGCTAAATCACAGGCTTACTTTTCATTGGCTGATCGGAAGCAATCAGCAGACCTATTTCGATAATGCCCCTTCGACAGAAGCTGGCTTCTATCAGACTGGCTACAGTATATACGGGCCAAATGCCGCCCGACATTCGGCCCGTGTGTACTAACTACTAAGCTTAACTGAAGGTCTGTATGAAGGTACAAGCAGGACAAACAGGCAGCTGGAGAACATTCTGCCGATTGAGGGGGCAAAGCGTAGCATGCTCCTGTGAAAATAAATGTACTTTTTCCCCCTTCAAAATCTATGGACTTTCCTTTAAGTGGGGTACACACTATTAAAATCGGGTGAACTGTCGTCCGATTTCTCTCATTGTCTCACAGCAAGTTGGAACCAAGGCAGGATAATGTACAAATTCTCGTACAACAAAGGCGTTTTTGTGTGTCGTTTATTGCTTCTTATCATGGTGCAGTCTTTCGTTTCTGATCTTTTTCATACGAAAACCGTTTATTTGGTTCCCGTACCAGAAAAATGTGTTTGTCCCTTTGGAAATTTTTGTTCCAAAAGTCGGAATCGCCTGTGGAA
This sequence comes from Rana kukunoris, assembly GCA_029574335.1. NCBI lineage: Eukaryota > Metazoa > Chordata > Amphibia > Anura > Ranidae > Rana > Rana kukunoris. The sequence goes on from CM056055.1 coordinate 149,024,702, forward strand.
AGTTGTGTACGCACAATCAGAAAAATCGTACGATCGTTCCTTGGACGAAAATGCTTGCCTGATTTTTTTAAAGTGTGTACAAGCCTTTAAAGCGGATCTCCCACGCCAATTTTTTTTTTTTTTTTAAGTGCTAGTTAAATGGTTAACGCCAGTAATTTGCTACACTCACGTTTTCGGTGTCCCGCGGCCGCTCCGCTGCCATTCCGTGTGAAATATCAACTTATATTATGCCTTCCGTTTCGTTTCCATTTTAAAGCGGAGTTCCACCCAAAATTGGAACTTCCGCTCAACCCACTCCCCTCCCCCTTACATGCCACATTTGGCATGTCATGTTTTTTGGGGGGGGGCTTCAGGAGAAGTGGGACTTCCTGTCCCACTTCCTGCTTCTGCTGAGGGGCTGGTTAGGCGATTAAGCTTAATCGCCTACAGCAGCCCCTCCCTGTAGGCGATCACATGGGACACATGACAGGTCCCATGCGATCTCGCCTGTCCAATCAGCGGTGGGCAGCGCCGCTCGCGCATGCGCAGTGGGTGCCCGGCCGTGAAGCCGAAGGCTGTCACGGCCGGGTGCCCACAGTTGTGATGAGGACGCTGGCCGGGGAGGGGGGGGGGGGAGAGGAGCGGAGCCCCGGTCCGCGCGTCGCTGGAGCAGGTAAGTGAGTGTTTATTAAAAGCCAGCAGCTACACTTTTTGTAGCTGCTGACTTTTAATAAACACAAATATTGGCTGGAACACCCCTTTAACTGTGGGCAGAAGCCCACAAGCTGGCACTTCCTTCTTCTGGTGGATGCTGATGTCCCAGCATCCACCGCTCGATCTCACGCATGCGCACAAGCAACGGTAGAGCAGCGGCTTGAGCGTCTGTGTTGCCATGACAATGGCAAGCCTAGCAATTAAAAGTTACTGCCCACGTTGTGACACAGCGCGATACTTCATAACACGGCTGCGCAGTGAACACAGTGAGCTCTGGAGAGAAGCTCTCAGAGCGCACTGCAACTAAGGCCTTGTACACACAATGCAATTTATCTGCTGTAAACGGTCCCCGGACCGTTTACAGCGCATATTTACGCCGGGCTATTTTGATCCGATGTCTGTACACACCATCGGATCAAATTTCCCGCCGGCGGACAGCACGATGACGCGGCGGTGAGGTTGACGCCGCTACGTCACCACCACGTCACCGCACCAGGAAGTAAACACTTCCGCGCGCATGCGTCGGATCCATTCACAGGATACGACGCATGTGCGGGCAGATATGTCCGCTGGTTTGCCGTACTAACCAGCGGACATATCCGACGGGCAGCTCTCCGGCGTAAAAGTTTCAAAGCATGCTTTGAAACTTTTCCGCTGGAGGAATCCGGCCAAAAACGGTCCTCTTCCCCCTACAGACGAGCTGATTTTTCGGCTGTAATGGTCCGTTGGACCATTTTCAGCGGAAAAATTCCCTCGTGTGTACAAGGCCTAAGAGGAAGTGATGCAATGCCCAGAAAATTCCCGCAGTGATACAGACCGGAAGGCATGGTAATGAACAGGTACTGTACCGATTTAGATAAAAAAAATACCGCTTTTAGAAGATCAGATAGTGCCAATCTTATTAAACACATGTTGTAATTAGGGTGGAGATCCGCTTTAATCAGCACAACACATACACAAATTGCTAAACAAGCATCCAAAACAAAAGAATATTTTTTATTTTTTTTTGGTAAGAAATAAATAATTATTAATGATCACAAATTAACATAATGATAAGAATACACATTTGCGCAATTTGATAAAATATCTAATGACCAAAAATTATTAAAATAATATGGTACAATTATTTCTGTAGTAAAATAAATTTGTCACCAAGGCCAATGAGGAAGACGGGGGAAAAAAATAAACAAACACACACACCCACATCTTTGGTTACACCAATAAAAAAAAGTTGTACTTCCTGCTGCTTTTATCACAATCTTTATCCGCCAACACATCATACCTTAGCAAGGCTCCAATACTGACACGTCATTACTCCTCCAACTTAAAGTAAATACTGTACGGTATGCTAAAAGAACATATTTACAAGCAACATAAAATGAGAAACAAGTTAAAACTCTGAATATGATACCCAAAAAAAAAAATTATAGTATAGCTAATCATTAAAGTAACATTTAAAGTGGCTGTAAACCCATCTATAAAAAAAATATAAATAAATTATATATATTTATATTAAAAAAAAAAAAAAACACACCAACCTGCAAGACAAAGGCATAATGAGCTAGTTCTCTTAGAACAAAGCTGTTGCATGGGTCCTAGTACAGCGCTGTGACCTTTGACAGAGTTATTTACGGGTTTGCGGGCTCCGGCGCTGTGATTGGCCAGAGCTGCAATGATGTCACTTCTGTGCATGTACCCTGGAGCCGCCGGTCAAGACACAAGCCCTTTAGAAACGTCACGATCGAGACGTTTTTTTTTCAGAGCGCATACGCTGATGACATTGGCGCAAGCATACATGGTAAAAATATGCTGAACCGTGCAGGAAATATTTACAGTACCTACAGGTAAGCCTTATTATAGGTTTACCTGTAGGTACAAGGGGTGCAACAGGGTTTACAACCACTTTAACTGCCCTGTAATCAAGAAATTATTTCTTACTGTGTTTTTCTGCCTCATTTTCAATTGCACCGCATTGTACCAAAGTAGTACATGCACCAATTTTAGAAACGCACTTGGTCGCTCTGTAACGTGCAATCCAGTGCAGGCAAATACACTACTTTGCAACCTACATTTAAGATGTCATTAACGCGACACTGACACCTGCTGCAGATTGCAAGGGCAGTGCGATTTAAACGTGGTGCAGGAAACGTGCATTGATCACAGATTTTGTGCACCATGTTCTAGTGTGAATGGGGCTTTAGTGTTCAAGTTGACTAATCAAATCCAGCATGAGAGGAAACACATGCAGAGTAAAAACACTCCCTTCATTTGGCAGAAAACAAATCATATGAGCCCCCAAGAGTGGAAGAGTGCCCCGTCCCTAGCGTCAGCGGGCGGAGGAAGAGTGCCCCGTCCCTAGCGTCAGCGGGCGGAGGAAGAGTGCCCCGTCCCTAGCGTCAGCGGGCGGAGGAAGAGTGCCCCGTCCCTAGCGTCAGCGGGCGGAGGAAGAGTGCCCCGTCCCTAGCGTCAGCGGGCAGAGGAAGAGTGCCCCTTCCCTAGCGTCAGCGGGCGGAGGAAGAGTGCCCCTTCCCTAGCGTCAGCGGGCGGAGGAAGAGTGCCCCGTCCCTAGCGTCAGCGGGCGGAGGAAGAGTGCCCCGTCCCTAGAGTCAGCGGGCGGAGGAAGAGTGCCCCTTCCCTAGCGTCAGCGGGCGGAGGAAGAGTGCCCCTTCCCTAGCGTCAGCGGGCGGAGGAAGAGTGCCCCTTCCCTAGCGTCAGCGGGCGGAGGAAGAGTGCCCCTTCCCTAGCGTCAGCGGGCGGAGGAAGAGTGCCTCGTCCCTAGCGTCAGCGGGCGGAGGAAGAGTGCCCCGTCCCTAGCGTCAGCGGGCGGAGGAAGAGTGCCCCGTCCCTAGCGTCAGAGGGCGGAGGAAGAGTGCCCCGTCCCTAGCGTCATACAGTAAGGTGAAAAACCCTGGGGGTTTACAACCCCTTTAAGTCAGGTGGGTGAAAAGCTTTGCACTTTGCAGCTTGATAGGATAATCTCAGCATTTTTAGGTGCCATTGAAAATGAATGGTAGCCAAACGTGCGTTTTGTGATTATAAAGCGATTTGAGATTCCAGGCAGAATTGCAGTGATTTTGCTCAAGATCCCAAAATGCTGAATGTGAATGGAGCCTTAAAGCTTTTTTTTTATTACAAACATGTCATAATTACCTCCACTGTGCAGTTCGTTTTGCACAGAGTGGCTCCGATCCTCCTCTTCTGGGGTCCCTCTGGGGCAGCTCTCGTGGCTCCTCCCTGCAATAGATAACCCCCTTTGGGAAGCACTTTAGGGGGGTTACCTTGCGGGTGCGCTTCCGTGTCATACAGTTGGCATTTACTGGGTGTATGACTCGCAGCATCATTGGATTTGATTGACAGCAGCGGGAGCCAATGGCTGCGCTGCTATCAATCTATCCAATGAAGAGCCGGGAAGCCGTGGAGAGAGCGACGCGGGATAGCACCCATGGAAATTTGGGGCTTAGGTAAGTAAAACAGGGGGGCTGGGGGGACGGACAGTGCAAGGTGTATTTTCACCTTAATGCAGAAAAACACAAAGGTTTACAACCCCTTTAATAATAGAATAGGGATCCAGCACTGCCCTCTCCAAGTAACCTCTTCTAGGCACCGCCATGTTTACTTTGGGTAGCCAGATGTGATTGGCTGGAAAGTGTCCTCATTGGAAGACTTTTCCTTTTATTCCTGTTCTGGTGACATCTCAAAACAATAGATATTTCCTCCAATGTCAACAATAACTAGGACATGTGAAGAGGGAGAATCTACAGACACCAATAAAACCCTGCCAGGGGTTCCAACACTTCCCCCAGTCTATACAGCACCAAGCAAAGGTGGTTGTAGGTCCAGCTACACATTACACTTCATTATAAATCATTGCTACCCAGCTCTCATCCCTCTCCTATCACTGTGAGAAGTATATAGAAGGCACATACACGGCGGAGGGAGGAACACACAGCCTGGCACCGTACACTGACTCTAGGACAAGGACAGGGTATATACTCACTCAGTACCACTCAGCTCCAGTCCTGGCATAGCCTGACAACCAACACTTCCGGGATCCGGCCCCGCCCCCCTCCAGCTGCGTGTCTCCAGCTGGAGCGCTTTGATTGTGGACCCGCCCATCACGAATACGGCCACGCCTCTGTATTAGTAGAGGGATGCTGGAATGATGCCGGATGGGGGCGGAGCTCAGGTTATCAGTGTGTATAGAGAACACACCTTGCTGAACACGGCGTTCTGTCGGGTCACTGACGTGGATCCGGATTTGTGTTGATTTATTTCAGCCTGATCAAAGGCAGTATGATGGAGAGCAGAAGGCTGACTGGCTGCTATGTGTACGGGTGCTTTTCATTCATGTATTATTATATTATATTGTATATCTTATGGGTTCTTCTTATCTTACTGTATACATCACATAGCTCCCAATTCCCTGATTCTGAGGGACTGTCCCTGATTTGGAGAAATGTCCCTTTTTCTTCCTTATGCGTCCCTCATTTGTGTCTGATCCATAGGTGTGCACCACAAAGTTCAAACACACATGCGCAGTAGAGTAGTGGATGGTGTTAGTAGGGGTGTCAGAAGTTTTTCGTTTTTATTATTTTACTTTGTTATTTTTTTTATTATTATTATTTATTTATTTTTATCATATAAAATAAAAATTATGATTTTTTTTTTAAATAATTGAAGAAAAAACTAAATGAAATAATAATAATATATATATATAGAGAGAGAGAGAGAGAGAGAGAGAGAGAGAGAGAGAGAGAGAGAGCCCCATTGAGGGGCACTGGTGAAATAGCAAAGAAAGGGACTGAGGACAGAGATTTCCCAGTCCCTTTCTCTGTAGCTGCCATGGGGGTTAAACAGAGGAGAATCTGCATTCCACAGGGTGATTAGGGTGTACCCTGTGTGCACGCCTATGGTCTAATCTATATAATTGTATATTAAATAAACTATTTATCTTTTAGTATTTCCCAGTGCTGAACCTTTCATCTGATTTCTAAATGGCTGCATTTGTAAATTTCAAGAGCCAATATAAAGGAATAGTAGTGGTAAAAAGAAGCACTTGTGGGTTTAAAGTGATTGTAAACATTTCTATTTTTTTTCAAATAACAAACATATCACACTTACCTCCACTGGGCAGCTCGTTTTGCAGAGTGGCCCGATCCACGTCTTCTGGGGTCCCTCTGTGGTTCTCGCAGCTCCTTTTCCGCATCAGATAACCCCCCTAGGCGAAGCAATCTCCCGGGGGCAGGGGCATTGCTAGGTACCAAAAAGACCAGGGGCTTCAGCCCCAAGCCAAGCCAGCACTGGGGGGGGGTTTGCGGGCGCGGTCGGTGGAGTGGCGCAGGGTGACCTACCTGACACATACCCAGACCTACGTGAGTGTGTGTATGTGTCAGTACACACTGATATAACCTGCATACACTAACACTGACCTGTCCTGACTACACTGATCTGGCCTGCATACACTACACTGACCTGACTACACTGACCTGCATTGCATACACTGACCTGACCTGCATACACTACACTGACCTGCATTGCATACACTGACCTGACCTGACTACACTGACCTGACCACACTGACCTGACTTGACTACACTGACCTAACCTGACTACACTGACCTGCATTGCATACACTGACCTGCATTGCATTGCATACACTGACCTGACTACACTGACCTGACCTGACTACACTGACCTGCATTGCATACACTGACCTGACCTACATACACAATCACTGACCTGACCTGCATACACTGACCTGACTACACTGACCTGACCTACATACATACACAACCACTAACGTCACCTACCTCAGCCGTGATGTGTCTGTCATAGCGATGGAGCCAAGGAGGAGAGGAGAACCGCCGAGCAGGGAGTGGGGATGTGGCGTGGCGGGCAGCCGTGGTGCCAGAGGAGGCTCAGTCAGTGATCTGTGCTAAGATAACTGCTGGGAGGATTTGCTATATTCGGACATTTACAAACTAGCTAATCTACACTGGCCTGTGGCAGAGGCCTAGAGATGGGTCAGTGAGAGAGACCTGTTCCTCCCAGGCGTTGAGTGGCGACGTGTGCACAATTGTATTTTTCAAGGGGCTGATTCTGCTATACATGTATCCAGGCCTGACATCGAGAATCTCTTTTCCTCATCAACCTATTCTCCTTTCACCGATTTGATGTTTGGCTATGTTGGCCTGGAATTAAAGCATTAAGAAAATCTTTATTGACTGTGTGAACACTCAATTACTACTTAGTGACTTCTGGTGCACCCCTAGACCAAGCAAGGGTAACTTAATCTGCCGATCCCATTACTAAACCAGCGGCCCTTTCGGGGGTGACGCTACACGTGGGGGCTTGTCTGGGATTCGGCTGTTGCTCTTGGCAACCAGAAGTGAGTGTCTTAATCGTGTACTGAACTGTCCGGCAAAAGTTGGGGTTTGATCCCGTTTCGCAAAAATGAGGCGTGCGTGCGGCCTAGCACGCCCCTGCAACGTGTCCGAACAAGTTCTGCTGTCTGGGAGGAGTCACCCTCTCTTGCATGAGACGTGCATTGGAGATTTCGCGCCAAGCGAGCGAAGTCACGACCATCCGCGCGCCAAGAAGGAGAACACCACTCGTTTTAGTATGAAGATGGCTGTCCCCCGACCATCGGGAATTGCTGCCCAGAGATTGAAGAAGTCCTGTACCTTTGGACGATACGCGTGCGGGGGGCTTCTATTTGATGTCAGGACAGCCACCTAACTGGTTTTTATCTCTCTACACCTACATTCTATGCACTAGGATATAGTGCTTTATTTATGAGTACATTTTTAATAAATTTATATTGCATTGTGATCATATGGAGAGCACTATGTGTTTCCTTTAAACCTTCCATGACCTCATTCCACTTGTGAGTGTATCGGATGACCATCCATCATCTGGCGTTCTTGGAGAAAAGGATCTCACGTGGAGACATCGCTTTACCATTACACCTCCCCCTTTTTTCAAGGGTCAGCGTACTTGACCTGCTGTTCACCCGGAGTGTCTGTGACGGACACGGGAGTCCAGCTGGCCACCCAGGGACAGTTTGCTCTTCTGTCCAATGGGGGAGCTGAGGTGTTGGGCCTGATCTGTTACCGGTGTGGGGGACTTATCTATGAAGATTCAGCCTTTTGCCCACTGCCAGAAATGCTGGGCATAATCGTTTGTAGCTGTTTCGCCCACACTAGCCCCAAAGGGGTATCGGGCAAACTTTCTCACGGCCGCCCTCACCACGGAGGTGGAACCTACATGGCCGGAGCCATCCCCGTCGGTGCCGGTCGTGGATCCGGGAGCCAGGGATCCTGAGGTGATCTCTGTGTCGTCCACTCTGACCCTGACGTCGGCTGCCTCGCCGCCTTCCTCGCTGGAGGCGAATCCCGGAGACAATCCGGACTTAGAAAGGGTTTTATCCAGTGTGTCGAGTGCATCGGATGTGACAAATCCTCAAAGCGAACCCACCTCAGAGACAACAGAATCTTCTATGTTCTCCTGGTCGCATGCTCGTACGAAGAGAAAATCAGCACCGGCCTCTCCCGGTTGTGGTGGAGACTTGCCTGTTGGGAGCCCTCCATTATCAGAAGAGTGGCACTTAACGGACTTTAATTCATCGCCAGATGAGCCGGCGAGTGATGGCTGTAACTTTCACCCGGAGCTAAAGGAGCCCAGTGTCCCTGGTGATGCTCGCGGGGAGAAGGACTGTCCTATCGAAAGTGTATCGAGAGGGCCCAGCCGTTCATCTACAGAGATTCCCGAGTTTTGACCTGGCGAGTGGGTGAGTCAAGTTCTACATCAGTTGCTGCTCTCACTACTCCTGTATCCCTAAAAGTACCTGTCTTGAGAAGGGCCTGGATGCCCTGGTGTTGCTGGGTCGCGGGGACCCAAAGACTCTGCCTAGACTGGGCCGCTTGCAGTGTGTGGTGTCCCGGAGAGTTGCCACTGAGTATGTGTATGAGTAATCCTATGTGCCTCCCTCCCTTCTTTGTCAGATTGATCAGGAGGCCTGGTGCCAGGAGGCTATTTGGTCGTATTTAAAGGCACCCTGTGTTTTGGTCAATGCCAACCCTAAATTGCCACAGTTGAAAGCCAGATTTGAGGAATGTCACTACAATTGGAGTTGTGGCCGTCATCTTTTCCGGGACCGGGTTGTGCTGAAGCGTCCCGGTAAAGAGGACAAGATCTTCAAAGTGAAAATTACTACACCAGGAGGAGACACTGTCTGGCTGCCGGACCTCCGGTTCTATCGGTGAAGAGTATCAAGGAAGTCTGCTGTACTGATGCAGGGAAGTTATGGACAAGTATACCCCCATTCTGTGTGAGCTGAAATATTTTCCCCCTTCTTCTCCAGAACCACAAAGACTTTGTGAAATAAACCTTCGGGAGGGGTTGGGTTCAGTCAGTTAGAATGGGATCGGACAATGTATGTTTACACCAATAAGGCACAGCAGGGCTTGGCACATTTGCTGTAAATCTAGGAGCCAGCCAAGGCTTATTTCACACAGGCTATTCAGCAACCAGCAATAGGCCTGTGTGTGTGTGCCCAGGCCTGGGAGAGCCTGCGGCCTACAGCAGAGAGTGGATCACCTGCCTCAGAGGGATCCTTGTGAGCAGCCCTGCTGATCGAGCAGGAAAACCGGCCAGCTCTTCAGAGATTTTGAAGCCACTGGCCTTCCCGGGAGGAGCAGCACTGTTTCCTTTTTCCCCATGCTGCAAGTTAGTGTTTTCTTTGCTATTTTGGATTACAAATATGTGCACCTCCCCACACTGCAGTATAATTAAAGGGGTTGTAAAATAAAAATAAAAATCCTCTAAATAGCTTCCTTTACCTTAGTGCAGTCCTCCTTCACTTACCTCATCCTTCCATTTTACTTTTAAATGTCTTTATTTCTTCTTCTTACTGTAACTCAACGCAGTAATGCAAGGCTTTCTTCCTGGATGCCCACTAACACACAGCTCCTTTCTCTATCTGCAAAGTAGAGAGTGTTCTGACTTGCCAGCTCGCCCCCCCCCCCCCCCATAAGAGGCTTTTTCCACACCAGGAAGAAAGCCTTGCATTACGTGGTGCGTTACAGACAGAAGAACTGGAAGTGAGCATTTCTCAGAAGAAATATGGACATTTAAAAGCTGATCTATATAGTTGTATATAAAATGGACAAATTTATGTATATGTAAATGTCAAAACCCAGTAGATAGTGTGACAGGGAGTCAGGTAAATCTGTGGGTGTTGTCACAGACGGGAGATACATTTCTGCCTTGTTTAGACAATTCACCAATTACTATTAGGTGTCGGCTGCAGAAAGAGCCAGAAAGGTTTAGGACGTTGGAAAACTTCAGCTGTTCACAATGAGGCAATTAAGGCCTCTATAAGTTATTCAAAGAATGACTACTGGTCACTGCATCCTGAGGCTTTTTGAGTTGAGGAGAGCAGTCAGAAAGTCTTCTGAAGAGGTGAGGTGGTTGTTGATTTTTCTGTGTGATAAAAATCAAAAAGACTATTGTTTTTCTGCTGTCTGACCAGCAGTGTCTGCCCAGCAGTAGGCTGTGCCAGACTCCATAGGTAGGTTCCTGTGTTGTGAAGATAGATGCCCAAGTGGCAAGGGTTTATTTTATGTTTTGTTTTGTTTATGCTGTTTTGATGCTTGCACTTGTATCCAGCAATATGGAAAAATAAACCATATCTTTTGTTTTTAACCATCCTCAACTGCCTTTCTGTATAGTTCAGCGTGTAGTGAACCCATCCAGGGGGTCACACACACTCTCTACCGAGCAAATCCCTCACACATGGTGGAGTGCCGCGGGCAGTTAAAGTAAACCCAAAATGGAGGAGATACAAAAACAGCTGGCTATAGCAAATGCAAATCAACAGCAGACAAATGCAGGTTTGCAGCGGAGCCTTGCAGCTCAACAACAGGCTCACGCAGCTCAACAACAGGCTCACCAAGAGAGCATGGCAGCTCAACAACAGGTTTACCAAGAGAGCATTGCCGCTCAACAACAAGCTCACCAAGAGAGCCTTGCAGCTCACCGAGAGAGAATTACAGGCTTGGAACAGAGACACCACAGCAAATGGAGGCCATCGTGAAACAGCTTCAGAGATGGCAGACCAAGGCTGGGAGTCAGGCCAGTAACATATGGACTTTTCGGGTAAGCCACTTATTGCCAAAGATGACTGCAGATAATGACCCTGAGATGTTTTTGACCACGTTTGAGAGAACAGCGGAAAAAGAGAGTTAGCCTAAAGAACAGTGAACTGGACTAGTGACCCCCCTATTATCTGGAGAAGCCCAAAAGGCATATTTTGATTTGGAGTTTGCAAATGCAAAAAACTATGATCGGTTAAAAGAGGAAATACAGTATTGGTACGTTTTGGTGTAACCCTGGATTTCCATGCTCAGCGGGTCCACAATTGGAGTTATCAGCTGAGGAAGCCACCTTGGTCGCAGATGTATGACCTCATTCACTTGGCTAGGAAATGGCTGCAGCCAGAAACTCTGCCCAGACCAAAAATTTTGGAGCGAGTAGTCATGGAAAATTTCTTAGGTCTCTTCCTAACACCCTGCATAAATGGGTAAGCCATGGTGGTCCGGAAACCGCAGACAAACTAGTAGACCTGGTCGAAAGGTACGTAGCAACAGAAAATTTGTCCTCTTCACCCAGAGACGCACAGACTTTTCACCCCAAGACCAGACCCTCCCCACCTATAGGTAAGGTATAAGGTATTATCGGGACTACTGCTAATGTTTGGCGAGAATGTCCTGGAAGACCCATCCCACAGGAGAGGACCAGAAGGTTGATTTGTTTCCGTTGCCGGGAAGAGGGACATGTAGCCGCGGTTTGCCCAGCGGTTGATGAACCCATGCAGTGTGACTTTCTGAAATGAGAAACCTTTATGTAGAATGTGCTTAGATGGTAAAGATGTTGTGGTATTGTTGGATTCAGGTAGCCTGGTCACCTTAGTGAAAAGTGGTCTAGTGGTGGGAAAAACCTTACATCCCAGGAAAATAGCTGCAATTTATGTACATGGGGACACTCGAGAATATCCGGTGACTACGGTTTCCTTTGAAACCTCCCTCTGTAACTTGTGTCACCAAGTGGGTTTAGTTCCCCAACTGCCACATGAAGCCATTGTGGGAAGGGATTTCCCAAAGTTCTGGGAACTCTGGGACTGCCCAGATTCCCCAGTAGGTGGTTCTTCTGAGCCTGAAACATCTACTCCAGAAACCTCTAACTGTGAGGATTCTCCTGAGTTTCCGTTCTCAGTCTTAGCAGGGGAAACACCAGTCCCTAGGGAGTAGCCAGCTACCTCAGAAGAGGAACAGCAGCCGATAGGGTTTGATGACCTTGAGGTGCACAGAGAAAATTTTATCACTGAGCAATTGAGGGGCCCCACATTGCTAAGAGCCCGGGAGAATGTAGTGAAGATAGATGGGGAGTTAGTTAACCCTGATGAGAGGGTTGCCCTCCCTTACTTCATTATTAAAAGGGACCTGTTATATCGAGTGTCACAGAGGTTAGAGGAGACCATTGAGCAACTGGTAGTGCCTAAACCGTACCGCAAGATCGTTTTGGAACTGGCCCATGGGCACATTCTTGGGGGACATTTGGGAGCAAAAAAAACCCGGGAGAGAATCACCCAGAGAATCACCCAGAGGTTTTATTGGCCTGGGATCACTAAGGAAGTGGAATTGTACTGCTCTTTCATGCCACATTTCCGCAGTCCGTTGGTACCCTTGCCCATTATCGAGGTCCCTTTTGAGAGGATCGCCATGGACTTGGTTGGCCCCTTACTGAAGTCCACTAGAGGGCACCAGCACATCTTGGTAATAATGGACTATGCCACCCGTTACCCAGAAGCGATTCCTCTCTGAAACACCTCTGCTAAAACCATTGCCAAAGAGTTATTTCAGGTTTTCAGCCGGGTGGGTCTTCCTAAGGAAGTCCTAACTGATCAGGGCACCCCGTTTATGTCTAGGGTGACCACAGAACTTTGTAAACTCCTGAAAGTGACCCAATTACGTACATCAGTATATCACCCTAGAACAGACAGGTTAGTGGAAAGGTTTAATAAAACTTTAAAACAAATGCTGAGGAAGGTGGTGGATAAAGACGGAAGAACTGGGATTATCTGCTCCCTTATCTGATGTTTGCCATAAGAGAGGTTCCCCAATCGTCCACAGGGTTCTCTCCGTTTGAGCTACCGTATGGGAGGCACCCCCGGGGCCTCCTAGACATTGCCAGGGAAACGTGGGAAAGTGAGAGTTCCCCTCATCGAAGTGTGATTGAACATGTGGCACAAATGCAAGATAGAATTGCCCAAGTGATGCCGATCGTGAAGGCACATTTAGCCCAAGCCCAGTTGGCTCAACAGAGGATTTACAATCGTGGGGCCCAGGTCCGTTCCTTTGCACCAGGTGATAGGGTGTTGGTGCTGGTCCCCACGGTCAAAAGTAAATTTCTAGCCAAATGGCAGGGTCCTTATGAAGTGTTGGAGAAAATGTGGGTGGTGAATTATAAAATTAGCCAACCGGGAAGACGAAAACCTGAGCAGATATATCATGTGAACTTGTTGAAACCATGGAAGGATAGAGAGTCCTTGGTCGCTGAGACTACCCGATTTTCTGCTCCATTTAACCTGGCTGTCCCTGAAGTTGGGATAGCGGAGACTCTGTCCAAATCTCAGCGACAGTAGGCTAAAGAATTTGTGCTCTGTATAGTTTTCAGATTTGCCAGGTTGGGTCTCCGGGGTTGAACATGACGTTATCACCACACCAGGGGAGAAGGTCAAGTTAAAGCCTTATAGAATTCCAGAAGCCTGGCGAGAGGCAATTCGCCAGGAAGTAAAAAAAATGCTTGAGCTGGGGGTGATAGAAGAGTCAAATAGTGATTGGTCCAGTCCCATTGTCTTGGTGCCCAAACCAGATATAGGTTGGCGGTTTTGTAATGACTTTCGCCGCCTGAATAAAATCACTAAGTTTGACACCTATCCTATGCCCCGCATAGATGAACTGATTGATCGCATAGGCATGGCCCGGTACATGACAACGTTAGACCTGACCAAGGCTTATTGGCAAATTCCTCTCTCAGAGTCGGCCAAGGAAAAAACAGCATTTGTAACTCCTGAAGGATCCTTCCAATATCGGAGTATGCCTTTTGGGTTACAGAACACTCCCACCACATTTCAACGCACCATGGATAAGACCCTTCGGCCTCATCGAGCGTGTGCTGCTGCATACCTCGATGATGTTGTCATCCACAGTGTGGATTGGGATTCACACTTACCAAAAGTTCAGGCTGTGTTGGATTCCATCTGGGAAGCCGAGTTTACAGCCAATCCCAAAAAATGTACCCTTGGGCTAGAAGAGGTGAAGTATCTGGGGTTATACCATTGGGAGAGGTCTAATCAAGCCCCAAATAAACAAAGTTGAGGCTATTCAGGATTGGCCACGTCCCACCAACAAGAAACAGGTTTGTGCATTTTTGGGGATTGCGGGGTATTATCGCCGCTTTATCCCCATTTTGCCTCACAGGCTGCTCCCCTGACCAATTTGACCAAAGGGAAGGAGTCTGTCATGACCAAATGGGCTCCCGAAGCAGAAACAGCTTTTCAGGCTTTAAAACAGGCCTTATTTAGTCAGCCAGTTTTAAATTCGCCTGATTTTTCACGGGACTTTGTGGTTCAGACAGATGCGTCAAATGTGGGATTAGGAGCTGTACTGTCCCAGATTATCAAGGGGGAGAAACACCCTCTTATGTACCTCAGCCGAAAGTTGAAGAGCCATGAGGAGAATTATGCCAACATTAAGAAAGAGTGTTTGGTGGTGAAATGGGCTTTGGATTCTCTCCGGTGCTACCTCCTGGGTAGACAGTTTAAACCGGTGATGGATCATGTCTCATTGAAGTGGATGGCACAGAACAAGGAGACCAATAGGAGAATAAATAGGTGGTTCCTGGCCCTTCAGGAATTTAGTTTTGTGGTAACGCATCGACCCGGTGTTAAAATGGGGAATGCAGATGGGTTGTCCCGAGTGCATGCATGCCTGGCAACCTGTGTCCCAACCCTAGGGTTGAAACAAGAGGGGGGTATGTGACAGGAAGTCAGGTAAATCTGTGGGTGTTGTCACAGACGGGAGATACATTTCTACCTTGTTTAGACAATTCACCAATTACTATTAGGTGTCGGCTGCAGAAATAGCCAGAAAGGTTTAGGGTGTTGAAAAACTTCAGCTGTTCAGAATAAGGCAATTAAGGCCTCTATAAGTTATTCAAAGGATGACTACTGATTGCTGCATCCTGAGGCTTTTTGAGTTAAGGAGAGCAGTCAGAAAGTCTTCTGAAGAGGTGAGGTGGTTGTTGATTTTTCTGTGTGATAAAAAAAAGACTGTTTTTCTGCTGTCTGACCAGCAGTGTCTGCCCAGCAGTAGGTAGGTTCCTGTGTTGTGAAGATAGATACCCAAGTGGCAAGGGTTTATTTTATGTTATTTTATGTTTTGTTTTATTTATGCTGTTTTGCTGTTGCTGTTTTGATGCTTGCACGTGTATCCAGTAATATGGAAGAATAAACCATATCCTTTGTTTTCAACCATCCTCAACTGCCTTTCTGTATAGTTCTGCGTGTAGTGAACCCATCCAGGGGGTCACACACACCCGCTACCGAGCGAATCCCTCACAATAGGAATAGGTAAAAAAAGCACTTGTGTTTTTAAAGTGGTTGTTAACCCACTTCTACAAAATCCTCCCATACTCTCTTTACTATAATAAGTGTGCCTGTGCCTGTGTAATGTAAAAAAATTGATGATCTGTACCCAGCACTCAGCTGACTTGTCGGCTCTCTTCTCTCTCTCGGCTCACAGTTCCAGTGGGCGGGGCTAAGCCCTCATGCTGACGTCAGCCGGGGAGGAGAGGGAGAGAGGGCCAACAGTCAGTTGAGGGCTGGGAGCCGGGCTCAGGTAGCAGTGGCATCTCCAGCTTTCATATTTAGGGGGGGCACATGGGGGGACATGGACAAAAGTAGGGGGGCCAACTATAAAATGCAATGTTTTATATATATATATATATATATATATATATATATCCTGGGGCCCTTTACTACGATCCCACAACAAGCCCTTTCACATGTTCTGCAGTGAGCTCCCTTCCTACTATACTGGGGCCCCCAGGGTGGCAGAAAACAAGAGATATATGTCACCAGCACACCAAGAAAATATAAGGGTCCAAAGCAGTGGGGGAACTCCACTTGCAAAGGTTGTCTGGTGTTATGCCACTGTGGGGTTCCCCAGCTGTCCTGTCCCTGCTATTGATAGCGCTGGTCTGGCATCTGTCTCCTTGGCAGCGGCGGAAGTCTTTTAGGACCTAGTGCTGGTTACATTACGGATGCATGGGGAAGGCACTATTGGTTATAGAGAGCCGAGCGCCCAGCTGGTCACCTAGCAGCAATAATGCTGATTAACCTTCTCTGTTGACATGCTGATCGGGATGTGATCCATGTGATGCTCCCAGTCAGATCTAATAAACACAGTATTTATTAGCATCAAGAGTACAACCACATCTATATAATCAAATGTATGTTCCGCAGCCATGTGGGCTCTATGCCTGTAAAGTGTGTGCTTTGATCAATAAAATCACTGATATTTAACACTAGGATTTGACTGGGAGCATCACCTGCCCAATTGGCGCCAATGGCACCATCCGAATGGCACCATTGCACCATTTCTCTCCACACTGGGAGGATTCCCCATCCACCTCTAATGTGTAGATGGTGGAATTGGATCTTTTTTTTTCATTCAACCTAATAGTTGAATGAAAAAAAAAAAGTGATCAATGTATGGGCTGCCTAAGAGCTAAGACCAGCCATAGCAGTTTAAATCTCAGCTGGTTCAGCAGGAACTGGCTGAGATTTGAACCATTAATGAGCAGATTCTCTTATGATTATCACTAGTGGTTGCTGTATAGCCACTAGTGATAATCACTGTTTGTTAGGAGAATATAGTTGCTGGGCAGGATGGATATTCCCCTGTCAGCACTGTCTGTGTTGATGGAGGACTCATGCAAGTTTCTTTCCTGCAATCTGTGGATGCAGGAAAGATATTTGCACCATATATTACCTGCCTAACTGAAAGTAAAAGTAAATTGTGAATGTCTTGAAAGAACAGGAGAGGGGGAGGGAGACAGATGGGGAGAGAAGAGATGGAGATAATGCAGTTCAGTGATTACAGTGTACTGCAATCTGCAGTGCACACACTTACCCACGGTTCAGGCTAGAATCTCAGGCATCATTCACACACAGCCAGGAATGCTGCTGATTTTCATATTTCCTGCCCACACATCCCCTCTCTTCAGATACAGCACACCGGGATAGTGTGGGTGGGACTGAAAGAAGCAGGAGGAGGAGCTGTATTCCTCCCTGCTCGTATGTGAGGAGAGTGATGGCTGGACTCACTGGGCTGTAAAAGAGTGTCATAGAATGACACTCGGCTCAGCTTGCAGTCACCACTCTCGGAATTTACAGGCCGGTTCTCCTGTCCTAAGGATGGAAGAAATCAGTCTGTTTTTCAGTAACTGAGATGAAGACTTGCCCCCCCCCCCCACAGAGCTCATGGAGTCCTTTCTGCAACGTGCTCTTCTCCATGTCAATGAGGATGCAGGAGAAGAAGCAGATCAGGCGGCTGTGGTTGTGTGAGCGTTCGCATTATGCAGTGTCAGCGAGCAGAGGGAGGGGGGAGAAATGCCCCACAGAGCTGACTGGGTATGCTCTCCCTCTCAGGAGAGACTGTTACTCCAGTGACGGCCTGAGCAAAATACAAAAAATGCAAAAAAAAATGCAAAAATATTTTTTTTGGGGGGGGCACATGGTGGGGCACAGCATAATTTTGGGGGGTCAGGGCCCCCTCTGGCCCCCCCTAGGGTCACCATTGTCAGGTAGGTATAGATAGGCCGATTTTTTTACATTACCCAGGCACAGGGACACTTATTATAGTACAAAGGGGATTACAGCATTTAGATGCAGTTATAAGGCTGCGTATACACGATCAGTCCATCCGATGAGAACGGTCCTATGAAGCTGACTGATGGTCTGATGTGCCTACACACCATCAGTTTAAAAAAAACGATCGTATCAGAACGCTGTGACGTAAAACACAACGACGTGCTGAAAAAAATGAAGTTCAATCGGTTTTGTCCGTTCGTGTGTACGCGGCCTTAGAGGAGCAGGGGGAGGGGGGCACTGGTACGAGCAGACGGGGAGGGGGAATGAGGACAGAGGAGACACAGGAGAGCAGGGCAGTGTATGACGGAGGCACGTACGCTGACAACAGTAGCCCTGATATATCGGAGTCAGCATACAAGGGGAAGGGTATAGCCAGGCAGGACCACCAAGGCATTTCAGGTGATACAGGGGGCCAAATGACACAGCACAAGCACTGTGCTGTATTGCATGTTTTTTTTTGGGGGGGGGGGCACTTTTACGGGGTCGTGGCGACCTGGCTCATAAACAAAATTGATGTCCTTTTTTCTTGCCAGAAATACAGTTTTCTTTTGGTGGTATTTGATTACCTCTGCGTTTATTTTTTGCGCTATAAACAAAAATAATGCGTCAATTTTGAAAAAAATATATATATTTTTTACTTTTTGCTATAAAAAAGTATATAAAACACATTTTTTTCCTCAGTTAGGTCAATACGTATTCTTCTACAAATTTTTGGTAAAAAAAATTGCGATAAGCATTTATTGATCGGTTTGTGCAAAAGTTATAGGCCCAGATTCGCAGAGCGATTACGCCTGCGCAACAGGAGATGCGCGTGCGTAAGTCGAAATGTGCGCGTGCGTTTCGTTGCGCGGCATCCACAGAACGAGATACGCAAAAAATCCCGCGTAATTTCGTTAGACTGGCGCATCCGTCCGCGCAAAAGTGCGCTAGACACACCATTGATTTGCTAGTCAAATATGCTAATGAGGGACTTACGGGGATCCACAAAACAACGTTGGGGCAGCGCAGGCGACGCAGTGTGCGCAACAGCAAAATGTCCTGTCTAAAATTAGAGCATATAAAAGCTGGTCTAAAAAGAGAAAAAAAGACTACTTGTTAGATAAAGCAACACTGTTAGTGAGCAGCTCAGCAGTCACACGTGTTGCACAACAATCTGTATGCCAACATGCCAGGGGCATCGTCGCACATAGCTATACTACTGACTTTAGATGAACAAAGAAGGATGAGGGCACGGAGGATGGCACGGGAGAGGATATACCGCACCCGCATAGACCTGTTTGGCATGAGTGATTCTGAGGTGTTTCGCATCTTCAGATTCACCCCTCATGTCATCCTGGAATTAACCACAACCCTGCAGGAGGACATCACCAGCCCAACACACCGCTCACATGCAGTGCAGCCACTGGTCAAGGTACTGGCAACACTCCATGTCCTTGCCAGTGGCTCTTTTCAGCGTACAAGTGGAGTGGTGTCTGGGATGTCACAATCCTCCATGAGCAGATGTGTGCACCAGGTTGTCCCTGCAATCCTCAGACGCATAGCCAACCAAATCATCAAACCCACCACTGAGGAGCTGCGGCTGAAGGCAATGACAGATTTCTACAGAATTGCCAGATTCCCACGCACTGTGGGGGCCATTGATTGCACACATGTGGCACTCCAGCCCCCCCAGGAGACAGAGCACATGTACCGCAATCGGAAGCATTGGCATTCCATCAATGTACAGGTGATAGTCGATGCCCAAGGCCTCATATGGCACGTCCGTGCCAAACACCCAGGGTCCAGCCATGACAGCTACATATACAATCAATGCCACATCCGAATCGAATTCGAACAGAACGTGTATGGGGACACCTGGCTGGTTGGTGAGTGACATGGGTGGCAGGCATGACTATCCCCTCCCATGATGCACATCACAAGGGGCACATGCATGACTAACATCCTCCTGTCTTTTCCCTTACAGGTGACTCTGCATATCCACTGGGACCCCATCTCATGACTCCTATCCGGAACCCCCAAACCCCAGGAGAGGAAAGATACAATCAAGCACATGCCCAAAAACGAGCAGTGGTGGAGCGCACCTTTGGCCTCCTGAAGTCACGTTTCCGATGCCTGGATAAGTCTGGGGGTACCCTCTTGTATTCCCCAAACTTCGTGTGCCAGATCATCGGTGCATGTTGCATGCTGCACAACTTCGCAGAAAGAAAGGTCCTGCAGATTGACCTACGTGATGACCTGACCCCTGAACCAGACAATCCCCCCCTAACCGAGGCTACCCCGTCTTCTGAGGGAAGAGCAGCCAGGAGACAGCTCACATTGGGCATCTTTGCACGTTAAACATACACATTAATCATGGCACAATGAGAATGCATGCATGCACACCACTGTGGTCCCTAGCACACACACCCCACATCCTCATCAAATTGGATTGGCACCAGTCCACCATGCAGGACTTGTGAGCAGCAACGCCACACCAAGGCTCCAATTATGTCACTGTACATTCATACACCATTCACACGGACCTGGGGATCACTTCTCCCTGGTCCTGGGGAACCCTTCTCCACCAAAATTGAGGGTGACACCCCTTTTCCGGCAGGAATGTCACCCCCACATTCACACAGCATTAACAACCCAAAAAAAAAAATGACCTGCAAAAGCAAAAAATTTCCAGCAAAAAAAAAAAAATTACAAAAAAAATAAAAAATGGGAAAAACAAATTATTGCCCTCTGCGTGAGCCACGCCTGGGGCGCCCCCGGCCACGGCCCCGGCTTCTCAGGGGAGACTCATGGGGAAGGGGTAAAACCGGGGAAGGAGGAGCAGCCCCTGATCTCTGCCCACCTGGCGGCCTGCCCTCCAAGGCCACAGCTATTCTGTCCAGGGCAGCACCAAATGTTGCCGTGTTGGCCTGGATAGCCAGGGTAAGGGCCCTCACATCCTGCCCAACGCCTGCTGATGTCATCTGCAGTTCATTTAGGCAGGTTGTGAAAGCCCGGGAGTGGGAGTCCAGGTTCCCCAGCGTATCCTTGATGGAGGACAGGCTCTCCTCCATCCGCACCAATGTCTGGCTGACCTGTCCCAGATGGCGGGTCTGGAGGAACTGGTCCCTTCTCAGAGTGGCGGGCAGGAGATCGGCCACCCCCCTGGTGGTCTGGGATGACATCCTGCCTCCAGCTTATGCTTGTGGCCGGGGAGAAGGGGAGGCCCTTGTGAGGGGAGCCATGTTGGGGGAGGAGGGGGGGGGCTCCCCCTTAGGGAGGCCTGCCTGCTGCCAGCCAGAGGGGAAGAGTCCTCAAAACCCAAACATCCAGTGCCTGACATGGACTCCTCCTCCTCATGATTCTCCTCCTCCTCATGATTCTCCTGCTCCTCTTGAACCTCCTCCGCGGACTCCGGCCTTGTTGGGGGGGCCTCATTAGGCTGCTGTCCTGGGGTTGGTGCGGTCAGGCCAGATGGCCCTGCACCCTCCTGCACATCTGTGGATGACACAAAACATTCACAGGTTGGAGGATCCACACACTTGCCACATATTCCCTTTCACCCCCTCCCCCACACATGCTACACACCTGATATAAAAAAAAAAAACTTACCTGGCACCACGGGCTCCGGACTTGAGTCAAAGCCGGGCAGGCCCGCAACTTCATGCCGATGAAAGGTCAGGGCCACCGCACGCTCCTCCGCTGTCAGGCTAATACGGCATGGTGGGCCCCCTCCTGTGCCCCTGGCATGGGCATGCATTCTGGCCAGCTTCTTTTTGACCAGACGCCGGAGGTCATTGATTTTTTTGTCAATCCCAGACCTGGTCCGTGTCTCCCCCTGCCCCGCTGAATTCACCTGGTCAGTGATCCTATCCAAAATCTCCCTCCTCCTGGCCGGGGTGGTGTTGGCACTCTGTGGGCCGTGGAGGTAACGCCCATACTCGCTAATGGCCCGGGCAAGAATCTATTTTTCCACAACTGTAAAATTCAGCTTTCGTTTTCTCTCAGTCATCCTTCCAAAAAAAATCAGTCCCAGTCAACAAAATTCATGCACACAAACAAGCACAACCAATCAAAAAAAACACACACACAGAGAGAAAACGACTCAGCAAGAAACAGTCACCAAAAAACAAAACAAAAATACAGCAGGAAAAGAAACAAACACAAATATATCAATCAAACAAACAGTCTCTCAAACACTTATCAAAAACCACTTTCAAAAATCTACTAACAAACACTTGATCACACAGAACACTAATCTGACAACTACAAAACACACCGCAACGAACAACAGGACAAAAGCACTTGGTTAAATGGGAAGGGACAAAGGGATGTACTTTTGCAAAGGAAGTGCGTTTGTGTGTGTCTATTTATGCTGTTTGCGTAGTTCACAACGTTGCCCTAGTCCATTTCCAATTTCACTGATTGCGCCGCTCCCGAGTTGTGAGCATGCGCACAGCGGACCTGACATGGTCTCCTTCAAGCGCGCATGCGCGAGCCGGCCGGCCCTTCATTTGCATGGGGTCACGGCTCATTTTAATGTAACACGCCCACGTCCTTTCCAATTTGTATTACTCCTCCTTACGCCTCTGAAAAAACGTTACGCATGCGCAATTTTCTGCGCAAAAGCTACGAGAATAGGGTGATTACGCGACAAAATTGCGCAAGTCTAACGTAAAGGCGGTGCGCTACGCCGGTCCAATAATGCGCAGATGTACGTGAATCTGGGCCATAGTCTCTACAAAATAGGGGATAGTTTTCTGGCATTTTTATTAATAATTTTGTTTTTACCTACACAACCTTTCCAGCTATAGCCTCACAACATATGCAAAAGAAAATATATATATTAATGAGATATAGAAAAAAGAAATAGGCGGACAAAACACATTTTATTAAATTTATTAGCAAAATTGTAAAACAAAAAAAATGTTTTTACAATTTTCTGTCTTTAATTATTTTTTTGCAAAAAATGAAAAACCCAGTGGTAATTAAATGCCACCAAACGAAACCTCTATTTGTGTGGGGGGGAAAATGCAAGTACAGTGTTTCATGACTGGACAATTGTCATTCAAAGTGTGACAGCACTGAAAGCTGAAAATTGTATTGGGCAGGAAAGGGGTAAAATTGCCCGGTGTTGAAGTACTTAAAGCGGAGTTCCACCCAAAAATGGAACTTCCGCTTAATCCACTCCACACCCCCTTACATGCCACATTTGGCATGTCATTTTTTTTGGGGGGGGAGTGGGGGCTTCAGTAGGAGTGGGACTTCCTGTCCCACTTCCTGCTTCCGCCGAGGGGCTGGTTAGGCGATTAGGCTTAATCACCTACAGCAGCCCCTCCCTGTAGGCGATCGCATGGGACACTGACAGGTCCCATGCGATTGCCTGTCCAATCAGCGGCAAACCGCGCCGCGCGCATGCGCAGTGGGTGCGCGGCCGTGAAGCTGAAGGCTGTCACGGCTGGGTGCCCACAGTGAGAATGAAGACGCCGGCTGGGGAGGGGAGGAGGGGAGCGGACCCCCCGGCCGGCGCGTCGCTGGATCGTGGAGCAAGTAAGTGAATGTTTATTAAAAGCCAGCAGCTACACTTTTTGTAGCTGCTGACTTTTAATAAACATTATATTTGGCTGGAACTCCCTTTTAAAGGGGTTGTACAGGTTTTTTTTTATTTTCTAAATAAATAATAAGCTAGTGCATTGTTAGTTCACTTACCTTTTCCTTCAATTTCCCTACTAAATGTTTTTTTCTTTGTTTTCTTTCTATGAATTTCTTACTTCCTGTTTCTCCTCAGTAAGCTGTTCTGGATGACTAACCACCGCTCGTATGATAGGGGAAAGCTTACTGAGGAGGAACAGTAAGTGAGAAATTCAGACAAATAAAACAATTATTTAGAAGGGAAATGGAAGGAAAAGGTAAGTAAACAAACAATCCACTAGCTTAAAGGAACCTATTTAGAAAAAAAAAACAACTAACCTTTACAACCCCTTTAATAGTCTTTCCAGTTTCATTGTTTTTATTCTGTATGATAAAGCATTTCCAGCTAAATCCCCCAAAAATGTGCTTAACCTCTTTCCCACCGCGCTATAGCAAAAATACTGCTACAGCGTGGCGGGGTTATTTTGGGACGACGTCCCTGGGACGTCGTCCTTCACTTCCGCGATTGCGCGTCCCCTGGGACGCGCTCGCGGAAGTGTCCGCGCTCCCCCCCTCTCCTCGCACACTGTACCGAACGGTACAGAGAGGAGACGCCGGTTTGTTTACAAGTGATCGCGCCGTCATTTGACGGCGCGATCACGTGGTAAACGGCCACTATCATCTTCTAGACCCGGCGCATCACGGTAAATTGCCGCTGATAGTGGCCGTTTACCACGTGATCGCGCCGTCAAATGACGGCACGATCACTTGTAAACAAACCGGCGTCTCCTCTCTGTACCGTTCGGTACAGTGTGCGAGGAGAGGGGGGGGAGCGGGGTGTCAGCAGCCGTGCTGTGGCTGGATCTGTGACAAATGCAGTCACAGATTCAGCCATCCCTCAATCCATCCCAGCTCTGCAATCCCTAGTACCCTGCAATCCCCCAGTACCCTGCAATACCCCAGTACCCTGCAGTACCCCAGTACCCTGCAGTACCCCAATACTCTGCAATACCCCAGTACCCTGCAGTACCCCAGTACCCTGCAATACCCCAGTACCCTGCAGTACCCCAATACTCTGCAATACCCCAGTACTCTGCAGTACCCCAATACTGTGCAATACCCTGCGCAATACTCTGCAATACCCCAATACCCTGCGCTATACCCTGCAGTACCCCAATATCCTGCAGTACCCCAATACACTGCGCGATACTCTGCAATACCCTGCACGATACTTTGCAATACCCTGCGCAATACCCCAATACTCTGCAATACCCCAATACCCTGCGCGATACTCTGCAATACCCCAATACCCTTCACGATACTCTGCAATACCCAAATACTCTGCAATACCCAAATACTCTGCAATACCCATTTTTTTAAATCACCCCTGTCCCCGTGTGCTCGCATGCAGAAGCGAACGCATACGTAAGTCCCGCCCACATATGAAAACGGTGTTCAGGCTACACATGTGAGGTATCTCTGCGAACGTTAGAGCGAGAGCAATCATTTTGGCCCTAGACCTCCTCTGTAACTAAAAACATGTAACCAATCAAAGTAATTAAAGCGTCGCCTATCAGGATTTTTAAGTAGCAAAGTTTGGCGCCATTCCATCATTGTGCACAATTTTGAACATGTTGGGTATCTATTTACTCGGCGTAACTTCATCTTTTATATTATGAAAAAAAATTGGGCTAACTTTACTGTTTTTTTTTAGCACAAAACTGTTTTTTTTTAAAAACACGCGTTTAAAAAATTTCTACGAAAATACCATGCGAGATAAAAAGTTGTAACCACCGCCATTGTATTCTCTAGGGTCTTTGCTAAAAAAGCATATATAATGTTTGGGGTTCTATGTAATTTTCTAGCAAATAAATGATGATTTTTCCATGTAGGAGAGAAATGTCAGAATTGGTCTGGGTGTTCCAGAACGCCTGGTGGCGTTCCCTGCATGTTGGGCCTCTGTATGTGGCCACGCTGTGTAAAAGTCTCACACATGGGGTATCGCCATACTCGGGAGGAATAGCAGAATGCGTTTTGGGGTGTAATTTGTGGTATGCATATGCTGTGTGTGAGAAATAACCCGCTAATATGACAGAAACAAGATTTTTTTATTTATTTTTTACAGAATTTTCAGTCGTTTTTCTTTTATAGCGCAAAAAATAAAAAACCCAGAAGTGATCAAATACCACCAAAAGAAAGCTCTATTTGTGTGAAAAAAAGGACAAAAATTTCAAATGGGTACAATGTTGTATGACTGAGTAATTGTCATTCAAATTGTGAGAGCACCGAAAGCTGAAAATTGGTCTGGTTAGGAAGGGGGTTTAAGTGCCCAGTTGTCAAGTGGTTAACAGATCTTTTTTCATCAGATCCACTTGAATTGATACTAAAAATTGTAGATGGCAGCTTTTACAATTGGATGAATCAAGAAAATAAACTCAGTTCTTTCTGGTGGACTCAAATATATACAGTAACTCTTCATTTTAAACCAATGCATTCACATCTGTGGTTTATTCCATGTCTATCATAAATATATTTGCATTTCGGTTTAAATAACCATTTCCATTGTAGTGACACATCTACTAACAATAATATTTGTAGTATTAGAAGACCCAATCTGTGCATTCAGTCAATATTTAAACAAAAAGGCAAAAAATTGTTACAAAATAAATAAAACTTGCTATTAAATCACCGCTGTATGACAATAGCATGAATACACGGTTAGAAAATCGACCGATTGCTTGATTGGTGACCAACGAAACATCGTTCGTTGGTCGAAATCGTCACCAACATTAACCAATCCCAAAAACAAAAGAGCAATCGATTTCGTATGTAGTTTTGACGTCTCGCGTACAAGTGTGGTCTTCTACTAGTTCCGCTCATGCGTGCTAATGTTCAAGAGATGTTTTACGGATGACCTTCACATCAACGAATAGAATATCATTTGTTCGCAAACTATAAAACACAATTTTTCCAATTGGTCATTTTGGCTCACATTATCGATATCTGGTATTGCTTGCAGAACGGAAATTTTTGCCCGATTTTTTTTCTTATCATATATTCCTGCCATTTGTTGGTCATCGTTTCATGTTGATCTAAATTAGATTGTGATTGCGCATGAATAAAAATATCCCCCTCTGTACAGAAAATATACGTATTCAACAACTTCTTATTTGCTATATCCATTCATCTTCACTATGATTGGCTAATTCCCACAAGGAGTGTAATCAGGAAGGCAAGATTTCCACACACGTAGATGACCAGCAGATACATCTCGTACTTTGCCTAAAACAGAAAAAACAAACAAAAAACAGATGGTTTATTTAAAAAGGAAGGTGCTACAGATACTTTTTAGACCCAGTGGTATTTGCACAAATGTTTATCAAACCAATATATTTGCACAAACATTTCCCAAATAACTGTGGTGGGAGGGTATGCGCTCTTGGCACAGCTCTATTGTCATTAATGCATGCAAATATGCAGCCGCTCTTCGCCAAGGCCGACCACCTGAAAGGCCGCATATTTCAGTGCGCTCGTGGCAAAGAGGTTAATATTGAATAAATACACTGTACCCCACAATAGTGTGAAATACAGGGTTTACATACAGTATACCTAAAATATAATTGGTATGTTTCTTTTAGTGTTATCATTTAATACACCTGTGCTTCTATCCAGAAACATGGAAAACACATATGCATACTACATAGCTCCCAACTGTCCCTGATTTCGAGGGACTGTTACTGATTTGGAGCAATGTCCCTCTGTCCCTCATTCCTCCTCATTTGTCCCTCATTAGTGGTCTGATCTGTATAGATGTATATAAAATGCACTTTTTATCTATTTTTCCCAGTGCTAAACCTTTCATCTGATTTCTAAATTGTTGCATTTGTAAATTCCAAAAGCCAATTTAAAGGAATATTAGTGGTAAAAAAGCACTTGTGGGTTTAACCAATCTTTTATTTTTTGTACAATTCTCCTTTAAGGGGGCGTGACATAGGGTGTGTCCTATGCCTGCATACTTTTGCTGATAGGTGTCCCTCATTCCTATCTCAAAAAGTTGGGAGGTATGATACTGAACACTAGTGTAGGGAAATGTCTTATTAAAAAAAAAAAAAAAAACATATGTCCTCTTCCTATCCAGCAGGAAACAATGTTCTAGGTCACTGTTGCAGAACAATTCAGCTGGTTTTACAACAAATTACACTTGCAATCTTTAAAAGCTACAAAGGAATTTGGACCCAGGCAGTTTGCATAACTGTGCTATAAGCTTCAAAAAGTTTTGTGACAATGGACTGCAATACCTCCCCCATATAGAAGAGAATGTCTTGGAAGTGCAATTATTGGATAGAAGGCATAGGGGGTTGGCAATGAGGGAGTTTGAATGAGTGAGTGTGGCTGGAACTCAGAGTTCTCTGTTCTCGTCGATGCAAGGTTGAGTGAGGACTTGGGCTGGGAAAGGCCTCCAGCTTGTATTTTGGGCCTAGGCATGTGGCCAAGGCTGAGGCCTTCTCTCTATAAACATTGTGAGCTCAGACAATGAGGGAAGGGAGTGTTAAGTATCTTTCATTGTTATAACCAGTACTGTTATTAGGCCATAGATATTTGCTGTTAGAATGTGATGTTCCTACTTTGAAGGAAATAAATACAATGGCCCGGATTCAGAAACACTTTACGCCGCGTAAGTTAAAAGATGCGCCGTCGTATCTATGCTCTGTATTCAGGAACCAAGATACGCCTGAATTCTAGCTTGATACGACCGACGTAAGTCTCTTACACCGTCGTATCTTAGTTGCATATTTACGCTGGCCGCTAGTGGTGCTTCCGTAGATTTACGCGTAGAATATGCAAATGCACTAGATATGCCGATTCACGAACGTACTTGCGCCCGGCGCATTGATATACTTCGTTTACGTAAGGCGTACGACTGGCGTAAATTTACCCCTGCTATATGAGGCGCAATGTTAAGTATGGACGTCGGAACAGCCGTCGAATTTCACGTCGTTTACGTAAGTCGTACGTGAATGGGGCTGGGCGTAAGTTAGGTTCATGTCGTATGCAGTGTTTGACGTATCTTAGGCATTCTATCCGACGTGAATTTTTGGAGCATGCGCACTGGGATACGTCCACGGACGGCACATGCGCTGTTCGTTCGGCCCCTCATTTGCATGGGGTCACGGCTCATTTCAATATAACACGCCCACTGCCTTGATAATTTGAATTACGCGGGCTTACGCCGGCCCATATACGCTACGTTGCCGTAACTTAGGGCGCAAGTTGTTTCTAAATACGGTACTTGTCTCTCTAAGTTACGGCGGCGTAGCGCATATGGGATGCGTTACGCCCGCCTAAAAATACGCCAGTATTTCTGAATCTGGCCCAATATGTTTAACTAGTAAATGCGTCTGTCTTTTTGCTCTGGTCATATATATTAGCAAACAAGGGACTCATACACATTAATACAGATGCAATAGTTATATATTATAGGTTACCATAGAGGGAATATAGAGGATATAGATAATATACATATATATTATTGCATGATTTTACAGTCACTTATGGCCTGCTACAGAAAATAAAAAAATGGGCTACTGGTACTTTAAAAAGAAAGCTGCATGCGCTCTGTGTTTGTTTGGGTAACCTAACTTTACCAAAATGTATAGTGAACAGGATAATGTTACAATTTTATTACCGAGGCCTTTGTATCTCCTTTGGCCGCTGATTTCTTCATTTCTAAGGGGGTTAAAAGAAAACTATTAGAAACTGAAGACATGTTTAGAATATTGTGAATGAGTTTGCTTTTTATCAGGACACAATTATATGTTGATACTTAAAAGTGTGAAATGATTAGTAACATATCTAAATAGCTGGCCATGTAGGTGCCTGCACGCACCTTTTAGATATGTCCAAAGCCCTTTCTAACCTCAACATATGTTATTATGAAAATCTTGACTTCATAAGCCAAAGCTGAGCTTCGGCCTACCCTCTCCTGTCCCATAACTAACAGTTGTTTTCTCATTAAAATAGTAGTTTCAATTGTGAGCTGGCAGGTCAGAGCTTGACTTTCTCTGTGCAGTGCGAATTTCAGCTCTCTTATCTTTGCAGAGAGATTACAGAAGTGTTCAACAGATTAGCAATGTTTTAGCTGTGAATTTGGAGACCTGGGAGAAGTTACAGGGGAGAGGAGAGTGGGGGGGGAAGTGTATTGAGCTGAATGAGAGAAATTTCTGAAGAGAACTAAACACATCTGCGAATCAGCTGCGTACCCATAGAAGATAATGGGCCTGAATTTGCACCTGAGCCGCACCGCAAGGCATAAAATCCGCACACGTTTTTTCTGCAATGCGCAGTGCGAATGCATCGCACAAATGTGAACCAGCTTCATTGAAAATAATGTATTTAGAAATGTTCTGGGTATTAGATGCGGTTTAAGCCGCAACCAATTCGCATAGGTGTGAATCCAGCCTCAAATAGAGCTTTTGAAGATCTTAGACACCAAGAGAATTTGACCATACCTAGACATGTGGCCTAGTGTGGCAGAGGAGAGGAGGGGGGACACACACTCCCTGCCTTTCATTTCCTGGCCTCCCAGGCTGCAAGTATGGATAAGGGCCTGGTCGGAATTTTAAGGAGAACCCCACACTGTTTTTTTTCTGTGTTTCTTTTTTTAGGAACAGTGTAAATTCACAATATTTAGACCCATTTCACACTAAGGCGGTTTTCAGGTATTTTAGCGCTAGATATAGCCTCTAAATAGCGCCTGAAAACCACCTCCCATTCATTTCAGTGTGTCTTTTCACACTTGGGTGGTAGGCATGCAGGACGTTCAGGAAAGCCCTGCAAGCAGCATCTTTGGGGCGGTTTGGGAACAATGTATACAGTGCTTCCAAAATGCCCTGCTGAAATTAATAGGCATCGCTTCCAAAGCGCCTACCAAGCTGAAGTTACAAGCTGATTGGTTACTACACACAGCTGCACCAGAATCTCTGTGCACCAGTTTTAGTCAACCCCCCCCCCCCCCCATGTTAAAATTGAGCAATTTACCACATGCATTGTATCCACTAGAGGTGTGGTTTAATTGTTTGAAGGATACCTCCATTGAGTGTTTCCACACCGTTAAATATCTGTGCTCCATAAAAGCTAATGTACATTGAAACATTATTGGAAGCATCACGAAAACATAGTTAAAGCGGAGCTCCACCCTTAAATTGACCTGACTCTAATATTAATCCCGCTGCTCACTAATCCCGAAACGGCTATTATAACTAAAATCGGCGTTACAGTACCTTATAAACGCTGATGCTTCCGGTTTAGCTGGTCTCGGGTTTTCGTCGTGTTTTTTCCTTGTTCCGGTCTGTCGTTGTGCATTTTGGGGGCTTTTGTCTGAGGTCCTAATTTCCTGTATGAGCCGAGATCTCGCGAGACAACAGAGACGCTCCGCCACCGGACACCTTTGGTAGTGCGCGTGCGCGAGATGTAGCAGTGGATGCTGGGACAGCATCCACCGTAAACAGGAAATTAGATGCTGGCTTCCTCTTACTGCCCAAACCCAAGATGGCAACGGGAAACGGTGCTGAATATAAGTTATTATTTGGGACTGCTAACGAGTGGAGCGGCGGGGAGAACGAAAGCAGTGAGTTTATTAAAACACCGCGCTTAGTAATTTAAAGAGCCCCTCATTAAAAAATTGATTTTTCGGCGGAGATCCGCTTTAACCCCCCCCACCCCCAAAGAAACAATTCGCCTCCCCTAGCACCCTTGATACATACATAATTTTGGTGTGCTGCACTTTCTACATCAAGCATAGTTCTGTCCATATTTCCACAGCAGGTCATAGCTATTAATGGATACTTGCTGTAATTAAGCCAACATTTCACACCAAGATACAAGTGCAGGTTCAATTTACTTTTATTTGTTTGTATCTGGCCGCACCCACTATAAGGCCCCGTACACACAATTAAATAAATCTGTTCAAATCGGTCTGACAGACCGATTTGATCAGATTTGTCTGCTGGGCTGTTTTGGTTTGACCGCTGTACACACGATCAAACCAAAATCCCCGCCGGCAGACAGCGCAGTGACGTGGCGATGACGTTGACGCCGCCATGTCACTGCACCAGGAAGTAAAACACTTCCGCGCATGCGTCGAATCCATTCAACGCATGTGCGGGCAGATATGTCTGCTGGTTAGCGTACTAACCAGCAAACATATCGGACGGACGGATTCCCAGCAGACAGATTTTAAAGCATGCTTTAAAATCTGTCTGCTGGAAAAATCTGTCTGTACGCCCGTACACACGATCGAATCTGTCTGCTGAAACGGTCTGTCAGACCGTTTCCAGCAGATAGATTCGATCGTGTGTACGCGGCCTAACCATTTTTTGGTAGGAGAGCACATCTAGAAAGTGACTTATTTTTCTGATTCTGGGGAGTAAGGTTCTAAAGAATGGCTTTGCTAGCTGGTTTCTGTTTCTGGTGTAAAGCTTCCAGTATGGTAGTGATGCCTTACCCCAACTACCACCCCTTAGCTAATCTTCCCTTGTAATTCTAACATTGACCCATCCTTTAGTAGACATTACCCCATGTTTGCTCACCCCTCCATGGTGGGGTTCAATGCACGTGTTGTAGGTGTAGACCAATCAATTCATCAAATTTCTGGCACTGAACCTCCACATAAAAGCTGAAAACTGCATACAGGGAAGACTAATTATATGCTGTTCAATTTTCATTAGGGCCTCATTAGATATGAGCATAGCTGCAATAATCTGATGGTATAGGGTTAGGTAAATTAGCCACACATTTGATCATAACAGTCTGCCACATCTGGCCATACATAGATGTAATCACCCTCCTAGATAGGTGCTAGGAATTAGATACTTAGAATTAGTGTGTGTTTTTGCAATGCACATTTAGTTGCCACACTGTAGTCAGTGTGGCTGTCAATGTTTGTTGGGCAAAAGCATAAATTGCTTACTATACACAGTGAAGCTGCAATCTGCTAGTCAGGTCTGCTTAGTGGGCTCAGCTGCTGTCAGTCTGGTCCAATAGTTCCCTCTGTATCTGGAGAACTTGAGAAGTTTCTGCATGATAGGAGTGGAGCTTATACAGATGGCAGCCTGAATATTGATACGGCCCTGGCCTTTCCCAGAGAAGCAGGCTCTGATTGTATGCTGGGAAACTGTATATATTCTGTGAGCACACCAAGGTCTTTTCCCAGAGAGGAATATTCCAGCCTGGAGGGCACGCTACCCTCCCAGGCAAAGCTGCTGTTACACTCAGGTCCATAAATATTGGAACATCGACACAATTTTAATCTTTTTGGCTCTATACACCACCACAATGGATTTGAAATGAATCAAACAAGATGTGCTTGAACTGCATACTTTCAGCTTTAATCTGAGGGTATTTACACCAACATCAGGTGAAAGGCGTAGGAATTACAACAGTTTGTATTTGTGCCTCCCACTTTTTAAGGGACCAAAAGTAATGGGACAATTGGCTGCTCAGCTGTTCCACGGCCAGGTGTGTGTTGTTCCTTCATTATCCCTTTTACAAGGAGCAGTTAAAAGGTCCAGAGTTAATTTCAAGTGTGCTATTTGCATTTGGAATATGTTGATGTCAACTCTCAATATGAGATCCAAAGAGCTGTCACTATCAGTAAAGCAAGCCATCATTAGGCTTAAAAAACAACCCCATCATAGAGATAGCAAAAACATTAGGTGTGGCCAAATCAACTGTTTGGAACATCCTTAAAAAAAAAGAACGCACCAGTGAGCTCAGCAACACCAAAAGACCCGGAAGACCACAGAAAACAACTGTGGTGGATGACCGAAGAATTCTTTCCCTGGTGAACAAAAAACCCTTCACAACAGTTGACCAGATGGAGAACACTCTCCAGGAGGAAGGTGTATGTGTGTCAAAGTCAACAATCAAGAAAAGACTTGACCAGAGTGAATACAGAGGCCCAGATTCACGTACATCTGCGCATTATTGGACCGGCGTAGCGCACCGCCTTTACGTTAGACTTGCGCAATTTTGCCGCGTAATCACCCTATTCTCGTAGCTTTTGCGCAGGAAATTGCGCATACGTAACGTTTTTCCAGAGGCGTAAGGAGGAGTAATACAAATTGGGAAGGACGTGGGCGTGTTACATTGAAATGAGCCGTGACCCCATGCAAATGAAGGGCCGGCCGGCTCGCGCATGCGCGCTTGAACGAGACCATGTCAGCTCCAATGTGCGCATGCTCACAACTCGGGAGCGGCGCAATCAGTGAAATTGGAAATGGACTAGGGCAACGTTGTGAACTACGCAAACAGCATAAATAGACACACACAAACGCACTTCCTTTGCAAAAGTACATCCCTTTGTCCCTTCCCATTTAATAAAGTGCTTTTGTTCTGTTGTTCGTTGCGGTGTGTTTTGTAGTTGTCAGATTAGTGTTCTGTGTGATCAAGTGGTTGTTAGTAGATTTTTGAAAGTGGTTTTTGATAAGTGTTTGAGAGACTGTTTGTTTGATTGATATATTTATTTTTGTTTCTTTTTCTGCTGTATTTTTGTTTTGTTTTTTGGGGACTGTTTCTTGCTGAGTCGTTTTCTCTCTGTGTGTTTTTTTTTTTGATTGGTTGTGCTTGTTTGTGTGCGTGAATTTTGTTGACTGGGACTGTTTTTTTTTGGAAGGATGAGTGAGAGAAAACGCAAGCTGAATTTTACAGTTGTGGAAAAACAGATTCTTGCCCGGGCCATTAGCGAGTATGGGCGTTACCTCCACGGCCCAGAGAGTGCCAACACCACCCCGGCCAGAAGGAGGGAGATTTTGGATAGGATCACTGACCAGGTGAATTCAGCGGGGCAGGGGGAGACACGGACCAGGTCTGGGATTGAAAAAAAAATCAATGACCTCTGGCGTCTGGTCAAAAAGAAGTTGGCCAGAATGCATGCCCATGCCAGGGGCACAGGAGGGGGCCCACCATGCCGTATTAGCCTGACAGCGGAGGAGCGTGCGGTGGCCCTGACCTTTCATCGGCATGAAGTTGAGGGCCTGCCTGGCTTTGACTCAAGTCCGGAGCCCGTGGTGCCAGGTAATTGTTTTTTTTTTTAATATCAGGTGTGTAGCATGTGTGGGGGAGGGGGTGAAAGGGAATATGTGGCAAGTGTGTGGATCCTCCAACCTGTGAATGTTTTGTGTCATCCACAGATGTGCAGGAGGGTGCAGGGCCATCTGGCCTGACTGCACCAACCCCAGGACAGCAGCCTAATGAGGCCCCCCCAACAAGGCCGGAGTCCGCGGAGGAGGTTCAACAGGAGCAGGACAATCATGAGGAGCAGGACAATCATGAGGAGGAGGAGAATCATGAGGAGGAGTAGTCCATGTCAGGCACTGGACGTTTGGGTTTTGAGGACTCCTCCCCTCTGGCTGGCAGCAGGCAGGCCTCCCTAAGGGGGAGCCCCCCCCCTCCTCCCCCAACATGGCTCCCCTCACAAGGGCCTCCCCTTCTCCCCGGCCACAAGCATCAGCTGGAGGCAGGATGTCATCCCAGACCACCAGGGGGTTGGCCGATCTCCTGCCCGCCACCCTGAGAAGGGACCAGTTCCTCCAGACCCGCCATCTGGGACAGGTCAGCCAGACATTGGTGCGGATGGAGGAGAGCCTGTCCTCCATCAAGGATACGCTGGGGAACCTGGACTCCCACTCCCGGGCTTTCACAACCTGCCTAAATGAACTGCAGACGACATCAGCAGGCGTTGGGCAGGATGTGAGGGCCCTTACCCTGGCTATCCAGGCCAACACGGCAACAGTTGGTGCTGCCCTGGACAGAATTGCCGTGGCCTTGGAGGGCAGGCCACCAGGTGGGCAGAGATCAGGGGCTGATCCTCCTTCCCCGGTTTTACCCCTCCCCATGAGTCTCCCCTGAGAAGCCGGGGCCGTGGCCGGGGGCGCCCCAGGCGTGGCTCACGCAGAGGGCAGTAATTTGTTTTTCCCCCAATTTTTTTTTTTTTCAAATATTTTCTTTTTTTTTGTCTTTTTTTTTTTTGGGTTGTGAATGCTGTGTGAATGTGGGGGTGACATTCCTGCCAGAAAAGGGGTGTCACCCTCTATTTTGGTGGAGAAGGGTTCCCCAGGACCAGGGAGAAGTGATCCTCAGGTCCGTGTGAATGGTGTATGAATGTACAGTGACATAATTGGAGCCTTGGCATGGCGTTGCTGCTCACAAGTCCTGCATGGTGGACTGGTGCCAATCCAATTTGATGTGGATGTGGGGTGTGTGTGCTAGGGACCACAGTGTTGTGCATGCATGCATTCTCATTGTGCCATGATTAATGTGTATGTTTAACGTGCAAAGATGCCCAATGTGAGCTGTCTCCTGGCTGCTCTTCCCTCAGAAGACGGGGTAACCTCGGTTAGGGGGGGATTGTCTGGTTCAGGGGTCAGGTCATCACGTAGGTAAATCTGCAGGCCCTTTCTTTCTGCAAAGTTGTGCAGCATGCAACATGCACCGATGATCTGGCACACGAAGTTTGGGGAGTACAAGAGGGTACCCCCAGACTTATCCAGGCATCGGAAACGTGACTTTAGGATGCCAAAGGTGCGCTCCACCACTGCACGGGTTTGGGCATGTGCTTGATTGTATCTTTCCTCTCCTGGGGTTTGGGGGTTCCGGATAGGAGTCATGAGATGGGGTCCCAGTGGATATGCAGAGTCACCTGTAAGGGAAAAGACAGGAGGATGTTAGTCATGCATGTGCCCCTTGTGATGTGCATCATGGGAGGGGATAGTCATGCCTGCCACCCATGTCACTCACCAACCAGCCAGGTGTCCCCATACACGTTCTGATCGAATTCCAATCGGATGTGGCATTGATTGTATATGTAGCTGTCATGGCTGGACCCTGGGTGTTTGGCACGGGCGTGCCATATGAGGCCTTGGGCATCGACTATCACCTGTACATTGATGGAATGCCAATGCTTCCGATTGCGGTACATGTGCTCTGTCTCCTGGGGGGGCTGGAGTGCCACATGTGTGCAATCAATGGCCCCCACAGTGCGTGGGAATCTGGCAATTCTGTAGAAATCTGTCATTGCCTTCAGTCGCAGCTCCTCAGTGGTGGGTTTGATGATTTGGTTGGCCATGCGTCTGAGTATTGCAGGGACAACCTGGTGCACACATCTGCTCATGGAGGACTGTGACATCCCAGCCACCACTCCACTTGTTCTTTGAAAAGAGCCACTGGCAAGGAAATGGAGTGTTGCCAGGACCTTGACCAGTAGCTGCACTGCATGTGAGCGTTGTGTTGGGCTGGTGATGTCATCCTGCAGGGTTGTGGTTAATTCCAGGATGACATGAGGGGTGAATCTGAAGATGCGATACACCTCAGAATCACTCATGCCAAACAGGTCTATGCGGGTACGGTATATCCTCTCCCGTGCCATCCTCCGTGCCATCCTCCGTGCCCTCCTCCTTCTTTGTTCATCTAAAGTCAGTAGTATAGCTATGCGCGACGATGCCCCTGGCATGTTGGCATACAGATTGTTGAGCAACACGTGTGACTGCTGAGCTGCTCACTAACAGTGTTGCTTTATCTAACAAGTAGACTTTTTTTCTTTTTTTAGACCAGCTTTTATCAGCTCTAATTTTAGACAGGACATTTTGCTGTTGCGCACACTGCGTCGCCTGCGCTGCCCCAACGTTGTTTTGTGGATCCCCATAAGTCCCTCATTAGCATATTTGACTAGCAAATCAATGGTGTGTCTATCGCACTTTTGCGCGGACGGATGCGCCAGTCTAACGAAATTACGCGGAACTCGTTCTGGGGATGCCGCGCAACGAAACGCACGCGCACATTTAGACTTACGCACGCGCATCTCCTGTTGCGCAGGCATAATCGCTGTTTACCACAAGATGTAAACCATTGGTGAGCCTCAAAAACAGGAAGGTCAGATTAGAGTTTGCCAAACAACATCTAAAAAAAGACTTCACAGTTCTGGAACAACATCCCATGGACAGATGAGAGAAAGATCAACTTGTACCAGAGTGATGGGAAGAGAAGAGAAGGAAAGGAACTGCTCATGATCCAAAGCATACCACCTCATCAGTGAAGCATGGTGGTGGTAGTGTCATGGCATGGGGATGTATAGCTGCCAATGGAACTGGTTCTCTTGTATTTATTGATGATGTGACTGCTGACAAAAGCAGCAGGATGAATGCTGAAGTGTTTCGGGCAATATTATTATCGGCTCATATTCAGCCAAATGCTTCAGAACTCATTAGACGGCGCTTCACAGTGCAGATGAACAATGACCCGAAGCATACTGGGAAAGCAACCAAAGAGTTTAAGGGAAAGAAGTGGGATGTTATGCAATGGTCGAGTCAATCACCTGACCTGAATATGATTAAAGCATGCATTTCACTTGCTAAAGACAAAACTGAAAGGGAAAATGCCCCAAGGACAAGCAGGATCTGAAGGCAGGAGAGGCCTGGCAAAGCATCACCAGGGATGAAACCCAGCACCTGGTGATGTCTATGCCAGGGGTGGCAAACACAAGGCCCGCGGGCCAAATCCGGCCCGCCAGGCCTTGTAATGTGGCCCGGGCAGCGGCAAGCCAGCCTCCACTTCCTCTTCTCACAGCCGCTTTCTGCTGCTAACCCGGGTCTCCTTGGCAACCGGAGTAAACACTTCCTCCCTCTCCTTCTCAGTACTGTGTGTAGCTGAGCACATGCAGTGGATCCAGCATGTACCTCCTCCAGCAGTTTTCAAGCCTATCTTCTGCAGGCTGCTGCTTGAGTGGGAGGGAAAGGGATGTGCCTGACCCCTGAGGCCGCGCCCTCCTGGAAGAGGGAGGTGTGAGCAGATGAGCAGAGGGAGCCGAGTGACTGTGAACTTCCTGAAAGGTAAGCTCAGCAAGCAGTACATCGTGGATTCGTTTACAAGCACCTCTATGCTGAGGAGTCTGCTGAGTCACTGCAGCTTAGCATAGAGGAGCTGTTAGCTGACAAATCAGATTGAATCTTTTCATGTGGCACAGTGAGAAATTGGGCTCATTAAAGCATTTTACCCCTCCAGTGTGTGCTCTCCTCACCTAACTGGCGCATGATTTCCTGACCTACCTGGTGTGTGCTCTCTTCGCCTCCCTGGTGCATGATTTTATGACCTCCCTGGTGTGTGCTCTGCTCGCCTAACTGGTGCATGATTTCCTGACCTCCCTGGTGTGTGCTCTCCTCACCTCCCTGATGCATGCTCTCCTCACCTCCCTGATGCGTGCTCTCCTCACCTCCCTGGTACGTGCTCTCCTGACCTCCCTGGTGCGTGCTCTCCTGACCTCCCTGGTGCATGCTCTCCTGACCTCCCTGGTGCATGCTCTCCTGACCTCCCTGGTGCATGCTCTCCTGACCTCCCTGGTACGTGCTCTCCTGACCTCCCTGGTGCATGCTCTCCTGACCTGCCTGGTTTGCTTTGGGAGGTGGGGGAATGTGGAGGTGTGTAGAAAAATGCGTTTAGAAGTGGGAGTTGGGGACAGAGTGCTAGGTGCAGGGGTCAGAACCCAGGAGGAGGGGTGAAAGTGAGATGTTGCACATTGGGCACAGCCCACCCCTAAGCTCTGCCCTCTGTACGTAGTGTACCTCTGAATTTCTGTACGTAGCACACCCCTGAATTTGTAGCACATGCCTGAATTTCTGTATGTCGCAAACCCCTGAATTCCTACCCTCTGTACATAACGAACTGCTGAACCCTGCACTCTGTACGTAGCATAATCCTGACGTAATCCTAAACTCTGCACTCTATATGTAGTGCGACCCAGATACAACTGGCCCTTTGAGGGCAACCACACTGCTGATGCGGCCCTCGACTAAATTGAGTTTGACACCCCTGGTCTATGCGTTCCACACTTCAGGCTGTAATTGACTGCAAGGGATTTGCAACCAAGTATTAAAAAGTGAAAGTTTGATTTATGATTGTTAATCTGTCCAATTACTTTTGGTCCCTTAAAAAGTGGGAGGCACATATACAAACTGTTGTAATTCCTACACCGTTCACCTGGTTTGGATGTAAATACCCTCAAATTAAAGCTGAAAGTCTGCAAGACATCTTGTTTGATTCATTTTAAATCCATTGTGGTGGTGTATAGAGCCATAAAGATTAGAATTGTGTCGATGTCCCAATATTTATGGACCTGACTGTATGTCCACTATGATAAGGCCTCAGGTGGGCAACTTGAGGGCCTGGATGCTGAAGCCCTGGTACAAAAATAAGCTGACTGAGAGGGGCTGTTCGCTGAAGATCTGGTCTGGTATCAATGGAGTTAGGTGTTGCTTGGAAATTGGAAGGAGGCAACCAGCTGTCATTGGGCCTAGTACAGACACTAGAGAGATCTTGGGACCTTTGTACTTTTGCTACCCCTCAGGTGCTAGAGAAAGTCGGCTGTGAGTCTATGTAAAGGAGACACCGGCTGGTGCCTGAGCTTTGTCCACCTACTCTTCTACTTAGGCCCCTTTCACACTTATACGACTTCTCCCACCATTTGTGATGGCAAAGTAGCATGACAATTCATTTCCCATGATTTCCAATGAGAACCATTCATATTAGTACGACTTCAAAGTAGTCCCTTCACTACGTTGGTCCAATTTTGATGCCAATTACACAGGCATTCCCTGAAATTGCGGCAAAATTCGCTACCGTGAAATCGTTGTAAAATTGCGCGTCTTTGAAGTCGCAGTAGTGTGAAAGGGGCCTTAAAGGGATTTACAGTTTACTACTACTGCTACCACTACTACTACTACTATCTTAAGAGGCCTTTCACACTGGGGAGGTGAGGACAACGGCAGTAAAGCGCCGCTTTACTGTAATTTTCTCAGTGCCATTTGGGCACCAGCGAGGCGCTTTTATCCCCTGCTATTGGCCAAAGGGGTTAAAATGGGTTCAGTGGTACTGAACATTGATTTCAATGGGCAGGGGTACTTTAGGAGCTCCTCTAAGATGCGGCTAGCAGGACTTTTTTTTACCATCCTGCCAGCGCACCGTTTCAGTGTGAAAGCCCTCAGACTTTCACACTAGAGTAAAGGGTGCAGCTCTTTCAGGGCGCTTTGCAGTCGCTATTTTTAGCGTTATAGTGTAGAAGAGGTCTTACGCTGAAGTCTACTGTTTTCTAAAAGCACAGGGCCAGATTCTCAGCGGCGTTACGACGGAGTATCTCAGATACCCCATCGTATCGCCGTTTTTTTTGCCTCGTATCTATGCGTGTGATGCTTAGCATCACTTTTGCATAGATACGCTTCAACATCCGACAAGCATAAAACCATTACACTTGCGGATCATAGCCGTAATGACAACTACGGCCACTAGGTGGCCTTTACGTTGTTTTCTCATTTGCATATGTAAATGAGGCTAGTACGCCGATTCCCGATCGCTTTTACGCCGCCCTGTCGTCGCGTACGTCGTTTTCGTCCGCGTAAGGTTACCCCAGCTTCGATGTGGAGTAACCTTACGAAGTGCCGTCGGGTGCCGTCGGATGCCATGTTAAGTATGGCGTCGGGTCAGCGTCGGCTTTTTCCGTCGCTTACGTCGTTTTACTAACTCGTTCGCGAATAGGGAGTTAGTAAATGACGCTCACGTCGTTTTGACGTCGGTTTCAACGACGCTTTCCGACGTGAGCTGGAGCATGCGCACTGGGCTTTTTCCCCAGCCGGCGCATGCGTAGTTCGTTCGACGCGGGGGCGCGCTTAATTTAAATACAAGCCGCCCCATTTGAATTGCGCGGGTTTACACTGGGCGATTTACGCGACGCAGGCGAAAACTACGGAGCAAGTGCTTTGAGATTAAAGCACTTGCTCTAGTACGATGCGGCGGCGTAGTGTAAATGGCTTACGCTACGCCGATGGAATTCTATGAGAATCTGGCCCACAGACTTTAATATAGCTTGTCCTGAAGAATACCTAAGTCCTCAAGTGTACATAGTTCTTGTTTTTGTAGTATTCCATCTAATTCCCTCAACCATCCAAGTTCTCAAAAAATAAAAACACCAACCCTAGACTGCTAGACCGGTCATTGAAGAAACATGTGAATGAGCCTATGTGCCTGGCTGCTGGACGAACCCTGTGGGGAAGACCTGGACAAACTCTCCCTTCTGGTTAGAAAATACCACCAACTTGTCTGTTTTAGGTTTCTTATTTTTTTTTTTATAATTTCCTGCATATATTAGTAAATACATCACACTACAATAACAGTACAAAAATCGCATACCTCTCTTACTCAGATAAGCATTTATCTCAAGGACTAATAGGAATAGCGCCCACCAGCCAGTGAACCCTCCCATCACTTTTACCATCCATCCAAGTTTGTAGTCTATTAATTGCAGTCCCAGGAAAAGGTTGGCCACTGAAAGAGAATTACACTTGTTTATTTTTTAATTTTATGACTCTAAATGTGGAAATGAATAACTAATATAACACTTTAGCTAGTTACAGTGTAGATCCCCTACAGAGGGCCTTTTCCCCCAAAGAATAGGGGAAGGTGCTCAGTTTCCTCTTGGGTCCTGGAGGAGAGTAGTGAAGCAGTGCAGCATGGTGGCTGTGGTCAGATTGCACTGGGAAGGTTCTAAAGCTGCAAGGTTAAATAAAATCCAACTCTACTTGCTGTAGACACTGCACAAATAGGCCATGGTCCTTGTATAAACACAATATGATGCCATAAGGGAAACTAGTAGACACACAGACAAACCTCAGCACAAAATGACTTTTAGACTCAGGAATGCAGGTTTCAGGAGTGTGTGTAACACACAGAACACTGACAGCCTCAGTTGTTTCTTTCCCTATGAGACAGTGTAGAGGTGGGTTTGTCTATTCCCTCCATTAGGGTCTCAGATTACTCAGCTCTTTGCGCTATGCTCCACAGGTTGTGATATCAGGTCCCAACCCCTTTGCCTGCTGAAGCTCAGAAGTGCTGTTTAAAATGCAGAAAAACAGGTACAACTTGTAAGAGGATTTGTTTCTTCTATGTGTATCACTCGAGACACTGGGTATACAATATGTAAGGGTTTACAACCAACTACTTTGGGTAGTATGGCTTGCAGTCAGACTCCTTGGGGTAGATTCATGTAGAGATCCAACGGTGTATCTACTGATACACCATCGGATCTGTGAGATCCGACGCTCGGATCTATGCGGCTGATTCCTCGAATCAGGTTCCGCATAGATCTCCCTTAGAGCCGACTGGTGTAACTGAGTTACACTGTCGATTCTTAGGCTGCATTCTCCCGCCGTCCGCTAGGTGGTGCTTCCGTTCTTCTTCGCGCCGAATATGCAAATGAGCAGAAACGCCGACTCAGAATCGAATGCCCGGGCAACGTTTTTTTTTTACGTCGTTTGCGTTCGGCTTTTTCCGTCGGATTGTTACCCCTGCTATATGCGGGGTAAGTGCGGCGGATCCTATGTTAAGTATGGCCGTCATTCCCGCGTCGAATTTTGAATTTTTTACGTCGTTTACGTAAGTCGTCCGGGAATACGGCCATACGTTAATAGCGTTAACGACGAACACAATGACGTCCTAGCGACGTCATTTAAAGCAATGCACGCTGGGAAATTTAGCCAGCGGCGCATGCGCAGTACGATCGGCGCGGGGACGCGCGCGATTTAAATAGTAAACTCCCCCTAGCTGCGGAATTTGCATTCCGCCGGGGGATTTACGATCCGCCAGGGCTACTTACGAGGCAAGTGCTTTCTGAATACAGCACTTGCCTCAAAAACTGGCGCAGGCGGATCGTAAAACAGATAGATCACGCGGATCAAAAGATCCGCTGATCTACATGAATCTACCCCCCTGTTTTTTTACATTATTTTAGGCCAAGTTAATATATAGTATGATATTCGAAGAGTTGTGGTCTTTTAAAACAAAACATGCTGCCTACCAACTTATTACATGTCTTACATGTCAGCTTTGAAAACATAAGTGCAAAAATATAAGAGTTTTTTTCTGCATTTTAACTGTTCATTGTTTTTCTTTCAACCTCAATCTAAATGGGAGAATCTTCCGATCGAACACATACTGACTGACCTGCCAAAATCTTTATCACAAAGGCATTGATTCGATGGGACCAATTAAAAATTAATCTCCTGTTGACAAAAAAAGAAAAATAATTAGATTTAGGTATCATACTCAACTACAATGACTTCTCAAATCTGTCGCATACTGTATGCCATGGGGCCTCAGTGCTCCTACATGATTGTCCACAATGTAAATACTGTAATAAAAAATCTTACAAGAAAACGCAGGAAGAAGGACCAGAAAAAAATGCAAAAATGTGATGAGCAGAATAATACTATTTATCATTTAGAGGGTATTTTTATTTATTTTTAAAGGGGGATGGGCAGGGGTGTATTTAGAGTTGCTGTTTATTTTATTTTATGTTCTTTGTACAGTATCTGTGTTGTTTTACAACATAACTTTTTGTTTAGTAACAATGCCTTGAAAAAGTATTCATACCCCTTGACATTTTCTACATTTTGTCTGTTACAACCAAAAATATAAATGTATTTTATTGAAATTTTATGTGATAGACCAACACAAAGTGGCACATAATTGTGAAGTGTTTGGTGCATTTGTATTTAGCCCCCATAGAATTCATTAAGGTGAAAAAAACATGTACCTGTAGAACCCCTTTAAAACAGAAAGACAAAAGCAAAAGAACAATGCGCATCGATGCAGTAGTGAGGGTCAAAAAAGTTATATTCTTTTTATCCGCAGCATGAAATAATTATATTCCAAATATTAAGAGACATACACATTTTTGTCTATCTCTAGAAAGCTAAGGCCAAAGTCTGTACAATGGTTTTGTCACGATATGTGTTTAAAAATAAATTAATTCAAAAAGTTTGTATGTGGTGTGGCAGAGCGAGGCTCTGTCCCAATGAA
Organism: Rana kukunoris; assembly: GCA_029574335.1. NCBI lineage: Eukaryota > Metazoa > Chordata > Amphibia > Anura > Ranidae > Rana > Rana kukunoris. The sequence continues at coordinate 149,068,893 of CM056055.1, forward strand.
AATGATGTTGAAGTGGACACAGAGTCTGCATATCGGCTGAATGCAGAGCTGCAGAGCTTAAATTTAGATTTTTCTATCTTTACATGGGGCTCTATGGCATGAAGATCCTTCATAGATATGGGTGGGACGGGATCTCCAACCCTGTGTCTAGGTTTTAAAGACAGCCTGCAAGCTGTGTGCCCAGGTGCACACAGCTCATATAATGATGGACAGGAGGAGAGTTAGGGTCCTTTCACACGTGCGGACCGTTCGTCCGTTTTTAGACGTCCGTTTTTTGACCGCAATGCTTTCCTATGGGTCCTTTCACACGCATCCGCTAACGTCCGTCTCCGTTAAGCTCCGTTTTTTTGAACGGAAGAAAACCCTATTTTTCTTCTGTCAAAAAAACGGAACAGACGAAAAACGGATGTTAGTGGACGATCCGTTTAACATCCGATCCGCTAACATCCATTTTTCATCAAAATATGTAATAAAAAAAAAGTTCTAAAAAAAAAAAAACGGATGAAAAAACTGATGAAAAACGGATGTGAACGGACGAAAAACTGATGACAACTGATGAAAAACGGATAAAAAACGGACGAAAAAACGGATCAACTGATGAAAAAAAACGGACCTAAAAAACGGTCCGCACGTGTGAAAGGACCCTTAGGTAGATTTGCAGCAGTGGTTGCTGGTGTCTCTGTGTTGGGACAGATGCTGTGTGCAGTAGACATGTGCATTCGTTTTCGTCCGAATGCATTTTTGTCCGAATTTCAGGTATTTTCGTTATCGTTTTAACAAACGATAACGAAAGCACAGAAACTAAAAATTAAAGATCCGACATAAACAAATGCTTTATAATCGTTTTCGTTGCGGTCGAATGTGCCTAACCTTAACTCCAATAGTCCAATATTATTCTACATAGAGAGAAAAGATTCGACATTGAGAGACATGAAGAGTCAAATTTTAATTTTTTTTTAAGATTCTCTCGAATAATTTTTTATTTATTTTTCTTAGAACATTCGATAGACACCATAAGCCTTCAATGACAAATTTGACATAGAGAGACATGAAGATTCAACATGAAGAGTCAAATTCTTTTTTTCTTTTTTTTAAAGATTCTGTGGAATTTTTCTTTTTTTTTTTTTTTTTTAGAACAATCGACAGACACCATAAGCCTTCAATGACAGATTCAACCTTAATTTGGATTTTCGGACGAATGCATTTTTTTAACGAAAAATTAAATAAATAAAAACTAATTTCGGGAGTTACTAAATACATTTATCGGACGAAAACTAAATTACGAAACAAAATATTTCAGTGTGCACATGTCTAGTGTGCGGACAGACGCTGTGGGCGTTGAAGGGCTTCAAAGGGCACCAAAGACTGGGGGTCTGGAGGAGCTGCTGGTTTTAAGGGACTAGTACCCAATGGTTCCCAATGTTAAAATAAACTTACATTTTTCAAATAAGGATATATGATATCTAAAAAACAAAGCAAAAAGGACCATGGGAGAAAAGAAATGCAATATGATATCCCGGCCGTGTGTATGCTCCATCGCAGTTTTCCGGACAGGAAAACTGCGGGGAAAAAAAGAGAACGTTTTCTTTTTTCCCGCCGGGATTCCCAGCAGACTTTTTCCCGTCTCGGAAAACCGGTCGTGTGTATGCTTTTCCAAGGGAAAAAAAACATGCATGCTCAGAATCAAAGTATGAGACGGGAGCACTCGTTCTGGTAAAACTAGCATTCGTAATGAAGATGAAACACGATGTAATGGACCGAAAAGCACAAAGACTGAAAAGTGAGAATCGCCTTTTACCAAACTTTTAGTAACATGAGGATCAGCAAAAGCAGCCCAAAGGGTGGCGCCGTTTGAATGGAACTTCCCCTTTATAGTCCCGTCTTACGTGATGAACTTAACCGCGCTTTGGACGAGCGGTATTTGGCCTGAACGTGTGTATGCAATGCAGGCTTGAGAGAAATCCCATCGGGGAAAAACATTGGGCCAGATTCACGTACATCGGCACATTTTTGGACCGGCGTAGTGCACTCCTTTAAGTTAGACCGGCTTAATTTCGAGGCGCAAGTGCCGTATCCTCGTAGTATTTTCGTCCAAATTTGCACCGGTGCAATGTAAATTCCGAGGCGTAAGGCGGTGTAATTCAAAGTGGGAAGGACGTGGGCGTGTTTCATTGAAATGAGCCATGACCCCATGCAAATGAAGGGCCTGCCAGACTGGGCATGTGCACATGAAGCAGACTATGGTCAGCACCTCTCTGAGCATGCTCAGAACTCGGCACGGCGCAATCAGTTAGATAGGAACTAGGCCCGTCAGACTTAGTGAGCTATGCACAGTGCTTAAATAGACCGAGAGAAATGCCCTTCCATTGCAAAAGTACATCCAATTTTTTTCCCTTCCTACGGCAAGGTGCTTTTGTTCTGTTGTTTGTTAGTGTTCGTGTCTTTAAGATTTTTGGAGAGTGATTTGGAGAGTGTTTGTTTTTTGCTGAGTTTTTTTATTTTTTTTGCTGGGCATTTTTTTTTTTGCTGGGCATTTTTATTTCTGTTTGTGAATGATTTTTGAATGTGGGGGTGACATTCCTGCCACCTCTCCACTTGTATGCTGAAAAGAGCCACTGGCAAGGAAATGGAGTGATGCCAGGACCTTGCCCAGTGGCTGCACTGCATGTGAGTGGTGTGTTGGGCTGGTGATGTCCTCCTGCAGGGTTGTGGTTAATTCCAGGATGGCATGAGGGGTGAATCTGAAGATGCGATACACCTCAGAATCACTCATGCGAAAGATGTCTATGCGTGCGCGGTATCCTCTCCCGTGCCCTCCTCCGTTCCCTCCTCCCTTCTGTGCTCATCTAAAGTCAGTAGTATAGCTATGAGCAAGGATGCCCCTGACATGTTGGCAGGGCCGCCATCAGGAATTATGGGGCCCCTCACACAGCTTCAGGCATGGGCCCCCTGGACCAGAGAACTGGGGGGGGGGGGGGGTGCTGCCGCCTGAAATTGAGAAGCGGGGGGGCTGCTGCGAATTGAGAGGGGTAGCCATCCAGGGACCTCGGGGTCCTTTAATAAAAAATAAAATAAAAATATGTTATTTTTTTTTAAATAAATAAAAAAAGAGGGGGTTGCCATCTGGGGCCCTTGGGAACTCCGGACCCCTAAAACAAAAAATTTTTTTTTTTTAGGGGGTTCCCATCCGGGCCCCTGGGGACCCCCGGGCACCTTACAGGTGTAATGCCTGTACCCCCCTGATGGCAGCCCTGCATGTTGGCATATAGATTGTTGTCCTGCAAGTGTGGGTGCTCAGCTCGTCCCTAACGGTGTTGCTTTAGCTGACATGTAGACGGATTGTCTAATTTTAAACCTGTTTTTATTTGGTCTAATTTTAGACTTTCCGTGCAGCTGATAAGCACATCGTGTAGACTGCACCGCACAAACTTACTTTTGTGGATCGGCGTATCTCCCTCATTTGCATATTTGCATATTTGCATAGGAAATCAATGGTGTGGACGGAGTAAATGTGCACCTAGGATGTGCAGGCGTAGGCAAGTTAGGCCGGTCGGGAGTAGCCTATTTTGGTGCGTATCTAGTTCTGTGGGTACGGTGCAAAAAATATTCCGGAGCAAATTTAGACTTAGACGGCACATCTCGAGATATTTGTGAATCTGGCCCATTGTTTTTTTTCCTAACGAGAAAAAACGGTTGTGTGTACAGGGCATTACACTTTTTTGGAAAAGCATCATATCAGATGCTTGTGATTACTTAAGGCATAATTCGAAAAGATTACGCATCCAAGATTTTAAGGAGAGTTTCTTTGTGAATTACAGGTTTTTTTCTTAACATTGTGCATTGTTTTACCATATACTCAGATCTGGTAACATATCGCTTAGTGTATTGTGCCCAGTGTTTTATATTTTCCTGAGAGATACTATGAGGAAAGCAATGAACCAAGTGGACAACTATAATTCCATGAACCTAAAGTTGCTGATTGTCCAGTAGAAAATGGGGGGGGGGGGGGGGACAACAGGCATTGCAAGACTGATGCCGCGTACACACGATCATTTTTCGCCATGAAAAAAACTTTGTTTTTGAAAAAACTTCATTTAAAATGATCGTGTGTGGGCTACACATCATTTTTTAAAAAAACGACAAAAAATACATTCGAACATGCTGTATTTTTTAATGTCATTTTAAACTATTTAGTTTTTCGGGTTGTAAAAAATTATTGTGTGTAGGCTAAAACGACGTTTTAAACCCGCGCATGCTTAGAAGCAAGTTATGAGATGGGAGCGCTCGTTCTGGTAAAACTACCATTCGTAATGGAGTAAGCACATTCATCACGCTGTAACAGACAGAAAAGCGCAAATCATCTTTTACCAACACTGAATCAGTTAAAGCAGCCCAAAGACGAATAGAACTTCCCCTTTAGAGTGCCGTCGTACGTGTTGTACATCACCGCGCTTTGTTCATCATTTTTTTTAAACGATGGTGTGTGGGCAATGTCGTTTTTAACGATGAAGTTGGAAAAACGTTTTTTGGACATGCTGAAAAACAAAGTTTTTTTTCATGCTGAAAAATGATCGTGACTCCAAGAGGCATGATAGGATTTGTGGTTTTACCACAGCTGGGGTGCCATGGTTGCCTACCCTGGTTTAGAACCTCTGTCAGGATATTGTTGTCTTTTGTTACAGAGATTTCCCTTTACCTTCTGTCCGGGTGACAGGGGTCAAACAGAAAAAGAAAATATATTCATCCACTGTAAATATTACCCTTACCCTTACCCCTTTTATTAAAAAATCATCAAAGTTTTGTCTAAAATTGGGCTTTAAAATGCATGTAATGATTTTTAAATGGTGCACACCGGACTAAAGAGTTTTTTTTTCGTAAATTGCCAGAGATAACTCACTTGCTGCTTTGAGGCGATGGTCGGAAGAAAGCAACAAATGGTTGGACAAGTGTCAGGCCCATTACAATACATCCAATAATGGAATGCGCGCTGGCATCCTAAACAAAGGAAATTAGAAAATCTTATATAAGGTTACAAAATAAATAAATAAAAAAACGATGTCTTTGTGGCAAATGTAGTGCATTTGGTATTAAGCCCCATACACACGGTCGGACTTTTGGCCAACCAACTTCAAAATCTGCAACTTTTCAAATTTGTCCGATCGTGTGCACGCTTCATCGGACCAACTTTTTCTGGTTTCATCCGACAAAAAGTTGGGTCTGCGAACGGACCAACTTTTCGGCAACAAAAGTCCGTCGGTGCCTTGTGTGACCGTGTGTACAGCAATCCAACCAACTTTTGTAGAAAGTGCAAATACGCATGCTCAGAACCAATGTTAAAATCAACCAACAATAGCAGAAGTTAACCAAAGGGTAGCGGTAAAGAGCCGAAAAACCACGTGATGATGGGAAAGTTTTAGAAAAGTTTGCAGAAAAGTCTGACTGTGTGTGTGCTATGGGTGTGAACGGACAAATCAATTAGGACAAAAATCCAGGGGAAATGTTGTTGATGTCCTACCGTGTGTATGAGCCTTAACCACTTCAATACTGGCCCATTGTCATTTGACGTCCAGAGATGGGATCTCCCATCCTAAGTGGACGTCAAATGACGGCCTGGGCTTTGCGGGTGAATATCTGAATGATGCCTGCAGCCAGAGGCATCATCCAGATATCCTATTGTTAAGCCGGCGATTCTGCACGACATAAGAATGATCATAGAGGCGGTTCCGCCTCTTGATCGTTCTTACAGGCCGCGGGAGGGGACATCCCGCCGCCATCCGGTGCTTCTCCGGGCTCTCCCGTGCCTTCAGGGGCCCGGAAAACTAATCGTCCGGCGTCAGCAGGAAGCATAAAGATGACTGGTGACCAGATGGTCACCAGTCATCTCTATGACCGTCGGAGGACCCGGGCGCGATGTGATGACGTCACGCCCGGCTCCCCGTAAGTAAACAAAGCCGCGATTGTGGCTGTAAGCGAATCAAGTGATTTTTGTTCCCATGGTTGCAGGAAAGAAAATAACATCATACTGTATATAGCCTGATTTATGCAAGTGTGGAGGTAAGTTGCCAAAAAAATGTTTGGTTACATATAGTTTATACGGATTTGTAGATTCTCCCACTCATGACTAGGGATGAGCTCCGGCGTGTTCACACAGTGCATGTGCAAAGCCCGCCAGGAGGTCTGCACAGCGCTGTGCTAACCACAGTCAGAGAGACATTTCCCGATCTCTGCAGCCGAGCATCGGGAATATGTCTCCCTGCCTGTGATTAGAGCAGCACCGTGCAGACTTCCTGGCGAGCTCTGCACGTGCACTGTGCGAACACGCCGGAGCTCATCACTACTCATGACTGTCTATCAATCAAACAGTTTGTATCGCTGCTTAAAGCCCCTCTACAAGCCATTATATTATTTTGGGAGAGGGTTAGCACCTCTTTCAAAATGTTCTGCAGTATGTTACATTGTTGCTGGTCTCTAGAAAGTGAGAGGAAATCTTCCTTATGGGAATACAAACAACTATGACATTTTGATAGGGGTTTCTAATGCCGAGTACACACGTTCATTTTCCAGCATTAAAAAAACAACGTTTTAAAAAAATGTAATTTAAAATTATCGTGTGTGGGCTTCACATAATTTTTTGGGTTCTGAAAAACAACAAACTTTTTAATGTCGTTTTTCGGGTTGTAAAAAATGGTCGTGTGTGGGTTAAAACGACGTTAAAAACCTGCGCATGCTCAGAAGCAAGTTATGAGACAGAGTGCTCATTCTGGTAAAACTACCTTTCGTAATGGAGTAAGCACATTCATCACACAGTAAAAGACGATTTGCGCTTTTCTGTCTGTTACAAACAGGAAATCAGCTAAAGCAGCCCCAAGGGTCGCGTCATCCGCATGGAAATTCCCCTTTATTGTGCCGTCGTACGTCACCGCGCTTTGCTAGAGCCTTTTTTTTAAAACGACCGCGTGTGGGCAACGTTGTTTTTATGATGAAGTTGGAAAAAAACTTAGTTTTTCGACATGCTGAAATTTTTTTTTTTTTTCATGACAAAAAATTATCGTGTGTACGCGGCATAACTCTACCCAGTATACTAAAACAGAGGTGTTTTATTCCTGTTTGGGTCTCAGTTGGAGAGGTCCCAGTGACAGGGATCAATACATGAGCTGATATTTCCTCACTAGGACACTTGAGCAAAAATCTGACAGGAGTTGTGTTGGCTTGCAACTGTTTTCAGCTTTTCTGAGCAGGCTGCAAAATTGCATTGACAGAGAGGAAGCCCATTCATACATTTTGCACTTACATGGGCCCATCCCTTTACATGCACAAATGACAGGATAAAGGCAACTATTGTTGAAACCACTGTCAAAGCCATGAGAGCTTGATGACCCTGCAAAAGAAAAAAATAAATTACATGTTTTTGTTCTGGCTTTTATCCACACAATACATTTTCTTCTGGGTTTCTACAGAGCATACTGGCTCTTTAATATTTTTATATTTAAGAACACAAATATCACATAGTATGATAGGTATTGTATAATTATCACTCTTTGGAGGGTGTTTTACAGGTGGTGAGAAGGTGTTATGTTGCCTCCTTTTTTCCAATTTTAACCCATAAAAACCCACAACACTGAACCGCAGCCCCATTTAGTTGAATTGGTCATGTTTTGGCGGTTGGTACTGCCCGCCAACGCGACAACGGATACATATTTTGGTGATTCAAAGCATTGTGGCTGCAGCATGTGATCACCTACATCCGCTGCCTTTGCAGCTTAAGAGGGAGAAGTTGAGGGGGCAGGTAAAAACATCACTCAACTGAATGCTTTTACCACCTTCCAAACACTGCGCATACACGAGTCCCAGAAGATTGCAGAGAGGGGTGGGCCGTCTAGGGGGAAAGGAGGAGTTGCCTAGGCGGGCCCGTAGGTGGAAGGAGAAAAGGGGGACAGGATGTCCCACTTACAAGTAAGTACCCCCCCTTAAAAAAAATTACATACCAAATGTGGCATGTAAGGGGGACGAGGAGTGCTTAAAGCGGAAGTACCACTTTTGGGTGGAACTCCGCTTTAATAATCTTTTTTTCTTTTAAATATATGTATGCACATTACGTTATATCTGGTGTACCGTATTTATCGGCGTATACCGCACACTTTTTTGCCCTGAAAATCAGGGCAAAATCGTCGGTGCGCGATATACGCCGATACCCGCTTTCCCGCGCAGAGTTTGAATACTGCGCCGACATATACCGAGCGCAGTACACTCGTGTATAGTCGGGCAGGCTCGGCTCCTCTTGCGCTCACGTCCTTGACGTACAGGACGTGAGCACGAGAGTAGCCGAGCCTGGCCGACTATACAAGAGTGTACTGCGCTCGGTATATGTCGACGCAGTATTCAAACTCGGCGTGGGAAAGAGGCTGCCGATGGACACCAAAACTGTAAGTACAAAACTTTTTTTGCACAGGAATAGGGTCCACTTTAAGGGTGCACGCTATACGCCGGAGCGCGCAATACCCCGATAAATACGGTAATTTTTGTCAATACAACATATTGAGTGAGTGAGCAACTTGTATAGCGCTAACAAATGCGAACTGAATCGCCTCAAGGCGCTTTGCATCCATTTTCATACTGATCCTTCAGAAGAGGTGGGTCTTTAGTTTTTTCCTAAAAGCCTGATGGTTTTTGCGGATGCTCGTGGGTAGAGCATTCCAAAGCCGAGGTCCTTGGACTGCAAATCTACGTTCTTCCTTAGATTTGTAGCAGAATTTGGGGAAATTATAAACAATTTTTTTTTTACTTTAAAGCCCTATTCTAACTCTGTCAATGAGGCTGGAAAAGACGATAGGATGCCTGATTGGCTCCCCATTCTCATGGTAAAACCGAACTGTCCCTACTGTGTACCTGTGCTACAGAGCCTGATTAGTATCAGGTGACCATAATCATGGCACATCATTGCCTGTCATAGTATACCTGAAAGGACATCGGCCTTCTCTGGAAGCTTTAGCCCCATTCTGGATGCTGATGCAGTAGAGGTGTTTTTAATGCAGAAATGGATCCCTAGTGATGTTACAAGCTGGGGATCTCATCCAGAGAAGTGCCTTCTATACTGCTGAAATGCAAGATTTAACTTGGAACTTGAAGATATTTTTATTTTATTTTAGCAGCTGACTCTGACCTTCCCTTAGCTCAACTGCATAATGGCCAAAAAAATAAATAGGAAAGAACGAAATATTCACACCTTTTAACTTGTTTGACATGCCTGTTCTACATATAACTATGCATTTAAAAAAAAAAAAATGAAATTCGTCTCGTGTGTTTACCTGGAACCAAAGGGCTTTGCCAAACACCGGTTTTTGTGCTACAACTTTGAAGTATCGGGCAAGACCCATTCCTAGACTTCCTGTGGTCATCCAGGCAATGAGCATAAGAGCACCTATAACCAATACTAGCAGTTAATAGTTATGTACTGAACAAATGCTTTCAATCTGTAGAAAATGTCATTATTATTGAAGAAGTTCAGAAATACAATCCAGGGTATGAAAAGTCCAGGTAAGCATTGGGAAATTATAATGCATTTACTGAAGATGTATTAGCATTTTTATAGCAAGTATACAATCATAGATTTACGCTAATAATATGTCATTCAACGTTTAAAAGAATAACATTATGCTCTTAGGCCGCGTACACACGGAGTGACATGTCAGCTGAAACTGTCCGACGGACCGTTTCCAGCGGACATGTGTCCTCCGGATTTTCGTCAGACAGCGCGATGAGGTGGCGGTGACGTTGGCGCCACATCACCACACCAGGATGTAAAAAAATTCCACGCATGCGTCGCATCCATTCCACGCTTGTGCGGGCAGATATGTCCGCTGGTTAGTGTACTAACCAGCGGACATATCCGACGGACATGTCTCCGGAGGCCAAATTTTAAAGCATGCTTTAAAATTTGTCCGCCGGTCAAACATATCCGCTAGCCCATACACACGATCGGATTTGTCCGCTGAACTGGTCCGTCGGAAAACGAAAGGAAAACAGAAGCAAAAAAAAGAACGGATGTAGAAGATCCAGAAGCCTTTAAGGCCTTGTACACACGAGGGAATGTATCCGGTCGGAAACATCCGACGGATATTTCCCAGCGGATAAGTCAAATTTGTCCATTGGTCTGATGAGCGTACACACCATCGGACCGAAATCCCAGCGGACCAGAACGCGGGCACGTAAACCACGTACAACGTCACTATAAAGGGGAATGACGAAGCCATCGGCGCCGCCCTCTGTTCCGCTTCTGCTAGTTCCATGTTAGCGAAGGTTTGGTTAGAGCTGATTCGTGCTTTTCAGTCTCCGCGCTTAACAGGTCGTATTTTCAGGTTCAGTGTGTGCTTGTGGGCTCGTATTTGTCATTCAGTGTCGCCGTACGCGGCGTTTCTGCTTTGCAGTGCCGTCCTGTACGGTCGTATCTGTTTGACGTGCGATCTTTGCAGGTCTTGCTGGATTTGGGGGTGCTTTCTGTTTGAGTGTGTTCTTGACTGACCAGCCGGCCGGTTTGAAGCCAAGATGGAGCAGCAGCGCAACTTTTCACGAGTTCGTGCTGTTTATGGGTTTTGTTCTGGAGTCTGTGTGCATTCCAGTGATTTGGACAGGAACAGTAGGAGGAGGAGTTCCTGGGCCAAGAATTGGTTGCGGCAGCGTAATCGATTCTCTCATATGTCTCTGCTTAGGGAGATCCGGGAGAATAATCCTGATGACTTCAGGAACTTTCTCCGTATGACGGACCCCGTTTTCCACCGTCTGCTGGATCTCCTGTCCCCCTATATCACGAGGCAGGACACTGTGATGCGCCAAGCCATTCCGGCTGAGCAGAGGCTTATTGCCACGTTGCGGTACCTGGCGACTGGGAGGAGCCTGCAGGACCTCAAGTTCTCAACAGGCATCTCTCCCCAGGCGCTTGGGATCATCATACCGGAGACGTGTTCTGCCATCATACAAGTCATGCAGGAGGAGTTTATTAAGGTAAGTTTCCTCCTTTAACATCACAATCTGTGTCTTTAATAATGTTTGCATATTTTTCTCACCTTTTTGTGTTGGTTTTCCTAGTCACCATGATTGTAATATGCTGTGTGCTTAATGTTCCCTTTTCTCCCCATGCATGTTGTTAAGCTTTCCAGGTTAATGTGGTTTGGCCTACCTGCATATTTTTACCTTCAACACTACTAACCTGTCCAGCATCATCTCCTAGGGACAAAAACACCTTTTTTTTTTATTTGGTGTCCTGCTCCATTGTAGTTCAACTCCCTCCCTCTAAAAAAGTGTATTGCCCTATCAGCGTGATGTGGAGTCTGATAATAATTGTCTCTAGATTTGTTGCCCTAAATACTCTCTATACACTAATTTTTGGAAATGTTAATACCGTGATGTTGCAGAATGTTTTTTTTTTACTAGTGTTTGCAATGTTGTTTCTGTGCCAAAGTGCTAATTGTTTTTTTGCTTTTGTCCCCACAGTTTCCCTCCACGCCGCAGGAATGGCAGACTGTGGCTGCCCACTTTGCCCAGCGTTGTGATTTTCCAAACTGCGGAGGGGCAATTGATGGGAAGCACGTCCGCATAGTGCCGCCACCTCTTTCGGGCTCGTACTATTATAACTACAAAGGTTTTCATAGTATCGTGTTGATGGCGGTGGTGTCGGCAGACTACGAATTTTTGTATGTGGACGTGGGGAAGAATGGCCGGCTGTCTGATGGGGGAGTGTTCGCGCGGACCGAATTTTACAGGCGTCTACAAACTGGTGGTCTTGAACTGCCACCGGATGAAGACAATGTGGAAGGACTTCCGTTTGTTTTTTTAGCGGACGAGGCTTTTGGACTTGGACCTCACCTCATGCGGCCTTTTCCCCAGAGGACCCTCACCCCGGAGAGGAGAGTCTTCAATTTCCGGCTGGCCAGGGCCCGGAGGGTAGTCGAGAATGCCTTTGGGATACTCGCCAGCCGGTTCCGCCTGTTCCAGACAGCGATACATCTGGCGGAATATAAATTTAACTCTGTTATTTTGGCCTGCTGCATATTGCATAATTTTTTACGCAGGCATTCCCAGACGTACCTACCCAACATCGGTGCTGAGGCAGGACTACCCTCAGATACCCTTCCTGGGCTGGACACTGGTCGCGCTGGCTCGGTCACCCAATCTGCTCGTGAGGTACGCGACAAATATGTTGAGTACTTTATGGGTCGGGGGGCCATAGCTATGCCAGATTAATATTTCTTTATAATTCGGCCCCCAAAATAAAGAAATATTACCAATAAATAATAAATAATTTGACCATTGGACTTTATACAGTTGTTTGTCATTATTGCTTTTTCTCTTTTTATCTGTCTTCCAGGTTCTGAAACTAGTGCATTTCTTGTGCCCAATTTAGTTAGCAGGTTTTAGTAAATACACACAATTGCACATTCTAGTCACTCTTCTACAAACTGGGTATTGAGGTTAGAAATAAGAAGCCACTGGTGTGTGTGTGTTTTTAAAAGGTTTTTTTATTTGTTTTTTATTTACGAACATTTTTGTGTTTTAATTAGAAAACTTGGTTTAGAAAGTATTTATTTATTCTAAAAATATTTTGTGGTTTTGACAAACATATCTAACAATCGAACTTACAAAGTTCAACCTTTTATTTGGCATAACAAACCCAGACAACATGGTCTTAGGTCACGCCGGAATCCCCCAAAATTTGAGGATGCACACATGCTGTGTGTGTGATGGGCCAAATGGTGTTTTTTCACATGAGATCCCATGCGAAATGTTCACATGTGCTATCTGCCATCATGGGTGATCAATGTATGTGCTTTGTGGGTGCAACCCCTTTCTGTCACCTACTTGATAAGTAAGGAAGGGGTTGCACCCACAAAGCACATACAATTAATGTCCTGTGCTGGCAGAACGCACATGTGAACAGACATTGGTGTTTATTTACTAAACAGTCCAAACTCCGGCTTATTTGTGCATATAAGCCAATCAGCTTCTAAATTAAGCTTAGTCAATTAAGACTTCGCATCCAAACATGGAAGATGATTGTTTTATATGCCAAGTGATGCTGCTTTTGCCCCTTATAGCTTCAGTAAATAAACCCGTGTGTGTGTGTGCCTCCTCAAATTTTGGGGGATATTAAACGAACATTATACAACATCTTTGAGAGTGGGGTGGTTAGGGGTGAGGGCAGGGGGGGCATGGGGGGCAGCTGGGGGGGATAGTCTTCTATATACGTCCCAAAATATCGAGCATGTTTTTGAAGTTTTGGTCCATCACCACCATCCTTTCCCTCATATTGGCCAGATCGGTGCTGCACTCCATTATCTGCTGTATTAGGATTTGTGCACTTGCACGAGAAAAACTAGGAGCGACAGATGTGCTAATCCCATCTTCATCCCCTAAAAATGCCAAAGGAAAAACACAACATTGTAAGTAAGTAAGGTGCAGGCCTATCTACATCTCTTTTTCCCTGCAAAGCTGGGGTGTCACTGACCTATTGTACTGACAAGTTCAACATCTTCTACAACTTCTCCTTCTTCTTCAACTTCTCCTTCCTCCACTAATCCGCCTTCCTCCTCCAATCCGCCTTCCTCCACTAATCCGCCAAATTCCACCAAACCGCCTTCCTCCTCCAATCCGCCTTCCTCCACTAATCCGCCAAATTCCACCAAACCGCCTTCCTCCACCAATCCGCCAAATTCCACCAAACCGCCTTCCTCCACCAATCCGCCTTCCTCCTCTCTCCCTTCCTCCTCTCCTTCTTCCTCCTCTCCTTCTTCATCATCCTCCTGCTCAACAATTTTTTCAGGCCGTTTGGGAGACAGTGTGGGCCTCCCTGACTCCTCATAGCGCTGTCCTCTTCTTTCCCCTAAAAAAAAAAAAAAAAAAAAAAAATACATCAGCAAACAGATCTTTTTGGAGGGACTAATTTGCAAACATTGCTTAGAAGTGGCGTTACAATTCTAGTTTTGGCCTTATTACAGCACAAACCATGTTCCTTTTTTTTGCTAGCTGATGTCTCCCTAGCTGTGATATAATGAGGCTTTTTGGGGAAGTGACACACATGGCTGGCCTCCTGAATAAGTCTTTTTTGGAGTCCCTTCTCCTAAACTCCAAATTACTATTTTATGTGGGTAGACAGGTTTTATAAATTACAGATGTCCAAACAGCTGTATATTAAGTTATCTCAGCACTGTGTGAATTACTGAATCCTGATTGCCTTTTTAAATAAACTTATTAGTTTGCACAAACACATCATATTTTCAACATTGTTTTTGAAAACGATGTTTTTCGCCAAATAGCCTCGTCCAGGTGTGATGTTCCTGGAACCGCGGATTGAGGATAAACGATGTGATTGGAACGATGTTGACTACGATCATGGCAAGTCGTCGGATTTATATTAGACAAACATTACTAAATTTACAAGGCAGGGTTTAAAAAATACAAGCAGGCCAACGAGGCAGATGGCGAAATATACATGGCAAAACATTTCCGACACAAATAGGCACTCCAAAGACATTTTAAAGTACTTACTTTTTTCTATGATTCTTTTTATTTTGCGATACTGCTCTGGCTCGCGCAGTTTTAAGTCGGACCAGCGTTTCCGGAGCTGCTCTTTGGACCTGGTGACCCCAAACATCTCATAAAGTTTCCTTGCTGCCTTATCCATAATTTTTGACTTCCTCCGGTTAGGGGTGCTGTATGGGCCATGCTCACCATCATAGTCCTTCCGTCGCAGGATGGACACCAACTCCACCATCTCTTGTAGAGACATGTTTGTGGCCTTGTAACGTTTTGGCCTGGATCGGGACGTTCCGGCCTGTGTCCCTTCCTGATCCCGATCAGAGGCTAATGTGCGCTCGTGTGACATCGCCATATTTTCCAATCAACGTTGCAGATGGGCGTGGAAAGCAGAAATTGGTACGTCATGGGCGGAGACGAGGGTGGCGTTTCTTGATTGCGTGGGGAATATAATGGAAACGACGTGATTACGTAGGTTACGCGGAGATTACTCGAGCGGAAACGAGGAGAGAGAGAGACGAAGGTAAATGCAAACATCGGATCAGAGGCATATAATTTGAACAGGCATGGGGGATGGAGCTTTTAGATGTTGTTTGCACCCTTTTTAGGCCACTGTTATTTATGTATTTTGGGGCCCACCATAACATTTAGAGAGTAAAGTGCTTGGACACATCACTTCATCAAGATATATGTAGAGAATGCTCTTTCCTCTTTATTTGTATTTTTGAGTATGCAGTCAGATCATGCCAGTAGTGTTGTGTATTGGTTGGACAGAGATAAGTAGGTAGTGTTTTCTGCCATCAATGCTGAGGGGCATGATAGCTACACATGAACTAGTGCCTTGAGGTGAATGCTAGCATTCATATTCATGGTGGATGTGTTCTTAACTACATGCTACAACTTGCAACATGGACTCTGAATGCCAACTTTTTGGGGGTTACAACATTGCGGCAGAGCAGGCCAGCTATGTAGCAGCATAAGACACTGTGTTTGTATAAAGTAGATGCTCTAAAATGAATGAATGTGCACATATTTTAAGAATGACAAAGCTGAGCCTTTGGAAAGTTGTGCTTTGTGTTTGATTGGCAATTTCTATTCTAGACATTACTATTGAGAAGCGACATTTCGAGAAGCAGCCCAAAAGAATGGATTTGCTGAAAGGGAAGGAGGCTACAATGCAATTAATAGCCCGATATCGGGATATGCCCCTTCTTTGGGACACCAGACACACCCATTATTTGGACACTGGAAAGAGAGAGGCAGCACTTGATGAAATTGCGACATACCTGCACACTTGGGTGCCAAGTTGCACAGGCGACATGGTGAAGGACAAATTCAGTAACCTCAGGAGAAGCTACAGGAATGTCTATAAAAAACGGAAATATCCAAAATCAGGATCAGCAGCAGCTAAGAAGAAGGAACCCAAGCTCTGGTACTACAAAGAGCTCAGTTTTTTGAATGATGAACTGGATGGCAGGGCTTCGGTTTCAACACTTCCTCCCAGCGGAACTTCCCCGGATCCCAGGAGCCCTGCAGAATCAGAAGCAGGGCTGGCTGACATGGAGCCAGATCTGGCCATCTTCAGTGAGGTCTAGTATTTTCAAAACTAGTTTTGTGCTGCTATTTATTTTGAATTCGTGAGTTGATCTTGTAAACAAAAAACAAACAGGGATGCCAAATGCAGGGGTCAGAAGGACAGTCTGTTTAATTGAAATTAATACTAACTAAAAAAGTCTAGAGAAATAAAATGTGTGTGCTTGATTGTGCCAAAAATTACAACATGTTGCCTTTTTTATACACAGGAAGAAGAGACCAGCCAGGAGGTGGCAGCTCCTGAGGCCCATGTCAGCCAGGCGGAAGGGGTGAGTGGCAGCCAGGAGGAGGCCGGGTCAAGTGAGGTGCAGCAGGTCCCCAGGCCCAGGCTGAGCACAATCAGCCAAGTTCCTCCCCTCCAAATGAGGCCACCAGCTGCAAGTAGGCGCAGGAGGGAGGTGCATGATGAAAGCCTTCAGGTCATCCGGGAGGCTGCCGAAATCATGAGAGCCCCCCTCAACCCAACGGAATGCTATAGCGCATTTGTGGCCAATGAGCTGAACCAAGGGGGGGAGGAGCAAAAAAGCCTGGCCAAGGACATTATAAATCAGGTCCTGGCCAGGATGAAAAGGAACGAGCTGACCAGGGACACTGTGCTGTGGGATCCGGCTTGGCCTGCTCCCCATCATCCTCATCCTCCTCCTGCCACATCAGCCCCACCTGCAAGGTTCCGTGGACGGACCCGTGGAAGTTTCGCTGGAAGGAAGTCTGCTAGGAAGTCGAGAAGATGAATCCCTGCCATCCAGTTTATTGTCCAAAAAACTGAGCTTGTTGTAGTAGCACAGCTTGGGTTCCTTTGTTCATGTGCTGCTGATCCTGATTTTTGATATTGACTCCTGAGGTTACTTAATTTGTCCTTCATCATGTTGTAATTGCCAAGTATGCATGTATGTTGCAATCTCATCAAGTGCTGCCGTTCTGGTGATTTATAATTTATTTTTTGGCCGGAAATAAATGGCTTTTGTATTTACTTTCAAACCTTGTCTATTGTGTTTAATACTGTGGTGAGTAAGCATCAGACATTTGGCAAACAAAATGTGGCATTTGCAAAGGACCCAAACTCCTTTTAGGGGGGGGGGGGACCTTTTATGTTTGAACTTGGTAAACCCCAAAGAAGCGTCCATTTTTGTGAAAAAAAATAAATAAAGGATGAAACAAGAAAAACAAAAAAAAATTGAAATATTCCAAACACGTTAAATCCAAATCTTAAAAAAAAAAAAAATACTCAACATTAAGTCCAAAGAGAAATTTTGAAAATGTGGAGAACATAAACAAATGTGGGGACATCTGGCAAGCAAACTGTGTCAAATAGAAAAATAAATAATGAAAATGCAAGCTAGCAGTATGTGACATCTGGACAAAAGAACGGGTTCATTCTAGCAAGAGAAGAAAGCACAAAAAAACGATCTAAACGGAACACTATATAGAGAGTTTAGGTGACGAATGTGCCAGGTCCCAAACAAACGCGAGTTTTACCTGAACGAGTGCTCCCGTCCCATCGTTTTGACTGAGCATGCGCGGGTTTTTTGTCCGAGGCTTTTGTGTACTAACGAGCGGACATATCCGACGGACATGGGTCCGGCGGAAATATTTCAAAGCATGCTTTGGAATTTTTCCGCTGGAAAAATCCGTCCGAAACGGTCCGTTTGACCATACAAACGACCGGATCTTTCGGATGAAATGGTCCGTCGGACCAGTTTCAGCGGATTTATTCCCTCGTGTGTACAAGGCCTAATAGCATCCAGTTGTAGTGCCTAGTATGACCATGAAGCAATGTGTATATATTGGGCCCAAGGGTCCCAGACCTTTTCAAATTGCTTGCTAGTATAATTTCATTATGCTAGCTATTTTTTTATGATCCATTATTCAGAAAGCTTTTTGAGGAAGGAGACTGAGGCTTTCTTCCATGATCTAACTATGGTCAATTTAGCTGCTAAGCAAATTAAGTTCAGTCTTTGTAAGTTGCGAGGAATGTTATCAATTGGTTTGTTCAATTTGAGCTCTTTCACACGTGCGGTCCGTTTTGCGGTCCGCTCCGTGTGTCCGTCGGCTCAGCGGGTGGGTCTCCGCTGAGCTGTCGGGCGGACAGTGCGGTCCCCGCACACTTTGCAGGGACCGCCCTGTCTTTCCTCCGCTATCCCCTATGGGGAATCGGATGGAAACGGACCATCTGTCCGTTTGCATCCGATCCGTTCGGCCGGAAGAAAAATATGACATTCTTCCGTCCGCAAAAACGGATGCGGATCTAGCGGACGTTAGCGGATGCATCATCCACTAACGGATCCGCTCCCATAGGGAAGCATTGAGGTCCGTTAACGGACGTCCAAAAAACGGACGAACGGAACGGACGTGTGAAAGAGCCCTTTGAGGAAATTGCTGTATCAAAATTCCAGTGGCCCATCTAAGCAAAGCAAAAATCTTGTTCCTGAAGTCCCTAAGTCTAATGCCGCGTACACATGATCGCAAATTCCGACAAGAAAAGTTTGATGTGAGCTTTTGGTTGGAAATTCTGACCGTATGTACGGCCCATCTGACTTTTTCTGTCTGAATTTCTGACAGCAAAAATTTGATAGCTCGTTTTCCGATGGGAAAAGTGCTTGTCAGAAATTACAATCGTCTGTATGCAATTCCGATGCAGAAAAAAACATGCATGCTCGGAATCATTGAATCATTGAACTTAAAGCGGGAGTTCACCATTCTAACATTACATTGAGCAGACTCATGAGAGTGAGAGTATGCTGCTCTTTTTATTTTTTTCCGTACATACCATTTTAGCGATATTTTCACCCCCAGCTTCCAGGTAGTGAATCCCGCAGGAGTGGACGTTTCTATTAACAGCCTAAGTGATTGACGTGCTTCCGACCGGCGCATACAGTGCGGCCAAAGAGTGACTCCTCCCCAGGGCTTGAACTGACTCCAGTAGTAATCGGCGTGCGTCCTAAGAGTAGGACGTACGGCTCCTGGAGCCAGATAGGCAGGGTTTTCCTCCCCCAGCATCAGCCTCCACTGTCAGATCCGCTCCGACCTCGAGCCGCCCCTGGATCCCCTGGTTTCTCTCTCCCTCTGGAGCCCCCACCTGCCAGAAACCAGACAGGCAGACGGTGACAGACACTGCTAGGCAAGCCTGCACTATCCCTCCATTCCTCCTGCAATCCACCGCTTGGCTTCCCCCTGCTTCACCTGACCCCCCTGGCTTCCCTCCGTCACCCTTCTCCAGCAGGTAAGCCTTTCACTGAGGCTGCAGACGGCCGTCCTTTTGAGGACAGCAGCTGCTGCCACTTAAAAGCCCCTGCTATCTCCCTATCCACATCTCCCCTCCTATACCCCCTCACTACCCATCCGCCACCTGCCCTGCAATCCTTGGCAATTTTCAGCCATTTCTGGCATTTCTGGCTTCCAGGCCGGCGTTTTTCGATACATCCGCGCCGGCCTGGAAGCAATCGCGGCAACCGCAATTTAGGAAAGGCCGCGGCTTCACCCGCGGCCTAGTGGCGCGCCGCTTCTCACCCCCTCCAACCGCCACCAAAGTCCGAAAACGGACTTGAACCCCACCCCATACCCCCAGGAAAGTTACCTCACACCCCGGTCTAGTAATCCTGGCCCCAAATAGTAGCACCGATCCACCCAATCTGGAAGCTTTACCAGTCTGGATCCTGCTACCGATCGGCAGGCCATTTTTGCTGCACCCAGCCCCAAATCTTAATCACCACTACAACTTGATCCAGGGGTTACCCGATCGCCTCTTACAGGGGTCAGGAAGGAATTTTTTCCCTGCCGGAGCATATTGGCCGAGCGCCGCCAGGGTTTTTTTGCCTTCCTC
The DNA here is from genome assembly GCA_029574335.1 of Rana kukunoris. Taxonomy (NCBI): domain Eukaryota; kingdom Metazoa; phylum Chordata; class Amphibia; order Anura; family Ranidae; genus Rana; species Rana kukunoris. The sequence continues at coordinate 149,088,832 of CM056055.1, forward strand.
TGGACCAAGCCAGGAGAGAGGAGTTTAGCCAATTCCTCTCCCCACTGCCCTAAAATCCCCCCCTCCCCCCCCTGGTGTATTGGCGAACATGGCATGTAGGCAATATTCTGCCGAGACCATTTGGAGTTTGAGGCAATGCGCCGCAATACTGCCAGCCATCACCAGAAAGGCCCTAAGAACTGAGCGACTAGGGAGAACCAATCATAGATCGACGGTTAGACATTTCAGACATTTACCCCAGGTCAAGCACATATCATGTGCTCTGATCAATACTAGATCGGCAGTAAAACACCGACTAGAAATCCGCGACTTCATTCAACAAAAGGATCTAGACTGTCTTTTTATTACAGAGAGCTGGCTCACAGCCGACTGTAACACCATTTTAGGAGAATTGGTGCCAGAAAATTACCGTATCATAACGGAAAACAGAATAGGGCAAAGAGGAGGCGGCCTGGCGGTGATCCACAAGACTCATCTTACGATCACCAAACCAGTCCGCCAAAACCCTCTTCCATTCATGGAAACCCTTACTCTGCAACTGCAAGCAAGTTCAAAGGAGACCGTCCACATTCTGCTCTGCTATAGGCCACCCGGCCCAAAATCGCAGCTGCTCTCATCATGGACGGATTTCTTCTCCACTTATACCCTCAACAGCAAACACCTGTTGCTGTTAGGGGATTTCAATCTCTGGGCCAATTCCTCACAAGACCCCATTGCCGACGCCTGTATCGACCACCTGGAAGGATTAGGATTGCAGCAACTAGTATGTGGGCCTACACATGCTTCAGGTCACACACTTGATCTTATTTTCAGACAAGCTCTGGAAATAAAAATTAGGGAAAATGAAAAATTGCCATGGACAGACCACCAGGCAATTATATTCAGTATTTCCACCATCCCCCCTGCAACAAAAACATCGAATCCAGTGGCAACACACTGGACTAGATGTCAGAAGAAGCTCCACTCGGAACTCTTCAAAACGACTTTAAGGAAAAAAATAGAAACAACCCAGCCGCATCAAACGGCCGTTGAAACATTGAAAGCCATAAACTCGGCCATGCTACAGTCAGCCGACTTGGTAGCGCCGAAACGAATAACCCGCATTCGGAAAAACAACCGCAGCTGGTTTAACAACCAGCTGTCGTTACTGAAGCAAGAACGCAGAAGGGCAGAATCTGCCTGGAAAAGATGTTCTTCTGAGCTAAACCTATCCATCTACAAGGCGACAACAAGAAAATACCACAAAGGAATTTTCCAAGCCAAGAAGAATTATTTCTCGGAGGCTATCAACGGTGCCCAAAACCGCCCCCGCGAACTCTTCAAGATGGTCACCCAGACCATGAAACCAGGATGCATTGAAGCCCCCAGTTCGGACACACAAGAATTTTGCAATGAGCTATCGGATTATTTCGTTAATAAAATCGAGGCAATCCGTGAAAGCATTCAGCAAAACTCTTCTCCCCTCAGCCCCCCCTGTAGCCTCTCACACAGCACCCATAGTAATTCTCCGATATCAGGTAAGTTCACCCTGGAACCCATCTCCATCGAGTCCACTAAGAATGTCATTTGTACTCTGCGCAATGGCGCAGCGCCAAATGACATTATCCCCACAAAACTGCTGAAGGAATGCGCCGACATCCTGGCTCCTCCCATCACGCAGCTTATCAACCAGTCTTTCTTGGAAGGCATAGTGCCCTCACAGTTGAAAGAGGGTGTAATCCAACCCATCCTGAAGAAACCCTCCCTGGACCCCAAGGACCCACTCCACCGCCGTCCCATAACAAGCCTCAACGTATTCTCTAAGATAATGGAAAAAGTAGTGGTACAACAGCTGCAACAGCATCTAGATACCTACAACCTACTTGACCCATTGCAATCAGGCTTCCGTCCCGGACATGGGACGGAAACAGCATTACTGAAAGTATGGGACGATGTTCTCAAGGCCGCAGACGAAGGAGAATCTTGTCTCCTGGTTCTGTTGGACCTAAGTGCAGCTTTTGACACTGTAGACCACAATCTGTTACTGACTCGGCTTTCTGAAGTAGCCAGGGTCGCAGAAGGCGATTTATCTTGGTTCTCCTCTTTTTTGGAAAACCGATCGCAAACAGTGAAGCTTGGACCTTTTACGTCTGAAAAACGCACAGTAACATGCGGAGTCCCTCAAGGATCGCCTCTGTCACCAGTGCTGTTTAACATCTATCTTCGTCCTCTTTTTGAGATTATTAGCAGCCAAAATCTGCTTTATCACTCTTATGCAGATGACACGCAACTGTATTTCCGCATCTGCAATAGACAGGATCACCACCTCAATCTAGAGACATGTCTCTCTTTGATAGAGGACTGGATGACAAAGAGTTATCTTAAACTCAATGGAGCGAAAACAGAACTTCTTCTGTTTCACGCCAAGCGAAGGAATCAACCCTCAACAGCGTGGACCCCCCCGCCTATTTTGGGCAAGCTCATCACCCCTAGCGCCAAAGTCAAAAGCCTAGGGGTCATTTTTGACTCCTTTATGACAATGGACGCACAAATAGGGTCAGTGGTCAGCGGATCTCACCATCTACTGCGCCTACTACGCAGACTCACTCCGTTCATCCCTAAAGAAGATCTAGCGGTCGTGGTGGGAGCTATTGTAAACTCCAGGTTGGATTATGCAAATGCCCTTTACCTCGGCCTACCCAAATACCAAATCGCTCGTCTGCAAGTCGTTCAGAATACGGCCGCCAGACTTGTGACTGGGAAAAAACCCTGGGAATCCATCTCACCTTCACTGAGAGCCCTTCATTGGCTGCCAGTTAAAGACAGAATCGCTTTTAAAGCCCTCTGTCTTACGCATAGATGTGTCCATGAGAATGCCCCCCTTTACTTATGCGAATTAATAAAAGCGCATAATCCAAATCGCGTTTTGCGATCCACGAATCAGAACCTGCTCCAGGTTCCGAAAGCCAACTTCAAGTCCAAAGGAGAAAGAAGATTTGCGATCCAAGGTCCCAGACTATGGAACGCTTTACCAACCAGCATTCGGTTGGAGGAGAACCACCTAGCATTTAGGAAAAAGGTCAAGACTTTTCTCTTTTGATATCAAAGGAGACAGGAACAACAAGCGCCCAGAGGCGATTCAGTTCGCATGTGCCGCGCTATATAAGTTCTCATTCATTCATTCATTCATTCAAGCCGAACGTTGGTGCGCAGGCACCGTATATCGCCGTAAGTTGTGACGCGCTGTATGCGCCAGTCGGAAGCACATCAATCACTTAGGCTGTTAATAGGTACGCCCACTCCCGCGGGATTCACTACCTGGAAGCTGGGGGTGAAAATATCGCTAAAATGGTATGTACGAAAAAAAGAAAAAAAAAAGAGCAGCATACTCTCACTCTCCGAAGTCTGCACAACGTAATGTTAGATTTTTTTTTTTCGGCTGAACGCTCGCTTTAATTTTTCTCAGCTCTTTGTAGTGTACAAAGGAATGTGCAAATAAATATAAATATAAATGGTGTCTGTCCAAAAGAGTGCTGGTCCTAGTCAAAGTATAACATATATAACACAAAATAAGTTGAATATTAATAATTATGTGATTGAATTAGTATAAATATAAAAATATAAAAATAATTCATAAAAGTCCAATTCCTAGTGATAAAAATTTTCAAAATAGGTGTTGCAAGATTAAATGATGATAATAATAGTAATCCAAGAAAAGTCCAGTTTTATAAAAATATATATATATTTTCAAGATTGCTTCCGAAAAGTAATGCTATAAAGTGATATGTGCTTCATGCAGGTATAGCCGTCAGTGGATCACTCAGTGCTCTCCCCCAATGGTCCCGCACTCACCGGATCCAACTACCCCTGCAGGGGTAATAGGCTTTCTCAATAAGTCTCCACACTTCAATAAAATCTGTCTGGTTTCCTCACATGGGGTCTATCCAACCATTCAGCCGCTCATAGAGAAGATAGGATGAAACGAAAATGCCCAATAGCGTGATACCGTTTTGTAACAAGTAAAATGTATTCTTGATAAACAATGGGTACTCACAATTTACATGCAGTTAAAAAGCCTTTAGAAAATATGTGCTGTAGCTCTAAGGAACGTTCGCTCGACCGGTTTCGTCGTTCTGACGTCATCTGGAGCTACAGACACCATTTATATTTATATTTATTTGCACATTCCTTTATACACTTTATTTCTAGTAGGCGCCATTACCTGCTATTTTTTACTTAATATTCACTCCCACCTAGGTGGGTTTTATGTAGGGGCAGCCACTTCAAACTTAATCACCTTTTAATTTTTATTACACCACTTTTTATTTTTATTTAAATTGTCTGTGGCACAGATTCATCTCTTTTTATCTTTGTAGTGTACGTCATCTCGTTCTTGGCGGTGGGAATTGTGTGTGACCGTGTGTATGCAACCCAAGTTTGAGCAAAAATTCAGTCGAAAAAAAATCCCCAGTTTTCTGTGAAATTTTCGATCGTCTGTACGTGGCAAAAGACACTCCCACCATATTTGGTACATGGTGCATTGAAGAAAGCATCCCCAAAAATAGGGTAATAGTTCAGGTATAGTTTTGAAAGGCGATGGGGAACCCTGTGCTATCTTGTTAGGATTTTAACGTGGGCTTCAGTTACTGAAACATTTAGAATTCCTTTAAATTACTCTATGTCAGTAATCCAACTCTTTTTCAAATTACAGATCTCTTTCCCACTCCATCATATAGGATAACTTATTTGGACTATCAGGCAAAAGCCTATAAATTATAGATAATTATGACCTAAGTAAAACTCATGGGAAAGAAGACATGAAAAATAAAACAACATTACAAACCATGTGCCTTAATCATTGCACTAACTTCATGTTCTACGTGGGTCACGTTGGAAACTGAAGAGAGATTTACTTTGCTGTCACTGGTGAATACACTGGGCCCATGAAATTGAATGGCTCCTAGTAAATATTGGAAAGAGTAGACACATTTTGTTAAAACTAGACATTCATGGCTAACAATACAAATATGCTAAATAAAGAATGCCCAACTCTGGACTTCTTGCTCCTCCACTTCCATAGTGCCTCCCATTTGCCCTGGAGGGCTTCTACTGTAAATTCTTGTTTATATTTCCTCTTTTCTGTATAAGCAGACCCTTTTCAAAGGTCTTCATGCTTGTCACATGGAGCCGAATGGCAGGCTGTTTCTAATGATGTAGAGAGTGGTGCTGAAGTGATAACATCTCATTCTCATCTCATTACTCTGTAAGTACAAGAGGCAGTGGTGATGCCACTTCAGGAGATGGGACCATAATGCTCTGCACTCAAAGTAGGCATAATTCAACCTGCAAGCCTGAGTGCATCTATTGGCGCAAAGGATTTACTGCAGGGCATAGTGTCAGACAGAAGGTCAGTATTGCAACCAGAGCTGCTTTATTATTTTAAACCCCTGCTGCTATTTAAAACCCCTTGCCACTGCTCTAAAAAATGTATAGCGTTGAGCATTAATGTGCATCTTTATCCAAAACCCCAAGGCCTCGTACACACGATCCGAATTTCTGATGAACAAAGTCCGACTGGCTTTTTTCCATCGGAAAATCCGACCGTGTGTATGCCCCATCGGAGAAATTCCATCGGAAATTCAGATGAATTCCATCGGAGATTACATAGAGAACATGTTCTCTTTTCCTCAGATGGAATTCCGATGTGAATTTGGTCGGACAAAGTTCCGATCGTGTATACAGGGCATACGTTTTAGACTGAGCATGGAAATGTTAGAATGTGTGATGTCAGTGTACATCAAGTGATTTCAGTTTCTGTTCCACTCTGTATCCTTCCTAATACCCACCTACAGGAAGTAGAGATTCAGAAAGTAAAACAGAGATAATATAATCCATAAATTGCATATTGATGTTATTTGTAATAATTTCCAATACAAATAACGGTCCATAAATAGCCGGGTATTCTGATATTTACTACTCAGTGCTGCAATTAGAAACGGAGTCAGTATGTAGTACTTATTTCATGTGGCTATGTATTTCAGTGCCCTACAGTTACCAAAAAATAGGTGGGACTTTAATGGGATGTTTTTTTACGTGTTCTGCTATTTTCGGAGACTCGGCACCACGCCAGCGTAGTACACGGGGGCTCGGTTGAGGTTCATACTGCGCAAGCGCCGCACCTGCGCAAAGCAGGGGGGTCCTAATCTGCCAGGGGAACATTTTCGGCAGTTCTCTGATCACTGCTGGACGCTCAAAGGGGTTGTGCGTTTATTTATGCATATATTTTTAGGGCCAAAAATCACCCTGAAGAAGATTATGACCGAACAAGTTGAAATACATCGGTGTGTTTGTGTGGATATCAGTCTTGTAATATATGTATAAATTAGGTTTTGAAGCAGCGCTCGACCCAAAGATAAATGAGATCTGGTTCAATTATTAGTCTTGGGAGCATAAGCGTGCGCACAGGGTGTGCCGAGTGTGCCTGGGCACACCCTAATCCCCTCGTGCTTGTTAGCATTTTTTCTCTGTGTAGCAGTGGGGAAATTGGAAAGATCTCCTTTTTACCGGCTCTGCCATAAGAGACGTGCTTATGCACATCTCTTAGGCCACGTACATACGAGGAGACATGTCCGCTGAAACTGGTCCACAGACCAGTTTCAGCGGACATGTCCGATCGTCTGTACGGCCTAGCAGACAGGTTTCCAGCGGACAAAAGTTTCTAAACATGCTTAGAAACTTGTCCGCTGGAAACCTGTCCATCGGACATGTTCGATGGTTAGTACGCCCAACCGTCGGACCGAAATCCCGCGAATGCGTCGAATTGATTCGACGCATGCGTGGATGCATTGAACTTCCTTTTGCCAGCATGTCGGTGTCTTCTACGTCACCGCGTTCTGGTCCGCGGGGATTTTGGTCTGATGGTGTGTACACACATCAGACCAAAATATCCCTTCAGACATGTCCGATGAAAACGGTCCGTCGGACCTGTCTCATTGGACATGTCTCCTCGTGTGTACAGGGCCTTACAGTGTGATGGCGGGGAGGTGAATGTGTCAGGGCCATATATACAGTATATAGATACACACACGTTACATAGTTAGTCAGGTTGAAAAAAGACACAAGTCAATCCAGTTCAACCACAAAAAAATAAACAAACAAAATAAAAAACATAGTACAATCCCATACATCCAATTTAATACCCACAGTTGATCCAGAGGAAGGCAAAAAACCCCAGCAGAGCATGATTCAATTTGCTACAGCAGGGGAAAAAATTCCTTCCTGATCCCCCGAGAGGCATGTGTTTGAGCTTTGGGGTGCACACCCTAATGCAATAGGCTGCGCACACCTATGCTTGGGAGGTAGCCCTGTAAAAAAACAAGATAGACTTATGGTTTCCTCGGAACAATCCAACAATTATAATGATCATGGGTGAATAAAGGGATTTTTAAATACAGCTTACCTGTAAAATCCTTTTCTTGGAGTACATCACGGGACACAGAGCGGCATATTCATTACTATGTGGGTTATATGGAGTACCTTCAGGTGTGGACACTGGCAATCTCAAACAGGAAGTCCCCTCCCTATATAACCCCCTCCCCTAGAGGGAGTCCATCAGTTTTGTAGCAAGCAGTATGCCTCCCAAAATGGTCACCCAAAAGAGGGGTGGGAGCTCTGTGTCCCGTGATGTACTCCAAGAAAAGGATTTTACAGGTAAGCTGTATTTAAAAATCCCTTTTTCTTTCTCGTACATCACGGGACACAGAGCGGCATATTCATTACTATGTGGGATGTCCGAAAGCAATGCTTTAATGAGGGGAGGGAGACATCTTCCAAAGAAGGATTCAATTTAGAGATAAACTCAAATCATAATAATAATTCCAACTTAGTCAAGAAAAAAACTTTTTCTTTTTTTTTTTTTTTTTTTTCATAACCAAGGGTGTTTCTGATCCCGAGGATTTCAAACTGCAGCCTGTAGTACTGCCTGACCAAAGGCAGCATCCGCATTTCTTCTCACGTCTAGTTGATAAAACCTTGTAAACGTGTGGACTGATGACCACGTTGCCGCCTTGCATATCTGAGCCATAGAGATCTGATGGTGTGCTGCCCAAGAGGCGCCCATGGCCCTGGTAGAATGGGCCTTTACCGACAACGGAGGAGGCAACCTCTTCAAACCGTAGGCTTGAATGATTAATTGTCTAATCCATCTCGAGATGGTGGATTTTGCAGCTGCCTGCCCCTTCTTGGGGCCATCTGGTAGAACGAATAACACATCTGTCTTCCGGATCTTTTCTGTAGCTTTAAGATAGGCCTTCATGGCCCGGACAATATCCAAGGTATGCAGCAACCCCTCCTTTCTAGATGTAGGTTTTGGAAAGAAGGATGGAAGTACCAAATCCTGGTTTAAGTGAAATTTGGATATAACCTTTGGTAGAAAGGAAGGATGGGGCCGGAGAACTGCCCTGTCCTTATGTAGAACGAGATATGGTTCCTTACACGATAAGGCTGCTAATTCTGACACTCTCCTGGCCGAAACTATGGCGACCAAGAAAACCAATTTTCTTGTCAGTAAGACTAAAGGAATCTCAGCCAACGGCTCAAAAGGCTGTTTCTGTAGAGTGGACAGGACAAGATTTAAGTCCCATGGACAAATTGGTGACTTGACAGGAGGATTAATACGCAAGACCCCCTGTATGAAGGTCTTTACCAGCGAGTGGGTGGCCAGCGGCCTCTGAAACCACACTGACAGAGCTGAGATCTGTCCCTTGATTGTGCTTAGTGCCAGGCCTTTATCCACTCCTAGCTGGAGAAAACTTAACACCCTATCAATAGTATATTTGCGGGAATTCCATCTTTTGGATTCACACCAGCCTACGTAGTTCCTCCACACCCTGTAATAAATCACCCTGGAGACCGGCTTTCTAGCCCTAATCAGGGTAGGAATTACCTGCCTAGACAGACCTCTACCCCTGAGAATCAGGGATTCAGCCTCCAGGCCGTCAAATTTAGACGCTGTAATGTAGGGTGGAGGATCGGGCCTTGTGAGAGTAGGTCTGGTTGTAGAGGAAGAGTCCAAGGGTCTCCCACTGCCATCTTCAGGACTAGTGAGTACCAAGTCCTCCGGGGCCAAGCCGGAGCTACCAGAATGACTGGCTTGTTCTCCACTCTGATCTTGCGCAACAGGCGCGGGAGTAACTGTAGTGGAGGGAATGCATATAGAAGTTTGAATTGATGCCAAGGGCAAACCAACGCATCGGTTCCGCAGGCCATAGGATCCCTCGCTCGCGACACGAACCTGTCTAGTTTCTTGTTGAACCTGGATGCCATTATATCTACGTCCGGCATTCCCCACCTCTGGCAGATTGTCTGAAAGACCTGGGGATGCAGAGACCACTCCCCTGGCAACAGACTCTGGCGACTTAAGAAGTCTGCCTGCAGGTTGTCCACTCCGGGAATGAATATCGCTGAAATGCAGGGTACATGAACCTCTGCCCATTGAAAAATCAAGTTCACCTCCCTCTGAGCGGCCTGGCTCCTGGTTCCCCCTTGGTGGTTTATGTATGCCACCGCCGTGGCATTGTCTGACTGGATTCTCACCGGGAACCCCTTTAATCTGGAGGTCCAAGCCAGAAGGGCTAGGCGAGCAGCTCTGATTTCCAAGATATTGATGGGGAGCTGACTCTCTGCTTTCACCCAAGTTCCCTGGCGGGAGAACCCCTCGAAGACCGCCCCCCAGCCTGCCAGGCTGGCGTCTGTGGTAACTACCTTCCAGACAACAGGGCTGAAGGATTTTCCCTTTAGAAGATCCTGAGGGTTCAACCACCAGGCCAGGCTTTGTCGGACCCTTGATGATAGCGTCAAAGGGGACTCTAAGGCATGTGCCCTCTTGCCCCAGGCTGCTAGAATGGCTGCCTGTAGGACGCGAGTGTGGATCTGAGCGTATGGTACTGCCTCGAATGTGGCCACTAGCTTGCCTAGTAATCGCATACACAGGCGAATAGTTGGTCTTTTCTTGTTTAGAACCAACTGAACCAACCCCTTGATAGCCTCGATCTTTACAAGGGGCAGGAACACCTTTTGATGTTCTGTGTCTAACCTCATGCCGAGGTATTCCAACTGCTTTGTAGGCTGGAACGCTGACTTTCCCCGGTTCAGGACCCAGCCGAATTCTTCGAGGTACCGAACCGTGAGGTTTACTGCCTTCTGCAGACCCGGCCGTGAGTGATCTATGATTAAAAGGTCGTCCAAGTATGCTAGGACTGTGACCCCTTGGATCCTTAAATTGGCCAGAACTGGGGCTAGGATCTTCGTGAATACCCGGGGGGCCGTGGCCAGCCCGAAGGGGAGCGCCCTGAATTGGAAGTGTCGCTGCCCCACCGCGAAGCGTAAAAACCTTTGATGCGACTGAAAGATTGGTACATGAAGGTAAGCATCCTTTATGTCTATGGAGGCCAGAAAATCGTCCTTCTGAAGCGCGGCGGCTGCTGACCGGATGGATTCCATCCGGAAGGAACGAACCCTTAGGTAACCGTTTAACCTCTTTAGGTCCAAGATTGGCCTGACATCGCCGTTGGGCTTTGGTATGACAAAGAGATTGGAATAGAAACCTAGGCCTTGCTCTTGGGCTGGCACTTCTATAATTACGTCCTGGCCAAGCAGGTGATCCAAAGCTGCCAGCATTGAGGCCTTCCTTGCTGGATCCCTTGGTAGCCTTGATTCTTGAAAATGAGGCGGAGGATACCTTAGAAACTCCAGTCTGTAACCTGTGGTTACAGATGCCCGGACCCATTTGTCGGGGATCTTGGCTTCCCAAACTTCTGAGAAGAAACGAAGCCTTCCCCCCACCCGCGAGAGTGGGGGCGCCCCTTCATAAGGCAGACTTAGGGGCTGTCTTTGCTTGCGATACCACGGCCTCTTACCCCCAGGGGTCTGTCCCTGCGCTCTACTGTTAACGTTGGATCGTGCAGGCGGCCGTCGATACTGCCTGGAATTTGAGGGCCCCGAGACAGGAAAGAGCTGCCTTTTAAATGTAGGAGCCCGGAATGTCTTTTTGACCGGTAAAAGGGTACTCTTGCCATTTGAAATAGTCTGAATATATTTATCCAGATCCTCTCCGAAGAGTCGTCCTCCATGGAAGGGAAACCCTGCCAGAAGCTTCTTGCATGGGGGCTCCGCCGCCCAGTTCTTCAACCATAAGAGCCTTCTCATGTGCACCAAACATAGTGATAAACGAGAGGCCTGCTGGATGGAATCTTTTATAGCATCTACCGCAAAACACAGAGCTCTGGGAATGTCAGAAAACTCTTCTGCTTGTTGGGTAGGCATGTCCTTTAACATTTCTTTTGTCTGGTCTTTTAATGCCTGACAAACTCCAATTGCAGCCACCGCTGGCTGCACCACTGCTCCTGCCGTAGCAAAGGATGCTTTTAAAAGTGTCTCTAATCTTTTATCAACCGGATCTTTAAACATATGTATGTTTTCCACCGGGCAAGTTAGTGATTTATTCACACATGAGATGGCTGCATCCACTACTGGGAGCCTCCACCTCTTGGAGAATTTTTCCTCCATGGGGTAAATGATCGCAAATCTTTTTGGTGGCAGAAAAATCCTGTCCGGCCGTACCCAATCCCGAAAGATCAATTCCTCCAAGAGAGGATGGACCGGAAAAACTGCGTTGCTTAACGGAGCTTTCAAAGAGCCCAGAGAGGATACCGGAGGAACCTGAGGCTCTGGCAATGGCAAACTAAATGCCGAGCGGACCATGTCCGTCAAAGACTGTACCCACAGTCTTTCTGTCTGGGAATCTGAAAATGGTTCCTCCGAGGCAGACCCCTCAATCCCTGAACCCTCTTGGTTCAGGTCTAGTTGATCCTCCTGTGATTCCAATTCCTCCGGAGAGAGAATCTCAGCATCTGAGGATACACCTCCTGGTGATGGGGATCTAACCCGTTTCTTACCAGGAATAGCTCTAGCGATCAATGCTGCTATTCTCTCTTCTAGCCCCCCTAGGGATACGGCTAGCATCTCCTCTGTGATAAACACAGGGCTGGGCTGATCTGGGCCAGCCTCCGCACCAGATCCCCCTAATGGCTCATCCAAGGCGCTTCTTATGTTAATAAGTTGCGGGGAAAGTATCGGCATATCAGAATCAGAAAGGGAACCCTTTTGTTTTTTGGTCTTTTTTGTACCCTTTGACCCCGAACCTTTGGAAGCCATAATACAAAATCGAGGGACTCCGCCCACACAACAGACTGTAGTGGCCAGGAGTACAAAAATCAGAGTTTAGGGGACAATAGATCACTAATGCCCAAAAACTGATGGGATCCCGTATGTTCTTTTTTTTTTTTTTTTTTTTTTTTAAATATATTATATATTTTCTTTTGACAACATACAGTGACCCCACACTAAGTTTGCCAGCCTCCAAACCTGCTGCAAAAAAGGGGAATTTCTTGGCTTAACAAAAAGGTATTGGAACAAAGTCCACATGTACTACCCCTCTTCCGCCACCGGGAGTCACTGTTCTGCCGCTCTGCGTCCTCTCCTCTGAAAATCAGCCTCAGACTGAGCACTGACAATGCCTGCTGTCTATAACAGCACAAAGGCGCACCCCTGTATGACGCCGCAGGCACGCCCCCCCCCGCCCTCCTGTCTGAACGGCGCGAAAAACGTCAATAAGACGTGCGCGCGCACGTATGCCGGAAACAGGAGGAACATGGAGGAGCCGCGCTGCTGGAGATCCAGGAACGCAGAAACAGGCGGCAGATTCAAACCCCCGGCCAGGTAGGACTCTCCAAAGGCCCCTAGGGATCCTTACTAGCCCTAGGAAGAAACAGCAGGTTTAGCTAGCACACATATTTAGACCGGGGGACCTAGTGATGGGGGAGAAAAGGTGTCATCCTGTCTCTCTTCAGACATAGTGAACAAGGTTGCCCATGCAGAGCATACTTAGGCTATCCCCCCTTTTAGGTTACCCCGGAGAGCCTGCTGTCGAACCAAGTCCCGCAGGCTCCCCCTTACCTGCTCCATGCTGCAGGATGTTTGTCCAGCAAACTGATCCAATCTTCTCCCATCTCCGTGGGTAGCGTAGTAGACCTTCAGGCCCTGGGGTCCTATGAAGGTACCCACTGTCCTGGACCTATATAGCACCCTGGCAAACAGGAACTTATGGTTTTTACAAACTCCAAGTCCTGGGCCCAGGGTCCAGCCCTCCAAAGAGGAGCATTATAGGCAAAACCCCACGACTTGGGGCCCGGGTACTGTCCACTTTGGCACTGAGGCTCCTTGGACAGATCCGGTTAGCCCGCCCTTAATCCCAAGGATGTGGAGCAAAGCTATTCCGTGACCAACACCTAAGACACTGGCGAAAAAACTGAGGGACTCCCTCTAGGGGAGGGGGTTATATAGGGAGGGGACTTCCTGTTTGAGATTGCCAGTGTCCACACCTGAAGGTACTCCATATAACCCACATAGTAATGAATATGCCGCTCTGTGTCCCGTGATGTACGAGAAAGAAATAACGGTTGTGGTTTATAATGACAGTGTAGGTGGCAGATTGACAGGCTGTCAATCCGGCACACACACAGTTATTATAATCCATGCTAATCTATGATCTTAATGTCCAGTATTTACTCCCATCACCACAAACCCTAAAAAAGGGGCATTTGTGAGCCCATGAAATGTATTGGTTGTACCTACTGGCTTTTTGTATCAAGATTATTATTATGTTATTTATTTTTTGGACCATTTATAGACTATTGGCCTGATAGCCCCCAACTCCCAATACAAAATTGTTAGGGGGAAAAAATAAATAAAAGATACTCCTAGCTTTCAGTACATTCGTCTTCAGATGTCACCTTACTGCAATCTGTTGGGGGAAGGAGATTGTGCTCTTGTTCAGTATTGCTTTATTGTATTCCTTTACTTTTTGACCTTATTAAGAATCCAAAGGATATATAAATCGAATATTTAATGGGCAATTTGCCTAGTGAACATTTGATAGTCAAGTCAGTTATTCTTAAGATACAATAAAATGTGCCCTGTCACCCACAGTCACCCTATTTACAATAGTTGATTAGGTGAGTGCAGCTGCTGGCAAATAGCCAACATCTCACATGCACAGTATCTGTGAATAATAGGATTTACCCTGCAAGTGAATCTACTAGTGCTTTCCATGGTGCTGAAACTGTTTGCACACAGTTTTTATACTAGAAGCATTAAAGGATCACTAAAGGATTTTTTTTTAGCTTCCTTTACCTTACTGCAGTACTGGTTTCATGTCCTTATTGTTCGTTTTTGCTTTGAAGTTGCTGTAATCCTGCTCTGTTCTCCACACTTCCTGCTTGTCTGTTTCCTTATAACCACAGTGCTGGGAGATTTCTCACGATGGTTTAAGCTGTCATTACTGTGTGTCTAAAACTTCCCAAAACCAATCAGATTAATTTTAAAAACAAAACACTGCCCTGGATTTGTTTGTTTTTGTTCTGTGCGTCTATTTCTACTTTGCAGAAACATGAAGCCAGTTCAAAAGTGAAACTAACCTGCAGGCACATTATATGATTCATTTTTATCTATTTTTAATCATTTTGAAAAGGATTCAGTTAACTTTTATGTCTCTATACCCTGTAAACAGTCATTTCAGCAAAACATTTTTTTCCTTTAGTGACCCTTTAAATCAGAGTTCCAGCCTTTTTATGTTTATTAAAAGTCAGCAGCTACAAAATATGTAGCTGCTGGCTTTTAATAAACAAACACTCACCTGCTCCACGGTCCAGCGATGCGGCGGCCTGGAGTGTCGCTCCTCTGCCCCCCTGTCTGCCGGCGCCTCGATTCACACTGTGGGCACCCGGCCGTGACAGCTTTCGGCTTCACGGCCAGGCACTCACTGCGAACGAGCGAGTCGCGCTGCGCTCTAGGAGTGGACAGAAGATCTCCTGGGACCTGTTACGTGTCCCAGAAGATCGCCTAGAGGGAGGGGCCGCCTAAGGTGAGAGGAGCAGCCTCCTATGCGGCCCATAGGTGGAAGTAGGTAGTGGGACAGGAAGTCCCACTCCTACCAAATACCCCACTCTCCCCCCCAAAAAAGATTACATACCAAATGTGGCATATAAGGGGGTGAAAAGTGTTTAAAGCGGAAGTTCCACTTTTGGGTGGATCTCCACTTTAATTGTTACTTTAAAAAAAAATGTAGGGGTTAGTGTATGGACTATAGAGAGGAGCAGACATAGCTGAGTCAAGCTCTGATGCCGCGTACAGACGGTCGTTTTTTGTGATGAAATAAAACAACGTTTTAAAAAACGTAATTTAAAATGATCTTGTGTGGGCAAAACTTTGTTTTATGTCTTCTGAAAAACGACAAAAAAATTATTCGAACATGCTTCAATTTTTTATGTTGTTTTTCAGAATGTCGTTTTTTGTGTCATAAAAAATTATCGCGTGTGGGCTAAAATGACGCTTAAAACG
Source organism: Rana kukunoris (assembly GCA_029574335.1). Classification (NCBI taxonomy): domain Eukaryota; kingdom Metazoa; phylum Chordata; class Amphibia; order Anura; family Ranidae; genus Rana; species Rana kukunoris. The sequence continues at coordinate 149,104,267 of CM056055.1, forward strand.
TCGTTTTTAAACCCGCACATGCTCAGAAGCAAATTATGATGCGAGCTTGAATGGAACAGAGTGCCGTCGTACGTGTTGTACGTAACCACACTTTGCAAGAGCTTTTTTAGAAGTTTGAAAAACTTTGTTTTTTTTATGAGAAAAAACAAAGTTTTAAAAAAAAAAAAACCACCGTGTGTACGTGGCATTAGCCAACCAGGATTTTTACATGTTTACAACTGTTTTCTAAGGGTACACTCCTCTATGCCTAAACATGGAAAACATAAAGCTTCCCCCAGATCCCTTTCTCACAAAGTTCTGTGGGAATGTAACAGTCACATCGGCTGTGCTGTCAACAAATCTGTCAAACCAGCAAATGGCTGGTGTCAAAACTGATAACATGTGCAGCGTCATGGCAGTTGAAGGTCAAACAGAGGCCAAGATGGCAGCTTCCTTTGCTGAAATTTCATAGTAGGGTTTAGTTCCGCTTTAACCCTCTCCAATTCTTCTGCTTCCTAACTGAGCCTCTAAACAATGGAGGGATCTTGTAGTACCTGCATCTTAAAGTCCCATAGCTCCCTCACACCATAACCAGAGCTCTCCCTCACCTATACCTAATAATACTTGGCCAACCTCCTCCTCCCTGCCACAGTCAGCTGATACACAACAGTTGGGAGTAGTCCCAGTACTGGCTGTCCCATAGCTACTTTCTCTGCTTTGGTCCTTTCTCCACTAAAGACGACATTGCATCCATGTATAATAGTAAATAGATACAGCGCTACTAAACCTAATAATTACACCACATAACCAATGACCAAATGTAAAAAAGCAGCAATCAAAAATGGTGCACTAACCAAGAGATAAAATGTAAATAAAAATAAATATGCGCTAAATATACATTTCCCATGAGTAAGTCACGTTGGCGGTGACGCAACGCGTAGGGAGGAGCCTAGCGTACTGAGACCTGAGGAGAGGGTTTCTCATACGCATCTCAGCGAGTACTGAGCGGCTTGGATTTTTCGCTTGAACGCCTATTGCTATTGGGGATCCGTGAGTGAAACTAACACAGGAGTCACATTGTAACGGTGTTATAAACAGTATTATGCTATGTATGTTTTTTTGTCCCCTTTTTTCCTTACATGCATCGGGAATCGTATGAACTTTATCCATTGAGACTACATATGGTTCAGGAGTCAGTTCACCCTGGGTGCAAGTTATCCATGAATGTTATTGTCCCAGCAATGCCTGATTAACTGCTTATGGTTCTGGAGTCATTTCACCCTGGGTGCAAGTTATCAATGAATGTTATTGTCCCAGCATTGCCTGATTGGTATTGTTTTTTCAACATAATTTCTATGGTTGGACTGTTTTTTGACGCATCCATTGTCTAAATTTGTCTGATTCCATTTGAAAGGGTTTTAGTCCCATGGATGGAATACAGCATTTAAGGTCTGAATAAGGTGACGTTATTCAGAGCCTTTGGCCTCTGACAATATTTATTTATATATTTATATATCACTGTTTGGTATCACATAATCAGTTGTATATTTAGCGCATATTTATTTTAATTGTATCCATGTAGCACTACATAATCGCACTAAAGTCAGATCAAAATGTTATTGCAGCTGTGTGAACCTGTGTGTGATATTGTAAACAATACTCACCATTAAGAGAGGACCCATAGCAAAATAGCACATAGTAAACATCAGAACTGTTACTGGACCGAGATTGCAGTGTAGGCCTTTGTGTTGAGATTTGGTTCCTTGAAGAGAAGGCACATTGTATCACACCACCACTGGTTGACATAAGACTGGCTTCTACATTAGTCTGGCAAGGTGAAAAAAAATAACAAAAAATATGTTAGTGTGGACTATTCTCTGAGTCCACAGCTGTGTGGACACTACTGAAAGTTAAAGCGGTACCTATAAATTCTGCAGTACTGTAACCATTCCTGACATTTTCTTGACTGCTGAGATGCTTAGGCTTAACTTACTTCCCACTTAAATAACACCATAACCAACCTTGCCCCCCCAATAATTAAACATAGACCATTTAAAGTTGGAATTGGGCAAGGCCACAGCTTTATTGAAAATACTGGTATAACAAAATTCACTCCAACAAAAAAACATGGCAGTCACGGTTAGACCGTGAGCATCTCTAACAAATTTCTAGTCTAAGAGGCCTGTCTCCACCATCAGTGCGAGACAGGCATTAGACTGACCCCGTAACTCACTAGTGGGCTTAGCCCATGCAGTTATGCCCATTGCTGACCAGGTAAAACCGCCAAAGAAGCTGTGACGAACAAACAAAACCCTACAGGGTGGGTGGGTGGGCAACTCTTGTGACGGAAACTTCTTTGAAAGTAGTGGGACGTGCTCTGCATAGCCCTTTTCTAGAGTTCTGGGACCACCCCCTCACCTCGTGCCATTGTGGCCAATCCCAGCGGAGCCACTCCGACTCCATCCTTGTGTTGACACCCCAAATTGGTTGCCAAGCGTCCAGCAGTCAAGGCTCCCTTTCCTTAGAGCAGGGCGCGTCAAGGGGCCTTCATTATTGGAAGCAGAAGAAAAGAAAATGCACCGAGAGGAGGAAATAGGAGGAATTATTTTTACTTTCTGGCTCGTATACATAACAGGAAGTAAAAGGAAACATCTTGAATGTATGGAAATGCCTCCTTAGACAGTTGTCATTGAAAGAAGTGTCTACATTACACAGTTTCCCTGCTATTTAGATTCTAGTGACAACTCAAAATTCCCCTTTACTCTAATGCCGCGTACACACGGTCGTTTTTTGTGATGGAATAAAAAACATAATTTAAAATGATTGTGTGTGGGCTAAAACGACGTTTTAAACAATGTTTTAAACCCACGCATGCTCAGAAGCAAGTTATGAGACGGGAGCTTGAATGGAACAGAGTGCCGTCTTACGTGCTGTACATAACCGCGCTTTGCTAGAGCATTTGGAAAAAAAACTATGGTGTGTGGGCAACATCGTTTTTTATGATGAAGTTGGAAAAACGTCGTTTTTTTACATGGTGGAAAACGTCGTTTTTTTTCATCACAAAAAGTGATTGTGTGTACGCGGCATTAGTCCCAATGACAATCTTTACCAGAACAGGAAGAGTGGATGTCTATAGCAGAGACACAGCAATAAAAACTTGACAAGAGTTGTAACCCATCTCCACTACCTATTACAAAAAATATATACCTAAGACCGCGAACACACGATCGAACATGTCCGCTGAAACTGGTCCGCAGTTGGGTATATGGGATTGCACAATATATATATATATATATATATATATATATTTTTATTGTTGAACTAGATGGACTTGTGTCTTTTTTCAATCTGACTAACTATGTACCGTATTTATCGGTGTATAACACGCACAGGTGTATAACACACACCCAGGGCCAGATTCACAGAGGCGTAAGTCTAAATCTGCACATGCGTATTGATGCACCGCATCCCCAAAACGATATACGCATGAAATCTACTTTTTGATAGACCGGCGTATCCGTCCGCGCAAAACTGCGCTAGACACACCATCGATTTGCTATTCAAATATGCAAATAAGGGAGTTACGGGGATCCACAAAAGTAAGTTGGTGCAGCGCAGGCTACGCGCTGTGCGCAACAGCTGCACATCCTGTCTAAAATTAGACCATATAAAAGGTGGAATAAAATTAGACAATCTTTCTACATGTCAGCTAAATCAACACTGTTAGTGAGGAGCTGAGCAGTCACACTTGCTGGACAACAAACTTTATGCCAACATGCCAGGGGCATCCTTGCTCATAGCTATACTCATGACTTTAGAGGAGCAAAGAAGGAGGAGGGCACGGAGGAGGGCATGGAGGAGGGTACGGGAGAGGATATACCGCACACGCATAGACCTCTTTGGCATGAGTGATTCTGAGGTGTGTCGCATCTTCAGATTCACGAACGTAGTGTCTTTTTTTACGTTGTTTGTGTAGGCGTAAGTCCGGCGTTAAAGTTACCCCTGCTATATGAGGCGCAGCCAATGTTAAGTATGGACGTCGGGACAGCGTCGTATTGTACGTCGTTTACGTCGTTTGCGTAAGTCGATTCAGAATGGGGCTGGGCGTAAGTTAGGTTCACGTCGTTTTCATTGACTATTTGCAACGTGATTTGGAGCATGCGCACTGGGCTACGTTCACGGCCGGCGCATGCGCAGTTTGTTCGGTGCGTAGATTACGTCGGGTCACACTTAGTTTACATACAACACGCCCCCTACCTTCCCTATTTGAATTACGCGGGGATACGCCGGCCCATTTACGCTACGCCACCACAACTTACAGAGCAAGTGCTTTGTGAATACAGCACTTGCCCGTAAATGTTGTGGCGGGGGAACGTAAATCAGACACGCTACGCCCGCACAAACTTACGCTCTCCATACCGAATCTAGCCCGTATTGTATTTTTTTATTGAGCACCACTCCACAAAGTCCCATTGGCTATTTTTCTGCATCTAAAGGTAAGTTGCTTTATATTTTCAAATAACTAATACCCTGGGGGTATCCAGCCAGCATAGTCAGTGATACTCAGTGGTAAGGAGAGTCTTTGTGAAGTGAATGATTTAAAAGGATTACAGCCTAGTTTTGTGGTCCACGTTATTGGCATATCCTGATTTGGATCTCACCCTCTTTACCATATTGCAATCAATCACCTGTTCTTGTTTTGAGAACACTAAACTAAATGGCACCAATCCTTTTTTCGCCATGAGCAAGAAAACACTTCTGCAATTGAATGTGCCTGGGATCTTATTACATGCAAGAGTCCTTTGGGACATTTGAAATGTAAAATTAATGAAGTGCAGCGCTAAGTAAACATCATGAACATCCAACGCACTATAGATTGAATATTATAAGGGCACTGTGTGGTGTATTGCACACATTGCACTTTATTGCCATCTTGTGGTTGATTATGGCAATTTCTTTCTCATTTTAAAAATATCAATTGTTTTGGACATTTTCACTATATGATGGCTTCTCTGACGGCCTCTGAGGGCTTCACAGAGCAGCTGTATTTATACTGATATTAACCACTTAAGGACCGGACCAATATGCTGCTAAATGACCCAAGGGGTTTTTACAATTCGGCGACGTGGCTCCCAAACAAAATTTGCGTCCTTTTCTTCCCACAAATAGAGCGTTATTTTGGTGGTATTTGATCGCCTCTGCGATTTTTATTTTTTGCTCTATATACAAAAATAGAGCGACATTTTTGAAAAAAAAAACAATATTTTTTACTTTTTGTTATAAGAAAAATCAAATAAACTAAATTTTAGTCAAACATTTAGGCCAAAATGTATTTAGCCACATGTCTTTAGTAAAAAAAAAAAATCACAATAAAAAAAAATAGCTACCTAGCGGGAACAGCGACACTAATACAGCGATCAGAAAAATGATCGCTTAGTGACGCTGGCAATAGGGAGTGAAAGGGTTAACTAGGGCGGTGATCAAGGGGTTAAAACTTTATTAGGGGGGGTACGGGGGCTACCCTGGACCTAACACTAACTGCCTGTTACACTGACAGTAAATGCAGTGATCAGTACATATATGATCACTGCATTCAGTGACACTGTGACAGGGGGGAGGGGGGGGTGATCGCAAGGGGTTAATGTGCCTGCGTGTACTGGTGTCAGTGTAGTGTTGTGCAGACTTACTATGTGATGTGATCTCTCCTCAGCGGCGGTTGAAAAAAACGCCGAGAGCAGAGATCACATCACAGGCGAGCGCGCGCATTGGCTGGGAGCGATCTGGAGAGGGCGGACAAAAACGAACTGCCGCCCCCTCAGCACGGATCGCTCACACAGCCACTGGGACCATCGCATGTACCGGGGGGGGGGGTCCTGATCGGACCCCCGACCCACATCAAGGCAGCCACGTACAGGTACGTTGATGTGCCTGTCCTTGCCATTCTGTTGACGTAAATGTACATGCGGCGGTCCTTAAGTGGTTAAAGTACACACAGGTGAACTCTATTTACCAGTTAGGTGACTTCTGAAAGCAATTAGTTCCACTTGATTTTAGTTAGGGGTATCAGAGTAAAGGGGGCTGAATAAAAATGCACACCGCACTTTTCAGATATTTATTTATAAAAAAACTTAAAACTGTTTATCATTTTCCTCCCACTTCACAATTATGTGCCACTTTGTGTCGGTCTTTCACATAAAATCCCAATAAAATACATTTACATTTTTGGTTATAACATGACAAAATGTGGAAAATTTCACTGCACTGCATCACTCTGTGTGTAATGAATCTATATCTCTGGTCATCTGCTCTTTTGATGACCAGAGAGACAGAAACAACAAGCGCCCAGAGGCGATTCAGTTCGCATGTGCCGCGCTATATAAGTTTTTCATTCATTCATTCATTCAATATGAGTTTCACTTTTTCAATAGAATTTCTGAAATTACGTTTTTTGATGATATACAAATTTTTGGAGATGCGCCTGTATATACATTTATTATATGTATTGAATATCAGTACTAATAGCACTATATATACAGTATACGATCATGCCAAAATAAAACCTCAGCCCAGTAGAGCAATAGTCCATACCCTGTGTACCCAAAGACTACCAGTCCCCAAATCATGAGTGTCTAAAACAGGTGAAAAGGTGAAAACTGGGGCATTTTGTGCATCAAATAAACAACTTCTTATGCTTGTTGGCAAAGGAGTGTAAAAAGGAGAAATTACCAGAGTTAAGATCTGGGGACGACTTCTTCCTTCAGAGAACGCATGCTGAATATCAACCTGACCTGCAGCATTGATTCCACAGATGTAAATATCATCATTTCCCTGAAACACAGAAACATAACAGTGCTGATATCAGAGGGTGATGATTGTACAGTTCCAACAATTGTTCAGAGTTTCTAATAAAACACAGTGACCACTAGTCCTCTACTGAACCCAAATCATTTGTCTCTTTAAAATGTACCTCATGTGTTTCTCTATTAGGAATAATAATATAGATACTGTATGTACGATTACATTTATTAGCTACAAAAAAGTATCAACCAATGGCACTCTTATGAACTGTACACACGATCGGTTCATCCGATGAAAACGAACCGATGGATTTTTTCATCAGATATCCAATGAAGCTGACTTTCATCAATCATGCCTACACACCATCAGTTAAAAAAACGACCGTGTCAGAACGCGGTGATGTAAAGCACGACGACATGCAGAGAAAAATGAAGTTCAATGCTTCTGAGCATGCTTTGACTTGATTCTGAGCATGCGTTGATTTTTAACCAATAGATTTCCCCACAGACGATCGGTTTTTTTTCTATTGTTTTTTTGACCATCAGATCATTTTAAAACAACTTCCTAGTTTTTTCCCTGATGGATAAAAAACGAATGGGGCCCACACACGATCAGTTCGTCTGATGAAAATGGTCCATTATTAGTACCCTGATGTGCTGTGCCCTGTACCCCGATGTGCTGTGCCCTGTACCCCGATGTGCTGTGCCCTGTTCCTTGATTTGCTGTGCTCTGTGCCCTGATGTGCTGTGCCCTGATGTGCTGTGCTCTGTGCCCTGATGTGCTGTGCTCTGTGCCCTGATGTGTGCTGTGCCCTGTACCCTGATGTGCTGTGCCCTGTACCCTGATGTGCTGTGCCCTGATGTGCTGTGCCATGTGCCCTGGTGTACTGTGCCCTGTACCCTGATGTGCTGTGCCCTGTTCCCTGATGTGCTGTGCTCTGTACCCCGATGTGCTGTGCCCTGTGCCCTGATGTGCTGTGCCCTGTGCCCTGATGTGCTGTGCTCTGTGCCCTGATGTGCTGTGCCCTGTGCCCTGATGTGCTGTGCCCTGATGTGCTGTGCTCTGTGCCCTGATGTGTGCTGTGCCCTGTACCCTGATGCCCTGTACCCTGATGTGCTGTGCCCTGTACCCTGATGTGCTGTGCCCTGATGTGCTGTGCCATGTGCCCTGGTGTGCTGTGCCCTGTACCCTGATGTGCTGTGCCCTGTACCCTGATGTGCTGTGCCCTGTGCCCTGATGTGCTGTGCCCTGATGTGCTGTGCTCTGTGCCCTGATGTGCTGTGCTCTGTGCCCTGATGTGCTGTGCCCTGATGTGCTGTGCTCTGTGCCCTGATGTGCTGTGCCCTGATGTGCTGTGCCCTGTACCCCGATGTGCTGTGCCCTGTACCCTGATGTGCTGTGCCCTGTACCCTGATGTGCTGTGCCCTGTGCCCTGATGTGCTGTGCCCTGTGCCCTGATGTGCTGTGCTCTGTGCCCTGATGTGCTGTGCTCTGTGCCCTGATGTGTGCTGTGCTCTGTGCCCTGATGTGTGCTGTGCCCTGTACCCTGATGCCCTGTACCGTGATGTGCTGTGCCCTGTACCCTGATGTGCTGTTCCCTGATGTGCTGTGCCATGTGCCCTGGTGTGCTGTGCCATGTGCCCTGATTTTCTGGGCTCTGTGCCTTGATATGCTGTACCCTGATGTGATGTGCTGTGCCCTGATGAGCTGGGCTCTGAGTCTTGATGTGCTGTGCCATGATAGTGAGTGTAGTGGTCTGTCGGCAGTGTGCAGTGCAGTGGTCCGTGTGCAGTGGTCAGGGTTAATAATGCTGACACCAATACTAGGGGTTAATAATGCGTCTGCTGACACCAGTGCTGGGGGTTAATAATGTGTCCGCTGACACCAGTGCTGGCGGTAAATAATGCGTCCGCTGACACAGAGCTGGGGGTTAATAATACGTTCGCTGACACCAGTGCTGGGGGTTAATAATACGTTCGCTGACACCAGTGCTGGCGGTAAATAATGCGTCCGCTGACACAGAGCTGGGGGTTAATAATACGTTCGCTGACAACAGTGCTGGGGGTTAATAATACGTTCGCTGACACAGAGCTGGGGGTTAATAATACGTTCGCTGACACAGAGCTGGGGGTTAATAATACGTTCGCTGACACCAGTGCTGGGGGTTAATAATACGTTCGCTGACACCAGTGCTGGCGGTAAATAATGCGTCCGCTGACACAGAGCTGGGGGTTAATAATACGTTCGCTGACAACAGTGCTGGGGGTTAATAATACGTTCGCTGACACAGAGCTGGGGGTTAATAATACGTTCACTGACACAGAGCTGGGGGTTAATAATACGTTCGCTGACACCAGTACTGTTTTTGAAGTTTGAAAGTTTGCATGCGGCCCCCCATGGGATATGAAAACTTGTCTTGCGGCCCTCAGGTAATTGAGTTTGAGACCCCTGGTTTAGACCCATTATATATTTCACCTAGGCCCCCATGGGGCTCCCCAAAAAAATAATTGTAAAAAATAAAATAATGTTTAATATATTGTATATAATAAAAGAATTGTAAAAAAGTAATAATAAAAAAAATAAACTGACACCAGTCTCTGCCCTTTTGACATTGTCCACTGCTCTACCGACACTGTGCACACCTATGACTGACAAGACAGAAAATGACTGAAAGTCACTTTAACAGAGCCCTGGATAGCAGTAATGATTCAAAAGGAGTTCTAACCCTTCCCCACTATCCAAAAATAGAAAATAATAATGATATAAAACACAGAAATGAATGAAACAATAATCTGGTAGATATGTTAGAAATATATAACACATGCTTGTTTTACGTCTCATTTAAAAAAATGGATTTTTGTGGATTCTTACCAGTGGAGGTGTTGTCTTTGTTACACACAATCATAATATGAAGGCACATGACACAGATGACTATACCATGTTAGAATGAGGTTGTTCTCACCATAAATTGGTCATCTGAAAATCCAAAGGCTACATATCCAGCAGCTGGCCCACTAATCTCAAAATGATAGCCTCCATCACTCATCTTGGTTGCGGACATGAAGTGGCAGTTAGTGGTTTTGGAAGGGTCACAGCCAGAAGGGCTGCTGATACAAGTTTTCTGGATTCCACAGGTGTCCCGAGTTATATGAGTGGATGGAGAAATAGAATTAAGGATCGCAGATGTAGCAGTGCTTGAGGGAGCAGTAGCATTCAAACTGCTGGATGTGCTAGGACTATTGATGTTCTAAAGTCAGAAAATAATTACATATTACGGTAAAAAATAATAATATACTGTACAATAGATGCAAAATGCTCTGCTGAGCTGTTCTTTGTCCTTATATGCAGCATTTTCATGAGTATTGGGTTTCTAGCTTGTCTAAAGATGGGGAATCACTGACTAATGCATATAATCTTCTACCTTGAGAAAAACTATGGCCCAGATTCAGAGAGAATTAGATTCTCGTAGCGTATTAGAAATACACTACGCCGCCGTTTTTTACCTGGCTCTACGTGGAATCCAGGTAGATTTTGTCCAGTAAACGACGGCGGCGTAGTGTATTTCTCCCGTCGCAATCCATCTACGCGAGTAGGGGGCGTGAATCATTTAAAATAGGCGCGTTCCCGCGGCGATCGAACTGCGCATGCTCTGCGCATGCTCTGTTCGCAAATTTCCCGCCGTGCATTGCGCGAAATCACGTTGTTACGTCATTCGTTGTTTGAGTAGCGTAGTTTACGGACATTTCTATTCCCGAACGACTTACGTAAAAAAAAATAAAAAAAAATTAAATTCGACGCGGGAACGACGGCCATACTTAACATGGGCTACGCACCGTTAGACCAGCAAAAAGCTGGTCTAACAGTACGTAAAAAAAAATAGACGTAAGCGATTGCGAAGACCGCTCGTATCTTCGTGGATCGCCGTAAAAACTCATTTGCATATCCCGACGCATCAAAACGACGCAAACTCCTCCCAGCGGCCGCAAAAATATCGCAGCGTAGATCCGAAGGCTTACGAAGACGTAAGCCTCTCGGATCGAATCCCTAAGCCGCCGTATCATGGTTTGAGGATTCAAACTAGTGATACGGCGCGCAAAATTTGAAATTACTCCTGTCTAACACCAGTTAGACAGGCGTAATTGCTCTGTGAATCTGGGCCTATGTACCCAGTAAAATTGTTTCAATGAGCTAGATAGATGTTTCTGCAGACCTAGTTTTGCCATTGTGTCTGGAATTTTGTTATCATTTTCTGCACTAATGAAAATGTTGTGAATATCTGTTGGCTCAGTGGGAAGTGATGGGCCTTTAACCACTTAAGACCCGGACCATTTTGCTGGTCATTGACCGGGCCACTTTTTGCGATTCGGCACTGCGTCGATTTAACTTACAATTGCGCGGTCGTGGGACGTGACTCCCAAACAAAATTGACATCCTTTTTTTCCCACAAATAGAGCTTTCTTTTGTTGGTATTTGTTCACCTCTGGGGTTTTTATTTTTTGCGCAATGACAATTTTGAAAAAAAAAGTTATATTTTTTACTTTTTGGTATAATAAATGTCCCAGAAAAATGTATATATAAAAAAACTTTTTGTTCCCCTCAGTTTAGCCCGATACGTATTCTTCTACATATTTTTGGTAAAAAAAAGTTATAGCGTCTACAATATGGGGGATAGTTTTATGGCATTGTTGTTAATCTTTTTTTTTTACTAGTAATGGCCGCGATCAGCGATTTTTATTGTGACTGAGACATTATGGCTGACACATGAGACACTTTTAAAACATTTTAACTATTAAAATGCACTGATAACTGTGAAAATGACACTGGTAGTGAAGGAGTTAACCACTAGGTGGCGCTGAAGGGGTTAAGTGTGCCTAGGGTTGTGTTCTAATTGTAGGGGGCACAGCTTCTGATCAAAGGAGGCTGTGTACACTGTCCTGTCACTAGGAAGACTGGTTAAATGTTTGTTAACATTAGCATTTCCCCCTTCTTCCTCACAGTGACACAGGGTATGTCCACGGACATCGAGTCACAGAGCTCCCGGCAGGCCCGCGCCCACAATGCTGGCTTCTTAAAGGGGGCGTATATATACACGTCCTTCTGCCTATCTGTGCCATCCTGTCGACGTATATAGTTGTATATTCCCTTTAAAGCAACTACATCAAATTGTCCAAGGTATACTACTGATATGGGTACACTCATACATATGTTGTGGCGATGTCTCAAATTGCTTAGATATTGGGATTATGTATATGATATGCCTTATGTTATACGCGTGTTCATTCTGATCCAAAAATAACTTTGCTAGGGATTGTATCGGAAGACCGTCTTCCAGTTGAAATGCATGTGATGTGGCTGAGGTCTATGTACATAGCCCATTTAACTCATATTACAAAAATGGATATCAAATTCTCTCCCAACAATAGCTCAATGGTCCAAAACAGTTAATCTTAATTTAACCACTTAAAGGGGTGGTTCCCCTAAAAAGAAACTTTTAACATTGCCTGTCTCTTCTTAATAACATGTAGAATTGGCTGGTAGTTTAAAAAAAAAAACGTCCGTACATACCATTTTCGGCATGTAGTCTCACCGCCGCTTCCGGGTATGATGTTTGGGGACAGGCATCCGATCGACGCATACAGCGCGTCACGAGATGCCGAAAGAAGCCGAACGTTGGTGCGGCTCTATACGGCGCATGCGAACCAACGTTCGGCTTCTTTCGGCATCTCGTGACGCTCTGTATGCGTCGATCGGATGCCTGTCAATCAAGTAGGCACGCCCATCCCCGGCCACCAGACCCGGAAGCGACGGTGAGACTAAATGCCGAAAATGGTATGTACGGACGTTTTTTTTTTTAAACTACCAGCCGATTCTACATGTTATTAAGAAGAGACAGGCAATGTTAAAAGTTTCTTTTTAGGGGAACCTCCCCTTTAAGCACCACCCGCCACATATAACTGCGACGCTGGTCCTTAAGTGGTTAAATTAAGATATCCAATTTCATATCCAGGTCGACTCCCCTGGGCGAATCGTCGTAACTGTATGTTGGCCGTTTTTAAGAGCTCTAGGGGTCCCAAAAAAGTGTCATAAGTGGCCAATCTGTCAGCTGCAATGTCTCAGTTCTGCTAAATCAGATCACCACCATTACTAGTAAAAATGCCATAAATACAGTATATCCCATATTTTGTAAACACTTTGGCCCAGATTCAGAGAGAATTAGATTATCGTAGCGTATCAGAAATACACTACGCCGCCGTTTTTTACCTGGCTCTACGTGGAATCCAGGTAGATTTTGTCCAGTAAACGACGGCGGCGTAGTGTATTTCTCCCGTCGCAATCCATCTACGCGAGTAGGGGGCGTGAAGCATTTAAAATAGGCGCGTTCCCGCGGCAATCGAACTGCGCATGCTCCGTTCGCAAATTTCCCGCCGTGCATTGCGCGAAATCACGTCGTTACGTCATTCGTTGTTTGAGTAGCGTCGTTTATGGACATTTCTATTCCCAAACGACTTACTAAAAAAAAAAACATTGCCTGTCTCTTCTTAATAACATGTAGAATTGGCTGGTAGTTTAAAAAAAAAAACGTCCGTACATACCATTTTCGGCATGTAGTCTCACCGCCGCTTCCGGGTATGATGTTTGGGGACAGGCATCCGATCGACGCATACAGCGCGTCACGAGATGCCGAAAGAAGCCGAACGTTGGTGCGGCTCTATACGGCGCATGCGAACCAACGTTCGGCTTCTTTCGGCATCTCGTGACGCTCTGTATGCGTCGATCGGATGCCTGTCAATCAAGTAGGCACGCCCATCCCCGGCCACCAGACCCGGAAGCGACGGTGAGACTAAATGCCGAAAATGGTATGTACGGACGTTTTTTTTTTTTAAATACCAGCCGATTCTACATGTTATTAAGAAGAGACAGGCAATGTTAAAAGTTTCTTTTTAGGGGAACCTCCCCTTTAAGCACCACCCGCCACATATAACTGCGACGCTGGTCCTTAAGTGGTTAAATTAAGATATCCAATTTCATATCCAGGTCGACTCCCCTGGGCGAATCGTCGTAACTGTATGTTGGCCGTTTTTAAGAGCTCTAGGGGTCCCAAAAAAGTGTCATAAGTGGCCAATCTGTCAGCTGCAATGTCTCAGTTCTGCTAAATCAGATCACCACCATTACTAGTAAAAATGCCATAAATACAGTATATCCCATATTTTGTAAACACTTTGGCCCAGATTCAGAGAGAATTAGATTATCGTAGCGTATCAGAAATACACTACGCCGCCGTTTTTTACCTGGCTCTACGTGGAATCCAGGTAGATTTTGTCCAGTAAACGACGGCGGCGTAGTGTATTTCTCCCGTCGCAATCCATCTACGCGAGTAGGGGGCGTGAAGCATTTAAAATAGGCGCGTTCCCGCGGCAATCGAACTGCGCATGCTCCGTTCGCAAATTTCCCGCCGTGCATTGCGCGAAATCACGTCGTTACGTCATTCGTTGTTTGAGTAGCGTCGTTTATGGACATTTCTATTCCCAAACGACTTACTAAAAAAAAAAAAAAACGCGGGAACGACGGCCATACTTAACATGGGCTACGCACCGTTAGACCAGCAAAAAGCTGGTCTAACAGTACATAAAAAAAAATAGACGTAAGCGATTGCGAAGACCGCTCGTATCTTCGTGGATCGCCGTAAAAACTCATTTTCATATCCCGACGCATCAAAACGACGCAAACTCCTCCCAGCGGCCGCAAAAATATCGCAGCGTAGATCCGAAGGCTTACGAAGACGTAAGCCTCTCGGATCGAAGCCCGAAGCCGCCGTATCATGGTTTGAGGATTCAAACTAGTGATACGGCAAGTGAAATTTGAAAATACTCCTGTCTAACACCAGTTAGACAGGCGTAATTGCTCTATGAATCTGGGCCTTTAACTTTTGCAATATACACTATTTGCGATTTTTTTTTATTTTTATTTTTTATTTTTTACCAAAAATATGTAGAAGAATACATATTGGCCTAAACTCATAAAAAAATATATATATTTTTCACAAAAAATATTTGAACATGTATTATAGCAAAAAGTAAAAAAAAATATACATATTTTTCAAAATTGACGCTCTTTAAACCACTTTTGTCCCCTTCCTGATCAGGCCTTTTTTGCGATACGGCACTGCGTCACTTTAACTGACAATTGCGCGGTCGTGCGACGTTGTACCCAAACAAAATGTATGTCCTTTTTTCCCCACAAATAGAGCTTTCTTTTGCTGGTATTTTACCACAGCTGTGTTTTTTTCATTTGTGTTATAAAGAGAAAAAAAAAACGAAAATTTGGGGAAAAAAAACACACTATATTCTTAACTTTTTACTATAATAAATATTTCCCCCCACATTTTTTTTTTATTTCTTCATCAGGTTAGACCATTATGTATTCTTCTACATATTTTTGGTAAAAAAATCGCAATAAGTGTATATTGATTGGTTTATAGCGTCTACAAAGTAGGCGATAGATTTATGACATTTTTATTATTTTTTAGGACCATTGACCATTTTTTGGAACCATTGACCATTATTACACTTTTTGGGACCATTGACATTTATACAGTGATCGGTGCTATAAATGGTCACTGATTACTGTATAAATGTCAGGGAAGGGGTTAACACTAGGGGGCGATCAAGGGGTTAAATGTGTTCCCTCGTGTGTTCTAACTGTAGGAGGAATGTGGCTAACTGGAGGAGGAGAGAGATCATTGTTCCTACTTGGTAGGAACACACGATCTCTCCTCTCCCTTGACAGAACCGGGATTTGTGTGTTTACACACACAGATCCTGGTTCTCGCTCAGTTGCGAACAATCGCGGGTGCCTGGAGGTCATTGCGCCTGCCGGGCACATGCATCAGCTCCGGGGACATGCTGCGAGCGCACGCATCCACCTGCTACAACATCTTAAAGAGCCAGCATACATTATGATGGTTCCTGCAGCAGTGCGGCTATTTGGGAAGGGGTTACATGTATTTTCTATTGTGTAAGTTGCTGTTTGGTAGGTAAGGGTTAACTCTGCTGGTCATGTTTTCCCAGGCGTTTCTGAACAGTGCTGCCCCCTGCTGGACAAAAAATATAAAAAAGGGAGTTTAATCTACATCAGAAGCTCTTTGGGGAATTAACTGCTACGATGTAAACTACCTCTCTGCCAGGATGCCACCTATTGTGAGGGCGAAGTCAGGGTTCCAAAGGATATGAATTTATATGACCTTTGCTGCCAGCCATTGAATTACTAACCATTGTGAATTATTGTTGCCAAACGTATTTATTGCCAAACATAGACTCTTTTCTTACAAAGGACTTTCGATGGACTTGACTACCTACCGAAGGTATGACTACCTCTTAGGGTACTACAACAATGGCACTTATAGAACTTTGTTAGGAATGTGTGTTGAAGATGTCTATCTTTGTTGTTCTATTCTTCTGCATGGTCTTAAGTCAGTAAAGGGGTGAATGCATGATATATCAAAATATCAAAATATATCAAAATAACAGGGTCTAATCAAGAGGGTGAGAGAAGTTAGAGAAGATACAGTACAGAGGTCTAACAAGCAGAGAAGCTGTCCTAAGGAAGCTATATTGCCATTGCTAATGACTACTATACTTGTGTCAAGTGCTTAACCAATCCTTATGGCATGTACAGTAGTTCTTAAGGACCTAGCCTGGCTGGGAGTCATCTGTAAGGAAGTATAGAGAAGAACAAGCATGTGTTTATGAATGCTGAGCTCCCTGTATCCAAAAGCAACATACAAAAATTATAGGTGACAGGACTGCTGGGTTGGTGGAGACTGTTGTACAAGATCAAAAATGCTGCACAGTGGGAGAGGTGAAGTCTAACAGAAGTGTGTCCATATTGCATATGTGCCAACAGTGTAAGGCCCCATACACACGATCGGACATATCCGATGAAAACGGTCCGCGGACCATTTCCATCGGATATGTCCGATCGGGAGTTTGATCCAATGGCGTGTACACACCATCGGATCAAATTCCCCGCCGCCGGACGGCGCGGTGACGTGGCGGTGACGCGGCGGTGACGTTGACGCCGCCGCGTCACCGCCACGTCACCGCACCAGGAAGTAAAACACTTCCGCGCATGCGCCGAATCCATTCGGCAGCGGCGCGGCGGCGGTGGGGGACGACATGTCTGCTGGTAAGTGTACTAACCAGCAGACATGTCGGGCGGACAGATCCCCACCGGATAGATTTCAAAGCTTGCTTTGAAATCTGTCGGGTGGAGAAATCTGTCCGCTAGCCCATACACACGAGCGGAGATGTCTGCTGAAACGGTCCATCGGACCGTTTTCAGCGGACATATCCCCTCGTGTGTACGCGGCCTAAGAGTTTGGCTACATATTAGAAAGAGACAATTGTGCTCCCAGAGGAGTCTCGATTTTAGTCTAAAGCATTGCCTTAACACTGATTTCACATGACCGCAGCCTCTGCCTGCCACTGAGGATGCCATTGGGGGCTTGCTCTGGTGTCCCAGAACTCTCCGCCTACAAACCCATGCATCTCGTAGTTTTATTTACAGATACATTAAATACAGAATTGTCACTTACTGTTAACACAGGACTTTCAACTCCCACCCAGAATGTGCTTCGTGTCTGGACAAATGTTGCTCTGTGTACAGAATAGGATAGCCATATAGATTATCTACAGCATAGCTTTGATGATTAAAATGAATCAGCAAACATATGTTGTTAAAAATACAAACACTAGGATCCATTTATAAAATGTTAAAATGTAAATTTCTCATATTAAATATGATGTTCTATCCATGTATGTGTATATACTGTATATATTGTGACAGGAAGTCAGGTAAATCTGTGGGTGTTGTCACAGACGGGAGATACATTTCTGCCTTGTTTAGACAATACACCAATTACTACCAGGTGTCGGCTGCAGGAGTAGCCAGAAAGGTTTAGGGCGTTGGAAATCTTCAGCTGTTCAGAATGAAGCAATTAAGGCCTCTATATGTCACCCAGAGGATGACTACTGATTGCTGCATCCTGAGGCTTTTTGAGTTAAAGCAGAGCTCCACCCTAAAGTGGAACTCGCGCTGATCGGATCCCTCCCCCCCTGCAGTGTCACATTTGACACCTTTCAGGGGGAGGGGGGTGCAGATACCTGTCTAAAGACAGGTATTTGCACCCACTTCCGGCCCAGCATTCTCGGGCAGAATGCGGGCATTTCGTCATCTCCCGTTGTGTGCTGGGAACACTCGGCTCCGAGCACACAGCGGGAGCCAATCGGCGGGCGCAACGCGACTCACGCGTGCGCCGTAGGGAACCCGGGTAGTGAAGCCGGAGCTCGTCCTCTGCTGCGGACGCTGCTGGTTTCCAGGACAGGTAAGTGTCCTAATATTAAAAGTCAGCAGCTGCAGTATTTGTAGCTGCTGGCTTTTAATATTTTTTTTTGAGCGGACATCCGCTTTAAGCAGAGCAGTGAGAAAGTCTTCTGAAGAAGTGAGGTGGTTGTTGATTTTTCTGTGTGATAAAAATCAAAAAGACTATTGTTTCTCTGCTGTATGACCAGCAGTGTCTGCCCAGCAGTAGGTTGTGCCAGACTCGATAGGTTCCTGTGTGGTGAAGGGACCCCCAAGGGGCTAGGGTTTATTTAATGTTTTGATTATGCTGTTTGGAGGCTTGCACTTGTTTCCAGCAATATGGAAGAATAAACCAAACTCTTTGTTTTCAACCATCTTCGGCTGCCTCTCTGTATAGTTCAGTGTGTAGTAAAACCCATCCAGGGGGTCACACACCCCTGCTACCGAGCTAACCCCTTACACATTGTGGAGTGCCACGGGCAGTTAAAGTAAACCCAAAATGGAGGAGATACTAAAACAGCTGGCTATAGCAAATGCAAATCAACAGCAGGCAAATGCAGGTTTGCAGCGGAGCCTTGCAGCTCAACAACAGGCTCACCAAGAGAGCCTTGCAGTTCACCAAGAGAGCCTTGCAGCTCACCGAGAGAGCATTGTAGGCTTGGAACAGAGACACCACCAGCAAATGGAGGCCATCGTGAAACAGCTTCAGAGACAGCAGACCGAGGCTGGGAGTCAGGCCGGTAACATACCGACTTTTCGGGTAAGACACTTATTGCCAAAGATGACTGCAAATGATGACCCTGAGATGTTTCTGACCACGTTTAAAAAAGAAAGTTGGCCTAAAGAACAGTGGGCTGGACTAGTGGCCCCCCTATTATCTGGAGAAGCCCAAAAGGCATATTTTGATTTGGAGTTTGCAGACGCAAAATCGGTTAAAAGAGGATATATTGGCACGTTTTGGTGTAACCCTGGATGTCTGTGCTCAGCGGGTCCACAATTGGAGTTATCAGCTGAGGAAGCTACCTCGGTCGCAGATGTATGACCTCATCCATTTGGCTAAGAAATGGCTGCAGCCAGAAACTCTGTCCGGACCAAAAATTTTGGAGCGAGTAGTCATGGACAGAAACCGCAGACAAACTTGTAGACCTGGTCGAAAGGTACCTAACAGAGAATTTGTCCTCTTCCACCAGAGACGCACAGACTTTCCACCCCAAGACCAGACCCTCCCCACCTATAGATAAGAATGCATCAAGGGATGGAGGTGCAGAGAGGGACCAAAGAGCAACTAGAGGTATTATCTTGACTACTGCTAATGTTTGGCGAGAGCAGCCTGGAAGACGCATCCCACAGGAGAGGACCAGAAGATTGATTTGTTACCGTTGCCGGGAAGAGGGACATGTAGCAGCGGTTTGCCCAGCGGTCGATGAACCCATGCAGTGTGACTTTCTGACAGAGAGACGACAGTCCCTTTTTGCAACCACATGCACTGCAGTGAAGGGAAATGAGAAACCTTTATGTAGAATGTGCTTAGATGGTAAAGATGTTGTGGTATTGTTGGATTCAGGTAGCCTGGTCACTCTAGTGAAAAGTGATCTAGTGGTGGAAATAACCTTACATCCTAGGAAAATGGCTGTAGTTCGTGTACATGGGGACACTCGAGAATATCCGGTGACTACGGTTTCCTTTGAAACCTCCCTCGGTATCTTGTGTCACCAGGTGGGTTTAGTTCCCAAACTGCCACATGACGCCATTGTGGGAAGGGATTTCCCAAAGTTCTGGGAACTCTGGGACTGCCCAGATTCCCCAGTAGAAACATCTACTCCAGAAACCTCTAACTGTGAGGATTCTCCTGAGTTTCCATTCTCAGTCTTAGTAGGGGAAGCACCAGTCCCTAGGGAGGAGCCTGCTACCTCAGAAGAGGAACAGCGGCCGATAGGGTTTGATGACCTCGAGGTGCGCAGAGAAAAATTTATTACTGAGCAATTGAGGGACCCCACATTGCTAAGAGCCCAGGAGAATGTAGTAAAGATAGAAGGGGAGTTAGTTAACCCTGATCAGAGGGTTGCCCCCCCTTACTTCATTATTGAAAGGGACCTGTTATATCGAGTGTCACAGAGGATAGAGGACACCATTGAGCAACTGGTGGTGCCTAAACCGTACCGTTTTGGAACTGGCCCATGGGCACATTCTTGGGGAACATTTGGGAGCAGAAAAAACCCGAGGATCACCCAGAGGTTTTATTGGCCTGGGATCACTAAGGATCACTAAGGAAGTGGAATTGTAATGCTCTTCCTGTCCAGTGTTTCATATTACTGCACCCATGCCACATTTCCGCAGTCCGTTGGTACCCCTGCCCATTATCGAGGCCCATTTGAGAGGATCGCTATGGACTTGGTTGGCCCCTTACTGAAGTCCACTAGAGGGCACCAGCACATCTTGGTAATACTGGACTATGCCACCCGTTACCCAGAAGCAATTCCTCTCCCAAGCACCTCTGCTAAAACCATTGCCAAAGAGTTATTTCAGGATTTCAGCCGTGTGGGTCTTTACAAGGAAGTCGTGACCAGGGCACCCCGTTTATGTCTAGGGTGACCAAAGAACTTTGTAAACTCCTGAAAGTGACCCAATTACGTACATCAGTATATCACCCTCAAACAGACGGTTAGTAAAAAGGTTTAATAAAACCTTAAAACAAATGTTGAGGAAGGTGGTGGATAAAGACGGAAAGAATTGGGATTATCTGCTCCCTTTTCTTATGTTTGCCATAAGAGAGGCTCCCTAATCTTCCACAGGGTTCTCTCCGTTTGAACTACTGTATGGGAGACACCCCCAGGGCCTACTGGACATTGCCAGGGAAACATCGGAGAGAGAGAGTTCCCCGCATCAAAATGTGATTGAACATGTGGCCCAAATGCCCAAATAGCCCAAGCCCAATTGGCTCAACAAAGGAAGCAGGTAAGATAAGAAACAAACAGAGCGACAAATTAGGCATATTAGGATGACTGTATAAATATAAAGAGTAAAATTTAGGTTTACAACCACTTTAAGCATTTTTTTAATGAGTGCTTTACCATTTGCATTAATGTCCAGATGATGTGAAAAGGGGTGAATGCGGACAAGTTATGTTATTTATTAATCTGAGGACAGTTATTTATTAATCTCTGTCCCATGTTGTCTATACAGGTAATTGATTTTTATATGGATTCACAGGACTGTAAAGGTTCCTATGGTTGAGCAATACCATAGAAAGTGTTAATTATAATGAATTACTTTCTAGAAAATGTTCTAGAAAGACAACTGATATTAGACAGCTTGATTTACAGACACGGTGTACCAAACCAGTCTCATTGGCTCTGTGGCATATGACTGATTTAACCACTTCATTACTGGGCACTTAAACCCCCTTCGTGCCCAGACCAATTTTCAGCTTTCAGCGCTGACGCATTTTGAATGACAATTGCGCGGTCATACAACACTGTACCCAAATTATATTTTTTACATTTTTTTCACACAAATAGAGCTTTCTTTTGGTGGTATTTGATCATCTCTGCGATTTTTATTTTTTGCGCTATAAACAAAAAAAGTCAGAAAATAAAAAAAATAAAAAAACACAATATTTTTTACTTTTTGTTATAATAATATCCCAATTTATTTTCTTTATATATTTTTTCCCTCAGTTTATGCCGATACGTATTCTTCTACATATTTTTGTTAAAAAATCACAATAAGCGTATATTGATTGGTTTGTGCAAAAGTTATAGCGCCTACAAAATTGGGGATAGATTTATGATTTTT
Source organism: Rana kukunoris (assembly GCA_029574335.1). Lineage (NCBI taxonomy): Eukaryota > Metazoa > Chordata > Amphibia > Anura > Ranidae > Rana > Rana kukunoris. The sequence continues at coordinate 149,126,200 of CM056055.1, forward strand.
ATTTTATTTTAATTTTTTACTAGTAAAAAGTAAGTAAGTAGTTTTGTCAGGCCTGCGATATTGCGACGGACATATCGGACACTTTTGACACAAATTTGTGACCATTCACATTTATACAGTGATCAGTGCTATAAAAATGCACTAATTACTGTATAAATGAGACTGGCAGGGAAGGGGTTAACACTAGGGGGTGAGGAAGGGGTTAAATGTATTCCCTGGGTGTGTTATAACTATGTGGGGGGAGGGGACTGACTGGAGGAGGTGACCGATGCTGTGTCCCTATGTACAAGGGACACAGATCGGTCTCCTCTCTCCCTGACAGGACGTAGAGCTCTGTGTTTACACACAGAGCTCCACGTCCCTGCTGTCACCGCCGAACGTGGGTACCTGGCGGACATCGCAGCCACCAGGTACACGCATCGGCTCCTCAGCGATGCGCCGGCACAGTGTTTACCCGCTGGTGCCCCCCAGCTGCGCTCGCAGGTAATGCACATAAAAAGATGTCTAAGAACGTCCACTCTGCACTTGAGAGCCGCGCTGTGGACGTCTTTTGTCTATAGCGCGGATTTCAAGTGGTTAATAACCAATCACAACAATCACATATTACTATTTACATTTTTACTCACTACTTTACTTACTGACTACAGGATCATCTTTGTTAACCCTTTCAAGCCACCTCCTCTCCTTTAAAGTGAGGCTTGTTTAAAAACAAACAAAAAAAAAACATACTCACTTGCTCTGTACAGTGGTTTTGCACAGAGCAGTGCTGACCCTCCACTTCTCGGGTCCCGCGCCGACGATCCAGACCCCTCCCTCCTGCCCAGTGCCCCCACAGCAATGTAATATATTGCAGCTTACCAGTCATTAGATATGACTGCATTAGCAACTGATACATTTTGCTAGAGAGCTCTTTTGAAAAACAACAGACTTACTGGCCAGATCACCAGATGAAAATAGAAGAAAGAAAGCCCAAAAAAAGAAAGGGAATGCAGCCATTACATGTAAGAATTGGTAAGCTGCAATATAATAGATATTTGCTTTTTGGTTTAATACCATTTTAACACGCCCCCATCGTTATTTAAAGGGGAGTTCCACCCACAATTTCACTTTTTAAATATAAATACCCCTGTAATACACAAGCTTAATGTACTCTAGTAAAGTTAGTCTGTAAACTAAGGTCCATTTTGTTAGGTTGTTACAGCATTTAGATTTAGTTTATAATCTAGAAATAGACCATGGCCATCCTAAGTGTGGGCATCATGAAGCCAGACTGTATGACTTCTTGGATTTCAGCTTTGCATATCTCGTACATGCTCAGTGCTCACTGACAGTGAGCTGTCGGGCTGCATGCTCAGATAAGGGTCTGGTATGGATTTTGGGGGGACCCCCACGCCATTTTTTTTAAATTTTGGCATGGAGGTCCCCTCCGAATCCATACTAGACCCAAGGGCCTGGTATGGACTCGGGGGGCACGCTAATTCTTTTCTCAACTTTTTTTAGCCAGCAATTCTTTTTTTTTCACATTCAGTGTGAAGCCCGCTGACAACTGATGACTCATCGGTTGTTAAGGATGCGTTGGCCGACTTCCCGGCCCCCTCCTTAGCAACCAGCTATATACAGTGTAAAAAAAAAATGCAAATCGCGGTAAAACCGCGTGTCCAAAAACGCGGCAAGCACTGCAAAAAGCACTGCAGAAATGCTCAAAAGCAACATGCATAGATGTGAATCAAGCCTAAGAAGAACAGGGGAAAGAATCAACAGTTAGCACGGAGTCCCAATGAAGGTACTCCATCGCCTCCACTTATATGCAAAGTGACAATAGGCACCACCAGTTTAGCTTATATGATACAGTCAATCATCATAAAAGATGGGACTCTTCTGATGTTGTCCTAAAAGCAGATCTTCCATCAAAACTCCATTAATATATAGGCCTTGCTGCCCTCTTTAGATTGGGGAGATGCCTAAACTGAGTTACTAAAAACAAGGCACCAGCCTTCTGCATCACCATAAAAGTAATTCATTCAAAAGTAAAGAATTCCAATATTATTACATAAAGTCAGCCACGTCAGTTTTCCATTAGAGACACTCCAATTAAGATGCTTTAGTGATACCCATCAATGGGGAGTGAGGCTTACGCATTTCAAGGGCAAACACCTCTTTATCAAAGCTAACCCAGGCATACAGTGCAGAAAATAAGTATTTGAACACCCTGCTATTTTGCAAGTTCTCCCACTTGGAAATCATGGAGGGGTCTGAAATTGTCATCGTAGGTGCATGTCCACTGTGAGAGACATAATCAAAAAAAAAAATTCCAGAAATCACAATGTATGAATTTTTTAACTATTTATTTGTATGATACAGCTGCAAATAAGTATTTGAACACCTGAGAAAATCAATGTTAATATTTGGTACAGTAGCCTTTGTTTGCAATTACAGAGGTCAAACGTTTCTTGTAGTTTTTCACCAGGTTTGCACACACTGGAGGAGGGATTTTGGCCCACTCCTCCACACAGATCTTCTCTAGATCAGTCAGGTTTCTGGGCTGTCGCTGAGAAACACAGAGTTTGAGCTCCCTCCAAAGATTCTCTATTGGGTTTAGGTCTGGAGACTGGCTAGGCCACGCCAGAACCTTGATATGCTTCTTACAGAGCCAATCCTTGGTTATCCTGGCTGTGTGCTTCGGGTCATTGTCATGTTGGAAGACCCAGCCTCGACCCATCTTCAAAGCTCTAACTGAGGGAAGGAGGTTGTTGCCCAAAATCTCGCAATACATGGCCCCGGTCATCCTCTCCTTAATACAGTGCAGTCGCCCTGTCCCATGTGCAGAAAAACACCCCCAAAGCATGATGCTACCACCCCCATGCTTCACAGTAGGGATGGTGTTCTTGGGATGGTACTCATCATTCTTCTTCCTCCAAACACGGTTAGTGGAATTATGACCAAAAAGTTCTATTTTGGTCTCATCTGACCACATGAATTTCTCCCATGACTCCTCTGGATCATCCAAATGGTCATTGGCAAACTTAAGACGGGCCTTGACATGTGCTGGTTTAAGCAGGGGAACCTTCCGTGCCATGCATGATTTCAAACCATGACGTCTTAGTGTATTACCAACAGTAACCTTGAAAACGGTGGTCCCAGCTCTTTTCAGGTCATTGACCAGCTCCTCCCATGTAGTCCTAGGCTGATTTCTCACCTTTCTTAGGATCATTGAGACCCCACGAGGTGAGATTGTGCATGGAGCCCCAGTCCGAGGGAGATTGATAGTCATGTTTAGCTTCTTCCATTTTCTAATGATTGCTCCAACAGTGGACCTTTTTTCACCAAGCTGCTTGGCAATTTCCCCGTAGCCCTTTCCAGCCTTGTGAAGGTGTACAATTTTGTCTCTAGTGTCTTTGGACAGCTCTTTGGTCTTGGCCATGTTAGTAGTTGGATTCTTACTGATTGTATGGGGTGGACAGGTGTCTTTATGCAGCTAATGACCTCAAACAGGTGCATCTAATTTAGGATAATAAATGGAGTGGAGGTGGACATTTTAAAGGCAGACTAACGGGTCTTTGAGGGTCAGAATTCTAGCTGATAGACAGGTGTTCAAATACTTCTTTGCAGCTGTATCATACAAATAAATAGTTAAAAAATCATAAATTGTGATTTCTGGAATTTTTTTTTTGGATTATGTCTCTCACAGTGGACATGCACCTACGATGACAATTTCAGACCCCTCCATGATTTCCAAGTGGGATAACTAGCAAAATAGCAGGGTGTTCAAATACTTATTTTCTGCACTGTATATTGTGCATACACTTAATGAACAAATAATAATGATAACAATGGTTACATAGGACCAGTAGGGATCAATATATCAAAATAAGGATAAATGAAAATCTGAAGATCAGTGCATCACTTGTGGCATACCTGTGATTACTGTGTACTATGCACAATGATTCCCCCTCTCTATCAAAAGCAGATGAGAGCAAGGGATTGTAAAGTGTGCATGGCAAACATGGAGTCTTTCTGCTGTTTTACATGCTGACACACAGCAGCCTAGGCAGGGCTAAGCAGTGCCCTAATGTGCATGGTCATGGACATCCACATGGGAGGGCAAGTCGCCCCCCCCCCCCCCCGGAGCAAGGTGAGTGCACACGGACAGGTCACCGCACCCAGGCCGCATCGCACCCAGGCCCTGAAAGCTGCCGCAAAGGGGGCGCTGAAGCTGTGGCAGTTACTTACTGTTACATTCAGCAGCAATGGCGCCGCCCTGACCCCCTAGACTCTCTTATTACATTGATCGCTGGCTTGTCTGCTGCCCACTGCAAGATAGAGTTGCCTGCTACTTGCCATCTAGCAACCAGTGACATCCAGCATTAAGAGCGGAGGAGGAACATCTTTCTTCTTCATAACCTTCAAAAGTGAAAGACTACAGTGAGAGAGATGGGGGGGGGGGTGTTGAAAAAGCTAGGGTGGGAGCATTGGTGAGAGAGCTGAGGGGACATTTGTGAGAGGTGAGAGTTAAGCCACTGTCATTTTTAAGACTTTGGCCACAGTTTTCTATTACGTGCGTCATATCTCACTTACTCCCTCATTTGTCCCTCATTCTGAAGTTGGGAGGTATGTAACACATGCATGTGTCCTCATATCTTGTGCAATGTACGATACCTTTAACTGTTAAAATTAGATAACAAGAAAAGGATGTAGAAAGTTAACATATTCTCAATATGTATGAGTTAGTGCATACGTCAAAGTGTTACTTATGGATTAACCTTTGCACACTGCAAATCACAGCGTCAAAGATGATTTGCTAAATGCATAACTTCTTAGAATTAAAGTGGTTGTAAAGGCTGGACATTTTTTTACCTTAATGAATTCCCTGTATATACATATTGTAATAACATTTCTGCCATGTTATAAAAGAAAGAGGGGCAAGCAGCGCATATCTATAATCCCACAATATTGTTATTTAACTTAGTCTACTTAGTCTATCGCTGGGCGTATGTGTCATAAATCCAACAATTATATACAATATCAAATAAAGTGCTTTATATTATTAAACAATCTCTGTAAAGAAATCAATGGCATAAAGTGCAAATGCTTGTAAAAGGTGCAGGAAATGCATGTTAACCGGGGACGTGCAGTCAGGGGAGGGAGGTGAGGCATAGCCTCACCTGCCATGAACATAAAAAAAAAACAATCGCGGGGCTTAGCTACGCAGCCTTGGGGTAACAGAGACCCCAAATTTAGGGGGTAGGTAGCCGAAGTCCTACCCCCCGGGCCTATGGTTCTCGAGATACATGGGCTCAGGTCCGGACTTACCATTGGGCTTGACTGGGCTCAAGCCCATGGGCCCACTGCCCAATCGTGGCAACCCCCCTGTTCACCACAATTGCGGCAACCCCCTCACGCAATTTCGTGGCAATCCCCTCCTGCAATTTCGCGGCAATCCCCCGTTCGCAACAAACGCGGCAACCCCCTCCCACAATTTTGCACCAATCTCTCATTCGCGAGAATCGCGGCAAACCCCTCCCGCAATTTCGTGGCAATCCTTTGATAGGTCCATGCTAAATTCTACATTAGGGGATCATTATTCACGTAAAAAAGGAGATAACATTCATGACTGCACTGTCCCAAACTAGGATCAGGTCGTCAATAAAGTGACCATACCATTTGATGGCAGCTCTACATGGGTTGGAATGGGAGAACAGGGCCAATTGCTCCCACCAGCCCATATAGAGATTATAATAAAAAAGTAAAAATCACCACTGCAGTAGCCACATACTAAAATAGAGGATCACCAAATACATGGCATTATCCCCACTCCTTAATCCCTATACCTCCTGATTACATCAGGTGTGGTCTATTTGAAGGAAAAGCATATAGCAAAAAGTTGAGGATAGCAGATCCTCACAATAACCTTCTATAGAGAAATCAGGGTTAAAGGGGCGAGCTAAGTGGATGGACAGCATGTCGCTAGTGGACCTTGTGCGTGGGGAGTGGCGTGTAATGGAGAGGATGCCTCGTGAGTCGCCTGCCCTCTTCCTTCCCCCCAGTTTTCACACGGTCACAATCCCTGGGATCATCATGAATGGTCTTCAGTGCTCTGCAGAGATTCACAACTGCACCCCCTTTATCGGCTTCTTTAATTACAATATCTCTGCAAGATTTCAGAATAATCAAAGCTGATTTTTCATCTTTCATTAAATTGTTATTTATTCTAAATGCAAGGACAAGGTCCCTTTCCACAAATGCTTGGAAGGTCTCTACTGCTGTGCTACGGGTATGGATCGGTTAAAAATATTTATAGCAATTGGATAAGGTGTCTATTTTTATTCCATATGATGCACCCACAGACTCAGACAGCAGACTCTTCAGAGACAACCTGCCCACAAGATCTGTAAAATTGAAATGTTTTCATAATTTACCAAAATTCAGATGGAAGCGTTCCTGTTTAATCCCTCAATCCTTCATCAACATCTCTGGCACTAGATTTCTCCTTTTCTCGCTTTTTTTTCTGCCATGTTATTTTTGTAACTAACTAAAGAAATAAACAGTGATGCAGCGTACACACAACTGTTTTTAATGTTCTAGAAAAAACAACATTTTTTTCAACCCGATTATTGTTAAGCCGGCCTTGCCTACACACGATCGTGAAAAACAATGCTCTAGCAAAGCACGGTGACGTACAACACGTACGACGGCACTATAAAGGGGAAGTACCATTCGGATAGTGCCACCCTTGGGGCTGCTTTTGCTGATTTTGTGTTAGCACATTCATCACGCTGTAACATTTTACTATCTCCATTACAAACAGTAGTTTTACCAGAATGAGCGCTCCCGTCTCATAACTTGCTTCTAAGCATGTGCGTTTTTTTCACGTTGTTAAAGCCCACACACGACAATTTTTTACAACGTTAAAAACAACAACGTTAAAGAAACACAAAAAAAATCTTTGAAGTGTTTTTTTTAAATCCCCAATCAGATTTCTATGACTTTGATTTCATGCCCTGGTTAACTATGCCCGATAGATATGGGGTCATTTCATTCTACACCCAACTATCAATATAGTAAAATAAAATATTATGTAATATCCTCTACATTCAACCTATCTTTCAGGGTATTCAAGAATTCTACTGATTTAAACCAAAGGTAATGATTTTTTTGGGCATCACAAGCCTCATAGGCCATTCTATTTTAAGGAAAACAATATTGATTAATCAGCTTTAATGATTTTTTTCCAGACCCCAATTCCCTAAAGGCTCAACACGTATCCAATGTCATTTTCATACATACAGTAAAAGAAAGATAACCTCTTAGAAACATTAATCATCTTATCATTCTCAATTACACCTAGAAGACACACCTCAAGATTACACACAGCGAGGAGAAAGTTATCCAGTATGAACTCAGTCACCTGTGACCACAAAGGTCTCATCTTGCAGCACTATTACACCATATAGATATCCATTAGTTAGTCTACACTTGTGGCATAAAGCATCATCTCTTTTTTTTCAAACAGTCTCACATGGTAGGTTTAATGTAAGAATCTCAACTGAATAATTTTGTCATTGGAGGAAATAACAGTCTAAATATGTGTGCAACAGCTGCTTCCAGGCGTCTTCTGATAACTCCACTTGATCTGAGTGTGTAAGTGAGTGAGTAACTTGTATAGCGCTACAAATGCGAACTAAATCGCCTCAAGGTGCTTATTTTAAAATATTTTTTTATGATCTTTCCTATTAATTTATCACCTGTCATTCAAGTTTAACACCTCCTACTGTACTGGCGAGTCCAGATCATGCACTGAAATTAGCCCCGTCCACCAATCCACCCCCTAACCAGCCACCGTTCCCAGGAATTATGATTTTCCAAAATTTCCAGGTATGAATGTCAGCTTAGAAAGTATTTCTCTCATCAGTGGTTGGAAAATTAGAGGTAAACCATTTTCTAATGATAAAAAAAAGAATGTAGCTTTGCACTGTACATCCACACATCTCCTTTCTCTATCTGCAAAGTAGAGAGCGTCCTGACTCTCCTGCCCACCCCCTCCCCCTCAAGAGTCTTTCTCCACACCAGGGAGAAAGCCTTGCATTACGGTGTGTAGTTACAGACAGAAGAACAGGAAGTGAGGATTTCTCAGAAGAAATAAGGACATTTAAAATCAAAATGGAAGGATGAGGTAAGTGAAGGTGGACTGCACTAAGGTAAAGGAAGCTATTTAGGAAAAAATATTTTTACCTATACAAACCCTTTAATATATAGGGGAGAACTTGGCAGTGTAGGGATGTCCAAAGGGACACATACAAAGTGCTTGTTAGTGAAAGTAGCGACACATTTAAACTTTGAAAATATTTGTCAATGAGAACTGATCCTTACCTATAATAAGTGACAAAAAGGAATTAAGTAGTTTAATGTCCTATTTAATGTCCATCGTCCCACCCAGCCACACGACATACAGTTACAAGACACAATAGGCGAATGTGTCCTTTTCCTTTCTTCATAGGGAAACATATGCCTATCTATTGCCACTTTAATTCAGTGTAGCATGGAACATGTTTCCTTAGCTTTAACAAGTTAGAAAAAAGAATAATGATATTTAAAGAGCACCAGAGCAGGGCCGCCATCAGGGGGGTACAGGCAGTACACCTGTAAGGGGTCCAGAGGTCCCCAGGGGCCCGGAGGCCACCAGGGCCCCAGATGACAACCCCCTCTTTTTTTTTTATATATTTTTAAAGGGCCAATTTTTTTTCTTTTATTTTTTTAGAGGTCCGGAGGTCCTCAGGGGCCCGGAGATCCCCAGGGCCCCAGATGACAAACCCCCCTTCTCAACCCCCGCTTCTCAATTTCAGGGGGCCCATACCTGAAGCTGTGTAAGGGGCCCCAACATTTCTGATGGCGGCCCTGCACCAGAGATACTACTAAATCACTTTTCGTTTTCTGAATTCATATCAGTGAAAGATAAGTTTTGATTTAAATGGTGAAAATGGTTCACTATACTTTTCAAATCACAGCCATTTGCACTAAATATGATTCTTCTTAAAGCGGAAGTAAACCATCCATAAAACAGTTTAATTTCCGGCACGTGCCAGAACTGTAATGCGCGTACACACGTACGAGAACCTCGTCGGGCGGAACACATCGTTCCGCCCGTCGAGGTTCTCGGCCGGCCGTCAGAATCAGCGACCATCCCGTCGGGAAAGGCGACCAGCTATTAATCCCGACGGGCCGCCGAGAAAATAGAGAACCTGCTCTCTATTTTCTCTCGGCGGCTTTCCCGACGGGATGCTCGCCGAGAGTGCACACACGGCCGAGGTTCTCGGCAGAATGAGGATCCCAGCGAGCTTCTCGCTGGTTTCTGCCGAGAACCTCGGCCGTGTGTACGGGGCCTAACACTACCATTGGTTGTGCTCTTAACTAAAACTTTAGAAAGTGTTTTGCCTATACTTGCAAAATATCTTACTGTCAAGATTTTTCCAATAGCAAATGATCAGCTGTTGTACATTCTAATATATCCATATATATTATTTTTTTATATTCCTGGCCTCCCTTCCTCCTGATCAGTAAAATGTTTAGGTTAGAATTGTTAGCGTGATACTCACCTAAAAAGAACACTGGCATGAGATGCTGGTGCCAGCCACAAAGCTGAGATGTAGGTTTTGTTACTTGAGGTTTTATGGCTAATGGATGAATTCTGAAAAGAAAAAAACATTTTATGCATCGGTGATAAATAAGTATGGTGTTAGAAAGTCAGAGGCTAATGTATAGTCTTGAGTATTGCTACAAAGACTTTTCTTGTTGCCATTTGTTTTCACCTAAAAATAGTAACTAAATAATAATCCAGACATTTTCAGTAATGCCGCGTACACACGACTGCGTACACACGACAGTTTTTTTCAACCCGATTCTTGTTAAGCCTGCCTTGCCTACAAACGATCGTGAAAAAAAAAATGCTTGAGCTGATGTGATGTACAACACGTACGACGGCACTATAAAGAGGAAGTTCCATTCGGATGACGCCACCCTTTGGGTTGCTTTTGCTGATTTTGTGTTAGCAAAAGTTTGGTGAGAGATGATTTGTGCTTTTCAGTCTTCGTGTTTTTCAGTCTGTTACAGCGTGACGAATGTGCTATCTCCATTATGAACGCTACTTTTACCAGAACGAGCGTTCCCGTCTTATAACTTGCTTCTGACCATGCACATTTTTTTTACAGACTACACACGACCATTTTTTACGACGTTAAAAACGACGTGAAAAAATAGAGCATGTTTTAAATTTTTAATGCCCATTTTTCATGTCAGGAAAAATGCTCTGGAGCCCACACACGATCGTTTTTAACTACTAGCCGACCGCCCGCCGTCATATTACTGCGGGACGGTGGCTCTCCTGGGCAAGAGCCCGTAGCTATACGTCCGCATTAGACCGGCACAATGTAGAGGCGCAATCACCGTATCCTCGTAGTATTTGTGCAGAAATTTTCGCCGGTGCAACGTAATTTCCGAGGCGTAGGGCGGAGTAATTCAAATTGGGAAGGACGTGGGCGTGTTACATTGAAATGAGCCGTGACCCCCTGCAAATGAAGGGCCGGCCGGATCGCGCATGCGCACATGAAGCAGACCATGGTCAGCACCTCTGTGCGCATGCTCACAACTCGGGAACGGCGCAATCAGTGAAATTGGAAGTGGACCCGGGCAACTTAGTGAGCTACGCAGAGAGCTTAAATAGACAGACACAAACACCCTTCCTTTGCAAAACTACATCCATTTTGTATCCCTTCCTATACAGCAAGGTGCGTTTGTTCTGTTGTTTATTAGCGTTTGTTTGTTTGTGACATGTCTTTGAGATATTTGGTGACTGTTTTGAAGAGTTTTTTTTGTTTTTTTGGTTCTGTTTGTGAATGATTTTGGAATGTGGGGGTGACATTCCTGCCGGAAAAGGGGTGTCACCCTTATTTGTGGTGGAGAAGGGTTCCCCAGGACCAGGGAGAAGTGATCCCCAGGTCCGTGTGAATGGTGTATGAATGTACAGTGACATAATTGGAGCCGTGGCGTTGCTCCTTACAAGTCCTGGTGGGCTTGTGCCAATCCAATGTGATGAGGATGTGGTGTGTGTGATCTAGGGACCACAGTGGTGTGCATGCATGCATTCTCATTGTGCCATGATTAATGTGTGTGTTTAACGTGCAAAGATGCCTAATGTGTGCTGTCTCCTGGCTGCTCTTCCCTCAGAAGATGGGGTAGCCTCGGTTATGGGGAGGATTGTCTGGTTCGGGGGTCAGGTCATCACGTATGTCAATCTCCAGGCCCTTTGTCACTGCGAAGTTGTGCAGCATGCAACATGCACCAATGATCTGGCACACAAAGTTTGGGGAATACAACAGGGTACCATGGGGGGTTCCGGATAGGAGTCATGAGATGGGGTCCCAGTGCATATGCAGAGTCACCTTGAAGGGAAAAGACAGGAGGATGTTAGTAGTGCATGTGCCCCTTGTGATTTCTGCATCACGGGGGGGGGGGGTACAGTAATGCTTGCCACCCATGTCACTCACCAACCAGCCAGCTGTCCCCATACATGTTCTGTTCGAATTCTGTTGGGATGGGGCTATGATTGTATATGTAGCTGTCATGGGTGTCATGGGTGGTGTCATGTGTTGGGCTGGTGATGTCCTCCTGCAGGGTTGTGGTTAATTCCATGATGGCATGAGGGGTGAATCTGAAGATGCGAGGACACCTCAGAATCACTCATGCCAAGAGTGAAGAGTGAGGGGCTTGTATCAGATAAGAATATTGTATTAGATTAGATTAGATTGTAATGTTTATAAAAGTGTCAGGAATGGTCCCCCCTGCTGGTAAATCTGCCTATTATTTTGGCTGCAGTTCTGGCCTCCACCAGCGGGGGGTTCTTGGTATGTTGGAGCACACAGCTTTTCCTGCGTTCAGGTGTGACCTGAATGCAATCAGCACGCCTCTATTTATACCTGGCAAGTTCAAGCAGAACTCGCCCTGGTATCAGTCTACAACCTTGATTCTGAGCCTGTTACTCTGACCATGAGCCTGCTTTCTGGACCCGATCCTTATCCTGGACTGCCCTTCCTGCTCTGCCCTTTACCTTGGATCCTGTTCCCCCCTGGATTCCTGTCCATTCATCCGCTCCCTGCTCCGTTGTGTCCGTCCTCACCCATCTTCTGTGATATCCTGGTATATGACCTTGGCTTGGCTTTTGTTTATGATTTCGGCATTCCCCCTTTGACTTATATATAGGCTTTGTTGTTATATGTGCACTGGTTGTCTTCACCTGTTTTTTGTAAATAAACACCTTTTATTTCACTGCATACAGTGTTGGTCTCCTCTGTGTAGGCACACAGTACTGGTATATTTAGAATCCTTGACAAAAAGCAAATAAAAAGTTTTTGGAAAAAAAAAATCCTCTCCTGTGCCCTCCTCCGTGCCCTCCTCCGTGCCCTCCTCCGTGCCCTCTTCAGGGCCCTCCTCCTTCTTTGCTCATCTAAAGTCAGTAGTATAGCTATGAGCATGGATGCCCCTGGCATACAGTTTGTTGTCCTGCAAGTGTGGCTGCTCAGCTCGTCCCTAACAGTGTTACTTTATCTGACATGTAGACGGATTGTCTAATTTTATACCACCTTTTCTATGGACTAATTTTAGACAGGACGTGCAGCTGTTGCTCACAGCGCGTAGCCTGCGCTGCACCAACTTACTTTTGTGGATCCCCGTAACTCCCTCATTTGCATATTTGACTAGCAAATCAATGGTGCGTCTAGCGCAGTTTTGCGTGCACAGATACCCCGGTCTATCGAAATTACGCCGGTCGGGAAAAATTAGATTTCATGCGTATATATCGTTTTGAGGATGCGGCGCATCGATACGCATGCGCAGATTTAGACTTACGCCGCGCATCTCCTGTAACGCCGGCGTAATGGCTCTGTGAATCTGGGCCATAGCTCTCGGTCCTGTCAGTGGGGGAAACGCTGATCTCCTGTTCATACAATGTATGAACAGAAGATCAGTGATTTCCCCTAGTGAGGCCACCCCCCCATACAGTTAGGACACACCCAGGAACACACTTAACCCCTTCCCCGCCCCCTAGTGTTAACCCCTTCACTGCCAATGGCATTTTTATAGTAATACAATGCATTTTTATAGCATTTACGCGTTACGACATACGTGTCTTCACAGTTGAAGACACGTATGTCGTAACGCGTAGGGTGAAGGGAGACGTACACCGGGATTGCTGTGATACCAGCGCCGTGCCGCTGTGTTATATGCTCGTTTTACTTCTATGTTTGTAAGTGCACATTTTATTTATTAAACTCCTCTGTATCAATGATAATGCACTATTGGAGGTCCTCTTTCCTGTTTTTATCCCACCTCTGAGACCCAGATAATACTATCCATGTTGTGGACACCAGGAACACCAGGGAGATAACCAGCAGTGGATCTGCACATTGAGGTCTCTTTTTAGCCGTTTAGAGGTGAGAGTTCTGGGAGACCAGAGTGTGTGTGTGGTGAAGTGCACATCTTTCACGGAACTAGCGGGTATCCTGGAACACCTCTTAACATCATGGACTCTGTTTGCGCTTATAGTATTGTGCACTATTGATCTATATGTCACTTGCATCACTCTGCAAACCTATATCCAACATATGTTGGTCTTATGCACTTTGCGCAATTACTTTTTCTTTACAGTTTTTCTTTTTCAGGTGTTGTGTTTACACTTTTGTTTTTGCTGCATTGTTTTTTCTGTGTGTTTAGGGCGACCTTGTAATTTTAGCGCAGAAGTCCCCCCCTTTTTCATCCGGTCACTTACTATTTTACAATCCGCCGCTGCTTCAAAAAAGATAGTTTACAAAACTATGTCCACACCGTTGTCATTTTACTTGTGGACATTATGAAGCCCACAAGCGCTTACTTCCTGGAAGTCTTGGATGGAGAGTTATAATGGGGAAGCGCACTGCATCCTGGGAAATTATGACACACATTTCCCAGGAGCATTAGCGTGCTGAGGAGCCAAAGGAGATGATGTCAGAATCCTAGATGATTCCGAAGGCAGATTTTGTGGGACCGCATAGCAACAGGCATTTCCAGGTGAGTAATTTTTTTTTTTTTAGGTCTAATGAGCACAATAATGAAGACTTTTTTTGGGATGAAAACTGCACTTTAAGTTATCTTTTATTTTACCACTCTTTATTTTCCTTGCTGAAACATGCAATTCACAAAACCTGGAGCTATTTTTTCCATACGGTTTACCTTGTGATACTGTATGTGTATGTTAAGCTGGCGTTTATGTTAACATTACAGACTTTATTTTATTTATTTCTGTGATTTTTTTTTTACATCTTGGGTATTATTTTGCCCACACACATTTGCAGTGTATTTTGGTAAATCCTTTACCCTATTACTAAACCACTGATATGACCCCCTTCTTTTATAAGTGGGAACTTTCTCTGGGTTTACAAACACTTAAAATGTGTGACATGGAGCAATCCATTTCTACTACCACACCATTAACCACTTAAGGACTGGGCACAGGCACATACCTGTACGTTACCTTCAAGAGTCCAGCCATGGGGTCGTGAGCGCACCGGCGCGCTCACGACCCGGTCCGAAGCCCCGTGACCACGGGACCCACGGACGTGATCGCCGCCGGTGTCCCGCAATCGGTCACAGGAGCTGAAGAACTGGAAGAGGTGTGTGTAAACACACCTTCCCTGTTTTTTTTGTGTGGCAGTGAATGAATGAATGAATGAAAACTTATATAGCGCAGCACATGCGAACTTAATCGCCTCTGGGCGCTTTGTTGTTCCTGTCTCCTTTGGTAGCATCTGTTCCCTGATATAGGGAACGATGATCAGTGATGTCACACCTACAGCCACGCCCCCTACAGTAAGAATCAATTAAACCCTTAGTGCCCCCTAGTGATTAACCCCTTCACTGCCATTGTCATTTTCACAGTAATCAGTGCATTTTTATAGCACTTTTCGCTGTGAAAATGACAATGGTCCCAAAAATGTGTCAAAACTAAAGTTCTCAGTTTATTAAACCGGCTGCAGAGGAGATAATTTTCCTCTGAGAACTGCCGAGAAGTGAACTGAGAAAAAACTTCTCAGTTTATTAAACGGACACCTTAATTTAATCATCAAAAAATTAGTCAACAGTACAACCCCTGCAGACATTACACAAAATAAACCAAGTGTTATATATCCAGAACTGACAAGGCAGTATGTAAGATATTACACATTAAAACTCAGCTGTTTAAAAGAGAGCCAAAAAGACACATAAGTAGAAAAAAATTAGGGGAGTATGGGAAAAAAAAAGCTTGGAGTAAAAATAGGATGATAGGAAAGGAAAATAACACAACCATGAACACATAAAAATGGAGAGGGGTCTATGCTGGTATCAATAACAATACCAGATATTGCACATCAAGTATTAAAGCAGTTGAAATTAAGGAAAAAAAAAAAACAGTTTTCCCAGTCAGTATCTGTTTGCGGGCCAAATGGCTGGCTTGGGAAGACACAAAGTGGTTGATTTACTTAAGGCAAATGCACTGTGCACTTGAAAGTACAGTTGCTGTAGATCTGAGGGGGACATGCAAGGAAAATAAAAAATGCAATTTTTCCTTGCACATGATTGGATGATAGAAATCAGCAGAGCTTCCCTTCATTTCAGATCTTCCCCTCAGATCTAGAGCAACTACACTTCCAAGAGAACTTGCAGTATCCTAACCCACAACTTATAAACATCATATTTGTCTTGATAAACATGTCAGCTTCCATGATATAATTTACTCTCGTAAACCAATTTGCTAGAGAGGGTGTCTACGGTTGTTTCCAAAAGAGTGGGATTAAACTCTTGGCGGCATTCTATAAACCCCAACAGAAGCCGAAATGTAATTTACTAAACATTGTGTTGAGTCATCTAGAAAGTGCTAATGTCCAAAATCAACTGATATCAGTAGAAAATTATAAAATTTTTAGTCCCACCAGATATGCAGAGGAGAAGCCTGCAAGCCACAGCCTCTACAACATCTGTCTGAAACCTCAGGCTATGCCAAGGCTATGCCAAGGCTAGAGTCTTATGCCGCGTACACAGCATTTGTTTTTCCTGACGTTCAAAAACCCGTTGTTTTTTATGATGTTATTCCTCTCCAGCCTGACTTGAATACACGCGTTCATGCAAAAAAACGTCCGGCCAAAGCGCGGTTGGCGTACAACACGTACGACGGGACTATAAAGGGGAAGTTCCTTTCAAGTGGCGCTACCCTTTGGGCTGCTTTTGGGCTGCATACTTGATTCTGAGCAAGCACGTTTTTTTTTCCCTCGGAAAAGCAAACACATGACCGTTTTTCGCGACAAGAAAAAGACTGACGTGAAACACGACTAGAAAAAAGAGAGCTGGTTTACATTTTTTTGCAGGCAGGTTTTTCGTCGAGAAAACTGCTAGGGTGTATACACACGACCAAATTTCTCGAACAATATAAAAGATGGCAGTTTTCTAGTAGTGAAAAGCGGCCGGGTGTACGAGGCATTAATGAATGAATGAATGAAAACTTGTATAGCGCGGCACATGCGAACTGAATCGCCTCTGGGCGCTTGTTGTTCCTGTCTCCTTTGATATCAAAAGAGAAAAGTCTTGACCTTTTTCCTAAATGCTAGGTGGTTCTCCTCCAACCGAATGCTGGTTGGTAAAGCGTTCCATAGTCTGGGACCTTGGATCGCGAATCTTCTTTCTCCTTTGGACTTGAAATTGGCTTTCGGAACCTGGAGCAGGTTCTGATTCGTGGATCGCAAAACGCGATTGGGATTATGCACTTTTATTATTCCGCATAAATAAAAGGGGGGCATTCCCATGGACACATCTATGCGTAAGACAGAGAGCTTTAAAAGCAATTCTGTCTTTGACTGGCAGCCAATGAAGGGCTCTCAGTGAAGGTGAGATGGATTCCCAGGGTTTTTTCCCAGTCACAAGTCTGGCGGCCGTATTCTGAACGACTTGCAGACGAGCGATTTGGTACTTGGGGAGGCCGAGGTAAAGGGCATTTGCATAATCCAGCCTGGAGTTTACAATTGCTCCCACCACGACCGCTAAATCTTCTTTAGGGATGAACGGAGTGAGTCTGCGTAGTAGGCGCAGTAGATGGTGAGATCCGCTGACTACTGACCCTATTTGTGCGTCCATTAAGCACCCTATATCACCATGTTAGTCATTTATAATTGGTTTCTTGCATTTTAGAGCTTATGATGGAGGTATGTATCAATTTTGAAGGGGTTGTAAAGTTTTTTGTTTTTTATTTTCTAAATAGGCTCCTTTAAAGTGGATGTAAACCCAATAAATGATTTTTTTTTTATGTAACAATGTACAGTATAAGATGTCCTATCATCTGTGCCCAGTCTTGCCACACAGAGTTAATCCAGCGCTAAACAATCCTATTTTATTGTTCAGTGAAATACAACAGACTTCCAGATAAAAACCAAAGTCCTTGCTTCTGAAAAAAAGTGCACAATTCACATCCCCTCCCCTGTGTTTTGATTAAATGTTTTCAAAATATGGGGTGAGTCACAGTTCAGTGCCACGAGAAAATGCAACAGCCATCAGAATATACATAGAGCTGGAGGGAAGAGGAGAGGGGGATGTGAATTGAGCACTTTTTACAGAAGCTGTGTATGTGCACGAGATATGTAAATAACCTGTCACTCAAGGAAGGACTTTGGTTTTTATCTGGAAGTCTGTTTTTTTCCCCCCTGAACAAAAAAAAAGAGGATTGCTCCGAGCTGGATTAATTCTGCGTGGCAAGACTGGGCACAGATGATAGGAAATCTTATTCTCTACATTGTGGCATAAAAAAAAAATCCACTTTAAGGTGGTGCATTGTTGGTTCACTTACCTTTTCTTTTGATTTCCTTTCTAAATGTTTTTTTCCTTGTTTTCTTTGTCGAAATTTCTCACTTCCCATTCCTCCTCAGTAAGCTGTTCTAGCTGACTAACCCCCAGCCAGAACGGCTCGGATGATGGGGGCAAGTTTACTGAGGAGAAACAGGAAGTGAGAAATTCAGACAAAGAAAAAAACATATAGAAGGGAAATTGAAGGAACAGGTTAGTGAAAAAACAATGTACTAGCTTAAAGGACCCATTTAGAAAATAAAAAAACAAACATTTACAACCCCTTTAACCACTCGCCGACCGCCCGTCATCATTTTACTGCGGGACGGTGGCTCTTCTGGGCGAGAGCCCGTAGCTATATGTCCGCATTTTTGCGGCCGCTAGGGGGCGCGCGCGCACTGGCGGCGGCCCGCGCGCATGCCCCCGCTCATCAAGTCCCGCGCGCGTGCACGGCGGGCGCCATATCGCCGCCGGGCACGCGCGCTTGTTCGTTACAGAGCGGGGACCGGGAGCTTTGTGTGTAAACACAAAGCTCTCTGGTCCTGTCAGCTGGGAAACGCTGATCTTCTGTTCATACAATGTATGAACAGAAGATCAGTGATTTCCCCTAGTGAGTCCACCCCCCCATACAGTTAGAACACACCCAGGAATACACTTAACCCCTTCCCCGCCCCCTAGTGTTAACCCCTTCACTGCCAATGGCATTTTTATAGTAATACAATGCATTTTTATAGCATTGATCGCTATAAAAATGCCAATGGTCCCAAAAATTTGTCAAAATTGTCCGATGTGTCCGCCATAATGTCGCAGTACTGAAAAAAAACGCTGATCGCCGCCATTACTAGTAAAAAAAAAATATTAATAAAAATGCCATAAAACTACCCCTCTTTTTGTAAACGCTATAAATTTTGGCAAACCAATCAATAAACGCGAATTGCGATTTTTTTAAGGAAAATATGTAGAAGATTACGTATCGGCCTAAACAGAGGAAAAAAAATGTTTTTTATATATTTTTTGGGGATATTTATTATAGCAAAATGTAAAAAATATTGCATTTTTTTCAAAATAGTCGCTCTATTTTTGTTTTTAGCGCAAAAAATAAAAACCACAGAGATGATCAAATACCACCAAAAGAAAGCTCTATTTGTGGGAAAAAAAGGACGCCAATTTTGTTTGGGAGCCACGTCGCACGACCGCGCAATTGTCAGTTAAAGCGAAGCAGTGCCGAATCACAAAAAGTGCTCTGGTCATTGGGCAGCAATATGGTCCGGGGGTTAAGTGGTTAAGATCAGGGCTCAAGTCCTGTGGGAACGGAGTTCCTGCACTTTTTTCACAGAAGGAACTCAGTTCCCTTTGCAGGACTAGAGCAGCCGAGCCGCCCGAGCCAATCCTTCACTAAGCGATGATGCCAAGCTCAAGTCACTGTCAGGGGCAGGCGAACCTTAGTAATCCTTTATGTTACTGGCCGCTTCCTGTATATGGATTCATCGGGTAGTATTCCGTCACTTCCTCGATGCCGCAATGTCTCCCGGGAGCTTTTGTCATTGTTCCCAGGTGACATTGTGGAGGTCTGCCGCGAGTTATCGCAGGATTTAGAAAGAATTTGCGGTTTAGTAATTATGCATATGAGCGTATCTTTTTTTTTTTTTGTGGTGGAGTGGATTTTGGGTGGGAGTTCCCACACTTTTTTCCCCAGGACTTGACCCCTGGTTAAGATGTTGCTTCACTGAGACTCACAGTATACATCCCATCTCAATTTTCCCACTCCCTAAAATACCACAAGGCTGTAGGTGAGCTTTTTTGGTCCAGGATCTTGTGAGAGATGCATAGTGTTCCTTTATCTGTCAACAGTTTAGCCATAAAGATTCAAATTTGGTTAAAAAAAAAATTTCCTTAACTCTTGAAGAAGGTGTGCCATATAGAGCCATAATCCAATGCAACAAATTGGGGCCACATCCTTAAGTGATCAAGATTTGCTCCAAAAAGATCCAGTCTACTCTGTCAAACCCTTTTCTCACATCAGCGGACAAGAGAAGACTGAGGAGGTGAGCGCTGGGCTCTCACTCAGTGATTCAAACATAAAGCTTGCAATGAGTTATCTTTAGCTTCTCTGTCCATAATAAATCCCTTTCTGATCAAAATGCACTAAACAAGGAAGCAAGGGTTTTAGAGATACAAGCCAAAAGTTGTCATGCTGGTCCTTGTCTCCCTTTGGAATAACAATTTTATAGACCGTAAGGGCCTCAGGGGGTATACCATGACTCTTAGTTTAGGATTAAAATATCTACACAGGTGGGCGCTCAAAAGGCTCAATAATTTATGGTAATACAGTACAGATCAAAAGTTTGGACACACCTTCTCATTCAAAGAGTTTTCTTCATTTTCATGACTATGAAAATTGTAGAGTCACACTGAAGGCATCAAAACTATGAATTAACCCATGTGGAATTATATACATAACTAAAAAGTGTGAAACAACTGAAAATATGTCATATTCTAGGTTCTTCAAAGTAGCCACCCTTTGCAGCAGACACATCTCTAGAACAACTGTTAAGAGGAGACTGTGTGAATCAGGCCTTCATGGTAGAATATCTGCTAGGAAACCACTGCTAAAGAAAGGCAACAAGCAGAAGAGACTTGTTTTGCCTAAAGAACACAAGGAATGGACATTAGACCAGTGGAAATCTGTGTTTTGATCTGATGAATCCAAATTTGAGATCTTTGGTTCCAACCACCGTGTCTTTGTGCGACGCAGAAAAGGTGAACGGATGGACTCTACATGCCTGGTTCCCACCGTGAAGCATGGCGGAGGTGTGATGGTGTGGGGGTGCTTTGCTGGTGACACTGTTGGGGATTTATTAAAAATTGAAGGCATACTGAACCAGCATGGCTACCACAGCATCTTGCAGTGGCATGCTATTCCATCCGGTTTGCGTTTAGTTTCACCATCATTTATTTTTCAACAGGACTTTGTCCCCAAACATACCTCCAGGCTGTGTAAGGGCTATTTGACCAAGAAGAAGAGTGATGGGGTGCTGCGCCAGATGACCTGGCCTCCACAGTCACTGGACCTGAACCCAATCGAGATGGTTTGGGGTGAGCTGGACCGCAGAGTGAAGGCAAAAGGACCAACAAGTGCTAAGCATCTCTGGGAACTCCTTCAAGACTGTTGGAAGACCATTTCAGGTGACTACCTCTTGAAGCTCCTCAAGAGAATGCCAAGAGTGTGCAAAGCAGTAATCAAAGCAAAAGGTGGCTACTTTGAAGAACCTAGAATATGACATATTTTCAGTTGTTTCACACTTTTTTGTTATGTATATAATTCCACATGTGTTAATTCATAGTTTTGATGCCTTCAGTGTGAATCTACAATTTTCATAGTCATGAAAATAAAGAAAACTCTTTGAATGAGAAGGTGTGTCCAAACTTTTGGTCTGTACTGTAAGTATTATCATATGCGTCTAGTCCCGGACTTTTCCAATATAGGGAGTTCTTTATTTGTGAGTTCAATTTCTTCTTGAGTGATTGGCTTCTCCAGGTAAGCGATCACCTATTATGAAAACGCAGGGAATTGGACTGCATTTAAGTATCGTTTATAGTGATCCCTACATTCCTGGAGCTCCTGTGCATCTTCGTCCAGTTTCAGATTGTACAATCAGTGATAGAAATCATCAAATTATTGTGCGATCTGGGTCGAATGGTAAATTCTGCTTCCTAAAGACGCAGAGAGTGCAAAATGCATTGAGCATAAGGCATACCTGACGAAGGAGCACGCATTCTCTGAATATGCCATGGACAAACCTCCTGCCTCCTTCAGGTGATGCCATGACAGCTCACCCCTCACCACCTCTTCAGCTCTGGGACTCTGGAATCCACCGGCGTGGCCGGGATTGATGACAGCGCCGACCGCAGCTGCTCCCACAGACACGCAAGGGAACCAGCGTGGTTGTGACTACCCAATGTGCCTTATCTTTTACTAAACTATTGGCACTGCTCTCTCCTCTTCCCTCTTCCCTCCACCACTCCACAAGGGAAAATTAGTGCACGTGCAAAATGCACAGTCTATTTGCTTAATAAATCAACCCCAATATGTAATTATAATGATGAATCACGTGGTCATGTAAATCCAACCTTTTTTTTTTTTGGCACTGATTTTAATCATTAGTCCTGTTCTATCTTTATCAGTGGTGGCCCGTCCATTGGGGCGCCCGGGCACCGCCCCCCCACCCCCAGTCAGTAAAAAAAAAATATATATAAAAAAATAAAAAAAATCGAAAACATTTTTTTTTTATTAAAATATGTCCCTTTAAGAATTATTTTCCCCCCAAAAACGGGCGCCGGGCACAGTGCAGTACGAGTAGCGCCACGTCTGTGCAATCACAAGATCGCAGACGAGGCGCTACATTGGCAGCTAAAAAATGGCTTTGTGGCTATTTCCATCGCGCCACAAACTTCCGGCGCGATGGACTGGACTGTATTATTATGGCCGGGTCGGGTGCACGCGCTATAGTGATCCGACGTCACTCGATGTACAGGAAGTGACGTCGGCACTCACTCTGCAGCTCAGCGCCCGACCCGACTCCCGGGAACAGTAAGGTACGCATCCCCTCCGCTCCTGTGTGCTCATTGCCTCCTAATCTTTAACCGAAAATAGTGGCCATCACCCCCCCAACCCCCCTGCTTATTAGCCAAATATCTATTAAATTACTGCCAAAATAGTACCTGCCACGATCCCCCAGGCTCTCTCCTCGCTTACTAATCCTCCTTTGTCATGTACATTCCCCTCTGTTCCTCTGCTCGTTAATCTTATGTGCCGCCGAAGTAGCTGCCCTCACCCCTCCCCCTTTAACTAAATGTATTTTACTATAAAAGACATTTAGTTAATAGGTGGGGGGGGGGGTGACGGCCGCTACTTCGGCGGCACATAAGATTACCGAGCAGAGGAACAGAGGGGAATGTGTACATTTCTGCGAAAATAGCTGCCGTTACCCCCCCCCCCCCCCCCCACACACACACACACTTAATAACCACCAAATTTCTTTTACAAGTACATTTACATTTCTGCCAAAATAGGGGCCATCTCCACCCAACCCCCCACGCTTATTTACCAAATTTAATTTACATGTACATTTCTGCAAAAATACCGACCTTCACCCCTACGCAAAGTTTTTCATTAGGGCCATAATTCATGGAATTACGGGTTATCTAATGCAGTATGCCAACAGTATCTGGTAATCTAATGCAGTATGTCTGCAGGATCTGGTAATCTAATGCAGTATGTCTTTAAGATCTGGTAATCTAATGCAGTATGTCCACAGTATCTGGTAATCTAATGCAGTATGTCCACAGTATCTGGTAATCTAATGCAGTATGTCCACAGTATCTGGTAATCTAATGCAGTATGTCCACAGTATCTGGTAATCTAATGCAGTATGTCCACAGTATCTGGTAATCTAATGCAGTATGTCCGCAGTCTCTGGTCATCTCGTGCAGTATGTCCGCAGTCTCTGGTCATCTCGTGCAGTATGTCCGCAGTCTCTGGTCATCTAATGCAGTATGTCCGCAGTATCTGGTAATCTAATGCAGTATGTCCGCAGTATCTGGTAATCAAATGCAGTATGTCCACAGTCTCTGGTAATCTAATGCAGTATCTCCGCAGTATCTGGTAATCTTGTGCCCATTTAGAGTCCTTCATTACTAACAGTGTAATTTTTTAGTTTGTTTGCGCCGATCTGTAAGGCTGCGCTATATACCATGATTTGTGATGCTGGGGCTATATACTCTGTTCTGTGATCCTGACACTATGAGTAGAAGCAAGTGGAATACAGGGTACGGAGTGGGTGGATTCTATAAGGGGTGTGGCTTATGAGAAGTGGGAGGGACCAACATGGAGGGGCGGGGTCTTGCGCCCCTCCATCCAAAAACTTCACCAGCCGCCACTGATCTTTATCTAAATAAAAATAAATTGTTTTAAAAAATAGTAGCTGGAATTCAGCTTTAATTTGTTAGTCAAGTCCTATAAAATATGCTAATAAAACAGTGCCTTTCCCTAGATTGCCAAAGATGCCATCCAAAGGTGTCTCCATTGCTTTTCCAGTGGAGTACAGTCACACTAAAGCCCCAATACGCATGGTAGGACTTTTTGACAACAAACTTTAAAATGAGCACGTTTTCAAAAAAATCCTACCGTGTGTATGCTCCATCAGACAAACTTTTCTGGTTTTCATCAGACAAAAGTTCGCTCTGCAAACGGACAAACTTTGCGGCAACAAAAGTCCCATCGTGTGTACAGAAATCCATCGGACTTTTGTCTGAAGTACAAACATGCATGCCCAAAACCAATGTTAAAATCAATCAACAATAGCAGAAGTTGACCAAAGGGTCAGAAAGAAAGGGCAGAAAAAGTTTTCAGAAAAGTTCTGCCGTGTGTATGCTATGGGTGTGCACGGCAAACTCCCTTCAAACAAAAATCCATGGAAAAGTTTGTTTGAAGTCCGATGGTGTGTATGAGGCTTAACAGGAAGTCTGTTACTGGCCAGGTAACTGGGTAATAATAAAGAAAAATATCCTAAAAAAGAAAACTAATGTGGCCACCATATCTAAGAATTGGTAAGCTGCAATATGTTGTTTTTGTTTTGTGCTTTAATACCACTTTTGTTCAGAAAGCTAACACTCATGCCCTATACACACGATCGGTCAATCCGATGAGAACGGTCTGATGGATTTTTCATCAGTTATCTGATGAAGTGACTGGTGGTCAGCATGCCTACACACCATCAGTTAAAAAAAACGATCGTGTCAGAACGTGGTGACGTAAAAAAACACAACGACGTGCTAAAAAAATTAAGTTCAATGCTTCCAAGCATGCATTGACTTGATTCTGAGCATGCATGGATTTTTAACCGATGGACGTGTCTACTAACGATCGTTTTTTTTTCCATCGGTTAATTTTAAAACAAGTTTAAATTGTTTTAACCGATGGATAAATAACTGATGAGGCCCACACACGATCGGTTTGGTATGATGAAAACGGTCCATCAGACTGTTCTCAATACACAAACTGATCGTGCGTACGCGGCATAAGGGTGAGATTCCTTATTAAAAAAAAAAAAAAAATACCATAATTTGTATAACCTTTAAACAGTCATGTGACTAAAATCTAAATCCCCATCCTTCGGTTGAAACTTTGCGAATAAAACATCTACATTTTATCCATCTGAGTTGTAATTTATATAGTTAATGTATACTCACATTGCTGCCACACGTGAGACCTTGAGTATTAGGATCTATTGCAATAAAATGACCAACAATTTCATTCCCTGGGACTGAACGAGCTTGCAAGAGCAAACCTTTAAAAACTGATCCATTCTTTGCCTCTAGAGAAACTGGTATTAAAAAACAAACGTAATTACATCAGTTACTTTTTGAAACCTTTAAAAAATTAATCCTCATTTGCTAAACAATGATATGAGATATACAGTATATATATATATATATATTTATATATATATATATATATATATATATATATACACACAGTACAGACCAAAAGTTTGGACACACTCAAAGAGTTTTCTTTATTTTCATGACTATGAAAATTGTAGATTCAAACTGAAGGCATCAAAACTATGAATTAACACACATGGAATTATATACATAACAAAAAAATGTAAAACAACTGAAAATATGTTATTCTAGGATGGAATGGGATGCCATTAAAGTTCATGTGTGTGTAAAGGCAGGTGTCCCAATACTTTTGGTAATATTGGGCCAGATTCAGGTAGATGGGCGCATCTTTAATCTGGAGTAACGTTTCTCATTTACGTTACTCTGGCGAAATTTTAGGAGCAAGTGCTGTTATTCATGAAGCACTTGCTCCTAAAGTTGCGGCAGCGTATCGAAAATGAGCCGGCGTTATTCAAATTGGGCGGGTACGGGGCGTGTATTATTAAAACTAGGCGCAATCCCGCGGCGAACGTACTGCGCATGCGTCGACTGTCAATGCATCCCAGTGCGCATGCTCACAACTTCCGTCGGCACCACTTCCTTGGAAACGACAGCGCAATGTGTTCCGTTGGACGTTTAAATGCACCCGTAGATGCGCCATTCCGGCACTAAAGTATATCCTGTTCCCCCTCCCCGCAGTGAAGTTACTTTTGTTCTGAGATGGCTGCTCCCGTTCCCCGCAAACACATGAGAAAGCTGAACTTTAAAGGCCAGGAACTGTCAGCCGTCATCTCGGCTATGGAGACCTATGATGTCTTCCTCCATGGCTGTAAAAGTTGACAGACAAGCATGGACAGAGGTGTTGTCCTGCAAGTGGGGGTGCTCAGCTAGCTCTTATCGTTGGTAACGCTGCTGTAGCTGCTCTCCTGCTGACCTGTGGCCGTCTGGAGTAAAGATAAAGCAGCTATTTGTAGAAATAACTTTGCGACGGACGGACGACATATGCGCGGCGCATGTAGCCAGCGTATGGTGCTAATCCGTTCGAGAATTGGGAAATCTCCCTCATTTGCATATTTGCAGGGGAAATCAATTGGCGCGACTGATGCGCCAAGCGAAACTATGCGCTGACGATACTCTGGCGTCGGAAAGTTAAGCCGGTCGGGAAAGCCCGTTTTCTGTCGCATCTAGTTTGGTGGGTACGGCCGCGGAGATACAACGGCTCATCTTGACAGTTACGCGGCGCATATCGAAATACTCCAGCGCAACTCTACCTGAATCTGGCCCATAGTGTACACTATGGCCTTTGGGACTTTTAGATGATGAAAACTATGGTTTCTGCTCATTTTTTTCTTAAAGCGGTGGTTCACCCTAAATATACTCTTTCCCATGTGATCCAGCATACTGGCGTCAGCGCCAGTATGCTGTTTTTTTTTTTTTTAAATGCCCCACTTACCGTGTAATCCTTAATTTTGATGTATTTCCCCGCGGTGGATGGCGCCTCTATAGCCCGTCACGGCTTCCGAAAATACCCGATTTAGGACTCGGGTATTTCTGGTACTATGCGGCGCCTGCGCACAGACCTAGGAGCTGACTGCGCAGGCGCCATATTTCTTCGAGTCCTATTTTGGCTTTTTTTGGAGGGCGTGATGCGCCATAGCCATAGGACTCAGAGAAATACGGCGCCTGCGCAGTCAGCTCCTAGGTCTGTGCACAGGCGCCGTATAGCGCCGGAAATACCCGAGTTCTAAATCGGGTATTTTCAGAAGCCGTGACGGGCTATACAGGCGCCATCCACCGCAGGGGAAATAAATCAAAATTAAGGATTACACAGTAAGTGGGGCATTTAAAAAAAAAAGTATATTTAGGGTGAACCTCCGCTTTAAGTTGTGTACTTATGACTGTGTGTTGACAAATTAGTAGAAATAGAAATGTTCCATTTTGTATCTCACTCAACTACACAATATTTGTGTTTTACAGATTTGATAATAAATGGTGAATCAATACCTGTGATTTGATCTCCAGGACTATATGAATAGTTAGAAGCAGACACTGTGTATGGTGGTTCTGTTGTGTCTGGCAAAGTATTTATATGGTTTGGTATCATGGTGTCACATGAATTAGACACCAAGCCATTGCTGTAACTGGCAACAGGTGTGGCTAGCAATCCAAAAATGAGGAAACCGATAATTGTCATCTGTGAAAAATATAAAATGAATACAAAATGAAATAGAGATTTTTTTTTTTAATTAACATCTTGTAATGGTAGAGGTTAAAGGCACAGATACACATTATATATCCCTGCTATTCCAAGGCGATTTGTAATTTAGTCGTTTTTTTTTTTTTTATAGTTTTAGTTTAAAGAGTATTTAAACCCGAAAATTATAATAAATTGCAGCTTGCAAGTTCTTATATGTATAATTGCTGCATTTGTTTTCTTTTTTTCTATTCCTTTTATTGGTACTTGGTAGAGTCTTATACACACTGGCGTCTAAAATGCTGCCTTTAGATATGTACAGCCTATAGTTTTGTACACATCTAAATGCAGCACTCTAGAAAGCAATGGAGCCATACACAGCTACATTTACAAATACAATTATGCACCATTAATATCGACATACAAAATAAAAAGAAGCAGTAGGACACAGTGGAACCAAGGGCCATATTTATTGCAGATTTTCTGCCTTAGGGTCCTTTCACACTAGCGGTCCGTTCGTCCGTTCATTACAAGTCCATTTACGGACTTGTAATGAACCCCTATGGGAGCGGATCCGTTAGCGGATGATGCATCCGCTAACGTCCGCCAGATCCGCATCCGTTTTTGCGGACGGAAGAATGTCCTATTTTTCTTCCGTCCGGCTAAACCGATCGGATGCAAACGGACAGACGGTCCGTTTCCATCCGACTCCCCATAGGGGAGAGCGGAGGAGAGACGGGGCGGTCCCTGCACAGTGTGCGGGGACCGCCCTGTCCGCCCGACAGCTCAGCGGAGACCCCCCGCTGAGCTGACGAACACGCGGAGCGGACCGAAAAACGTGTGTTTACATACACGCTTTGGTCATTAGAAAGGAATTTTCAGCAAGATCATTTTTTTTTAATCACTTTTATTCCTATTGCAAGGAATATAAACAACCCTTGTAATGGAAATAAACATGACAAACCCCCTTTTTTGAGAGATCTGGGGTCAAAAAGACCCTAGAGATGGGGCATTTTACTTTTTATTCTTTCTTACTTATTTTACTTTTTAATTATACATTGATCCTTTATTTTTTATTTATTTTTATCACTTTTTTCCTATTACAAGGAATGTAAACTTCCCTTGTAATTTAGGCATGACAGGGCATCTTTATTGAGAGATTGGGGGTCAAAAAGACCCTGGATCTCTCATTTACCCATAGGCTGCTTTCACACCAAAGAAATTTACAGTCCCTATAGCGCTAAAAAGAACGCCTACAAAGCGCCTGTAAAGAGCCTCTCCTCTCAGGCGGCGTACACACGACCGAGGTTCTCGCTAGAAACCAGCGAGAACCTCGCTGGGAGCTGCATTCCAGCGAGAACTGGATGAATGGCTGGTTGCCATTCCCGACGGGCGGGTCGCCGATTTCAACGGCCGGCCGAGAGCCTCGACGGGCGGAACGATGTTTTCCGCCCGTCGAGGTTCTCGTACGTGTGTACGCCGCCTCACTCCAGTCTGAAAGTAGCCTGAAATGCAAAAAAAAATAAAAAATACATTTTGCCTTTTAACAGAAAAAAAATCAGACCTTTAAAGTGGTTGTAAACCCACTTTTGCAAGTTACACCTACAGGTAAGCCTAGATTAAGGCTTACCTGTAGGTGTTAGCAATATCTACTAAACCTACACGGTTTAGAAAATATTCGCCGAATGACAGGACCACTGTCTACGGCGGCGCTCGGGCACACTAATAATAACCGAGCAATCACAGCGCAGGAGCGGCAACTACAGGAAGAAGTTTGCCGGAGACATGTCGGCGGCAGAGGGCACAGAGGAGAGCTTTCACGGCTTCATTCTCAGGTAAATCAAACAAACTGAGCTAGTATGCTGTGCATTATGACTTTATCTTGCAGGATTTTTTTTTTTTTTAAGTACGATGGGTTACTTCCTCTTTAAGCCCAAGAGGCAGAAGTAAAATCAGCTGTTGCCCCAGTCCTCCAAGGGCATAGAGTCGAGTGGGGGCTATCTTGCCCTCATTCGACTACTGCCCGGGCATCTGAGGGATCAGATTGCCTCTAGGATTAGTGATGACTAGACTGGTAAGCTTGGAGAGGATCGGGACGAGAGAGCGCCCCCCCTGAACCGTACCAGGCCACATGCCCTCAACATTGGGAGAATGCTTTGGGGTTCTGTGACCCCCTCAAAGCACCATGTCCCCACAACCCTTGCCCGGTGGTTGTGGGGGTCTGCAGGTGGGGGGCTTATCGGAATCTGGAAGACCCCTTTAACAAAAGAGACTCCCATATCCCGCCCCCCCCCCCATGTGAATTGGTAATGGGGTACATTGTACCTCTACCATTTCACAAAGAAAGTGTAACAAGTGTAACAATTGTAAACAAAAAAAAAAAAAAACACCATTGGGAAAGTCCTTTATTAAAAAAATTGAATACAAATATTCCAGCGGTGGTAATTCACTCTCGGGCTCCGCTCCAACGCTGTCAGTATCCTGCGACAGGTGATCTCTTCTTCACCGGGGTCCAGCGATGAGAAGATCTCCTCTTCATCCAGGATCCAGCGATGAGATGTCCATCCAGCACATGCATCACCTGTCTCCACCGGAGACACCCCGTCAAATGACACGGCTTCAGCAGTGACAGCTCATATGTAGGTGAGGGCGGGGCCGCCCATCGCGTAACCCCGTCCCCCTCTGACGCAAGGGAAAGCCCAGTGACGTGCGGGTGACCCCCCCCCCCGATGTAACGCAGGTTTGCCGTTGCCACTGCTCCCGAAAAAAAATCTGTTTTTAAAACTTTTTTTTTGCATTGATACATGTCCCCTGGGGCAGGACCCGGGTCCCCAAACACTTTTTTTGACAATAACTTGCATATTAACCTTTAAAATTAGCGCTTTAAATTTCTCCCATAGACTTTTACAGGGTGTTCCGCGGCTTTTCGAATATGCCGTGTGTTTGTTGTTCGCCGAACAGGCAATGTTTGAGTCGAAAATTAGTTTGACTCGAACTCGAAGCTCATCCCTACTCCCGATACATATGTTGCCAGCCTAGCTGGGACCATATACCATCACAAAAGCACGTTGTAATTGGCTTCAATAATTGATGTATTTATGAGTGACTTCGAGGGCCCTTGAGCTATATTATGCCATTCATCCAGTTCAATAGTCTCCTGGAAGTCTGTCTCATTGCATGTAAGTCTGTTTAATAGAGAAATTAGTCAAGACAGTATACATTTCTGAAATATGTCCTCTGATTTTATCGAAGTTCTGACACAGGTATTTCAGTGGGGACATAGTAGCTATGTTAGAATTTCGCAACAAAGTGCTTAAGAAGTGCAAGATCTGTGCACATCCAAGAGCGGCATTTGATATTTCTCCATTAAAACTTGTCTTGTCGGTATGCCCTTATGGTCATACAAGTCAGCTATTCGCAGGAACCCTTTGTTGGGTCACCAATCATATGTTACGAGAATAGGAGCTAATGGAGTATGCTGGGATTTAAACTTGTATGATTTTGTTAATCTATCCCAGATGTTCAGGTAAAAGGATTTCATTGGCCCTCTTATGACTTATCCCCCCTCCCTTCATGGCAAACTCGCATGAGAGTAAGAGAGAGAGCTGTGCATGATGTCATAAGCCTAGGCTTTTTACCAGACAAGAAACAGGAAGTGGACTGTATAAGGTATTTACTGGCAGAAAAAAATATGTTTTACTATCCAAAGTTAAAACAACAAGGGCAGAAGATTTAATAGATGAAAAAGAGGAAAAAATTACTGAAGTTCCGCTTTAAAGTGGTTGTAAACAAATGTAATGCAAAAGGAATAGGGTGTGTGCCTCTATAGTGTGTACTAATCCTAATCCCAAGTGTAAATTCTGTCTCCTCTGCTATCTACATAACTCATTTCTGACAGGTTATGCCAAAACTACAGTATCTCGGAAGAAGACCCTGCTTCTGCCTCCAGCACATAGAATGTGAATGATAACATCAGCTGTGCATGTTTTCCAATGAGCGAATGTAGAGGGGCTGTATCATTTCCCTCCACTCAGGTCACAGATTACACTCGCTCTATGATGTACAGTGTGTGATGTCAGATCCCACCCCCTGCTTGCTAAAGAAATATTCTTTGATTTGTGTGTTTTGGAAGGCTGAAGAGAAGAGATGCACAGGTACAGGATTTGTTTAATCTCTATGGGGGTTATTTAATAAACCTGATGTGTGCAAAATGTGGTGCAGCTCTGAATAGAAATCAAGCAGCTTTCAGGTTTTATTGTTAATGCTTAATTGAACAAGCTGAAGTTAGAAGCTGATTGGCTACCGTGCACAGCTGCACCAGATTCTAAGTGCTCCAGTTTTAGTAAATCTCCCCCAATGTGCCTGAGGATTTTCACTGTGGTCAGTATATGTCAGAGTTTCGAATTAACATATAGGCCTATTTTAAAATAAATGATATACTGCATTATGCATTAAAATTTAAGAAGAAGATTTAAGAAGATTAAAGGGGTTTTAAATAAAAACATTTTTTTTTTTTTCATAACAAGCATCCTTTACCTGCAGACATTCCTCTTTTCACTTCCTCATTGTTCGTTTTTGCTCAGAAGTTGCTCTATTTCTTCTCTGTTCTGTTCACTTTCTGCTTGTCGGATTGTTACTCACCACGAAAGGAGGCTTTACTGCGGTGGTTAGTGACGTGCTCGCCCCCTCCTGGAAACTACATTCCTTTACAACCCCTTTAACAGAATCATTACACTATTCTTTCCGTCTACCTTGCAGACATTAATTTTAGGCAATTTTTTTTCCCTTTACAACTCCTTTAAGCATTGAAATACTTCACAAACGTGTTTTTGCTTTATGGACTATTGATTTATCACATGTCAGTGGGTGATATTTTTTAACATCCACGTTTTATACATTAATCATTGTTATCATTTACAGTTTTT
Organism: Rana kukunoris; assembly: GCA_029574335.1. Classification (NCBI taxonomy): domain Eukaryota; kingdom Metazoa; phylum Chordata; class Amphibia; order Anura; family Ranidae; genus Rana; species Rana kukunoris. The sequence goes on from CM056055.1 coordinate 149,158,651, forward strand.
GCTGTATACTGCATTGTTTAACGTATACGTCGGCATATACGTCGGCAGAATGGCACGGTTGGGCACAAGCATGTACAGGTACATCCTCTTTAAGTGCCCAGTCGTGGGTAGTGGACCGATCGCTGCTGGAGTCCCGCGATCGGTCCCCGGACCTGACGAACGGGGAGAGCTGTGTGTAAACACAGCTTCCCCGTTCTTCACTGTTGCGCCGTCATTGATCGTGTGTTCCCTTTTATAGGGAGACACAATCAATGACGTCACACCTACAGCCACACCCCCCTACAGTTAGAAACACAAATGAGGTCATACATAACCCCTTCAGCGCCCCCTTGTGGTTAACTTCCAAACTGCAATTTTCACAGTAAACAATGCATTTTTAATGCATTTTTTGCTGTGAAAATGACAATGGTCCCAAAAATGTGTCAAAATTGTCCGAAGTGTCCGCCATAATGTCACAGTCATGAAAAAAAATCGCTGATCACCGCCATTAGTAGTAAAAAAATAAATATATAAAAATACAATAAAACTATCCCCTATTTTGTAAACGCTATAAATTTTGCGCAAACCAATCGATAAACGCTTATTGCGATTTTTTTTTACCAAAAATAGGTACAAGAATACATATCGGCCAAACTGAGGAAAAAAAATGTTTTATATATTTTTGGGGGACATTTATTATAGCAAAAAGTTAAAAATATTGATTTTTTTTTTCAAAATTGACGCTCTATTTTTGTTTATAGCGCAAAAAATAAAAACGCAGGGGTGATCAAATACCACCAAAAGAACGCTCTATTTGTGGGAAAAAAAGGACACCAATTTTGTTTTGGAGCCACGTCGCACGACCGTGCAATTGAATGAATGAATGAATGAAAACTTATATAGCGCGGCACATGCAAACTTAATCGCCTCTTGTCTGTTAACCACTTAAGGACCGCCGCATGTACATTTACGTCGGCAGAATGGCACCGACAGGCACATCAACGTATATATACGTTGGTGCCTTGGGGGGGATCGGGGGTCCGATCGAACCCCCCCCCCCATACATGCGGCGGTCCGCGCGGCTGCAGGAGCGATCCGACAAGTGGGGGCGGCTATCCGTTTTCATCCGCCCCCTCCGGATCGCTCCCAGCCAATGCGCGCGCCCGCCTGACCTGTCACTTCCTCCTCCTGTGTAAACACAGGAAGGAGGAAGCGACGTGATCTCTCCCTCGGCGTTTGTTTCAAGCGCCGCTGAGGAGAGATCACAACACAACAAGTAAGTCCTGCACCAACACTACACTACACACACACAAAATCACATTTAACCCCCGCGATCGCCCCCCCCCCCTCCCCCCTGTCACAGTGTCATTGAATGCAGTAATCATACATGTATGATTACTGTATTTAGTGTCAGTGTGACAGACAGTGTGACAGTCAGTCAGTGTTAGTGTCAGGGTAGCCCCCCCACCCCCCCCAATAAAGTTTTAACCCCTTGATCACTGCCCTAGTTAACCCTTTCACTCCCTATTGCCAGCATCACTAAGCGATCATTTTTCTGATCGCTGTATTAGTGTCGCTGTTCCCGCTAGGTAGCTAATTTTTTTTTAATGCGATTTTTTTTTTACTAAAGACATGCGGCTAAATAAATTTTGGCCTAAATGTTTGACTAAAATTTCGTTTATTGGTTTTTTATTATAACAAAAAGTAAAAAATATTGATTTTTTTCCAAAAATGTCGCTCTATTTTTGTATATAGCGCAAAAAATAAAAATCGCAGAGGCGATCAAATACCACCAAAAGAAAGCTCTATTTGTGGGAAAAAAAGGACGCGAATTTTGTTTGGGAGCCACGTCGCACGACCGCGCAATTGTCTGTTAAAGCGACGCAGTGCCGAATCGCAAAAACCCCTTGGGTCATTTGCCAGCGTATTGGTCCGGGTCTTAAGTGGTTAAAGCGACGCAGTGCCGAATCGCAAAAACTGGCCAGGTCCTGCCTAAAGGTCTGGGTCTTAAGTGATTAAGCACCACTATTTTTCCTGTTTATACTGTACATCTAAAAAGGTTTAATTCCACATATATACATCATAATGTGTGCATGCTATCTGTAAAATCTCAAAGATTTTATTGGGCAATACAAAGAAATATGGTGGCAACAATAGCAAATTGAGAATTTCCCTAAAACTACCCTGCTGACCTTTAGCATTTTAGACAAATAGTTTTCTCCTTATATGAAAGAATACCTAAAAAAGAAATCACCCAACACACCTTCGGTTCTTAGGCACTCCACTGTTCAAGAAGGCATATCTGTAGAGCTTTTAAACATGTGCCTTATAATGCACCTATTCATCATAGCATTATAGATGAAGCTAAAGTCACATCCACTATTATGTAAGCTTGTAAAATTCAAAAGTATGTTTGTTTCCAAAGAATCTAAAAAGATTGTATTGTGCTATATTGCACTGCACATTAAGTTAGATTGTTTTTTATTTTTTATCTGTACTGTATTTTCAAAATGCAAACTTTAGTGTTCTACTCACCTTGTTCCTATGGGCGTCTTTTGAAGTTACGTGAAAGTTTGACAGTTCTGTGGATGAAAGGAATCGCCTAGTTTAGTAGACAGGGATGAGAACAGGTAATTACAAGTATAGCTTTTATGATACATATTTAATATTAACATTTACCACACCCCCAACTCACATCAGCAAGCTGGAGGATCAAATTATTAGAAGCAAACTATCTGTATTCTGTCAATGAGTTACATTTTTTTTTTACACTTTAATCACAAATAAAAAAAAAATGTTATTGGATGATGTCCGTGGCTATAATTTCCTGTTTGTTATAAAACTGTAGTGAGGAAACTGTATTGGGTTTGGATAACTGGTGGATGGTGAATACTATACATAATAACTGAATGTAAATTCCTGTTTACAGTCATCTTCCTGATTGTGCCTTATTAGTCTGTGTTCACAATGTGGAGATTCAATCACTCTAAGGCCCCTTTCACATTGGGGCGGGTGGCGGTATAAAAATAGCGGCGCTATACCGTCGGATTTGCCGCAGGATTCTGCCGCTATTGGTGCGGTATTTTCCCTTCGCTAGCGGCTGATAAAGGGTTAATACCGCCCGCAATGCGCTTCTGTAGAGGTGCATTGTGGGCGGTATTATCGCGGTATCCCATTGTTTTAAATAGGAAGGAGCGGTATACATGCCACTCCTCTCACGGCTTCAAAGATGCTGCTGGCAGGAGATTTTTTTATCTCCCGTCAGTGCATCGTCTGAGTGTGAGTATGCAGTGCAGGAGTTTTTCAAGCAGTATAGCAGCGCTATTTTTAGTGTGAAAGGAGTCTAATTGAGGGAGCTGTGGTGGCTCAACGTGATTGGCACTGCGCTGACAAGCCATTCACCTCTGCAGCCAAGGGTTCGGATCCCGGTCTCGGCTTCATGTGAATTGAGTTTGGTGGTCTCAGCCCGGCTCCCGGTGGGTGTGCTATGCAAGGTACGCCTGTGCTTAGTACGCCCACCCCCCCCCCCACAAAAACCACCACACTTGCACGCACACAAAATTGGTTTAAAACACATGCACTTTGGCCATGCGGTCTCCTAAAATAAAGAGAGGCGAAGGACCTACGGGGCTGGCTGGGTGGGCTAGGCCCCCTCACTCCCTCATAGGGGGAGTCCCTCTGCCCCATTGGGGTCCCGTTGGGCCCCAGTTGGGCTCCCAAGAGGAGCAGGTAGGGCGGGGTGAGTGGGAGGCCCCCCTTCACACCCGCCATTGCCACCAGGGGCATGGAGAAGGATGGCGATTGCCTCCGGGGGGAGGGTCTGCCTACTCCCAACTCCTGCAGTCCGGCTCCTCTCTCTCGAGTTCACGCACAAAAAATACACTTAAAAAAAAAAAGAAAAAAAAAAAAAAAAAAGGAGTCTAATTGCTCTGGTGACCACAAGACAAAAAGTGGTGGTAGAGCCAAAGGTTTTGAGTCACAATGGCAAGCGGTGAGGGAAAAGCCCCTTGCTTCTGTGACAAATCTCTAGTTTTTGGCTTAAAACAAAATGTTTTTTGTAATATATGTTTTATATGGTAATTTAGTAAATATCTTAATACAAAGTGCTGCCTTAATTTTTTTAAGTAATAACAGAAAACTATTTGTACAGTAGAGTGAATCTGTGCAACTTTTTTCCTATTGTATTCTTTACTTAGTATCGACTGTCTAAAATGGCACTCTCCAAGATTCCCAAAATGTTTCCACATTTTCCTACACCCACTCCAGCTCTCTTTTCACCCTGCCTACACCCTATTCGAATTCTCTGCATCCCCTTACTATATCCTATTACAGCTTTCCCTTTTCTTTTCCTTGCACCCTTCTCCAGCTTTCTATGTCACCACCCTGCATCCCACTAATCTTACCAAACCCGCACCCATCTCTTAATATACAAACCCCCTATTAAACCTCATTCTAAATTTCTCTTCCACCTATTTGTGCCACTCTCCAAGTTATCTGCCCCCGACCTGCATACCATGACAGTGCTCTATTGGTACTTTTCATTTTGGCATTCTTCCTCCCCTTATAGTCTCTCTCCTTTGCTCTTTGACCCCTTTAACTACTTCCCGCCCACATAACTTTATATGACGTCATGGACTTTGAGTGGAGATATATTTTTTTCCCCTTTACATTACACAGCCCCCCACAGTTTGTTACACAGACACCCCCCTAACAGTTCTGGACCCCCTGCATGTTACACAGACCTCCCTACAGTACAGACCTCCTCCCTACAATAAAGACCCCCTCCCTACATTACAGACCCCCCTACATTACAGACCCCCTCTACAATACAGACCCCTACATTACAGCCCCCCTCTACAATACAGACTCCTTCTACATTACAGATCCCCTCCCTACAGTACAGACCCCCTCCCTACAGTACAGACCCCCTCCCTACAATACAGACAGCCTACATTACAGAAACCCCCTGCAATACATAACCCCTCTACATTACAGACCCCCCTACAATACAGACCCCTTACATTACAACCCCCCCCCCACAATACAGAACCCCCTACAATACAGAACCCCCTACATTTCAGAACTCCTACAATACAGAACCCCCCTACATTACAGACCCCCTACAATACGGAACCCCCCTACAATACAGAACCTCCCCTACATTTAAACCCCCCATACAATACAGAACCCCCCTGTAACGGCTACCCAAGTAGGGAGAGGGTATCAGCCGCTGACGAAGTCCTTTTCCCTGGCAAGTTGCTATATAAGTAAGTCCAGTATAAGCCCATCCACGAGATCCAGAGGGAGAGTCAGGTCCAGTTGTAAAACGAACAGAATAATATTCCCATAGCATACCCTTTTCAAGAACGAGACATGACTACGTTTTGAAGGGTCAAACATCAACAACTTTAATGAACATCTACTGGTTTATATATAGTTACAAGCTTGTGAGTACTCAAGGAACAATGGAACTCTCCGCCCCCTCCCTCCACAGGGGGGCCCCAAGGCAGACACCCTGTCACCAGGTCAAAGAAGACACATTTCTTTCTCACATAGACTTCAATCAACCCCCAGAACAATACTCAATCACTTAAGGATAAACACAGGTCTTTCACACACAAATAGATCAATTAACCTTTGGGGATAGGCAGGTGCATGAATATTATAGATGTACAGGCAAAATACATAGTTCCGTTACACTGCTCCCCTTTTGTGGAACACTCCGGCAGACCCGGATTGATCCTTTTCGGGTCAACTTGGGGATGTCCGGTCTGCTGTTAGGGTGAAAGTTCAGTTTGCCTGGACAGTCCATCGGCATTGCCATTAAATCTGCCAGTTCGGTAGCTGATGGTGAAGGTGAATAATGGAATTCAGTTCTGGAACAGTCACTTGCTTTGCTCTCTCAATGGCTCCCAAAACCTGTTGCTGATGCTCTTGGGAGAGATAAGGCACCACCTGAGCGCAGATCCCATTTAACCTTTTGACAATTTCAGCCTGTTTGTGCATTTCAATGTTCAAGCCACGGGACATCTCATAATACATGACGTAGTGTCGTTGCATCTCCGATTTCTCACTGGCCAACTTGTCACTAGTGTTGCTCACGAATATTCGAATTGCGAATATTCGGCTCGAATATTGCATATTCGAGAAATCGCGCAATATCTCGAATATTGTGCCGAATATTCGCAATGTCGAATATTCGGATTTTTCTCAAATTTTTTTTAACACAGATCACATGCTAGTGATCTCCATCGACGTGTAAAAGCAATGGTGGTATGATTAGAGGGACCCTGGGCCGAGTAGCGCATGTGATCCTTTTATGCTGCCGAATATTCGCAATGCGAATATTCGGCAATAGCAATATCGCGCGATTTTTTTCCCCGCCCTTCATTCACATCACAGCCAATCAGAGTTCCATTTCCACAGGTGTCAGAGGTTAGCAACCTCCACATCAACCAATAGGAAGCTGCCTCACGACCATTATATAAACTAAGTGCCAGCATGTGCTCATTGCAGATTCACAAGGTGGATATAGAGGGAGAAGTGTTTCTGTGCTCTGTGTTATATTGCATCAGCATTGCAGTGCCTTTCAGTTCTGTGCTCCTGTTCAGTGTTCAGTTCATTTGAGTATTAGCAGCTGCTAGTGCTTATATTTCTAAACTGCTTTTTTAAAAGCAAGAAGAGACCAAACAGCTTTTTTTAAAGCTACTATTTGTGTGTTTGTGTTCCAGTTTCATTTAGTGTTAGATAGATAGGTTTGAGTGTACTTGTACACCTCTGTAAGCTAGCTAGCTTAGTTTAGTGTGTTTATTTAGTTAGATAGTTATCTGTTTTATAAAAAAAAAAAAAAAAAAAAAAGTTATTTTTAGTTTATTCAGATCTCTGGCTCTGCTGTGTTAGCAGAGTCACTGTTCTATCTATATTAGTTTCTTTATTGCTCTTATTCGTTGCCCAGTCAGTTTTTGTCTGTTGTCTGTCAGTCAGTTAGTTAGTTTAAAAAAAAAAAAAAATTTAAAAAAATTTACCTTTCGTTTAATTGTTGTTTAGTGGCATAGCTACTAGTTGTTTGTCTGCGCGCCTGTTTTTTCTATTATCACATTTACCCCCCCCCCCAATAAAGTTTACCCACCCCCCCATATCAGCATGAGCAGCATCCGTGGTCGTGGCAGCAGGGGTAGGGGAGTTACTCCCAGTGCTGGGTCGCTGCCAGCACGGGGTACCTCTCGCGCCCCTACTACTGGTAGAGGATCGGGTGGAAGGGGAGTCCGCCTCATCCGGGAGTTTTTTACTTCGGGCAGCCGCCCGATATTGCCTTCACAGGCTCCAGCAGTGGTGGAGTACATGGGGCACAGCAGTGCCACTCAGTCATCACCAAGTAGCACCACCACCATCAGTACACCGGTGCCTTTAGTACCCAGCCCCAGCGAGTCCAGCCTCATGCTGTTTGATGGTGAAAGTGACATGGATATCTTGGGGGAGGCCCTCGATCATGCAGACATTGATTTATGTGCTGATGGTCAGGACCTTTTTGAAGGGTTAATGGAGGAGGAGGAGGATGGGGTACTGGCTGTCAGTAGCCCAGAGACCTCCCTTCATGGTGGTGCTGGTGGTTTTCTGCAGGAAACACCAGCACCTAGTCAGACCCATGCGTCTGTGAGGGGACATCGGAGCCAGGCTAGCGGCTCCATGTCAGATGTCTCCTTCAGACCACCACATGTCAGCCCTGGGTCTGACATATCTGGGGGCGAAGAGGAGGGTGACCCAACATGGGTGCCACCTGCCTCGTCGGTTCACAGCATCAGTGACGACGAGGAAGGTAGGCACCCTGGGGAAACGGTGCGCCAGGTCACCAGGGAGACCAACGTCAGGGTCTCCACTGGTGATGGCAGCAGGAGGTGTCAGCAGCAGCAGCAGCAGCAGCAGCAGCAGCAGGCAGCTCCACCTGTGCGCACCGAGTCCCAGCAGGTGGAAGTCAGCGTCACCCCATCTGACAGGAGGGCGACGCTGAAGTCACCTCTCTGGGCCTACTTCACCTTGGTAGCAGATAACCCGACAGTAGCCATCTGCCAGCTCTGTCGTGCCAAGGTGAAGAGAGGGAAGTGTTTGGCTCGGGTGGGTACCACGGCACTCAACCAGCACCTGCGGATTAATCACTGGCAGGAGCATGACCAGATGAAGCGTGCTGGTGGTAGCAGCGCCACCACCACAAGTGTGCAGGGTACAGCAGCCCCTGCCACAGCTTCATCGGCTACCAGCAGGTCATGCCCCCCCGCTCCCTCTAGTAGAGGTACTGCTACCGACAGCCAGACCTCCACATCATCACCCTCCTCTTCGGTGTCCCGCACTGCCGTCCGGCGCCAGGCGTCTCTTTCTGACGCCTTTGAACGCAACACTCCCTTCCCCCCTTCAGACCGACGTGTGCGTTCCCTCAATGGGCTCCTGGCAAGGGTTATTGCCCAACATCTGCTTCCCTTTAACATAGTGGACTGCAACCCCTTCAGGCAGATGTTGGAGCAGGCCCAACCCCAATGGCGTGTCCCCAGCCGCCATTTCTTTGCCAGGACTGGTGTCCCTGCCCTACACCAGCACATTGTGCAGAATGTAACCCTGTCGCTGGATCATGCTGTCAGCAACAGGGTGCATCTGACAATGGATGGCTGGACCAGCAGGCATGGGCAGGGGCGCTACATAAGCTTCACGGCCCATTGGGTTTCCCTCCGAGGCGCCGGGGAGGGATTGGCGGCATCTGATTTTGTGGTGCCGCCCCGGGGTGTCCAGGGGAGAAGTGCTGGTCTCCCTCAAGCCACTGTCTCCGCAGCTGCTGAGCCTCCCAGCAAGCGCCCCCGTAGCTATTCAAGTGTGGGGCACGTGCGCTGTCAGGCCGTGCTCCAGCTTGTTAGTTTAGGGGAACGGAGACACACTGGACGAGAAGTGCTGAGCGCACTTCAGGCTCAGGTCCAGAAGTGGCTGACACCCCGAAGGCTCCAAGCAGGTCTGGTTGTCTGTGACAATGGCAGCAACCTCCTCTCCGCCCTCCAGGCTGGCAGTCTGACACACGTGCCCTGTCTGGCACATGTCCTCAACCTAGTGGTGCAGAAGTTCCTGCGCACCTATCCCGGGTTGAGTGACATAGTGCTAAGGGTACGCAGGATTGCCAGCCACTTCAGGCGCTCCCCAACCGCTACCGCGTCCCTGTCAAAGTTGCAGCGGGACAACAGCCTGCCCCTTCACAGGCTGATTGTGGACAGTGTGACGCGGTGGAACTCCAGCCTCTACATGCTGGAGAGGTTGTGGGAGCAGCGAAGGGCGGTGAAGGAGTACCTGCTGGAGCAAGGCACTGGCGGGCCATCACAACACACACTCCCGTACATCACCAGTCTGGAGTGGGGGCAGATACACCAGGTCTGCCATGTGTTGGCCCCTTTTGAGCAGGCGACCAAGATGGTGAGCAGGGAGCATGTCGGCCTCAACGACGTGCTCCCTATAGTGTTCCTGCTGGACAGGGCACTAGATCGCCTGCTCGGAGCTGGGGAGAGTGCCTTGGTGGAGCAGGAGGAGGCAACACTGCTCCACCAAGACCAGGCCCAGGACGAGGAGGAGGAGGAGGATCATGATGATGATCAGGAGGTGACTGGTGGCGTCCTGGAGTCAGGGCCTGGTCAGGAGGGAGAGCCGGTGTTGGGGGCACCGATAGTCCGGGGGTTTGGCATGACTGACCGCGAACAGCAGCGCCTCCATGACGAGGAAGCGGACGTCATGGACCCAGGCAGCCATGAGGAGTCACAGCGGGCTGTGCTCTTCCCCATGGCTGCCCACATGCTGAGATGCCTCAGGAGGGACCCCCGGGTTAAAGCCATCAAGGAGAGGGACGAGTTTTGGCTGGCCACCCTTGTAGATCCCAGATTTAAGGGGAAACTGGAGCAGTTCCTCCCAGCCAGACGGAGGCAGCCCCGGATGGAGGAACTGCAGGCATGCCTAGTCAGCCGTTTGGAGCAGGCAAGTCCCCGGCCTCCAGTTGTCCCCCCTCATCTCACCCAGCAGGTGGCTGCACCCAGCAGCAACATCAGCAGCCGAGCAGGGGACCTAATGGGTGAGATGAGGATGTTCATGCAAACTGAGCGACCCAGTACCAGCAGCAGCAGCAGCAGCAGCCATCACCACCAGCGGCTGGCCCACATGGTGGCAGACTACATGGGGTCCGTCAGTGCTTCTGACAGTATGAGCACCGACGACCCCATGGAGTACTGGGTTGCCAGATTGGACACCTGCCGCGAGCTCGCTCAGTATGCGCTGGAGTTATTGTCTTGCCCCCCCTCCAGCGTACTATCTGAGCGGACATTCAGCGCGGCAGGTGGGGTGGTCACGGACAAGAGGACCCGTCTGTCCACAGACTCCGTGGACAGACTCACATTCATCAAAATGAATGAGTCCTGGATCGGCGGTGACTTTCTGGCACCCGCCGTCGCTTCAGGGCGCTGAATGGTCCCTTGTCAGTTACCAATACCTCTCCTATCTCTTTATACCAGGGTGTCAAACTCAATTTCATCGTGGTCCGCATCAGCATTATGGTTGCCCTCAAAAGGGCCGGTTATATCTGTAATATTATATGTCCAGCGCATCCCCTCCCCTTACATTCGATGTCAAAGGCCACCCCACCATCCTACCCCACCATCAGAAGTGGAGTTCCCCCTCTCCCTTACATCACAGTGCATCTCCCTTTCCTTATGCTGCTGCTGGGAAGAAGGTGGATATTTTTTTGTTTTTTTGAAAAGCCTGTGGCGTGCAAAACACAACCCAAAAACTCCACCCGGTGCCACAGCTACTTAAGGCCTGTGTCATTCTGCTTTTCAAATGTAATCACCATGCTAATGCAATTTCAAGCTTTTGTAATTTTGGCACTATATGGGCTCCTACTGCTAATGCCAAAAGGCTGAGTGATTATGTACCGATATATTACTCATACTGGTGCTGTTACCTTTTGTCTGTGAGATTTGCCACTTTCTTACTACTGCTGGTGCTGCTGCCACCTCTTCCACGACCACGAGTGAAAAAAACACTTAATTGTGTACTGGTACTACTATGCTGCTGCTTCTGCCAGTGCTCAGATACTTATGTGACAAGTTCTTTGGCACTATATGCTACAATTATCAACGCTGCTGCTATCCTGCTGCCACCTCTTCCACGACCACGAGTGAAAAAAACACTTTATTGTGTACTGGTACTACTACACTGCTGCTGCTGCCAGTGCTCACTTACCTATGTGACAAGTTCTTTGGCACTATATGCTACAATTATCAACGCTGCTGCTATCCTGCTGCCACCTCTTCCACGACCACGAGTGAAAAAAACACTTAATTGTGTACTGGTACGACTATGCTGCTGCTTCTGCCAGTGCTCAGATACTTATGTGTCAAGTTCTTTGGCACTATATGCTACAATTATCAATGCTGCTGCTCCTATGCTGCTGCCACCTCTTCCACGACCACGAGTGAAAGAAACACTTAGTTGTGTACTGGTACTACTATGCTGCTGCTTCTGCCAGTGCTCAGATACTTATGTGTCAAGTTCTTTGGCACTATATGCTACAATTATCAATGCTGCTGCTCCTATGCTGCTGCCACCTCTTCCACGACCACGAGTGAAAAAAACACTTAGTTGTGTACTGGTACTACTACACTGCTGCTGCTGCCAGTGCTCACTTACCTATGTGACAAGTTCTTTGGCACTATATGCTACAATTATCAACGCTGCTGCTATCCTGCTGCCACCTCTTCCACGACCACGAGTGAAAAAAAACACTTAATTGTGTACTGGTACTACTACACTGCTGCTGCTGCCAGTGCTCATATACTTATGTGTCAAGTTCTTTGGCACTATATGCTACAATTATCAATGCTGCTGCTCCTATGCTGCTGCCACCTCTTCCACGACCACGAGTGAAAAAAACACTTAGTTGTGTATTGGTACTACTACACTGCTGCTGCTGCCAGTGCTCACTTACCTATGTGACAAGTTCTTTGGCACTATATGCTACAATTATCAACGCTGCTGCTATCCTGCTGCCACCTCTTCCACGACCACGAGTGAAAAAAAACACTTAATTGTGTACTGGTACTACTATGCTGCTGCTTCTGCCAGTGCTCAGATACTTATGTGTGAAGTTCTTTGGCACTATATGCTACAATTATCAATGCTGCTGCTCCTATGCTGCTGCCACCTCTTCCACGACCACGAGTGAAAAAAACACTTAGTTGTGTACTGGTACTACTATGCTGCTGCTGCTGCTAGTGCTCACTTACCTATGTGACAAGTTCTTTGGCACTATATGCTACAATTACCAATGCTGCTGCTGTGCTGCTGCCACCTCTTCCACAAGTGATACAACACTTTATTGTGTACTGTTAATACTATACTGCTGCTGCCAGTGCTCAGATACCTATGTGACAAGTTCTTTGGCACTATATGCTACAATTACCAATGCTGCTGCTGTGCTGCTGCCACCTCTTCCACAAGGGATAAAACACTTTATTGTGTACTGTTACTACTAGACTGCTGCTGCCAGTGCTCAGATACCTATGTGACAAGTTCTTTGACACTATATGCTACAATTTCAAATGCTGCTGCTGTGCTGCTGCCACCTCTTCCACAAGTGATACAACACTTTATTGTGTACTGTTACTACTATACTGCTGCTGCCAGTGCTCAGATACCTATGTGACAAGTTCTTTGGCACTATATGCTGCAATTACCAATGCTGCTGCTGTGCTGCTGCCACCTCTTCCACAAGTGATACAACACTTTATTGTGTACTGTTAATACTATACTGCTGCTGCCAGTGCTCAGATACCTATGTGACAAGTTCTTTGGCACTATATGCTACAATTACCAATGCTGCTGCTGTGCTGCTGCCACCTCTTCCACAAGTGATACAACACTTTATTGTGTACTGTTACTACTATACTGCTGCTGCCAGTGCTCAGATACCTATGTGACAAGTTCTTTGGCACTATATGCTACAATTACCAATGCTGCTGCTGTGCTGCTGCCACCTCTTCCACAAGTGATAAAACACTTTATTGTGTACTGTTACTACTATACTGCTGCTGCCAGTGCTCAGATACCTATGTGACAAGTTCTTTGGCACTATATGCTACAATTACCAATGCTGCTGCTGTGCTGCTGCCACCTCTTCCACAAGGGATAAAACACTTTATTGTGTACTGTTACTACTAGACTGCTGCTGCCAGTGCTCAGATACCTATGTGACAAGTTCTTTGACACTATATGCTACAATTTCAAATGCTGCTGCTGTGCTGCTGCCACCTCTTCCACAAGTGATACAACACTTTATTGTGTACTGTTACTACTATACTGCTGCTGCCAGTGCTCAGATACCTATGTGACAAGTTCTTTGACACTATATGCTACAATTTCAAATGCTGCTGCTGTGCTGCTGCCACCTCTTCCACAAGTGATACAACACTTTATTGTGTACTGTTACTACTATACTGCTGCTGCCAGTGCTCAGATACCTATGTGACAAGTTCTTTGACACTATATGCTACAATTTCAAATGCTGCTGCTGTGCTGCTGCCACCTCTTCCACAAGTGATACAACACTTTATTGTGTACTGTTACTACTATACTGCTGCTGCCAGTGCTCAGATACCTATGTGACAAGTTCTTTGGCACTATATGCTGCAATTACCAATGCTGCTGCTGTGCTGCTGCCACCTCTTCCACAAGTGATAAAACACTTTATTGTGTACTGTTACTACTATACTGCTGCTGCCAGTGCTCAGATACCTATGTGACAAGTTCTTTGGCACTATATGCTACAATTACCAATGCTGCTGCTGTGCTGCTGCCACCTCTTCCACAAGTGATACAACACTTTATTGGGTACTGTTACTACTATACTGCTGCTGCCAGTGCTCAGATACCTATGTGACAAGTTCTTTGGCACTATATGCTGCAATTACCACTACTGCTGCTGTCAAGTCTTGCCCAAGTGTTTAGATGCTGTCTAGTACTATTACCACTACTGCTTGTAAATGTTGTGTGTGTGATAATTACTTTATATTTGAATACTACTGCTGCTGCCTTCATGCTGAGTAATGCTTCATGACCTCTCTGTCACAGCGGATCCACAAACAGCATCCGCTAAAAGCTACCAGACCGGATCGTAACAAACAGCAAGTGTGACTAAATGACTGAACGTTATGTTAAACCCTGGTTTGTGGCCTTTTTACTGCAACTTTTAGCCTATCTGCAAGAGCAAATCAGCACTCTCTTTCTCTTTCTCGCTCTCTCTCTATATCTATATCTATATATATATATATATATATATATATATATATATATATATGTATATATGTATATATTGTAGCTTTTGTTATAGTAATTTTTCAACAGTTTAGTTTGTGTTAGTAGTGTCTGTGTCCGTGTATTTTGTTTTTTATTAGATTTGTGTTAAATAAAATAATAGTATGAAATGTTTTTAGGTTATTATGAAGTTAGATGTGTTGATGTTGATGTGTTAGATGTGAAGTTAGATGTGTTGAAAGACCTAAGAATCTCAATAAGAAAGGAAACATTTGAAAAGAATAACAGGTTTAATAACCAAAAATATAAATATTTACATGGATTTTTTCAAGCGCTTGTAAATCTCAGCCAGCTCCTTGAAATTTTTTCTCTGCTGTTGTAACAGCTGTTCATTCTCGAGGTCCAATTTTTTTATTTTGCGCCGATTGGACAGGACTTTTTGATTGGTCCTCTCCATGACATAGGATTTCTCCTGAATCTCTTTCAAAACTGTTAGGATATAAGAAAAAAAAAATTAGGATTAAATACTGTACTTTTTTATATCTACATCTTATTGTTGAAATGTCATTAATCGTTGTGCACATATTTACCCTCCTGACTGATGGTCATCACAGGCGCTGTGTCATCCTCCTGCTCCTCTTCTGCATCATGGCATTCACCAGGAGGTTGGGTGGGGGGAAGTTGCAGCTCCTCAGGAGCTGGGGGGTGGTAAGTCGGAGGGCCCTGGCTGCTCCTTATCCCTCTCCTCCTCTGCATCCTCCTCTTCATCCTCCTCTTCTTCCTCCTCCTCCTCTGCGGCCTGTCGCCTTGTGCGCTTGGGGCGCACAGATGGTAGAGGAGATCCTATAATAACACAATGTTTATATATGTAAAAATGATTTCTAATAACATATGCACATTCTGTGTACTCTGCTGTATTGTATATGAATACACATTTATTTATATAGACAGTTAACCAATGGGATAATGTTATACTAAAGGGTCTTGCTGGCACTACAGGGGACTGAGTGTGAGCTGGGCTGCCACCATGGTAAAATTAGCTGTTTGTGTTTCCTTTGTATTATTCTGAAGATCTCATGTTAAAAAAAGGGCCTGATGGAGTACACGTGATTACTATGATAACCCCACGCCTAGCACAGGAATTTAGTGGTAATTGAGTTATAAAATACCACCCTTTCCCTTGAAACCCACCACACCACCACTTTAATTCCATGGTTTAACTTGATGGAATAATGTCTTTTTTCAACAGTACTATGAATACCTTCGGTGGTGATATATGTTACCACAACATGGCGTCTGGGTTAACAACATCTGCCCTAAGGTTAATTACATATCACCTTACATGACTGTCACCAATAACTTACCTGGATGAAATTCATCGCGGATCTGTGTGACCCGGTCCATGTGGCGCCTCTTCAAGTCTGACCATTTTTTGAGAATGGCCATGTGGTCATGTGACCCGCCATGAAACTCATGTAATTCCTCCAATACGGACTGGACGATTTTTTGTTTATCCTGCTGGCACCTCATTAGGTCGTAACCATGTTGCAGGAACCTCTGCAAGATGAAGAACAAAGTATATTATAATACTTTTGTTTAAACCCTTATGGATATATGACGTAAATGTATGGTATTCAATAATTGGAAGCATTCTCGCCTTATTAATCACTGACAGTGGTAACATGACAGATTTTATATGTTGCCATTTTGGTCACCAGCTTTTTGGAATAAATATAGCAGCCATTATCATTTGCATAATTATGTATATATGAGTAACATCACAGGATAGACGTATAGGGGAGAAATGAGTTGCTATTCATCTGACCACTATAATTATTTTTTGACCCTTACACTGGCCCTGTACAATAGATTATTTTTTTTAATCCCTATCTTTACATATGAAAAATAATATGTTTGTTTCTTTTCACTTTTTGATGAAAAGGGAGAACTCTGTGGACTCTGATGTAAAAGGGAGAACTCTGTGGACTCTGATGTAAAGGGAAAACTCTGTGGACTCTGATGTTAAGGTAGAACTCTGTGGACTGTGATGTTAAGGGAGAACTCTGTGGACTCTGATGTTAAGGGAGAACTCTGTGGACTCTAATGTAAAAGGGGAACTCAGTGGACTCTAATTTAAAAGGGGAACTCTGTGGACTCTAATGTTAAGGGAGAACTCTGTGGACTCTAATGTAAAAGGGGAACTCTGTGGACTCTAATGTAAAAGGGGAACTCTGTGGACTCTAATGTAAAAGGTAGAACTCTGTGGACTCTAATGTAAAAGGTAGAACTCTGTGGACTCTGATGTAAAGGGAGAACTGTGTGGACTCTGATGTAAAGGGAGAACTCTGTGGACACTGATGTAAAGGGAGAACTCTGTGGACACTGATGTAAAGGGAGAACTCTGTGGACTCTGTTGTAAAGGGAGAACTCTGTGGACTCTGATGTAAAGGGAGAACTCTGTGGACTCTGATGTAAAGGGAGAACTCTGTGGACACTGATCTAAAAGGGGAAGTCTGTGGATCCTGATGTAAAAGGGGAAGTCTGTGGACTCTGATGTAAAGGGAGAACTCTGTGGACTCTGATGTAAAGGGAGAACTCTGTGGACTCTGATGTAAAGGGAGAACTCTGTGGACTCTGATGTAAAGGGAGAACTCTGTGGACACTGATGTAAAGGGAGAACTCTGTGAACTGTAATGTAAAGGGAGAACTCTGTGGACTCTGATGTAAAAGGGGAAGTCTGTGGACTCTGATGTAAAAGGGGAAGTCTGTGGACTCTGATGTAAAGAGGAACTTTTATGATTAATTTCATATGGTTAGAAATGTTATTTAATAGCGACATCTATGCAAACTAAGACAAAAAATTGCTGTGCGACGCTGAAGTGTTCGGGTTTGAAATGAACAAAAGGTGGCAACCCTGGGCATGCTGGGAGTTGTAGTTTTGCAACCGCTGGAAACACACTGTTTGGGAAATACTAATATCTGATCTTGCATCCTAACTTTTTAACTAGTCTAAAATGCAGTTAAAGATAATGAAATAACAAGTGGTGAAATTACTTACAGTAATCAGCAGTTTTTCCTCACTGGATGAAAAGTTACTCCCCACCATCTTCGCTTCGCAGGGCAGCAGTAGATTCGCAGGGCAGCACTAAATAGCAATCCGAATATACACTGGCAAAGAATCCAGGAAATGATCGCCGTTTTCGCGACCGCGTGTTGTCCGCGCGCATGCGCGGTCGAGAATTTCGCAATAAATTTCGCATTTGCGAAATTTCACGTTAGCGAAATTTCGCAATTTTTTTTTTGGATGAAATATCACGAATATTCGAAATTTACGAATATTTCTCGAATATTCTCCTATATATTCGCGAAATATTGCGAAAGCGAATATGGCGTATTCTGCTCAACACTACTTGTCACATTCCCATTTTAGACTGTGATATTGGGCCGGATCTACAGTACATGTCGGGGCAGGTAGTCTTACCCGGGTCTCAGCAGCAAGCGAGTTGGTTCCAGCAACGCGGGTTGGGGCACAGGTAGTCACGGTGTGGACTTCAGCGGGGCACATCGGGGCGTACGCAGAAACAAGGGGGCCAAATCATTCCCCAGTAGTACATCTGCTGGCAAATCCTTCATCACCCCCACATTCACATGTCCCGAACCCACCCCCCAATCCAGGTGAACCCGGGCAACGGGTAGCCGGAAGACGGTGCCTCCTGCTACTCTTACGGCTACGGTGTCTCCGGTGTGCTGGATCTCTGGGATGAGTTTCTTCTGTAGCAGGGTCATAGTGGCCCCAGTATCACGTAATCCATTGGCTGCCTTTCCATTGACCCAGACAGTCTGCCTGTGTTGCTGCCTGTTGTCCTGGTTAGCTGCTTGTATCGGATCTGCCTCATGCAGAACACCCCAATGTTCTACCTCCCCAACGCCGTGGGCCGCAGGCATGGATGTGTGGGGGTTCCCCCTTTCTGGCTGTCTCCATGACTGGGACTGCCTGGGTAAATTTAATGAACAGTCTGACTTTTTGTGCCCTGGTTGTTTTTGAATCAGAGCGATAGTAGCCTCGGTATCTCTTAGGCCTTGTGCTACTTGTCCATTCACCCGTACCTCCTGACGGTGATGCTGACGGTTATCTGGAGAGGCCGCTTGTATTGGGTCTGCCTCATACAAAATTCCCAGACATTCCTCAGGGCCCACCTCGGTCTCTAGGCAGTGGGCCGCAGAGGGCCGCGATGGAGTGACCTCTGTGTTGGATGTCGGACGTCTCCAGTTGTTATTTGTAGCTCTCAAAGGACAAAAACGAGCAATATGTCCCGTGTTGCTGCAGTGATGGCACGTCACCCTAGACGAATCCCGGGGATAGTTGTTGGGTTCCCGAGGACGTGGTGGTCCTGGTGGGACTGGAGCCTGAAACTCTGGGCGTGAGGTGCTGGTTGGAGTACACGGTTCTACCTTATGAGCCAGTCGTGTAGTACCCTGGCTTACTTTCCTTGTTTCCGCGTACTCATCTGCTAGCCGCGCCGCCTCGTTTAAGTTAGCGGGACGGCGATCTCGTACCCAGTCCTGTATGTTTGCGGCCAGGTCTTGGAAGAAATGTTCCATTAGGAATAGCTGCAATACTTTCTCCCCAGTGTTGGCCTTGCACCCTTGGACCCAATGGGATGCCACCCTTTGCAACTGGTTGGCCCATTCCATGTGGGAGTCCACAGCCTTCTTCTTGGATTCCCGGAAGCGGCGGCGGTAGGTTTCTGGAGTTACGGCATATCGGGTTAACAGCGCCTTTTTCACTTGCTGATATTGTAAAATATCCTCTGGAGCAAGAGCCCGAAAAGCTTCATTGGCTTTGCCCGACAATTTTCCAGACAAAATAGTGACCCATTGGTCTGGTGGTACCTGGTGTAGTGAGCACTGCCTCTCAAAATCCGCCAAATATCCATCTATTTCCTCCTCACTTTCTACAAAAGCTTTAAATGCAGTGAACGGTATTTTCTTTCCTGTCGCAGCGGGTGGGGAAGTAGGAGCTGCGTGTGTAATGGGCTGTCTAGCTCTTACCAGTTCCAGTTCTTGTCCCCTCTTGGTTTGAATCTCTTCTCTTGCTTCCCGGAAAAGCTGGTTTATTAGTTCCGTGGACGTTTCTGGATACAAGGATAATCTCCGCTGTACAATATCAGTAATTACATCTTCCTTGCTGACAGGTGCTAGAGGCTCCGCTCCTTCCATGGATCCATCCATTTGGTCCAGCTCCAGTAAATCCGCTATCATCTCCCTCCGTGGTCTGTTACTGGCACTCCTACCACGACTCTCCAATAAATCTTTTAGTGTGGATCTTTTCAGCCTGGCGTACTGGGACTCCATTCAGAACTTGCTCCTTGGATAAAAGGACCATCCCACCGCTGCCAACCAATGTAACGGCTACCCAAGTAGGGAGAGGGTATCAGCCGCTGACGAAGTCCTTTTCCCTGGCAAGTTGCTATATAAGTAAGTCCAGTATAAGCCCATCCACGAGATCCAGAGGGAGAGTCAGGTCCAGTTGTAAAACGAACAGAATAATATTCCCATAGCATACCCTTTTCAAGAACGAGACATGACTACGTTTTGAAGGGTCAAACATCAACAACTTTAATGAACATCTACTGGTTTATATATAGTTACAAGCTTGTGAGTACTCAAGGAACAATGGAACTCTCCGCCCCCTCCCTCCACAGGGGGGCCCCAAGGCAGACACCCTGTCACCAGGTCAAAGAAGACACATTTCTTTCTCACATAGACTTCAATCAACCCCCAGAACAATACTCAATCACTTAAGGATAAACACAGGTCTTTCACACACAAATAGATCAATTAACCTTTGGGGATAGGCAGGTGCATGAATATTATAGATGTACAGGCAAAATACATAGTTCCGTTACACCCCCTACAATACAGACCCCCTACATTACAGACCCCCTACAATACAGAACCCCCCACATTATAGACCCCCACACATTACAGACCCCCCTACAATACAGACCCCCCTACAATACAGAACCCGCCCTACATTTCAGACACCCCCTACATTTCAGACAATCCCCCAAACATTTCAGACACCCCATACAATACAGAACCCCCCTACAATACAGAACCCCCCTACAATATAGACCCCCCCCTACATTACAGACCCCCCATACAATACAGAACCCCTACATTTCAGACCCCACTACATTACAGACCCCCCTACAATACAGAACCCCCCTACATTTCAGACCCCCCTACAATACAGAACCCCCCTACCTTACAGACCCCTTACAATACAGAACCCCTCCTACATTTCAGACCCCCCTACAATACAGAACCCCTCCTACATTACAGACCCCTCTACAATACAGAACCTCCCCTACAATACAGAAACCCCCCTACAAAACAGACCCCCCATTCAGACCCATAATGTACCTCAGATCAGCGTGGGACTGTATGTCGGGTCCCCTCCCCCTGTGTAGTCATAAAGGAGGAGGGGGAGGCGGCTCCACTCTGCTCTGCTCTGTAAGACAGCCGAGCCGAGACTTATCAGATCATTAGAGCCGGGGCCACCGTGCCAGAGAGAAGGGGATATTTGCGGGTCCCTGCCCCCTGATGGGCCGACGTGTGTCACTCAAGTGCGGCTCTGACTCGCTACTGAGAGTGCACTGGGGGAGACGTGACATGCGGCCCGGCGGCCTGCTGCAGCCCACCGGGCATATGCCCGGTATGCCCTATGGCCAGTCCAGGCCTGTATTATAGATATATTAATTATAACTCCACACAACATTTGACCCTCCTTGTACTTCATTCAAAGTCCCGCTTCCTTGTTCTCGTTTGTATATTTTAATAGCGATGAGCACATGTTCTGGGTCGAAAACAGGAGTGGTGTCTATCTCAAACTGATTTGTAGGGAATAATGACCAACCTTATAAAGACTTCCTTCATCTGAGTACCATCTGATGTATTAGAGCCACTCCAGACCTGTAAGTATCCCAACAATATTGTCAGGTTCCAACCACCTACCTGGTTGACAGCTGACTCTGGCTCTCAGCACTCAGCACTCAGCTGACAGTCAGAGCAAGCTGTGTCCAACTCTCCAGTGAGTGTTGCAGTAGAAGAGTCGTGAGGGGTGGCTAACAATCACTGCTCTCCACTTCGGACAGACCGGGAACAGAACAATACGGTCATGTGATTATTCAGTTCTTGATCTTAGAGACAATGTGGGACAGCTGGAGCATCAGACACATTTTTATTTTTTATAAACCTCAGAACTTCTCCTGACAAAAAATAAACTTTCTATTAACAGCTTGCCTTTAATGTAAAAAATAAAATAACAAATAAAAACATTTTTACTCACTTCTATCTGGTTGTTACTAAGCACATTTCATAATCTGCCTAGTTCCTGGTCCTAGATGTTTCAACTTCCTGTCCTAAGACCCCATTGCCTCCTGGGAAATAATGACACTCATTTCCCAGGAGTCTCTGGGCATTACTGTGCCTAAATATCACCCAGCATGCACCTCTCTCAGAAAACCAGGAAGTAAAAAGGAACTGGGCTTCACATGCCCACACATATGATGGATACGGCCACAGCATGAGCTGGAGGATATAAGGCAAGTGTTTGCAATGATTTCTGGAATGATTGGGGGCTATTAATATGTTTTAGGGACTATTTAATGTGATTAATTTTGCAAAAAAATGATGCCCGGAACCCCGCTTTAAAGTGCACTTATGTTTTAGAAATATTATTTTACTATACACACTTTTTTTTATTTCCTGATAAAAGCCCCAGATTGTCAGCACAGAGCTGCATGATTTTGTAGAGCATTTAAAAATACTGTTGCCTTTTAAAATACAACTTTTTTATGAAATAACTTACTAAAAGAATATTCAAAGGTACTGAATAAACAATTATATACACAATGTAGTATACAAAACAGTCCTCCTAAAAGAATCTAAAAACTTTTACAAAAAAAAGTCACCATCATTTTTAAATCCCTACCACTCTGCTTGTGCTCCTCCACAATGTGACACACATCCTCCAAGCTTACTAAAGTAATTAATCACACATAATTAGATAACAAGTATCAATTCAACAGTATAATATATCAAACAAATTTAATAAATATGTAAATCAACATCAGATTGTTTTATACCAATGTAACATGCATGAATCTAAAGAGCCCTGTAAAATATGAATAATTCTTCCACGCCCATTAAATGTATTAAATATACTCATTTACATATGTATATGGATGTTTCTATTATAAGAATTGAATAATTGCATAATTTAAGTTCTAAGACTTTAGCATTGCAACACATGGTGCCACTAGTTGTTAGATCAGTTTGTGATAATGACAACTTATCTATTTCTGTACTGAGCTTCTACAATCAAACTATGCTAGCTAGTATTTTTAATATTTATCTAATATCATGCATCTATTAAAGTCATCTAGCCCAGTAAAAACTATGAATACTCACAATCCCATTAAATGCAGAAAAAAATCCTGTCTTCTGCCTTATGACTTACAAAGATACAATAGATTTTTTTGTTTTATAGCTAGAAGGACGAGGTCATAGCCTCCCAAGAGATAATGTTATAAAGAGGAGCCAATGAACGCAATGGCCTGTATCATTATGTGTATAAGGTAGGGGTTAGTGAACATTGTTAAGTATGTGTTATGTAAAAAGTAAGCAGAGGGAGAATATAGAATGAGACATTGACAAAACGATTAACTAAAGAGCACTTTAGAGTTTATGTGTAAATAGTATATGAGCTGAAATGTTTTTACTCTGTTTACGGAAACTATCAATTTGGTCAAGAATATGATACAAAAAAAAATGGACTTTATAGGCACTACTTAGAAATATAAAAAATTGATTTTTTAATAGTCTTCAGAATAAAGTACAATTTCAAAAAAGATGCCAATTGCATCTAATGAAATTAGGGCTGTGCAAATTAACTTTTAATTAATCGATTAATTTTAAATTTTTTTAATCAATCAAAATCTTTTTGATCGATTAAAATTCTTTTGATTGGTACTCACCTCTCTGCCGGCTTCTGGGCCTTCAGGGAGTTCCGTCAGATCTGGTAACGTCACAGACACGGGCGGGGGTTGACATGTCCATCTGAAGGGCTCCTTTGCTGTGCCTTTATATCTGCATGCCGGTGGGACCTTACTATCTGCCACACACAAGGGCTGTTACACTTCCCTCTATCACTTCCCTCTCTCACCCTGGGATTCTACAGCCATCCACTGGGAGTTGTGATAGTTCCCTTCACGGGACATCTACATGCTGATGGACTGATGTTAACCCCTCCTCATCTGGATTCAGCAGTGGTATCATTGTACACATTTGTATACCAGTATCATACTTAGCTACATGTTTTTATGACTGCTTTTGCTCCCGTTTGGTATTACTCGCACCATTTTTACAGTTTATGTAGCTACATCGATTTTATCTCCAGTGCAATATTTATTTGGTTACCTACTTGAAGACTATAAAAGTTTTAATACTATTCCCATCGAGCGCTGCCTTTGTGCGTTTTTTGTATCCTGCTATCCATTTTTCCAGTTGTTGGTAGCTGCACTGGGATTCAGCCTGCAAGGAGATCAGCTAAAAGTAGTTGGATCTGTATGTACGTTATAATTAATCGAAATTAGTCGATTAATCGATAAAAAAAAAAACGATTAATCAAACACAAAAATTTTGATCAGTAACAGCCCTAAATGAAATATATAAAACACACAATAAAAGAAACACAAAATGTCAAAGTATAAGACCCGGTGATAAGACCACAGGTGTAGGCTCGTTGTTGTTGTTGTTATTGTTATCACTGTCGCCAAATGGATATGACGATTAGGATTGATTTGGCCTGGGTCAGCACCGTCAAAATCTTGACATACATAGAAGTTGCTCAAAAAATGCTCAACAAGTTTCGCGAAACACAGACGCTTCTTTAGGAGCTTTAGAACAATCTAGTGGCGTTTTTGAAGAATGTTTACCGTGATCGCACGCTCTTCCAGGGCATATGACTAATACCCCACTACACTATAAATTTGGTCAGTTTTGTTTAAAGGGGTTGTAAAGGATTTTTTTTCCCCCTAAATGGCTTCCTTTACCTCAATGCGGTCCTCCTTCACTTACCTCATCCTTCGATTTTGCTTTTAAATGTCCTTATCTCTTCTGAGAAATTCTCACTTGAGGGGGAGGGGAGAGCAGGAGTGTCAGGACACTCTCTACTTTGCAGATAGAGAAAGGAGCTGTGTGTTAGTGGGCGTCCTGACACTCCTGCTTGCCCCCTTCCCCCCTCAAGAGGCTTTCTCCACACCAGGAAGAAAGCCTTGCATTACGGTGTGTAGTTACATACAGAAGAACAGGAAGTGAGGACTTCTCAGAAGAAATAAGGACATTTAAAAGCAAAATGAAAGGATGAGGTAGGTGAAGGAGGACTGCACTAAGGTAAAGGTAGCTATTAAGGGGGAAAAAATTTTTTTTACAACCCCTTAAAATAGAAAGCTTTTCTGCGTAATTTGCTACTATAAATTTCACCATAGTGTAATGACATTTAAATCACCCGCAATCGCACAATCGCCCTTTCTAAATTTTCAATGATTGTCACCAAACATATGTTGCAGTATACATTTTAGGAAAAATGTATAAAGAAAAATTACTCATTTGCTAAATTCTATAACAGAAACTAGGAAAGATGCATTTTTATTAAAGAATTTTCAGTCTTTTTTCTTTTATGGAGCAAAAAATAAAAGACCCAATGGTGATTAAAAACCACCAAATAAAAGCTCCATTTGTTTGAAAAAAAGGACACAAATTGCATATGGGTAGAGTACTGCATGACTGAGTAATTGTCATTGAAAATGTGAGAGCACTAAATTCTGAAAATTGGTCTGGTTAGGAAGGGGGTTTAGGTGCCCAGTGGGTAAGTGGTTAAAGCACTGCCCAAACAGTGATACATATTTATTACAGCAAGTCTTGTGTTCCCCCCCACGATGATGCTCTTGACCGCTATTTGTTTTTGTTTCCACCACCTCCTGCTTCCTCCTATTTGTACTGCTTCCCCCTGCCACCTTTTCGGTGCACAGCCAATAGGGTGTTGATGGGAGAGTGACAGACAATTGTCTGCACTAATAAGAAGAATCACCCCCAGCGGAGGGCAGATGTTGGGTGTGAAGCTAGCGAGAGTGATAAAGGGTGACAGCAGCAATGCCCCTTTGGTGTTCAGTGTCTGTGCCCCCCTTGGTGGTCAGTGTCTTTGGCCCTCACAGAGGTTGCACTTTTCTCAATAACAACCAATCCTAACCTACCTACCAAGACAAACCTACCTGAGCTATAGCACTGGTAAGTCATCAAAGCTAATCATCAGCGGTGAAGGTATTCTGTAGCAATGGGGATTCAAGGTTAAAAATATGTTTACTCTAACCTTTCCTTCTACTTTAAAGTGGAATTCCTGCCTAACCATAAAAAAGTGTTTAGTAACCTTTTATTAACCACTTCCATACCAGGTACTTACGCACCTTCCTGCTTAAGCCAATTTTCAGCTTTCAGCGCTGTCGCAATTTGAATGACAATTGCGCGGTCATGCTACACTGTATCCAAATGAAATTTTTATCATTTTGTTCCCACAAACAGAGCTTTCTTCTGGTGGTATTTGATCACCTCTGCAATTTTTATTTTTTGTGCAACAACTAAAAAAGTTTTTATATTTTGTAAACATTTTTTGTAAATAAGTATGTTTTCTTCTTCAATTACGGGCACTGATGAGGTGGCACTGATGGGCACCGAGGAGGTGGCACTAATGGGCACTGATAGGCGGCACTAATGGGCACTGATAGGCGGTGCTGGTATGCTGCACTGATGGGCACTCATAGGCGACACTGACGGGCACTCGTAGGCGGCACTTATGGGCACTCGTAGGTGGCACTTATGGGCACTCGTAGGCAGTACTGATGGGCACTCGTAGGCGGCACTGATGGGCACTCGTAGGCGGCACTGATGGGCACTCATATGCGGCACTAATGGGCACTCGTAGACGGCACTGATGGGCACTCATAGGCAGCAATGATGGGCGGCACTTATGGGTGGCACTGATGTGTACTTATAGGTGGCACAGGTGGGCACTGATAGGTGGGCACTGGACATAGATGGGCACTGAGACGTGGCACTGGACACTGAGGGGTGGCACTGATGGACACTGAGGGTGGCACTGATTGCATTGCTGGGCATCACTTCAGTAAGTGCCCATGTTGCCAGTCAGTGCCCATTTGTGGGCACTGATTGGCATCGAATGTGCTCGATTTTTTTTTCATTTTTTTTTTTGCCTATTATTTCTCTATTGGGCACCGGGGGGGGCACTCCCGAGGGGGGGCTGCGCTGATAAACAATCAGAGCGAACCCCCCCTGTCAGGAGAGCCGCCGATCGGCTCTCCTCTACTCGCGTCTGTCAGACGGGAGTGAGGAAGAGCCGATCAACATCTCTTCCTGTTTACATTGTGATCAGCTGTGATTGGACACGGCTGATCACGTGGTAAAGAGCCTCCGCCGGAGGCTCTTTACCGAGATCAGAGATGCAGGGTGTCAGACTGACACCCCGCATCACCGATCGCAGCGCTGCGCGCCCCCCACGGGCGCGCACCGGCATGTAATCCTGCAGGACGTCAATAGACGTCCAGTCAGGATTACAGAACACCTTCCTGGACATCAATTGACTATTGACCGGGCGGGAAGTGGTTAAACCCACTTTGGTCTGGTCACGTGATCCCTGTGTCAATGAGTGGGCAGCTGCAGGTGGGAGAAGTGAGCTCTTGATAATGTCTAGGAATTCTGGAAGCATTGACATCACCCATAGTCTCCCTCTGCCATCTTGACTTCCACTTGACCATCACGATAGTTTTGTCAATGACATCACAAAAGAACTCTGTAATAGCCCAAAAAGCAAGCAAAGCAGCAATAAAACCAATCTGTGAAACTCTGGTTAAAGATAGTATACGCGCCCCTTTACCTTCTCAAACTACCACTGCGCACAGGAAAAATAAATGCACATATATATATACTCAAAATATATGTATGCCTAAACCTGCTACTTGAAAGGTATGATATATATGCAAAAATGTAAATGAAAAAGTTGTAGCGTTGTGTTTTAAATCATATAAACATATCTAAAACATGTAAATAATATAAACTAAATCACCACATGAAAAAGTGTCAAAAAATTATTAAACATGAGAATAAAAAGAAAATGTAGAAAATATATACTGCAAAATATATATTATCTCTAAACAAGTGTTCATAAGTGGTCTCCTAAAACCAATAACCTAAAGTGTGGAAAGAATCAAAAAATCAAGTCCATAAATTGTAGTGTTTTTCCAAGTGTTTCAAACTTAAACAAACGTGCAATCTTCTCAAAACAACTTGGTATATTGCTTCCACCACACCACTTGTGTTTCTGTGACTCCGCCCCCTTAAGGATTTGCACTCACCACAAGAATGTGCCTTGCATTCTCATGCTTGGCATTAAAGCTTAGTGAAAACCTCCCAAGGTCTCCTAGGCAATTCCAACAGTGTTCAGTAAACCAGTGTTCTGCACATGTAAGAATAAATAAGTGTTTGCAATAGTGACGTACTGTAAAACCATTTATTAAAACGGCAAACACAAAATCTCCAAATATTGGACTCACATCCTTCCAAGAAAAACCAAGGCACTTCATGCGATATATAGCGGTCACGGCAAACCCGGAGCTGAACCTACTGATCTTACCTTCGCTTGCTTGCCTCTCTGCTCCTTGAACAATTTCACACACGGTGGTCGGTAAATTCAGACGCTAAACACCACAGTTGATTGCCGTGTGCACTGGGCTGAGCTACACTGCAATCAACTGTGGTGTTTAGCGTCTGAATTTACAATGGGAGGTTTTCCTTGGGAGGTTTTCACTAAGCTTTAATGACAAGCATGAGAATGCAAGGCACATTCTTATGGTGAGTGCAAATCCATAAGGGGGCGGAGTCACAGAAACACAAGTGGTGCGATGGAAGCATTATATCAAGTTGTTTTGAGAATATTGCACGTTTGTTTAAGTTTAAAAAACTTGGAAAAACACTACAAATTATGGACTTGATTTTTTTGATCCTTTCCACACTTTCGGTTACTTTTGATCACTTATGAACACTTGTTTAGAGATAATATATATTTTGCAGTATATATTTTCTATGTTTTCTTTTTATTCTCGTGTTTAATAATTTTTTGACACTTTTTCACTTGGTGATTTAGTTTTTTATTATTTACACGTTTTAGATATGTTTATATGATTTATGAACACAGTGCTACAAATTTTTCTATTACATTTTTGCATAAATAAAACCAACCTCTCTCAAGAGCATGGAGTGGCAAAATGCAAGGAAGAAGCAAGAGGCACCAAAATGATCTATTTGATTAATATAAAATATGCAAGGCAGAAAACTCTGTCAACCAGACTAAATGATGTGCAAGAGAACTAAAAAGTTAATTATATAAAGTAACTATTGTGACCTTTACAATGTTCTTACATTTCAGTCAATAAAGGCAGCGCATATTTCTTTTGCACGTGAATCTTTCTGTAGGTTTCCTTTGAATATCTAATGATCAATGATGTGTCTCAAATGTAATCTCAGGAATGGTGCCAGATGTACTTTCAGCCAAGATCTGTGATCACTGAAGTTTCTCATACCTGCAGGCAGTGGGCCAGATTCTCATATATTTGCGGCGGCGTAGCGTAAGCCATTTACACTACGCCGCCGCTGCGTACTAGAGCAAGTGCTTTATTCTCTAAGCACTTGCTCCATAGTTTGCGTTGGCGTCTCGTAAATCGCCAAGCGTAAACCCGCGCAATTCAAATGGGGCGGCTTGTATTTAAATTAAGCGCGCCCCCGCGTCGCACGAACTGCGCATGCGCCGGCCGGGGAAAAAGCCCAGTGCGCATGCTCCAGCTCACGTCGGGAAGCGTCGTTGAAACCGACGTCAAAACGACGTGAGCGTCATTTACGCAAGTCCCTATTCGCGAACGAGTTAGTAAAACGACGTAAGCGACGGAAAAAGCCGACGCTGACCCGACGCCATACTTAACATGGCGTCCGACGGGACACGACGGCATCCGACGGGACCTCGTAAGGTTACTCCACATAGAAGCTGGGGTAACCTTACGAGTTCGTAAACGACGTACGCGACGACGGGGCGGCGTAAAAGCGATCGAGAATCGGCGTACTACTTCATTTGCATATGCAAATGAAAAAACAACGTAAAGGCCACCTAGTGGCCGGAGTTGTCATTACACCTACGATCCGAAAGTGTAATTGTATTACACTTGTCGGATGTAGAAGCGTATCTATGCAAAAGTGATGCTAAGCATCACTCGCATAGATACGAGACAAAAAAAAAGGCGATACGACGGGGTATCTGAGATACTCCGTCGTAACGCCTCTGAGAATCTGGCCCAGTGTGTTTTTACCTAATTCAAAGTGGGACTAAAATAAGACACATCTTTATAATACGGTACACTTATGCCCTGTACACGCGATTGGTCCATCCGATGAGAACGGTCTGATGGACGGTTTTCATCGGTTAACCGATGAAGCTGACTGATGGTCAGTCGTGTCTACACACCATCAGTTAAAAAAACAATTGTGTCAGAACGCGGTGACGTAAAACACGACGACGTGCTGAAAAAAATGAAGTTGAATGCTTCCAAGCATGCGTCGACTTGATTCTGAGCATGCGTGGATTTTTAACCGATGGTCGTGCGTACTAACGATCGTTTTTTTTTCTATCGGTTAGGTATCCATCTGTTAAATTTAAAACAAGTTGACTTTTTTTTAACCAATGGATAAATAACTGATAGCGGTCACACAAGATCGGTTTGGTCCGATAAAAACGGTCCATCAGACTGTTCTCATCGGTTTGACCGATCATGTGTACGCGGCTTTAGACTTTCTAGATACTATTTTATATTTTTCTTCTACAGTTCTTAAATTATTTTGACAAAAAAGGAGTAGATTTGCAAGCTTTTTCCAGTATTAAACACTGTGGGGAAGATTTACACCTCCTCAGTTTCCAGTTTTTTTTGGCAAAGCTTAACTGAACAAGCTGACATTAAAAAATTATTGGTTACTTTGCACAGCTGCACCAAATTCTGTGTGAACCAGTTTTAGCATATCTTTCTCTAGTGATCTGCAGGCAGGTTAATATTAGATTGTAATGGTGATGTTACATTACCTGTTCTAAGCCTGGTCAAAAGTTATTTAAAGGGGTGCGTGTGGGTTTTGGCATATCAAAAGAACCAGGGTCTGTAAAAAAACTGAATCACTACAAAACAGTAAACTTAGCAAGGAGAAGGAATATAGAAGGTATGAGTTACCAAGTAAAAGTTCAAGACACAAAACAACCAGTTATTAGGCTTGGTACGTGGTAAATAGGAATGAGCTTCGAGTTCGAGTCAAGCTCATGTTCAATTTGGGGTGTTTGTGGCAAATTTGAAAAGCCGCGGAACACCCTGTAAAAGTCTATGGGAGAACGCTAAAGTGTTGATTTTAAAGGATAATATGCAAGTTATTGTCCTAAAAAGTGATGAGGGACCTGGGTCCTGCCCCAGTGGACATGTATCAATGAAAAAAAAGTTTTAAAAAATCCTGTTTTTTTCGGGAGCAGTGATTTTAATAATGCTTAAAGTGAAACAATAAAAGTGAAATATTCCTTTAAACCATGGGGGGGTGTATAATATGCCTGTGAATTTCCCATGCTTAGAATTGTCCCTGCACAAAGTGTAATTTCTGAAGGAAAAAAAGTCATTTAAAATCACTCGCGGCTATAATGAATTGTCGGCTCCCGGCAACAGAGAAAAGTCATTCATAAAAAAAAAAAATCGTGGGGTCCCCCCAAATTCAATTACCAGGCCCTTCAGGTCTGGTATGGATATTAGGGGAACCCTGCGACAAATTAAAAAAAAAATGACGTGGGGTTCCCCCCAAATATACATTCCAGACCCTTTATCCGAGCATGCAAACCTGGTAGGCCAGAGGAAAAAAGGGGGGGAAAGAGAGTGCCCCCTCTCCTGAACCATACCAGGCCACATGCCCTCAACATTGGGAGGATGCTTTGTTGATGGGGACAAGGGCCTCAACCCCACAACCCTTGGTGGGTGTGGGGGTCTGCGGGCGGGGGGGATTATCGGAATCTGGAAGACCCCTTTAACAAAGGGGACCCCCATATCCCAGCCCCCACTCTATGTGAATTGGTAATGGGGTACATTGTACTTCTACCATTTCACAAAGAAAGTGTAAATAATTGTAAAAAAAAACACACCGTTGGGAAAGCTAACAGGAAGTGACAGGGAGGGGAGGGCAAAAGGTAGAGGAGAAGTAGAGAAAGAGAGGGAAAGGTGAGAAAGAGGGGAGTACAAAAATGGGGGTAGAAATAAGGGGAGAAAGTGTGGGGGAGCAGGAGAGTGGGGAGAGAGAGAGAGAGAGAGAGGGAAAGAGGTGAGGGAAAAGAGAGAGAGGAAGGGGAGAGCAAGATGGGAGGACATGATAGAGAGAGGAAGGGGAGAGACAAAGATGAGGGGGAGAGAGAGATAGAAGGAACAGAAGGGGAAAGACAGGGAGGAGGATAGAAAATGGGGAGAAAGGAAATATAGGGAGAAGAGAGAGATGGGGGGGGGGATATAGAGAATGGAGAGAATGAGCTAGAGAAGGGGATAGAAAGAGTGAGAGGAGATAGAAAGAGGGAGAGATAAAAGGGTGAGAGAGGAGGGGAAGAAAGTGGGAGAGAGTGGATAGAGAGGGAGTAAGAGGGGAGGAGAGGGAGAGAAGAAAGAAAGAAGGGGGGTGTAAAGGGTAAGGGGAGAGAGGAGGGAGAGAAGGGGGAGAAAATGAGAAAGAGGGGAGGAAGGGCAAAGCGAGAGGGGAGAAAGATAGGGCAAGAAAGAGAGAGATCAGAGAATGACCATGGAGAATAGGGGGGGGGGACAGAGGGGAGAAAGATGGGACATGGAGAGAGAGGGGAAAAAGAGAGTGGTGGTAAAAGATGGACAGAAGGGGGCAGAGAGAGAGAAAATGGAGAAAGGAGGGGAGAGAGGGGAGGGAGAAAAGAAAACAGAGAAGGGAAAATGGACAGGCGGGGCAGAGAAAGAGAAAATGGAGAGAGGATGGTGGGAGGGGGAGAAAAAAAAAAGAGAGTGTGTGTGTGTGGGGGGGGGGGGGGGGATTTAGGGAGCGAGGGCAAGAGAAGAGGAGGAGAAAAAGGAGAGAGAGGGGGTTCTGTCTGCAGTAGGTTCACTCACCAATTAACTCCCCATGCTGGTCTACCCCAAGGTGGCTGAGGCTGTGGCAGGTTGCAATCAGTTTTTCAAATCTACCACCCAGCTGCCCACTGAACCCCTTTCACACAGTGTGTACAATACATGCAGGGGGTTGGAGTGTGGGCAGGGTTGGGTAGACACATATGGTAGGCAGAGTGTGGAATTGGACAGCTGGCGGAGAAAGGGAAGGGCTGGGAGGACATTGGTGAATGGATTGGAGGAAGAGAAGATACAGCCCAATTTCCAGGCAAGCTAGCTCTCCTCCTCTTAGACAGAACTCCACTGTCTGGCCTCAAAGGAGGCAAAGGAAGCTGGAGAAAAGCAGCTTTATCACTTTGTCAATCCACAAGGCTGCCATTGGCTGTGGGTGACCCAGGGCTGGTGCTACCACTAGGCAAACCAGGCAGCCGCCTAGAGTGCACTGCTGCCTAGGGGTGCCCAGCCACTGGTTTCCCTCCGCGTCTGCAGGCTGCAGCATGTAACTAACTCAGTCCCAGACAGCTGCTCAGTCTGACCAGTGGTGCATCACAGAACTGAAACCAGCGCTAGAGGAAGCCTATGCTTCCTGTATAGTGCTGCCTCCTGTCACATGAATAGGGTAAAGGGGTGAAGTCAGGGCTTGAGCCAATGGGGGCAGCAAAATTAGGTTTTGCCTAGGGTGTCAAAAATCCTTGCCCCAACCCTGGGTGACCAGAACTGCAATCTTACTGTCAGGAAATGAGACACCAGCTTTAGCCCCCCAGCTGACTTAGAGCACAAGGGGTATAACTCTCTAAGGATCCTTAGGGTGTCTGTACTCAAAAGGCTCCTGAAGCACCCCAACAACAACCTTCTCTCTCTGAGATACCAGACCAGATGCACTGTACAGTAGACTCTCTCTCTGTCAGCTATGGTAGGACCAGGATCAGCCACCCACACAGATCACCCACCTGAAGCCACATGGCAGCAAGTGCTGGGGAGATCCATGATTAAGAGCCCATGTACTTCTAAAATATTAAATATAAGCACCCAGCATGCCTAGGGGCACCTCCCCTTGTGATTGGCCAGGGCTGTATGATTATCCATGCTCCCATCTGCATCGTTTTTACCTACTATCCAGCAATTTCCATAGTTTCTAGGATGGCGTGAGGGAGGGAGAGCAACATAGAATATGAAAATGTTGCAGATTTTGGAGAAAAAACCTTTTCATAATATTACTTTTAACTCGTTCACGGTTGCGCTATAGCCAAATGACTGCTACAATGTGGGCTTACTTTGCTAGGACTGACATGGGAGGCGCGCTCTGTGATAACTGAGTCCTTGGAACTCAGCTGATCACAGATCGGGTAAAGGGCCAATCACAGCAGCTCCTCACCACGTGATTAGCTGTCTTCAATGACAACTGTTCATGAAGTAAACAGAAGCCGGTTGTTGGCCTTTGTCTCCTAATGCTCACAGTGTGAGGAGAGATGAAGAGAGCCGATAACTGGTTTGAGTTAAAGGGACATCAGCACTGATTATCTGTGTCCTGATTATCAGTGCAGTCCCAACAGTGCCCACCAGCGCTCCAATTAGTGCCCACCAGTGCTTCAATCAGTGCCCACGAATAATGCCAATCTGTGCCCATTAGTGACTCCTGATCAGTGTCATCTATTAGTGCTGCCTATAAGTGCCCTTCAGTGCTGCCTATCAGTGACAATTAGTCCCTCTTATCAGGGCAGCCTCACACTATACTGTTTGTATATCATCCTTTTTATGCTGGATGCTTTAGTTCCAAAGTAAAACTTTACTTGTAAAGTAAAACTACATTCCATTTAAAAAAACCAAGCACATGCAAAAAAAAAGTTGAAAAAAAACAAACAGATTCGTCTTATGCATTCTTGAAAAATCGAAGGGTCAGATTCTTAAAAAAATGTGTATCTGGCGGAGTAGCGTATCGTACCGCATTTACGCTATGCCTACGCCAATTACTGGAGCAAGTGCCGTATTCTCAAAGCACTTGCTTCGTATTTTTCGGCGGTGTAGTGTAAATGTGGCGTCGTAAGGCCGCGTAATTCAAATAGTGAGGGAGGGGGCGTGCTCTATTTAAATTAAGCGCCCCCCGTGTCAAACGAACTGCGCATGCGCCGGCCGGGAAAAAAGCCCAGTGCGCATGCTCCAGCTCACGTCGGAAAGTGGCGTTGAAACCGACGTCAAAACCACGTGATCGTCACTTACGCAATTCCCTATTCGCAAGCGACTTAGTAAAATGACGTAACTGACGGAAAAAGACGACGCTGACCGACACCATACTTAACATGGCAACGACAGAACTTCGGAAACCTACCCCTCATATAGCAGGGGTAACCTTACGCGTACGGAAATGATGTAAACGACGATGGGGCGGTGTAAAAACGTTCGGGAATCAGCGTATTAGGCTCATTTGCATAGGAAAATGAGAAAACAACGCAAAGGCCACCTAGCGGCCGGCGTTGTCATTACATCTACGATCCGACGGTGTAATTGCTTTACACCTGTCAGATCTTTAGTGTATCTATGCGTAAGTGATTCTATGAATCACACGCATAGATACCCATTGAAAAAAACTGAGATACGACGGTGTATCTGAGATACACCGTCGTATCTCAGTAGAGAATCTGGCCCTAAATATACAAATTACACATCATTAAAAACAAATAGAGTGCAGTCGTCTTAAAAAATATTTTCAAGAAAAATCTTTACATGTCAAGTGCAAAGGAAAAATCAAATCAAACATACAGTATGTAAACAATGTTTTCACCTTACCAATAGATGGCAGGATAAACTCACTAAACACACATTACATATACTGTACATACATTATATAGGCATATCTCATTCTCATACTTATGTTATTCAGTATGTTAATGTGGGCTTTATTGGTGTGTCGTTGTTTCCTTGGGTGCATTTTAATGATGATAGTTAAATCTGCTAAAGTGTTAAGCCTCGTACACATGCTCGGTTTACTCAACAAGAACCAGCAAGAAAACTGCTGGCAGAGCTTTGTTGCCGAGTAAACCATGCATGTGTAAGGCCCCGTACACATGGCCGAGGTTCTCGCCAGAAACCAGCGAGAACCTCGCTGGGAGCTGCATTCCAGCGAGAACCTCGGCCGTGTGTACGCTCTCTGCTCGCCCCGCCCGTCGAGCAAATAGAGAACAGGTTGCCATTCCCGACGGGCAGGTCGCAGATTCTGACGGCCGGCAGAGAACCTCGACGGGCGGAAAAATGTGTTCCGCCCGTCGAGTTTCTCTGCCGTGTGTACGCGGCATAAGAGGCTTTCAGGTTTCTTATCAAGAAAACTGCCTAAAATCTGAACGAGAAAAATAGAGAACAGGGCCGATCCTAGGCGGGTGCGGGGGGTGCCCCGCACCCAGGCGCCCAGAGGGGGGAGGCGCCAAGGTGTCAGAGTGCTGCTCGCTCCTCTCTTGTTCTATGTGCTCGGAGTAAGAAGCGACCGCAACGGCAACGCTATTGTTAGGCGCATCGGTGCAGTCCGCCAGTGAATACAAGCCATAACGTCGGGTGTGGGGGGGGGGGGGTCAGCACCATGAGCCACGGCCACCCACTAACAATTGTAGTTTCTAGAGCGTCCTCTCTCCGAGCGCATCACGGAGGAAGCCTGGGCTAGCTGACATCAGTGACGTCACGGCCACCGGCCCGCCGCCATTGCTTCTGGGAATTGTAGTCTGTGGCTGCACGCACAAGCTCCCTGCTCACAGTGGGTATAGAGAGTCTGGAGAGCAGCGCAGCAGCCTCAGACTAAGGAGAGGAGTCATGTAAAACTGTAATGCTGCGATGCTAGAATGGGCATGCTGCAGTCAATGAATTAAATAGAAATTGACCCCAGGACAGGAGCATCACCATCAACCCCCCCCCATGGAGGAGGCCGTGCAACTTACAAGGAGGACCTGTCCTGTTAAACTGGCAACCCATCAGTTTCTGACCATCTCTGGTATCATGTCTGCAGTCTCTGACCATCTCCTTGTTTCATGTCTGCAGTCTCTGACCATCTCCTTGTTTCATGTCTGCAGTCTCTGACCATCTCCTTGTTTCTTGTCTGCAGTCCCTGACCATCTCCTTGTTTCATGTCTGCAGTCTCTGACCATCTCCTTGTTTCATGTCTGCAGTCTCTGACCATCTTCTTGTTTCATGTCTGCAGTCTCTGACCATCTTCTTGTTTCATGTCTGCAGTCTCTGACCTTCTCCTGTATTATGTCTGCAGTCTCTTACCATCTCCTGTATTATGTCTGCAGTCTCTGACCATCTCCTGTATTATGTCTGCAGTCTCTGACCTTCTCCTGTAATATGTCTGTAGTATGTCTGGGGGCTCTTTCTACCAGACTCTCTTCCTGTACTTTGTTTATTGTTAATAGATCATGGGCGGATCCCAGAGTAATGAAGGGGAGCATCTCTGTGTTTTAGTTGTTGACGTAGAAACGTTTGTAAAGGGGAGGAGTCAGTAAGATGACCACGCCCATGTGGGGGCGCCAGAAATATTTCTGCACCCAGGCGCCTGTGACCCTAGAATCGGCCCTGATAGAGAACATGTAGAAACCCGATGCATGCTCAAAATGCCTTTGACGCATGCGCGGTAGCTTCCTAGGCATAGGTAGGGTGCAGTAAGATGGCAGCGATGGCATCAAATGTGACAAGCGCATGCTCGTCGTAGGCGATGATGTCACCACGGTTCTTTTGAAAGGAGTGTCTGTACACTTGGGCGGCAAGAGATTCTTGCCAATAATCTCGTCTGGAAAAACTACAGTTTTTTTTCTGACGAGATTCTAGCCCGTGTGTACAGGGCTTCAGTGTAGGTAAAGTATAACTAAAAGCAAAACTGATAGAGTGGAGAGGGATTAGAACACTTGTGTTTGTGCCCTGTTATGGAGAACAGGAGAAATCTTCCCGTGGGATACACCAGTACTAGTGAGCCTGAAAGCTTTAAGGAGGGGTGGGCTTCCTCCCGGCAAACCTGCCCTGCCCTAATCATTGCTATATATGTGCTCCAATTTTGGAGACCCTTAAAATTATAGTTAGTTAAAACCGCAGTACACTGGGGAGACTTGACCTGGCCTCTGCGGCTTACACATACAGTTAGGTCCATATAGCAGCAACATTAGTATTGGCCAAATCAACATCGGAGACCACATCCGTCTTCTTGGTGTCCCCCGATGTCTTCTGTGCCCCGTCTGAGGAGGCCACCGCTGGGGCCGCTACCACTGGACCAGCTGCTTCACCCGACTGCGCCGTGCCCCCTGACCCCAAAGAGGTAGTGCCCGGTGAGGGTCCTGCAGCTCCCGCAGCTCCCGCAGCAGGAGTAGTCTGGTCTCCCGAAGTCGTCCAGGCAGACACCCTACCTAAGCAGCAGACGCCCCTGCTACCCCACGCACCAGCAGGTCCCTGCACCCAGCCAGCCATGACTGCAGCACCTGGGCCATTAATCCCTCCTGACCAGCAGCAGCTACCAGCGGATATATACCAACCACAGATCCTGCCACAGATGGACCACCTGCATCACCACCCCTAGGGACACATACATGGGGAAACACAGATCCCCCTACAGCAGGCAAGACAGGAGACAGAACAGACACACAAGCTGACTTACCAGGCTGACCCAGGGTGTGAAGCCGCACAGCCGTGTCTCCGGATCACTACTGTGCACCCAAAGGTGCCGCAACCTCCTCCTCCTCCTCATGTGACAGCTCACCTACGTCAGACTCAAAGAGCTCGCCTTCAGACCTGTCATCTTCTCTGCGAGCCACAGCAGGCACCACCGATGAAACGTCTCAGGACCCCGACAGGCGCCCACCGCTGACGTCATCAGCCGCCGCCACTAGGCTGGCACGGCCACCAGGCTCGCACCTTCCACCAGGAGCATGCTGCCTGGAGGAACTGCCTGCAGCTGCCGCCGACCTCTCTGGATACCGGGGCGACGACGAAGCTACTGCTCCACGGCGACCTCCGCTTCTTCAGGATGGAGCTGCTCCACAGGGTAGGCCGGCACCCGCAGGTAAATCGATCCCATGCCGGGCCACACCCCCATTAGGGGAAGGCCCCACCGAGCCGGCCACGTCCTTCTGTCTCACGGCAGCAGCTGGCAGGGAGACGTAGGTGGATGAGTCACTCCGGCCCGGGTCCCGCCTCTGGAGAGGATTCCTCCCAGCCCGACAGCCGCAGGAGGGGGTGTTCTTTTCACCTTCGGGGGTTAAGGGTCCCACCCCTAGGGGTCACCTCCAGACTAAGGCGCGCAGGAGAACCGGACCTCCTCGCCCATGGCACAATGGGGGCAGGAGCAGCATGCCCCTGCCCTGACCCCTGCAGCATTCCACTAAGCTGGGACTCCAGCCACTGAGGGCCATTCGCCATTGCTGCGGCCCTGATCTGTGAGAGCATACTCTCAATGTCTGCCATGCTTCTTGCAGGCTGCACAAGGACTGATGAACAATTAGCTCCCACTGCTCATTATCCCCCTAATGCCCCACCCTGCCACACCTTCCTGCCCCACCCTGCCACACCTTCCTGCCATCCAATCATTTTAAATTATAGTTTGCCTAGCAACCGCCTGGACTGCAAAATCAGTCATGTAGGCCCTCCTCTTAATGCTGGGCATACAGATCCAGGCCTGTTCTTGAGTTATCTCAGAGGCTTATTTGAACTATGTCAAATACAGAGCTCCTTCAAGTTGCTAATCTCTAAATATATATATATTTAATGCAATAATAAACATATGGAAAATCAACTATATAAAATATGAAGGTGACATTAGAAATTACTGTTAAACTGGTAAACACTGTTATCATAACTATACAAAAGTGCTAACTGTAAATGCCGCACTTTTCCTGTAAGCAATGTTTCCAACAGTTAAACATACTCAGACAATCTAAACAATTTATCAGCAGACATAAGACCTTTTTACACTCTGTGACACCAGTTTTGGTGCTTTGTAAGTAATATTAAACTTTGTAATATTTACTTATGTTGACTTATGCTAAAGATCCTTGACTTTGTGTTATATTCTATAATAAACTATTGTTGACACCATGTCACAATGTTTGACTTTCATGCTATAAGATATTAATGGTAAAGTCATTTGGAATTATGAGTTTCCGGTAGTGTTAAACAAATGTCACCAAGATAAAAAAGCTCCACCTTATTCTGTCAATTTACAAGAACCTGACCCTACCCTTCTACTTGCGTCTGCTAAGAGATGTGGACCCAACAGTAAGACAAAAAGTGGCGATGATGAACAAAGTGCAGTAACCTTTAGCAGCCAAACAGATTTAGATAAGTCAAAGAGGGCTAATTACTTTACATTGTGAAACCATTAAAACAAAGCGGTGACAGGTAGAAAAAAGCAAATCAATGTAAGCATGAAACCACAAAGTGCAGATCAGAAGGGCTTACTAGAAAAACTGTTGCTGTTTACAGATTTTGATTTAAGTTACCTGCAATATGTGATTTCCAGGACCCAGCATCAATTTCTCCGAAAATAAGACCGGATCTTATATTCATTTTGGCTACAAAAAAACACAATAGGGCTTATTTTCAGTGGATGTCTTATTTATGGTGTCCCCTGTTTTCTCTCCCTCTCCCCCTCCCTGTCAGATCAGGAGTCAGCATTATAAAAATTATGTAATCTCAAAGATAATCCCTAGTTAAACTCCTTGTAAAATCATGTAATCCATGCTGTCAAAGGATTATATAATGTCCAGTGTGTGTCTTTATATAACAACACCTTCCCTACTCCGAGCATTGCAGAGGGAGAGGCGGAGACCCCTGCTGACGTTAGCAGTGCTCGGATCGAGGCTGACAGCTGCCGGGAGAAGAAAAGTAGACCTCGGGCAGGTCACGAGCTGCAAATAAGGTTATTTTCCACAATCATTTTACATAAAGACACACACTTGACATTATATAATCCTTTTACAGTGCGGATTACATGATTTTACAAGGACTTTATCCACAGATATTTTTGGGGTAGGGCTTATATTGCAGCCATCCTAGAAAATCATGATAGGTCTTCTTTTCGGGGTTGGTCTTATTTTCAGGGGAAAATGGTAGCAGTGAGGAACATTCTGATCACATCCCACAGTGTGATGTTGGGTGTATCCCAATCAGGGATGTGCAGTCAGGAAAGACACCTGCCATGTACATAAAAAATAAAAAATTGAGCTTTGAGGGTCGTAGCTCGGCGACTTGAGGTCACAGAGACCCCAAATTTGGGAGTGGATGGGGGTAGGTAGCCTAAGTGCCACCCCACCACTGGTGGGGTATGACCTATTGTTCCAGAGATATGGGGCTCCTTGTGCAGCCTGTCAGAAGCTAGATACAGAGCGACCAGTTTAAATACAAGCTGACACACTCTGTTTGCAGCAGACTGAGAAGATGAGCTCACAGTGCCTCTCGTCATTTCTTGTCAGAGGCTCAATAGACAGCTTGGAGCCTTGGACTAATCGTAAAGTACCATTAGCCCCAGCTGTCCAATAAAAATTCTGCAGTGGAGGCACGCCTCTCACTACAGTGTCATAGAAGGGGCATGTGTCTAAACGACAAATGGTCCTTTCAGCCCAGCTGAGACTAGAAGGAAATAACATGAGTTTATGGGTATAAGATTTACCCACAATCCCATGTTTTTTTCTCACACAGTTAAGAGGGAGAATGAGAATCTGCT
Source organism: Rana kukunoris (assembly GCA_029574335.1). Lineage (NCBI taxonomy): Eukaryota > Metazoa > Chordata > Amphibia > Anura > Ranidae > Rana > Rana kukunoris. The sequence goes on from CM056055.1 coordinate 149,199,958, forward strand.
GCTGTTAAAAAGATACTGGTATAATCAAGCCAAATCAGATATTATTATGCTATAAGATAATAATTTATTATTTATCTATTTACTGTGAAATTACTGGTTTGAAGTTCAAACTTCAGTAATTTGTCCGTTAAGCCATCTGTTTAACCACTTCAGCTCAGGACCATATTGCCAATGACCGGGACACTTTTTGCGATTTGGCACTGCGTCGCTTTAACTGACCATTGCGCGGTCGTGCGATGTTGCTCCCAAACAAAATTGGCGTCCCTGTTTCCTCACAAATAGAGCTTTCTTTTGGTGGTATTTGATCACCTCTGCGTTTTTTAGTTTTTGCGCTATAAACAAAAATAGAGCGACAATTTTGAAAAAATAATAATATTTTTTTACTTTTCGCTATAATATTTACTTTTTGCAAAAATACCTAATTTTTTTTTTTTCCTCAGTTTAAGCTGATACGTATTCTTCTACATATTTTTCGTAAAAAAAAACAATAGGAGATAGTTTTATGGCATTTTCATTAATATTTTTTTTTTACTAGTGAACTGGTACTGCAACATTATGGCGAACACTTTTGACACATTTTTGGGACCATTGGCATTTTTATAGCGATCAGTGCTATAAAAATGCATTGAAGTTGCCTTGTAAGTTGCCTGATGATTCATACTCAAGTCGTGTCCAAGTTGCCTCCCAAAGTCGTGCTAGAAGTCATGTTGCCCCAGTGTGAACTCACTCTAATGCCGCGTACACACGGTCGTTTTTTGCGATGAAAAAAAACATTGTTTTTTAAAACGTCATTTAAATTGATCGTGTGTGGGCAAAATGTAGTTTTTTGTCTTTAAAAAAACGACCAAAAAAAAATTCCAACATGCTTGAATTTTTTGTGTAGTTTTTCAAAACGTTGTTTTTGTTTCACAAAAAGTCACCGTGTGTAGCAAAAACTTTGTTTAAAATGACGTTTTTCAACCCGCGCATGCCCAGAAGCTAGTTATGAAGCGAGCTTCAATGGAAAAGAGTGGTGAACGTAACCTCGCTTTTTGTGAAAAAAACGATGGTATGTATGCAACATCGTCTTTGAAAAGTGAAGTTTCAAAAACATTGGCCCAGATTCACAGAGCAATTACGCCTGTCTAACTGGTGTTAGACAGGAGTAATTTCAAATTGTGCGCGCCGTATCACTAGTTTGAATCCTCAAACCATGATACGACGGCTTCGGGCTTCGATCCGAGAGGCTTACGTCTTCGTAAGCCTTCGGATCTACGCTGCGATATTTTTGCGACCGCTGGGAGGAGTTTGTGTCGTTTTCATGCGTCGGGATATGCAAATTAGTTTTTACGGCGATCCACGAAGGGACGAGTGTCCCTCGCAATCGCCTACGTCATTTTTTGGCTACGTAATGTTAGAGGAGCTTTTTGCTGGTCTAACAGTGCGTAACCCATGTAAAGTATGGCCGTCGTTCCCGCGTCGATTTGAAAATATATATATTTTTTTAACGTAACTCGTTCGGGAATAGGAATGTACGTAAACGACGCTACTACGACGTAACGACGTGATTTCGCGCAATGCACGGCGGGAAATTTGCGAACGGAGCATGCGCAGTTCGATCGCCGCGGGAACGCGCCTATTTTAAATGCTTCACGCCCCCTACTCGCGCAGATGGATTGCGACGGGAGAAATACACTACGCCGCCGTCGTTTACTGGACAAAATCTACCTGGATTCCACGTAGAGCCAGGTAAAAAACGGCGGCGTAGTGTATTTCTGATACGCTACGAGAATCTAATTCTCTCTGAATCTGGGCCGTTGTTTTTTACTTCACAGAAAACGTCGTTTTTTTTCATCACAAAAAATGATCGTGTGTACGCGGCATTACACTGTGAGCAAGAGTTTGAAATGATTAAAATAAATGCATCGCTCAGAACAGTGGAATTCAACTGCAGGCTGGAAGTTGCAGGTTTGGTGCCAAAACTGTGGTGTTCTCCAATCCAGTGCTGTGATTAAGGCTTAAAGCGGAAGTCCACCCTACATTTTTATTTACATTAACAGTCTCCTTAAAATATTTTTTTTTACTCACCAGAAACGCCTGTTGCTAGGCAGTTGGCCTAATCTGCCATTTTCTATACCTCCTCCCTCGTGTGTTCTTCTAGGAAATGGGGCCTGTTCACAAAGTGCTGTACGACTCGCACATCTGCAGTAGGAAAGGGGCAGTGAAGCCGCAAGGCTCCGCTGCCTGTTTCCCTTAGTTAGAATGGGGGCACCGGCACCCGATCCGATGGACGGATCGGCTTTGGGGGGCCGACATCGCAGGCTCCCTGGACAGGTAAGTGTCTTTATTAAAAGTCAGCAGCTACAGTGTTTGTAGCTGCTGAATTCTAAAGAAAAAACGCCAAAACACTTTATGCCATTGTCTGTGTACTCATTGCTATGGCAAAATAAAACACTTGAGGATTGTGGAGTTGCCAGCTGTCTTTTTCTGATGCCCAATAGTTTGAAATATTGGGGTACTTTTCTGCATAGTTACATAGTTACATAGTTAGCCAGGTTGAAAAAAGACACAAGTCCATCCAGTTCAACCATAAAAAATAAATAAACAAACAAAATAAAGCACAGTACATTCCCATACACCCAACTCCATACCCACAGTTGATCCAGAGGAAGGCAAAAAAAAAAACAGCAGAGCGATGATTTAATTTGCTACAGGAGGGGAAAAAATTCCTTCCTGATCCCCCGAGAGGCAGTTGGATTTATCCCGCATCAACTTTACCTACAAATCTTAGTACTCAATTATATTACATGCATTTAGGAAGAATCCAGGCCTTTCTTAAAGCAATCTACTGAGCTGGCCAGAACCATTTCTGGAGGGAGTCTGTTCCACATTTTTACAGCTCTTACTGTGAAGAAACCTTTCCGTATTTGAAGGTGAAATCTCTTTTCCTCCAGACGTAAAGAGTGCCCCCTTGTCCTCAGCGTTGACCTTAACGTGAATAACTCAACACCGAGTTCACTATATGGACCCCTTATATAGGTGTACATGTTGATCATATCCCCCATTATTCTCCTCTTCTCAAGAGTGAATAAATTCAGTTCTTCTAATCTTTCCTCATAGCTGAGCTCCTCCATGCCTCTTATCAGTTTGGTTGCCCTTCTCTGCACTTTCTCCAGTTCTCTGATAATTAGGCTTGCAGTATTTTTTACTGTACAATACTAAACAGACCTCGGGACTTTGGGACCTTCCTTCCTTTACTGCTCTCAAGGAGTACTTACTAGCTAGAGAAAATATGGTTTATATTTTTTAATCAATATATTAATAATGTAGCTTTTTATGCTACAAGTAGTGATTTTTTTTTAAAGTAATTCCATAGTTGCAGTTCTAAACATTTCTTGAGACACTTTCCTGTTCTTGTCTTGATACTAAATCCTGAGCGTAGAAGAAATTGGGAAAGTTTCTGAAGTGGTGGGAAAACAGGTCTTTCAACCTATGTAATAGGGTTTAGGGAGAAAGAAATTCTCAGCCCTCATGTTTAGGATTATAGGCAAAATTAGAGCAATGATAGCTGACTCAGAATGCGGGGCCCACAAGTGTGTTTTCATGCCTGTAATTGCTTCTGCACAGTCCGCTGAGGTTAAGGAGGACTGTGCCCTTTCCTTATTTGAGGAGACACAGTTATTACTCCAAAATGTAAGGATACCATCTCCGTCCTTACTGATGAAGTTTGCTCATGCCTAGACTGAGAGTTGCCTGCATTGGCTACAGCTAAAGTGACTAGATTCTGTTAGGACCTTTCCAGTTGCATTTGGCCCTGTATGGTGATTGCCCTAATCAGGAAAAGGTCTTTGTTCATCCTAAGCATCTTGGCCAGCAATACCCTATGAAAGAGGAGTGCCAAAAGAAGTGGCATGCCCCAGTTGTGGACCCATCCATTTCCTGACCTAACAAGACTCTGACTGTTCCTGTTAAGGACATCCCCATATTAAACAATTATTGGGAAAAGTCTAGAATCCTTTTTTAGGCTTTATTTTCCTTAATAGGTCCTGCCTTGCAGCCTTCCATTGCAATGATGTTCATCTGCCAGACCATAGCTGTCTGTGCCAAGATTAGTTCCAAAGATGTAGCCATAAAGATTTAAGTCGCAGGATCCTGGATTCATCCTGATGGATGCTGTTGTTCTCCAGCAACTGGAGCTCATGCCTGTGACCGTATTGTGCTGAGAAGCTAGCAAATAATATAAGTCAAATATGCAGTATGGGCTTCCTTTTTGTGCAAATGTGAAGGACCCCTTGGCTCAAATATTGTTCTGCATAGAATCAATGCAAGACATGCCTCTTGCATATGCCCTTTGAGGGGGAATGCCTTTTTTTGGGCAAATTGCTGAGCAACTTTACTAAGGAAGGCAATCCATACTGGATCTAAAGCTTTCAAAACTTTGGTAAAAAGATTTTGTACTTAAAGGGGTGTTCCAGCCAAAAATTGTGTTTATTAAAAGTCAGCAGCTACAAAAAGTGTAGCTGCTGGCTTTTTTTTTTTAACAGAAAGGTGTTTTTATTCACAAAACAGCATTACAAGATATGCATTAGTCGACAATAAGGTTTGCAGAGAACCGGTAACAGTCAGAAACAAGCATTATCAGCGTTTGCAGATACTAAAACAAAGGAGAATCAAAAAAGGGGAAATAATAAAAAATAAAATAAACAGAGTCCACGTTGTGCACTAGGGTAAATGACCATCGCCCCTGCGCCTAATCCTCACGAAACCAACCAGAACCCGTGAGTAACCCAGCAGTTGATCGAATCAGGCGGCGCCCTGGGAGAGAGGGGAGGGGCAACGGCCCCCATGCCGGGCGGGGGGAGAGTCCATCTCTAGTCCCCCACCCCCCCGGCCCCCCACCCCCGAGCGTAGCTGCTGGCTTTTAATAAACACCCACTTACCTGCTCCTGCATTCCAGCGACGCGCCGACCGGGGCTCCGCTCCTCCCCCCCCCCTCCCAAGCCGGCGTCTCCATCCCGACTGTGGGCACCCAGCTGTGACAGCCTTCGGCTTCACGGCCGGGCACCCACTGCGCATGCGCGAGCCGCACTGCGCATGCGCGCGCGGCTCGTCGCTTATTGGAGAGGCGATTGCATGGGACCTGTCACGTGTCCCATGTGATCGCCTACAGGGAGGGGCTGGTGTAGGCGATTAAGGCTTAATCGCCTAACCAGCCCCTCGGCAGAAGCAGGAAGTGGGACAGGAAGTCCCACTCCTACTGAAGCCCCCACTCCCCCCCCAAAAAATGACATGCCAAATGTGGCATGTAAGGGGGAGGGGAGTGGATTAAACAAAAGTTATATTTTAGGGTGGAACTCCTCCTTAACCACTTCATATCCGGGCCAATTTTGGCACTTCACTCCTACATGTAAACATTTACTTTTTTTTGCTAGAAAATTACTTGGATCCCCCAAACATTATATATATATATTTTTTTTTTTAGCAGAGGCCCTATAGAATAAAATGATGGGTGTTGCAATTTCTTATGTCACACGGTATTTATGCAGCAGTTTTTTGCAATTTCTTGGGCAAAAATACACTTTTTTGGAATAAAACAAAACACAATTTATTTTCAGTACATCATGGGACACAGAGCCAGTAATTACTACATGGGTTATAGGACCACCTACAGATGATGGACACTGGCATAATGAAGACCGGAAGTCCCCCTCTATATAACCCCTCCCACATGGGGAGTACCTCAGTTTTTTTTGCCAGTGTCTAAGTTGCTGGTCGCGGTTTATTTTATGCTTTCCAGAGAGGCCCTACACAGGGCCAGAGAGCTGTACAATTGGATCCATTCAACAAGCCAAAACAAAGGCAAAAGTGGATGGCACCCGAGCCTCGATACCGAAGAACGAGATTTTGCCTGTAACGGTTCTCCCAGGAGAGCTGGGCCCTGGGATCCAGCGCCCTGGTCACATTGCTATACCACAGGTTGTTTTTGAAGGCCTGGCAAGACTCAAAGCCCACCATAATGGGTGAAGATTGGGTCACTGTGCTAATTCCAGTAGTACCCTGTGGCAGGAATGGTAAGTTAAGAAGATCCTTTTGGACTACTTTTAATGAATAGTTGATGTCTTGCCTATATTCTCTCCTACCACTAGAGGGTGTGAAGTAGCATACCTGGTGTCAGCATCCCATGCCTGCCTGGTTGAAGGTCTGTCAGCAGCGCTTGTGGAGGAGTTCTGCCTTCCCTCTCAGTTCATCAGCCACCTAAGGAAGGGGAGGGAGAGTTTGGTCCCACCACCAGTCTTCCCCCCTCCTTCCTCCCCCCGGGATCACTGTGTGGATCGCCGCTTGCGCACGTGCGAAAATAATCTCGTATTTAAAAAGAGACGCCACGGGGGCGGGGAGCAGCGCTGACGGCGTGCACGTGTTTCAGCGTGCGCGTTGCCCTATGGCGCATGTGTGAACCACCATTTTTTATCAATTTAAGCCGTATGTGTACAGATGCGCGATGGAGAGACACAGACACTATTCACAGGGCATGTAAGCGCTGGGGTGCTGGGGACAGGCATTTTCAAGACTCATTTGTTTACTATCTGAGCTGTGACATTTGATAGTGGCATATTAACCACTTCCTTACTTGGCACATATACCCCTTCCTGACCAGGTGAAATTTCAGCTTGTGGCACTGCATCACTTTAACTGACAATTGCGCAGTCGTGCGAAGTGGCTCCCAAACAAAATTGGCGTCCTTTTTTTCCCACAAATATAGCTTTCTTATGGTGGTATTTGATTGCCTCTGCGTTTTTTATTTTTTGCGCTATAAACAAAAATAGAGCGAAAATTTTGAAAAAAAACTATATTTTTTACTTGTTGCTGTAATGAATAGCCCAATTTTTTTTAAAAAAACATTTTTTTTCTTAGTCTAGGCGATACGTATTCTTCTACATATTTTTGGTAAAAAAAAAAAAAAAAAATCACAATAAGCGTCTGGTTTGTGCAAAAGTTATTGCGCTTACAAAATAGGGGACAGAATTAATATTATTTTTTATTATTTAATTTTTTTACTACTAATGGCGGCGATCAGCATTTTTTTCGTGACTGTGACATTATGGCGGAGACATCGGACACTTTTGACACATTTTTGGCGCCATTCACATTTATACAGCAATCAGTGCTATAAATATGCACTAATTACTGTATAAATGTGACTGGCATTGAAGGGGTTAACACTAGGGGGTGAGGAAGGGGTTAATGTGTACCCTAAATTGTGTTCTAACTGTGGGGGGAGGGGGGGTGACTGGGGGAGGTGACCGATGCAGTGTCCCTATGTACAAGAGACACAGATCGGTATCCTCTCTCCCCTGACAGGACATGGATCTCTGTGTTTACACACAGAGATCCACGTCTTGTCCCTGCAGCCACCGATTCCGAGTGCCTGGTGGACATCACGGCCGCCAGGCACGCGCATCGGCATGTCAGCGATGCGGCGGGCACGTGCGCGCCCCCAGTGGCCAGACAGAGCACAGGCCGTAAAAACACGGCCTTTTAGAGATTCAGGACATCCCTTCAGCCGTACAAAGTTGTACGGCCATTGGGAAGTGGTTAAGATTGCTAAGACTGAGCTCAGCAATAGATGCATAATAACTAGTACCTCTGCTTTGTGCCTAAGACTATGTATTCCCGAAGGAGAGGGTCAAGAACAGGGAGAAGGGGTGCAAAAGCACAGCGGTCAAGCTCTGGGAACCCTAGCCACGCCTCCACGGCACCTGCCTCCCCTATAATACCTGAAACGGTTGATCAAGCTAAACTGTTGTCAGGCATTGTAGTTACCTCCAACACCCCAGTCTCTGCATATGTCACTAAAGATGACTTGGCTATGGCTCTGGTTGGTTTGGAGGGTAAATTGGCTAGTCTGATCACGTGTCCCTCCCCCCCCCCTGAAAAAAAATAAAGCATTATAAATAAAAAATACTGACATGTGTCGCTGTCACGTGAGATTAAAAAAAAAGTATCGGTATTCGGTATCGGCGAGTACTTGAAAAAAGTATCCGTACTTGTACTCGGTCTTAAAAAAGTGGTATCGGGACAACCCTAATTACAACAAAACAAAACAAGTAAAGAGACAGTTACAAGCAGCAATCATTAGTGTTTTTTATGAGGATTACAATACAATAAAGGTGTGTGGGAGAGTTTACAACCACTTTTATGGTTCTTTTTTCAGCGACTGTATGTTCCCCAGTGACCCAGTAGGATTTCACCCTGGTCCCTTTGGTTCTTCAAAGACTACCCTTTGAAAGTATCAAGGATATTCCTCTATCTGTTCTTACTTGCAAGCTTACCTTCTGCATGGCAAGTTTTTGAATTGCTGGACTAAAACTTTAAAGAATGCCGTCTTGTGCTGCACATGGACAAAGTTGTTTTGAGACCCAGAGCCTTTTCTTCTCAAGGTGATTCTTTCTTTCATCTCAACCTGACTGTTGAGCCACCTTAGTTCCCTTGTTGGATTTTGTAGTTTCATTTAGCCCTTGTTTGCTCTGTTGCCCACCTGTCACATGTCACAATATTTTTTACTTTTTGTTATAAGAAAAATCAAATAAACAACATTTTAGTCAAACATTTAGGCCAAAATTTATTTAGCCACATGTCTTTAGTAAAAAAAAATCGCAATAAAAAAAAAATTAGCTACCTAGCGGGAACAGCGACACTAATACAGCGATCAGAAAAATGATCGCTTAGTGACGCTGGCAATAGGGAGTGAAAGGGTTAACTAGGGCAGTGATCAAGGGGTTAAAACTTTATTAGGGGGGGTACAGGGCTACCCTGAACCTAACACTAACTGACTTTTACACTGCCTGTCACACTGACACTAAATACAGTAATCATAAATGTATGATTACTGCATTCAGTGACACTGTGACAGGGGGGGGGGGCGATCGCGGGGGTTAAATGTGTTTTTTGTGTAGTGTAGGTGCAGTGTAGTGTTGTGCAGACTTACTTGTGTTGTGATCTCTCCTCAGCGGTGGTTGAAAAAACCACAGAGGGAGAGATCATGTCGCTTCCTCCTTCCTGTGTTTACACAGGAGGAGGAAGTGCACTGCAGGGGGAGCGCGCGCATTGGCTGAGAGCGATCCGGAGGGGGCGGACAAAAACGAATAGCCACCCCCTCTTGTCGGATCGCTCCTGCAGCCGCGCGGACCGCCGCATGTATGGGGGGGGGGGTCCGATCGGACCCCCAATCCCCCCCAAGGCACCAACGTATATATACGTTGATGTGCCTGTCGGTGCCATTCTGCCGACGTAAATGTACATGCGGCGGTCCTTAAGTGGTTAAGTCAAAAAGACTATTTTTTTGTACCTGCAGAAAATGTTCTTACCATGAACAAGGAAACTAATGCAGCCACCACATCTAAGGAATGCTAAGCTACAATAGTTAAAAAAAATGTGTTTGGATTAAGTTAAAATTGGGCTAGGTTAACATGAACTGTTAGATCTTCTTTAAAGGCCTACAGTTTTAAGCTCCAACAAAAGTTGTCAGACTTTCCTTGAAGGGGGACCCATTGGACTAGAAAAGAAGGTTTCTGAAAGGGCAAGAACTATTAATTTTAAAGTACCTATAAAATGGCAGCTACTCACAGTTTTTTTGTTTTATCTTTTTTCAAATGATGGCCATTTATATGACAAATAGAGAATTCAACCCACGTGAAGCTTTTAACTATCAGATAATCTCTCTGCTCCTAACGCTTCTCTGCTTTTGGCAGTCACTCACCAAAATGTATTATCTCAAAGGTAACAGACAGTAATAAGCAGTTAAAGGCAGACTTAGAACCACAAAGTGCAGTCTGGCTTGGTTAAAATGATGTTGCTGCAGGGTGCCCTGAGAGCATCTGAATTGTAGAGTCGCCTACAATGTGATTTCCAGGATTCAGCAATAGCATTACATCTCACTGCGTAATGTTAGATGCCTCTCAAGGGGGTGATGTAGGCACCTATGGCATTGTTGAATTGTGCTGTGGTCCTTATTTACATACTGCAGGCTCCCAGGGTTGCGTCCTGGGTAGGGATGAGCTTAGCGTTCGATACGAACGTATGTTTGACTCGAAAATTGCCTGTTCGATCGTTCGTCGAAAATCAAACAAAACGGGTCGTTCGCGCCAAATTCGAGTGACGCGCGTCGGCCCATAATTCACTGTGGCGTTGTGCGCTGATGATTGGCCAAGCATGCACCATGACCCTGCATGCTTGCCCAATTACAGCGCCCAAAAAACGAAGAGCCATAATTGGCCAAAGCCTGGGTGCTTTGGCCAATTATGGCTCAGGGCTTTGTTAAAGAGAGCAGTCAGAGAGACAGAGAGATTATCTTTTTAGCTAGCTAGATAGAGCAGGGTAGTCAGTTTAGCTTTATTACAGTGTAGAGAATATATATACATCCTTAGGAGTTGTACATATATTTATACACTGTATCGCTTAGCTAGATCTGCTATTAGTATTTGTCAGGCAGAAGATTGTGCATAGCTGCAGTGCTCTAACGTGTTGTATTGCCTGTGGCTGTGTGCTGTGTTTAGTTTACACCTAAACGTACTCGGTGTAACTGCACTAGCCCTGTTTATTTGCACCTAAGCGCATTTGCTTAAAGTGCAAGTTTGCTGTGTAATCCCACGTAAGCGCATTTACTGTAAGTGCAAGTTTGCGGTGCAATCGCACGTAAGCGCATTTACTGTAAGTGCAAGTTTGCTGTGTAATCGCACGCAAGCGCATTTACTGTAAGTGCACGTTTGCTGTGTAATCCCATGTAAGCGCATTTACTGTAAGTGTAAGTTTGCTGTGTAATCGCACGCAAGCGCATTTACTGTAAGTGCAAGTTTGCTGTGTAATCGCACGCAAGCGCATTTACTGTAAGTGCAAGTTTGCTGTGTAATCGCACGTAAGCGCATTTACTGTAAGTGCAAGTTTGCTGTGTAATCGCACGTAAGCGCATTTACTGTAAGTGCAAGTTTGCTGTGTAATCGCACATAAGCACATTTACTGTAAGTGCAAGTTTGCTGTGTAATCGCACGTAAGCGCATTTACTGTAAGTGCAAGTTTGATAATAATGTTTAAATTAAAAAAAAAAAAAACATGAAAAAATTCCTTTAAATATTGTACCTGCTGGGTGCCTGTGAAAACGTCTTTGAGAACCCGGGTCTTGCCCGACGGAACATGTATCAATGGAAAAAAAGTTCTGCTCCTGCTCCTGAAGAAACTACTGTTTTTTTTTAAACTTTTTTCCATTGATACATGTTTCCTGGGGCAAGACCCGGGTTCTGAAAGACATTTTCCAAAATTAAATTAAAATGATCGTTTTTGAATTCGAACGTTCGAGTCCCATAGACTTCAATGGGGTTCTAAATGTTCGACGGTTCTGGTACGAACCGAACGCGGGTATGTTCGGCTCATCCCTATTCCTGGGTATACATGTACTTGAGACATCGGCAAATGTATCAAATAATAAGCTTGTATGTAATCAATTAGGATAATAAGGTTCATGTTTTCACAAAAGTTGTACTAAAATCATACTAAATGTGTAATGTGTAGTACCTGGCATTACATCTCAAAAATGTATGGCATTTTCATAATACTTTGAATGCTTGCTATGGTACATTATTGTATTATTTTCTCCAACTAATTTAACCAGTTCTCTAGACAATTGTATGCATGTGAATAAAGATCTATTCAATGATCAAAGGTTGTGGGTGTTTTGTGTGGTTCTTTATCCTGATTCTGATGTCAGTTCCCTTACAAAGCTCATGCACTCCAATAATAACAAAACACAGGACAGCAGAAAATAAGTCTCTATATAATCATATTGGGCACTGCTACAGTATTATCTGCCTTTGTGCCAGGACACCTTATGTGTTGTTTTTCATATATGACCTGAGGTCTTATATACTGGATTATCATATCTTAGGCCGCGTACACACGGGGAGACATGTCCGCTGAAATATGTCCGATGGACCGTTTCCAGTGGACATGTCTCCTCGGATTTTGGTCCGATGGCGTGTACACACCATCAGATGAAAATCCCCTTGGACTGAGGACGCGGTGACGTGGCGCCACGTCACCACTTCAGGAAGTAAAATACTTCCACGCATGCGTCAAATCCTTTCGACGCATGCGGGAGATTTATGTCCGCTGGTTAGGCATACTAACCAGCGGACATGTCCGACGGACAGGTTTCCAGCGGACAAATTTCAAAGCATGCTTTGAAATTTGTCCGCTGGAAAAACCTGTCCGCTAGGTCGTACACACGATCGGATATGTCCGCTGAAACTGGTCGGCGGACCAGTTTCAGCCGACATGTTCGATCGTGTGTACGCGGCCTTAGTGATATACATTTTCAGCCCAATCAGGTAATAAAATATGAACATACCCAGCTGGACAAAAGGTCGGATCTGGTGGCAAATGATCAAGACAAGATAGCAAACTACATTTAATCAAATTTTCTAGCGCAGCGGAGGTTAATCTTAGGGGGCGGTTTATCAAGATTATCCTACAGTGTCTATACATTTAATCAAAGGCAATGAGTAGACCAATAAGTGGTCCCTTTCAAAGATCAAGCATTGTGGGTTTCAGCCACCTGTGATCTTCTATGGTACACATACGGCCATTTCTGATGCAATTCATATGCTGAACTTGGTACTGAAGAACTAAATATACTTACTACAAAGAACTCAAAACAGTGAATTGATATTTGTTCTGCATTACCGAATTCTAGGAACCATGTCAACATATTACTGTAATGAGACTTACATTTGTAAATACATAAAAATAGGTTTAGATAAAAATCCTAGAATGCAGTAGGTGATTTACATTTACATTTGAGAGATAGCAGTTTTCATATAATAGAGTTTATCATACTTCCATCTGTCATCATTTTCCTATTCTTTACCTATAATGTTATTTGGTTTTAGAGAAAGAACTTGGGAGGTGTTGTGTATATTAGCAACTTATTGATAGCATTATTCTGCCTGATGTAACATTTGTAGGTTATGACTGTAGCTACATAGCAATAAACTCAATGACCTACCTACCAGGCCTACACTGTAATGCCGTGTACACACGATCACTTTTTGTGATGAAAAAAAATGACATTTTTAAAAATGTCATTTAAAATGATGGTGTGTGGGCAAAATGTCATTTTATGTCTTCTGAAAAATTACCAAAAAAAAATTCAAACATGCTCAAATTTTTCATGTCATTGTTCAAAATGTCATTTTTTGTGTCATAAAAAATGATCGTGTGTGGGCAAAACGACGTACAAAATGACGTTTTAAACCCGCACATGCCCAGAAGCAAGTTAGGAGACGGGAGGTAAAACTACATTCATAATGGAGTAAGCACATTCATCACGCTGTAACAGACAAAAAAGCAGGAATTGTCTTTTACTAACACGTAATCAGCTAAAAGCAGCCTCAAGGCAAATAGAACTTCCCCTTAGAGTGCCATCACTTTGTTCATCATTTTCCAAAAAATGATGGTGTGTACGCAACGTCATTTTTGAAAATGAAGTTTGAAAAATGTCGTTTTTTTTCATGAAGAAAAATGACATTTTTTTTCATCACAAAAAGTGATCGTGTGTACAGGGCATAAGAATTAAAAAAATATCTTGGGTTATTCTTCTGCTTTTTTTAGGGGCCTACAGTATGTTTTGCTGAAATAAGCAATTTAATGACCTTGGGACCTTTGGGCCTTCCTTCCCCCATTCCACTTGAAGTGAATATTTATGATATTTAATAGGTAGTGAAAGTTTTAGACTTTTTTCATGTATTATTAACTTGGTTTCTTTTTTTTTCTTTTTAAGTGTATTTTGTGTGTGTATTCGAGAGAGGAGCCAGACTGCAGGAGTTGGGAGTAGGCAGGCCTCCCCCAGAGGCAATTTGCCATCTTTCTCCATGCCCCCGGGTGACAATGGCGGGTGTGAGGGGGTCCTACCACACAGCCCGCCCTACCTGCTCTGCTTTGAAGCCCAACGGGGCAGAGGGACTCCCCTATGAGGGAGTGAGAGGACCTGGCCCACTCAGCCAGTCCTGTTAGTCCTTCACCTCTCTCTTTTAATGAACGCGTGGCCAAAGTGCGTGCATGTTAACCCAATTTCAAGTGCGTGTAAGTGTGGTGGTTTTTGTGGGAGGGGGGTGGGCGTACTAAGCGCAGGCTTACCTCGCATAGCACACCCACCAGGAGTCGGGCTGAGACCACCAAACTCAATTCACATGTAGCCGAGACCAGGATCCGAACCCTTAGCTGCAGAGGTGAACGGCTTGTCAGCGCAGTGCCAATTGTGTTGAGCCACCGCAGCTCCCTTCTTGGTTTCCATGCTACAAGTGGCAACTTTGGAAAGTAAATTTAAAGTTGTCAATATTCCTAAAAATGTTGTGCATACTTTCCACGTCCTGAGAGTAGAAGAATATAGAAAAGGTTTTAAGGTTGCAGCAAAACAGTGGCAGACCTTTCAGGCTATGAATTAGTTAGAAATGGGGGGTTCGGATTAAGGGTGAGTTTACAAATTTAAAGGGGTTGTAAAGACAAAAATATTTTCCTCTTAAATTAAAGTCTGACAGTAGCTGATAAAGTAAAAAGTAATGTTTATATGATACCTGTTGAAATCGAGCTGTTTTATTACCTCCACCACTCCAATCGTTATTAGTCAGTGGTTTGCAGTGCGATTCTTCTACATCACGGCCTAATGGGACTACAGTAATAATGCCTTTTTGGAGTAATAGATAATATGAACAATTGTGCTTTCCACTGCATGGTGATGACAGGAAATGCATTTTCAAACCTGGATTTGTATTTTGGATGTAGTGATATTTAAATGCTCTAGCTTACAGCAATCAATTGATCTAATAAAAAACGAACCTTTAGTGTTCCTTTAAGAACGTTTATATGCTGAATCCTAACCCAATTATTAGTCAGTGGGAGCTGAATCTTGGAAGACAGTAATAATTTTTTGGAGTAATAGATAATATAATTTGTCACTGCATTGATGACATGTTTTTAATGTAGTGGTAGCAAGAATTGCTTGAATTTGCTCCATGTGTCAGTAATGCTATCAACACTGGTGAAAATGCTCATCACTGTGCATTGGCCCCTTAAGTGGGATAGCAGGCGCGCAAGTGCGTCCGCTGCACTGCAGGGGTGCCGGTGCTCGTGACCGGTGGTTGCGACTACCGCCAGCCATGCGTGATAGTGGGCATGAGAGGAAGAACAGGGACGTGTTTGTAAACATACACATCCCTGTTCTTTGAGGAGATGCAGATTGTGAGTTCCTAATAGCTAGGAACCACGATCTGTCATCTCCTATAATGAGTCCCCTCTCCCCACAGTTAGAACACACACTAGGGAACACAGTGAACTCCTTGATCGCCCCTAGTGTTAACCCTTTCCCTGCCAGTGAAATTTTTAGAGTAATCAGTGCATAATTGCACGGATCAATGTATAAATGCCAATGGTCCCAAAAACGTGTCAAAAGTGTCCGATGTGTCCGCCATAATGTTGCAGTCCCAATAAAAATCACAGATCGCCACCATTACTAGTAAAAAAAAGAATAATAATTAAAATGCCATAAATATGTAGCATTACCCCCAGTGGAGCTGCTGGATTTTTTTGGGCAGCGTGTTAATTCGTGGCTCCTCCGAAATTCCTAGGGGTGAATGATGCATATTGCATGTAGTAGAAGTAAAGGAATGTCCAGACAGGTGCTCTTTGCTGTGCTCTTTATTATCCAGCCAGGTAAAAACAGTAAACTTGTGGTAAGGAAAGTAAAGCTGAAGAAGATAGGAGAATAGCAAATTCAGGCGTAATGATTGGAAACAGTCCTGCTCCCAAACGTAACACTTCTTAGCACCACTCCCACCAGAATGGGTTTAGTGTACCAGGACAGGCCTCTCTCACTGACCTGGCAGCCGGAGTATCACTCGGACAATTATAGGATGAAGTCTCTGCCACAGACCCTTCTTGGTGACCTGAACTTGGGAGAAAGTCTCTGCCACTGTTATAAAGTTTTTCTTTAATCTAATATCTAATATTCATCTATTAACAATATTAACACATGAATGAATGGAGTTGGGTCTTTGAGAATAATGGACTTGGATACATTTAAAATATTCATATCAGTGTCTGGATTTGGAAAAGTGAATTATATAATTTGTTATATACTGTAGCTCATTTGTAGCCTAATAAGCTTCTATGGTATAAATTGGCATATGGTTGACATTAGGCTGACCAGGTTCCTCTTGAAATCCTACCATCCTCCCATCGTAGGAGATAAGGTTACACCTTTTTCTAAGGACAAAACTTTTTAGTATGTTAACTAAGAATATAGCTCTTTCTTTAGGCTACAGTATTTTTATGTAGTTATGGTGTGTATGTGTATATGTATATATATATATATATATATATATATATATATATATATGTATAATTTGATTTAGATGTTAAAGGACATTTGTCTTATATAAGTTTGTATTATAAGTTAACTCACATAGCTTAGAGCCCCATCCTCAGGAATTTTAGAGTAAATGATCCTCTCTCTCTTTTGAAGAATATTTGAATTTTGCGGGCTTCTTGTGGGACCACAAGGCAAATATGAACGTTAAATGACGCTTTGTTAGGAAGGTGGGGGCAGGTTATATATTTGGACATATGAGCAGAAATTAGGTCTCTCGTCTCTTGAATACTACACACACACACAAGCTCTCACACTTGGAGAGTTGAGCTGACATGCTGGGACACTCACTCACATTTTCAGGAAGGCTGACATAGCCACACACACACACAAAGATATATTTGATTCAATCTTCATTTCAAGACTAAGAAACTTATTGATGCTATTTTTATATTATACAATTGATGATATTCATGTGACATTTTACTATTTAAGTAATAAATACATTTTGGAGTTTTTACACCACAACGGAACAGATTTTCTTGGAACTTTTCTCATCAATATAATTATCGATTATTAATACAATAATATCGATAATATCGACTTTATTTCAGCCACAGACCCCTTTCAATGAGCCTCAGAAGATACCTCTGCCACAGGTCCCCCCTGGGTTGAATTATTAGAGATATACCTCCTTAATTGAATTATGCCTGGATCTCCTTCAACTTGCCGCCCAGGTACCGAACAACAGGTGATCAATCCCTCGGTGTCCAGCTACCTTGATCCCCGGTGGTTTATCTAGGCCCTTTTGGACCGCCAGCCTCTCAATGGCGCTCCTCAGACCGACTTCCTACCGAACAGCAGTAGCTTGGGATCTTCAGGAATGGGAACCGAGTCACTCACTGGAACCCCGTCGCTGTTCAGATGCTCCGGGTCAGCATGGGCCCAGAACCAGGAATACCGCGTGGCACACATGCCCTGGCCAGGTAAGCCATAACGCCGGGGCGCCGTGATGTGGCCACCCTAAAGGTGGGTGCCACACTGGACGAAGAAGACCCAGAACCAATGGTGTCTGCCCCATAAATACCCCTCCCAGCATGCACAGCGAGGACAAACCCCCGTGATTGGCTGCTGGGAAGAGCACCCAAACCTTGACTCCACTGCTGCCACCTGCAGCACCGGGCTAGAAGAACACCCAGTACAGCAGAATAGACTCACAACACAGCCAAGTTGAGACAGAGACCGCATTTTGCTACTAACAATCTGGATCAGAGTTTAGCTACTCTCTGATCTACACATAAATTTAGCTAGCACCAGTACTGTAAGGTACATAGGCGCTACAAATATATCCCCTATTTTGTAGACGCTATAACTTTTGCGCAAACCAATCAATATACGCTAATTGTGATTTTTTTTATTACCAAAAATATGTAGAAGAATACATATCGGCCTAAACTGAGAATTATTATTATTATTTTTTTAATTTGGGATATTTATTATATGTGAAAAAAATACGTAATGACACCTATGTGTAAACAGTGTATCAGAAGTTGTATAAAGCAGCGCTTACATAAGTGTATAAACTTGACATACAATTTGAATGAATAAACAGAAAGGTGTATGACCACCCTATATGTTAGTTTACAAATATAACAAAAGTATATAAAAATATATACGTAAACACAAAAAAAAAAAATTGAAACAATAAACAGTCTATAGTCCGTGAACTAAATGAGTGAAATAAGTGATGACTCCTTCACAAGTCTTCAGATATTCTTCCACCACACCAAAAGTGTTGAAGTGATACCGTCACCCTTCAGAAATACATACTCACCGGAACAATAGGCCTCACACTCTCGTGTTTTGGCGCATGAGCTTTTACACAGGATCCCTCAGATTAAATGAATAGGAATCTGTTCCCAGGCAGTGGAATTCAAGAAAGTTGTCACCAGGTGACCATATACGTAACAATCTGGTCAAAAGACTCTTCACAGAAATCGTACAATGAGATCGCATCTGTGAAGTGCTGATTTGTGTGAACCACTTGGAAAATGATGTCACACATATTTATTATAGCAAAATGTACAAAATATTGAGTTTTTTTCTAAATTGTCACTAGTTTTTTGTTTATAGTCCAAAAAATTGCTGAGATGATCAAATACCACCAAAATAAAGGTCTATATGTGGGGGGAAACGGACATCCATTTTTTTGGTACAGCGTTTTCAGTTAAAGTGACGCAGTGCTGTATTGCAAAAAATGGCCTGGTCATTGAGCAGACAAATCTTCTGGGGCTGAAGTGGTTAAGTTAGGTGCAGGTAGGTCTTAAGGTGATTCTTAAGGCTATAATTAAAAATAAATATATATATATATATTATACTAATGATAGGATGGATTTTTCTAAAATCTTAATTTTCCTCACCCTGAAATCGAAACATGTCTTGTGGTCTGCTTTTTGCCCTGTAATAGGCACCCTTGAGGGATTGTTTGACTAAGTCCTCACCTCATGATTTGATCCCTGTATTTCCTTGCTGGAAAATCATGTGTCATCTGTACAATTCTTCCTGAGGGCTCTTTCACATGTCCGTTCAGTTTTTAAGATAATTTTTTTTCACTTCAGTTGATCCGTTTTTCATCCGTTTTTCGTCCGTTCCGTTTTATTTGATGGAAGAAAAATAGGGTTTTCTTCCGTCAAAAAAAACGGAGCTTACCGCAGACGGATGTTAACGGACGTTTAGCGGATGCTCATCCGCTAACGGACACTAACCCATAGGGAAGCATTGAGGTCCGTTAACGGACGTCCAAAAAAAACGGACGAACTGAACGGACGTGTGAAAGGGCCCTGATTCTCAAATACTGACCTGTGGGGGATCTCTCTGACGACAAGACGAGAATGTGCACTATGACTATACAATAAGGAATCCTGCAGTGGATATTTGATAGAGGCCAGTGGAGATAACCCCACTAGCATCTTTGAAAATGATTAGGTCCAATAAGAGTAGTGACTGAAAATTCCAATTTAACCACTTCAAAAGATGTCTATAGCGCAGTCCTTAATTGCCTGTTTACTAGTTCCTTTCGTGCGCCTCGGGCGCGTATCAGCGAAAATCTGTGCCTGCCGCGTCACACGGGTTGCCGATGCGCGTGCCTGGCAGCCCTCGATGTCCGCCAGGTACCCACGATCGCCATTTACAGAGCCAGGGACGTGGATCTCTGTATGTAAACACAGAAATCCATGTCCTGTCAGGGAGAGGAGACCGGTGGTGTGTCCCTTGTACATAGGGACACCAATCGGTTACCTCCCCCAGTCAATCCCCTCCCCCTACAGTTAGAATCACTCACTAGGGTACACATTCAACCCCTTGATCTCCCCTAGTGTTAACCCCTTCCCTGCCAGTCACATTTACACAGTAATCAGTGCATATTTATAGCACTGTTCACTGTGTAAATGTGAATGGTCCCAAAATAGTGTCAAAAATGTACGATGTGTCCGCCGCAATGACGCAGTCATGACAAAAATCGGCGATAACCGCCATTACTAGTAAAAAAAAAAAATTAAATGAGATATTTATTATAGCAAAAAAAGTAAAAAATATTGGGCCAAATTCAGATACATTTGCGCAGCGTATCTTTTTTACACAGTGCCGGTGCAACGCAAGATGGTATTCAGAAGTCAAATGCGGGCAACGATGCGCCGGCGTAATGTAAAACCTGAAGCGTAAGCAGGCGTAATTCAAAGTAGGAAGGAAGTGGGCATGATCCATGCTAATGAAGCGTGACCCCATGCAAATGAAGGCCCGAACGAACGGCGCATGCTCACAACTACGAACTGCTGACGTCCATTGCATAAAAGCGGCCAGACATGCGCCCGTCGTGCGGAAAATTACAGCAGACAATCGTGTGGGGTAAAGTAGTGTTTGCTTTTTAACATGTCTGCACCGGTGCCTACTAAGGAGCATAGGAAGAAGAACTTCAGTCCGGAGGAGAGGGCAATCATCATCGAGGGCCTCTCAAAGTATGGGGCATGCCTCCATGGGGCACAGAGTGGGCAGACCAGCAAGGTCAAGAAGGAAGAGATCCTGGAGCAAATTACTGCCCAGGTGAATTCCCTTGCCCATGAGGTCTGAAGCACCAAGGACATTGCTAAAAAAATCAATGATCTTCGGCACCTAGTGAAAGATAAGCTTGCCACCATGAGGAGCCATGCCACAGGCACTGGAGGTGGACCTGCCCGCAAAATCTCCCTCACTTCAGATGAGCAAGTTGTTGCCAGGTGCCTGGAGAGGGAGCAGGTAGAGGGCCTGCCGGGCTATGAATCAGTGGATCAGGCCTTGAGGACAGGTATGTTTTATTTCCTATACGGGGTGTAGCATGTGAGGGGCCCTTCGGGGTAAGACCGTGCTATATTAAGATTCCTCTCAACTCAACTCAACTTTCAGGTGAAATTGCATTTATATTAATATACTTATATTAATTTCTGTCTGAATTTGAATTGTTTTGAACTTGCAACATGAACCTGTTTGCTCAGAAATTGAAATACAGCTTGGAGGGTCCCATACTGAGGAAATTAACTTTAGATGGAGCTCTGTCTAATTTGCACAAGTTTACACACATCAATTACAGAATTCTTAAAGTCCTGACACATTGAAGAAAGAAAGTACACCTATGGCCAGTGAATAAATGGAGAGATATGACGTGGATACAATACAATCATTAGGGGAGGAACGACAGCAGGTGTTCGTACCTCCACGAAGAATAAATCTACGAAGTGTCCAACTCAAGCAAATACACATGTTGAACAAATAAGTAATAAGAAATGTGGAATCCATCCTATGCAGGGCTGATTAACATAGGGGCTATTGGAGCTGCAGCTCAAGATAGGCCCATTTGCCCCAAAAAAAAAAGATTGACTTTAAGGATTGTAGCTCAGCGACCAGGGGTCAGAGAGACCTCATTTGGGGTTATGTAGCTGAAGACCTACCTCACCGCTGGTCAAAATATGGGGCTCCTATCATTTATGGTTCCGGAGATACAAGGATGCTTGCACAGCCTGTCAGAAGCTACATACAGAGCAGCCAGTTTAAATACAAGCTGACACACTCTGCAGCAGCAGATGATAGGATGATATCCTTAATGTTACCAGCTCTAGAATGGGCATACTTCTGTTAGTTCAACTAAAGGAAATCTTCTCAGTCCTCATATTTTTTCTGCCTATTATTAGACTTGTGCAGATTGAAATATTTTGTTTGTAATTTCGTCCGAAAACGACGATTTTCGATGCTTTGTCGAATTTTCGTCGTTCAATTCGACAAAGCATCGAAAATCGTCGTTCTGAATACAGTGAATAGGTAGAAATTGAACGACGAAAATTTGACGATTTTCGATGCTTTGTCGAATTTTCGTCGTTCAATTCCTACATATATTTACTGTATTCACTGAATACATGTATGTTTGTATTACTGATTGAATTTATATGCACAAATGTATGTGACCCAAAGTGTAACTGAGACAAGTCTGTTGGTAAAAGCATAGAAACCATAATAAAGAATTAAAATATGGGGTTGATTTACTAAAACTGGAGAATTCAAAATCTGGTGTAGCTGTGCATGGTAGTCAAACAGCTTCAGCTTGTTCAGTTAAGCCGGGTTCACATATGCGCAGCCGCAATTTCGCCCCTGAGGTCCAGTGCATTTCTGTTAACCAATTTAGGTCTGAATTCGCACCAGAACTGAACCGCAAAAAAATGCACAGGACCCTTTTGCAATCTGCTCCCATTGAAAGCCGGACACACTTGCCTGTCATGCGAATTGGATGCGATGAAAAATGCATCCAATTCGCACATATGTGAACCCAACCTTAAGCTTTAACAAAAAAATATAAAGAAAAAAACCTGTAAGCTGACTGGTTTCTACGCAGAACAGCATCAGATTTTGAACTCTCCAGTTTTAGTAAATCAACCCCTAGGTCTTAACAAATAATAAGCAGGGACATGTGCCTAAATTTTTAATGTGCTAAAAAATAAATATTAGAATCTACACGGATTATTTTTATAAAACAAAATTTAAGGTTTATATAAAAACGCAATAAGTAAAATTTTGACATGATTTTTGTAAATACAGTCATCTGTCCCAGTGTTCACTCATTCATGCTAAAATATCAGTCATTGTAAACACTTTACATGCATTCTGTACAATGAAAATGCATCTGAACACATTGGATATGGACATTGGTTATTTACAAATGAAGAAGTAGAAAGCTATTAGCTTATGACAGTAGAAGCAAATTATTGTAAACAGTCTTTTGGCAAATAAAAGTTATCCTTCCAAATAGCAGTTCTTATACTACGATCGTCCAATGCCCACCAGTAGGGCTATAAGGAAGGCCACATTTCCAGCGATGAATACAATGAGGACACTTGTTTCAGGCTGCAAATACAGAATAAAGTAAATGATTAAATGTTGAATGTGTGGCTGTTCCCTGAATGGCCAATGTGGAATTATTGTACATTTCATGTACAGTGGTATTAATCCCAAAAGCAAAATTGCAATATATAGCAGCTTACCAATCAGATGTGGTAGCTGTATTAGTTTCGTTTTTTTTTCTCTATTTTTACCTGGTGATCTGACCAGTAGCACACATCCTGTATTTGAATATCTACTCTCTAGAAAACAAAATATGTTGGGTGGGGCCATCATCACACATGTGAATGCGATAGTGTGGCGTTTTTGTACTCTCTATGCCATTTGTTTTAATGCACAAGTAGCTTTTTATTTAAAAACGTGATTGTTTAACGTTAATGTAGTCCCTCTGTTCTTTCTGGGGCCATACTGTTGTCTTTGACTCATGGGGTGCTCGTGACATTGTTTCCAAAGGGGCTTAGCGGAGGATATCCTTTTTATGTGTTCCTTGCCCATCCTGTTCCCCACCTGCCCCAGCCCTACAGGTCATAATTTTGAGGACGTGAACATCTCATATTATGTGTTATGGAACTACTCCAACTAACCCAACACAACAAGTATGCAACTTCGAGATGTAAATTAGCGAAAATTACAATGTTTTTTTTCTATTGAAAATAACAGATAACTTACCCTTATACCATCATTTTCATACACACCTGAAAGACAGTAAATACAAAACACATAAAAATTAACCCTTAATACATTATCTTTATATATTATTCGTTCAAACTAAATAATCCAAAATCCCTTAACCGTTTGCTGGCCAAATGGTCATGATTTTTAGACAATGATCCAGATGATGCAATATCTTTTGTTCAATTTGTCATTTTAGCTTTGCAAATTAGTACAACAAATTCAAACACTACTTGTTTGATAATTGGTTAAGGTAAAAGGGTCACTAAAGGATTTTTTTTTTAGCTAAATAGCTTCCTTTACCTTAATGCAGTGCTGTTTTCATGTTCTCATTTTTCTTTGAAGTTGCTGTAATTCTGCTCTGATCTCCACACTTCCTGCTTGTCTGGCTCCTTATGAAAAATCTCATGGCAGTTTTTCACTGTGGTCTAAGCTGTGTGTCTAAAACTCCTCAGAACCAATCAGATTCATTTTAAAAACAAAACACTGCCCTGGATTTGTTTGTTTTTGTTCTGTGTGTCTTCTGTACTTCACAGAAACATGAAACCATTATAACATTATATGATTGATTTTTATCTATTTTTAATATTTTTTTTTAAAGGAATCAGTTAACTTTTATGTCTCTATACCATGTAAACAGTAATTTCAGCAAAAATTGTTTTTCCTTTAGTGACCCTTTAACTACTCAAAAGGAAATAAATGGTTTGAATAATACATTATTGTTGCATATAGATAGAGTAGAGTAGTTGAGAGGACAGGCATTTTACCGCTTGTCACTCTTGGGTACATTTGCCCCTCTATGGCCATCTTAAATTCAGTGCTCTTATTTATGGAATTAAGAAAACAACTAGTTATTAAAAAATCCGTTCAGGTTTGGTTTGCGAACAGTTTTCACAAATTTGACTTGAAGTCTGAGCAATTTGTGGCCAACTTTATTGAAGTCATGGAGGTGCAAACCCTA
This sequence comes from Rana kukunoris, assembly GCA_029574335.1. Taxonomy (NCBI): domain Eukaryota; kingdom Metazoa; phylum Chordata; class Amphibia; order Anura; family Ranidae; genus Rana; species Rana kukunoris. Next base: position 149,224,398 of record CM056055.1, read on the forward strand.
CTCCATTCTGGCCAATTGTATGGATAATAAGCAAGATATTGCCAACAAATAAATGATAAATGTGCATGGGAAGCTGGGCACTGCCAGATAGGAAAACACACATGGAAAAACGGCCTACTGGGGTTATAACCCTCCCTGCATCTATCCAACATGAGGGAAAACGTTTTGGCTTTAGTTCTGTTTCAACTCTTTAAAACATTGTCATGTAATGTTACAGTCTTCTCAGGGAAAGTACTGTAATGATAATTGGTTGTTCTGCAGCAACATCGAGGCTCATATAAGTGTTTTACAGGTAAATACAAACTAACAATTTTTTTTTTTTTAAACATCCAGTTTACCTAGTTTTAAGATTTTTTTATATAATGCCTCCGTGACAATGTCTACCATTGTGTGCGAATGTATGCCTGCAGGACTACAACTCTTATCATTTAGAGGGGTGGCCAGGTTTACCGTATGCGAGGACAAACTCTTAACCCGGATATAGACAGTTTGAATCTAGGGTGGTTCAGCAGGGACTGGCCAAGATTCGAACCATGTATAAGCTAACTGATCGTACCAAAATTGATTGATCAATTTGGGTACAAACTGCCTGTCGGATTTATCGTGCAATTATTGTCAGCGGCTATAGCTGCTAGCTATAATCACTATTTGTTCTCCAGGCCGGGATGGGGGTGGGGTACCCCCAGCCTGAGAACACAATAGCTCCACGGGAGGGATTCCCCCATCACCAGGGAATCATTTGTACCAAATGCCAAATCAGCAGGTAATACTGTAGACTACAAAAACAAAGAGATCAGGAAAGGTAATTCTAGGATAAGGATCACAATACAAATAGATGCAAGTGTGTTTGACACATGAAACAAAAGGTATTAGTAAAACTGGCTTGGGTGAGCTCCAGAATGATGAAAGCAAATTGCCATACCAAAGTGTCAGGAACTACCAGAAGGAATTAATCCTCAGGAAATATCTGTGTACTGAGCAGAATCTTTATTTGCTGCCTAGTGAAGCCAAAGGCATGCCTATGTGTGCCTATGTGTGCCTGAGCTGGTTTCTTTGATTTAGCCAACAGGTAGCAGACACACTAGCAATTGCTTCTCCCTAAAATGATGCCACCATCATTGGTAAAGCCTCATACACACACACAATCGGACTTAAAACAAACTTTTCTGTGGATTTTTGTTCGAAGGGCGTTGGACGTGAACTTGGTATGCACACACATGGTGGGACTTTCAGCAAACTTTCCCAAAATCGTGTTTTTACTTTGGACTCAAGTCCGATGGATTTCTGTACACACATACGGCAGGACTTTGCACCATAGGACTTTTTTCTGATGAAAGCTGGAAAAGTTTGTCCTATGGAGCGTACACACGGTGAATCCATATGATACTTACTTTCTTTTTTCAAGTTCACCATAATCTCCAGGATGATATAAAAAAGAACCTCCCATGCAAAAAATCCACCCATAACCTTAGGCATCCAATTGTTGGAGGTTCTGTCTATCAGAATCAGCCCAAGAAAGATGGTGGCCACTACAGAAAAAGATCAAGTTTATGATTATTAGCACACTGTTATTTAACACTAATCAGTTTACTAAAAACAATAAAAAATAAAAAAACACAGTATTCTTCATATGTGAAGATTACTACACCCTTACCTGCAAGCACTTTTATAACCAGTGCATTGAGTCTGTGTCCCCAGTTAAAGAATTGGCGCCTGCAATTATAACAGATGCAAATAAGCATGGCGATAATACATATTTCTTAATTGCTTTGAGGTTCTTACATTGCCTTTAAAGAAAAGTGTTCTGGAAGCAAAAGACAGGTGGAGGGCAAAGGACTGTTCAACAGCATTGCTTGTGCTCTTCCAGCAGCTGATCTTTCCCTATTACTGACTTACAATGCCTTGATCTGTATTGTCACTTTGCGTGGGTTTTGTTTCCTCATGTCAGAGCCTCCAGCAAGGAGAACAGTGAGCAGCCCAGTAGCGGAATCACCAAATCTCATTCCAAATCTTCCGAGACTACGGCAAGCCATACATTATACAACCGATGGTTGCGGGAAAGAAAAATAGCTTGATTCCCTCATCACATTGTTGATAGGGGAATCCCTTTCACTTCGCTATTGTATTCCGACAGCGGGAGGTTTCCCAACCACCAGACTACAATAATCATTGTCGGTAGCTTTTATACAGTGACCCAGAGATGGATCTAAATTACAATCAGTTGCTGCTGAACAAGCTAAAGTTTGATCTGTCTAGGGTTGGCCTATTAGAGGAAGCAGTGCCTAAACCTGGTCATACACTTTATGTTCAGCCTGCAGACTGAACATAAGAAATCTAAAAAGAATCCTCCATTCCTGCTATACAGCATGGACAGACTAATCTGCAGTGTTGGCTATTGTATTCTTAGAACTGCTGCTGGCAATTGTCAGAATACCCCAACAGCAGCTGCATCTTCTTGGATGCAATCGATGTCTAGCCAACAATTTTCCACCAAGCTTCTTTGGTTTTTCAATCAAAGGATGTCGGATGGGAGAATGTCAACAGGGCCACCTATGAAGCAAACTTTGCTTGGTTTGTCAAGAACTGTCTGAAATTCAGTGTATTGGCAGAGTTACATTTAAGCTGGACACACACACTATACAATTTTCTGTAGATTTTCTTCAGAAAACATGTAACAGGTCCAGGTTGATTGCTCAGCCGGTCACAGTGCACAGCGCGGCTCGCACATGCTCAGGGAGTGGCCCGGCTGTGAAGCCACAACCGGGTGCCCACAGTGACAATGATGGCGCCATGGAGAGGAGGGGGAGACAAGCGGGGCTTCGTTCCCCCACAGCGCTGGACCCTGGGACAGGTAAGTGTCCAATTATTAAAAGTCAACAGCTGCAGTATTTGACCTGTTTTTTTGTAGGAACTCCGCTTTATAAGTTTCAATTTGTATGCAATCAGGTAGTACTACATGGTTTTGGTAAAGCTAAAGGAAATCAGACAACAAAAGTTGTATAGTATGTATGGGGTTCAGGAAGAATTCAAGACAAAAAAAAAAAATTTAGGTTGCAAAAGTAAACACGGAGACTATTAGGTCGTGTACACACGATCGGTCAAAACCGATGAAAAATGGACTGAAGGTCAGTTTCATCGGTCCAAACCGATCGTGTGTGGGCACCATCGTTCAGTTATCCTTCGGTCAAAAAAAAGAGAACTTGCTTTAACGGTCAAAACCGATCGTTAGTAGGCACGACCATCGGTTAAAAATTCATGCATGCTCAGAATCAAGTCGATGCATGCTTGGAAGCATTAAACTTCATTTTTTTCAGCATGTCGTTGTGTTTTACGTCACCACATTCTGACACAATCGGTTATTTAACCGATGCTGTGTAGGCACCTCAGACCATCAGTCAGCTTCTTCGTTTAACCGATGAAAACGGTCCGAAGGACCATACTCATCGGATGGACTGATCGTGTGTACGCACCCTACAGTTTCTGCAAAGATCACTGATTTGAGCCCAGCTTGTACCTACTTTTCCTGAATAATTTGTAAAATGCTTGGCTTGATAAATGTGGCGCAGCGCTACTAACAACGGATAGCTACAGGCTTTGAGACTCCACAATGGAGCCTGTAATACCCCGACATATGTTGTTAAGCCCTCATACTACCCCAACATTTTTCTACAAAGCTATAAGCCAGACAGAACTTTAGCCAATTGGCAATTTCTTCCATGAAATTACTGTATCTGCAACATATTTGAGCATGTATACATAAACAATATAAATGAGCATGTTTGGAGTGGAGATTGGTTGGGAATCAGATTTTTATATAGTTTAGGTTATATTGGTATGTTGGCTGGCTTGCTCATATTACATTGATCAGGATAAAAACGTGGAGGAAAGGTGCTATACCTCCCATTTTTTTGAGATGGGAACAAAGGACACCTATTAGCAAACTTATGTAGGCATAGGACTCCCCCTTAAAAAAGAGAATTAAATATGAAAAAAAAAAAAAAATTGTTAAACCCAAAAGTGCTTCTTTTTACCACTACTATCCCTTTATATTGGCTTTTGAAATTAACAAAGGTAGAAATTTAGAAATTGGATCTAAAGTTTTAGCTAAAAAGTGCATATTTTATATACAACTATACAGATCAGACCAACATCAGGGACATATGAGAAGGAAAGAGGGACAGAGGGACCTTGTTCCAAATCAGGGACAGTCCCTCAAAATCAAGGACAGTTGAGAGCTATGCAGGTGCTGTTGGTGTAACAATGTTTACATCATTTAAAACACTTTTCTTTAGGCTATTGCTTTAACCATGGGAAATTGGTAGAGTCAGAAGATGGAAACATTTACCTTTTACTCTTTGGGTCTGGACGGAACATTGCAGCAATGGGTTGAAAGAATGACAGGATCATTACAATGCACCCAAGAACAGGATGGACCCCTGCACCCTAAAGAACAAAAATGTCCAGTTATATCCTTGGCTGCCATCATATGCTTATGTAACTTGTTAAACTTAAAGAGGAACTGGGGTCTGCTCACATAATTTGTAATAAAAGCCATCTTCTGAAGCTCCCCTCCAACTAATTTGCATAATATATTTTATATATATATATATATATATATATATATATATATATATATATATATATATATATATTATATATATACACACACACACACACACACATATACTGTGATTCTGTGCTTGCCAAATATGTGGCAGAAATCTTACTCCACTGAGTCTGGCTGCAATTATTTTAACTGTTTTAAAGTTGCTGTCTATTCACTGCCTGGATTTTCACAGAGGCACACCTCCTGCTCTGCAGCTCTCATTGGCACTCTTATAACTCATCATTCCTCCCTTCCTGGCAAACTCTCACAAGAGTTAGAGAGAGCTGTGCATGATGTCATAAGCCTAGGCCAGTGATGGTGAACCATGGCACCCCAGATGTTTTGGAATTACATTTCTCATTATGCTCAACTATACTGCAGAGCGCATGAACATCATGGAACATGTAGTTCCACAACATATCAAAACATCTGGGGTGCCAAAGTTCACCATCACTGCCCTAGGCTTATTACCAGACAAGAAACAGGAAGTGGGCTTAATAGGGCATTTACTGGCAGGAAAAAAAAAATGTCCAAAGTTAAACAAGGGCAGAAGATTTAATGGATGGAAAGATGAAAAAATTACTGAAAGATGAGAAATTAAAGACTCAGAACTAAAAACCTACTAGGTAGTCAACCCTGTCTTATATGTTTTAAGCCTGGTACAGATGATGAAATTATCGGACGAATAATCGTCCATTTTTGCATGCTAGTCTTATCAAAAATCAAGAGGTTACTGAACTTTCTCGTACGACAGAATACAACCAGAAGTGATGAATTATCTCAAATTGTTTTGAAATTTATTCTAATGCATAGTCTTGCTCTTACAATTTTTTCAAAAACTAGAACTGTACTAAGTAAACAAAAATTGGAATCAGCTGTCGAAAGCACTATACTAACGATCAGATAATCACCCGGTTGTTCGTCTTACAAAATATTTCTTCCGATCTCATGTGTACTGGCCTTTAGGCTACATTCACACTTTGGACATCAAAGTTGCATGACAAGTCGTTCCCCATGTTTTCCAATGATTAACTATTCATATATGCGAGACTTAAAGTTGCATCAACTTCAAAGTAATTAATTCACTACTTTGAGTCTGACTTTCATACAACTTGGAGGGCCATAGACTTCAATGTTAACCTAATGTTGCATGAAAGTTGTACCTGAATGTTATACAATGCAACTTGTGTGCAACAGTTGTCCACTGTAACTGGTTAAAGCAAACGTCGTATTTAAGTTGCACCCATTCAAAGTTACACTTTAAAAGTCAGCACAACTTTGGAGTCATACAAGTGTGAATGGAGCCTTAGGCTGGCTGTACATGATCAATTATCTTGTACAAATTTTCCTTTAGATTTGGCTTAAAGCGATTGTAAAGTCTCGGTTTTGCACAGAGCAGCCAGGATCCTCCCCTCCTGTTGAATGCCTCCACAGCAAGCCATTTGCCATGTTGTTACCTGAGCTGATTCGCAGAAATGTCACAATGATCAAAGTGTCAGTAAAAGAACTTTGCAGCCTGTGCAGCTGGTTGGGTGAAGAACCTTGGTCTATAACATTGCATTTTGCAGAAATATTTTTTACTGTTCCTACAATGATTACAAATTTGAGACTTCCTGACAACCTATAAACATTCTAATATGTAAATAGAGATAATATGGTACATTTAACTGCATCTACATAACAATTTTTTTACATTGGTCAGTAACTAAAGCTTCATTCACAGCAGTGTTGTAGGAATGAGTACAAAATTACACTGCCCCTTCATAAATATGCAGAACCCACGCACCTTTCAAATGTGTGCATGTTCATGCGCCAAAACACATGGTGCAGGCACTTTTTTCGCACACATAAGGAAGCCAATTGAAATGCCTGTTCTAATCGCCAACACACAAAAATATGCATGTGAAAAAAAAAATGTGCACGTTCGGTCATACCTTCACAGTATGAACTTAGCCTAAGGAAAATACAATATTTTATGTTTATATTCCTAGATTTAATATATTGCCGCTACCTAGTCCTTAGATATTGTAGGTGCATTTTTTTTTTCTCACGAGAAGATCATTTTTAGTAATTACAGACATTTTCTGTTGATCATGCGAGAAATGCCACGCCCTTTTCACTTCTTGTAAAATATACTGGTTAAAAAAAAAAAAAAAGGGAAGAAACCTAAAGAACATTATTACCAGCACCCCATTTGTAAACTAGTAATCTGAAATGTATTACCATTTTTCTTTTGGTTTAGATACACTATAACGCTTACGGTGGTGGACTTTCAAAACTAATCAGAAGCTAAAATGGTTTGAATTAAGTAGAAAATACATACCCCACTCCATCCAGAAACCTCAGCAAAGACCATGATAAATGCTATTATGGTTAGAACTACAGTCAAAATCATCAGGAAGAAGTGAGTCTGCAAAAAAAAAAAAGGGAGCAATTACAGCCTAACAACTAAGACAGCATTAAGTTTAAAATGTGAAATAAATGAATAGTAATAAGTAATTTCTTTAAAATTTCAAGTGAAGCTTTACTTTCCCAAACCATGTAAAACAGTTAAATTATAAATTCATAAATTATGATTCATGGAAATGGAGGGGAGGTCAGCGCTGGGTTAATGAAAGGGTAAATACCAAGTCAATCCAACTATAATTTTATATATATATATATATATATATATATATATATATATATATATATATAAAATCAATGAGTCTCTGGACTCCTGACAGACCCTTGCATCTTTCATCCAGAGCTGCACTGACATTTCTGGATTCTGAGTCATGGGGAAAGCAAAAGAATTGCAAAGGATCTGCGGGAAAAGGAAGTTGAACTGTATAAAACAGGAAAGGGATCTAAAAAGATATCCAAGGAATTGAGAATGCCAATCAGCAGTGTTCAAACTCTAAATCAAGAAGTGGAAAATGAGGGGTTCTGTTGAAACCAAACCACGGTCAGGTAGCCCAACTAAAATTTCAGCCAGAACTACTAGGAAAATTGTTTGGGATGCAAAGAAAACACACAAATAACTTCAGGTAAAATACAGGACTCTCTGAAAACGTCATTGAGCGCTAACTTAACCTTTATGACATGATCTATGGTTTAGCGCTTGAGGACCTTTTCTTTTGTTAAGGTAGGTTTGTAGACAGCATAAAAGATTTTTTTTTAAAAATTAGTGTCATGATCAGATATTTTATATTTCGCTTGATGCCCAACTACTAAAACCAGTTCATGTGTCTTAGGCAGGGATCAGGAGAATGCACAGCTAAGGTGCTGCAAAAAAATACCTTCTTTCTACAGCTTCTGGCCACCTGTCCTCCATTTTGCACTGTAATGCCGCCTACACACGATTGGACATTCTGACAACAAAACCGTGAACCGTGGAGATGTTTGCTCAAACTTGTCTTGCATACACGCAGTCACACAAATGTTTTGAGAAATTGTGACTGGCAAGAACGCAGTGACATACAATACAACGACGAGCCGAGAAAATTAAGTTAGATTCCGAGCATGCGGAATTTCCGACAACAACCTTTGTTGTCGGAAATTTTGAGAACCAGCTCTTAAACATTTGTTGTTGGAAATCCCTACAGCAAATGTCCCATGGTGCCTACACACGGTCGGATTTTCCGTCAACAAGCTCACTTTGAACATTTGTTGTCGGAAATTGCGACCGTGTGTACGCAGCATTAGCCTTCTAAAAGTGCTGCTAGTTCTAAGACAGAACTCATCTTTACATCGTCTATAATGAGAATCTTTCTTCAGACATAGCACTGTTTTAGGAATCAGGTAATGGTACAGTAGCCTCTAGCTCTGGATGGAGACTCAGGTGTGCAAGATAACACTCATGCCCCGTACACACGGCAGAGAAACTCGACGGGCGGAACACATCGTTCCGCCCATCGAGGTTCTCTGCCGGCCGTCAGATTCGGCGACCCGCCTGTCGGGAAAGGCAACCAGCCATTCATCCCGACGGGCCGTCGAGGTTCTCTGCCGGCCGAGGTTCTCTGCTGGCTGTCAGATTCAGCGAACCTGTTCTCTATTTGCTCGACGGGTTTCCCGACGGGCGGGGCTCGCCGAGAGCTTACACACGGCCGAGGTTCTCGGCAGAATGCGGCTCCCAGCGAGGTTCTCGCTGGTTTCTGCCGAGAACCTCAGCCGTGTGTACGGGGCTTTAACCTTTTGTTTAAATAGGGCTTTCAAGAGTGGTAACCACACTCTTTATTTCCGATTTCAAAAGTAAATTGTTTAATCATAACTTAATTAACAAACCTTTTCAAAATGTTGAATATCTGCTATAATAAAGGGCTTAAGTAAAAAAAAAAAATCTTAAGCAGCTTATAGGATTAATGTGTTTGTGCAGATAAACCTTTTGAGAATAGGGAAAACAGAGTTCAGAGGACTTAGCACAGGTAAGCCTTAGAAATCTCCTAATGGCAGATTGTAACAAAGGCATACCCTGCTTTAAATATTGCGAATAGTAGTAATATAAAAACGTTCTGAAAAGCATTCATATACTGACACTAGCACAGGCCATCACTTACTTTGTATTATATGTTGCCACCTCGTGGTCTTTTGGTATGCTAGCTGCATCTCTAAAAACAAGCCCTTTAAGATTAGGAATCCTAAAGCTTTGTAGAAGGAGACTGAAGATATTGGATCTAGTCCCACAGAACCCACATGGGAACACCCATATAGGGATTATGGACTTTCACGTCTGCTATGTGGCTTATGTCCTAGCAAATTGCTATTTGGAACACTTCCAATTCTTCTATGGGAAATCAGTCAGATTTATCCAAATATCTAAATTGTGCAGGGCTATATATAACAGGCATCGGTAATGTGGTCAGACAGTGAGAGCATACATGGCACAACAATTATCTTTTGAGCATGATATTTAAAAGGGGTTGTAAAGGTAAAACATTTTTTCCTCAATAGCTTGGTTTCTGACTCTGCCATCTTGGGTGGACGTCATATGACATCCTTGGACCTCCCGCCGAAATGTCCGCCAGGTATCCGCGATTGGCAGTTACAGAGCCAGGAGCGTGGATCTCTGTGTGTAAAGTCAAATCTATCCCCTGTTTTGTAGGCACTATAACTTTTGCGCAAACCAATCACTATACACTTATTGCGATTTTTTACCAAAAATATGTCAAATGCATATCGGCCTAAACTGAGAAAAAAAAGTTTTTGAAAAAATTGGTATATTTATTATAGCAAAAATTAAAAAATATTTATTTCTTCAAAAATTGTCGCACTTTTTTTTTTATAAACGCAAAAAATAAAAAAACTGCAGAGGTGATCAAATACCACCAAAAGAAATCTCTATTTGTGGGGAAAAAAAGGACATCAATTTTGTTTGGGAGCCACATCGCACTTTGTCATTCAAAGTGTGACAGTGCTAAAAGCTGAACATTGGCCTGGGCAGGAAGGGGGTGAAAATGCCCAGTATTGAAGTGGTTAAAAAGGACTTAGGAAGAACATTTGAACTTGAGCTAGGAGTTCCATCTCCTAGCTACATAATAAAATATTCCAACTCAAAATTTATATTTACCTGACCAACTTCTCAAGCCTCGTACACACGTACGGGTTTCCCAGCGGACATTTTTACCGCCGGGAAACCGAGAACCTGCTCGGTAACTTTTCCCCCCTACACACGACCGGGTTTCCTGACAGGAAAACTGCCATGAGAGCTTTGGTTGGAAACCCTGCAGGCTTTTCCCATAGGAAAACTGCCAGCTAGAAAAAAAATAAAAAATATAAAAAAAATAAAAAAAGTTTGTTCTCTTCCCCCCCCCTGCAGTTTGCCTGTCGGGAAAACTGCGATGGAGCATACACACGGCCGGGATTCCAAAAGCGCTCATGGCAGTTTTCCCAACGGGAAACCCAGTTGTGTGTACAAGGCTTAACTGTCGAAAGTAGATGTCACTGGTCATAGTATGAGATTTAACAAATAAAACTACATTATGAATATATATTTTCTTCAGCCAATCCAGTAGGTTTGGGACATGCCATTTGCCTACTCTTTTCCCATGGGCTAAGGCCTAGGAAAGTGCTGCTGGATAAAGCTCTGCTGTTAGGTCCAATATAGCCTGTTTGGGGGGCCTAACATGTGCTGAAGTGGTCCTTAAGCTGTCCTGCCTGGTCTGGAGGAAGCTATTCCAAGGAGGAGACCCAGTGACGGCCTCTTGCTGGAGAGAGCCAGGAAGAAGGCTGGTCTCTCAGAAAGGCCTACTCACTGACTTGGAGGAGGCGCTAAAATTTGTGAATGTGCTTATAGTGTTGCCGCCTCAGCTTAAAATGTTCTGACCCTGAAGCTGGATATTGATCTGGAGAGTCTGAATGACCTGCTATGGTATCTGGGACCCCCAACCCTCACCTATTTAGCCCTCTTCCCCCTTTAGCCATAGACTCATCCCTGGAGTGAAATGCTGGCCCACCCCTGCTTCTGCAGGTGCTATCCTGCCTTTAGGTTGTCAGAAAGATTCAACAGTTAGGTAAAACAGATTTTTTTTCCCCCAGTGATAGATCTGCAACAAAAACATAGTAATAACTAAATGAAAAGTATGTCTTATCCATGAGAGATATGAATGAAAGCACATTATTCAGAAATTGCCCATGGTTATCTAAGAGCCAGTGTGCTCAATGTTGCCAAGTTACTAGCTGCCGCTAGAGAATGCAGGAGTTGATACTCACTGACACGTCTTTTAGTGCTTTAACACCTTAGATGCTGAGTGCACCACATGAGATGGGTTCTATAATAAATTTCGTGCAAGCAGAAGATACCTCTATTCCCCAGAGAGAGAACACATTAGGTAGCCAAAAAAAAAAGCTGCTCTTTTAAAGTGCCATTTTATTAAAAAATCTACTAATGATCACATGCCTAAAATACATACCTTATCACATACCCAAGAAAAAAAGTATTATAACACAACAGAGCTGATAAAAGATATTAAACATATACCACTTGGAAACAAAGAAGAAAGCCATAACATATATAGTTTAATTCCATTTAAATGCACAGACAGGTCCTATAATACCCCTCTAGCCTATAAGGCATTTTACTCAATAACAAGCTTACAGGCTAAGCTCACCTTTCAGGGAAAAATATATGTACATATTTTTACAGAAAAAAAAAAAAAACGTACTTTATTAATTTTCCCAGTATGAACCTGCGAACAGTGGATTGTGAGTGCAATATCAGGCTTCTGCACATTTTCTCTAGCTTTCTTGTCCATACCTCTTTTCAGGTTTTCAGTTTGAAAGCTGGAGGAAGTGTCAATGAACACCTTTCACACTGGGGTGTTTTTCCAGGCGCTTTTGGGCTAAAAATAGCACCTGTAAAGCACCTGAAAAAACACCTCCTCTGCAGTCCCAGTGTGAAAGCCAGAGTGCTTTCACACTGAGGCGATGCACTGGCAGGACGTTAAAAAATTTCCTGCAAGCAGCATCTTTGAGGGGATGGAGGAGCAGTGTACACACTGCTCCTGCTCATTGAAATGAATGGGCACTTCTGCCGAAGCGGCTGCAAAGCGCCTCGGCAGCAGTGATACACTGGAGCATTGAACCCTTTTTTTGCCCACTAGCAGCCAAATAGCAGGTCTTAGAGTGTTCATAAGCACTCTCGTAGTTCATCAAGAACTACAAGCTGTCTGCTGCGGTGGAGGACTAGACTTGTAGTTTATTCATTCACAGATCACCTTGAATTAAAGACAAAGCTGTGTGGGCAGAACTCCACGTAGCCACGCTTTTTTTAAATGTAACAGTAGCAGTGAAGAAGAATATTCCCTGTCTCCTGACACAGGGAAGATGGAGGTAATGGAGTGCTGCTGGAACATGTTACATATGGGTGTAATCTGTGACGTTTTCCAAAAGGTGAACCTCTCCTATATTTGTAGAGTGGGGATTTCCAGGTCAGAAGATATAGTTATCCAATTTAAATTTTGATCATGACCAGTAAGTGACTTAGGCTGTTGCGACATAACCAAAGTATCGTCAGACTCGACGTGGTGGTGAGATCCAAGCGGCTGGTAGAGCGTTTGCAGTTTCTATATGACTACCAGTTACGATTAGATTTTTTGCAAAACTTGGTGTGTTCAAAAGGCATTTGTTCACTTTTGATATTTGCTATTTTATTCAATGGTGTTATTTAAAAATATTTTTCACAGCGCTACTAATAATTAAACACTTTGTTATTTATTTATTCATACTTTGATAGTTAAGTCAGGAGGTACACTACAGTCCAAAGCCAACGGCAGGAAGTGCAGGTTAAGATGGGAGCCCATCCCAGTGCCAAGCTTCAACATAGCAGAAAATATGTCCATGGGTGGGACATCATGAAGCAGACCCATATAAAAAGAGTGAATGGCAGCCTCAGCCCGGGCTCTGGCCAGGCCACTCTTATATGGGTCTGCTTCTTTAAGTGTGGCTCACGGGCACATTTCTGCTATACTGTGATAGTTATTTAATTTTAATATCAAACATCTGCACACAGCAGGTCCTAGAAAGTCCTCTAAAGAGGACCTATAGGGTCAGATCCACAGACACCAGCCGCCCGCGCGGCGTGTCCTATATACGCTACGCCGCTGTAAGTCACAGCGGCGTATTACTAATCCTCAATGAAATGCTGCTGTAACTTACGGCGGCGTAGCGTAAATGGGCCGGCGTACGCGTGTATAATTCAAATGTACTAGTGGGGGGGCGTGTTTTATTATAATTATGAATGACCCAACGCAAACAACGCTTTTTTCACACTTCACGCCGCAAATAGTCAATGAAAAGGACATGAACGTCATTTTTTTCGCCCAGGCCCATTTTGGATCGGCGTACGCAAACGACGTAAACGACGTCCAATACGACGCTGTCCCGACGTCCATACTTAACATTGGCTGCGCGACCATATAGCAGGGGTAACATTACGCCGGAGATACGCTTATGCAAACGACGTAAATGGAATGCGCCGGACGCTTGTTCATTCGTGGATTGGCGCAACTTGCTCATTTGCATATTTTACGCTGGAAATAGACGCAAGCGCCCCTAGCGTCCAGCGTAAATATGCATCTAAGATGTGACGGTGTAAAAAACTTACGCCAGTCATATCTTAGCGTAAGTCTGGCGTATCTTGTTTTATGGATAGAAAACAATGACACGCCGGCGGGAAATTCGAATTACGCCGGTGTATCTGTAAATACACCGGCTTAATTCTCTGTGGATCTGGCCCATAAAGTCCTCTGAAAACACTACTGCCAAACTTCTGTTATGTACAAACATTTTGGCTACCAATGATGGACTACAATGTGAGTGATCGGAACATAGATACAAAATGTGTCCAACATAAAGAAGGTTTATAAATTGTAATCATTTTAAGTCTGATTGTTGGTACAGGTTGGGAATTTGTTAGAAGCTCCTTTGGAGGACTCCTCCAGGGTGCAGATGTTTGATATTCAAATTAAATACATGTAAATCTAGATAGAAATCCTCACTATGGTTAAAGGTGTTGTAAAGGTTTGTTTTTAATTTACTAACTAGGTTCCTTTAAGCTAGTGCATTGTTGGTTCACTTACCTTTTCCTTCAATGTCCCTTCTAAATGTTTTTCTGTCTGAATTTCTCACTTCCTGTTCCTCCTCAGTAAGCTGTTCTGGCTGACTAAACACCGCTCGGATGATGGGGCAAGCTTACTGAGGAGAAACAGGAAGTAAGAAATTTAGACAAAGAAAGAAAACATTTAAAAAGGAAACTTGAAGGAAAAGGTAAGTGAACAAACAATGCACTAGCTTAAAGGAACCTATTAGAAAAAAAACCTTTACAACACCTTTAAGCTATTCATTGAGTCAAATGCATTAGGGGCATTAGGAGTAGGTGGATTTGTCTGTGCACTGAATGGAATACTTACATTTTTGTTACGTGTTTATAATGAAGAACAGTTTTCTTTTTTCCAAGTGATAGGTTTGTAATGCCTACAGTGGACTCCTGGAGAGCCGGCACCAATTAGAGCAGAGCAGTGAACTCTTATTTTTTAATGCCCAATTAAAGATACTCTATTGTGCTTTAGATTAAATTACACATTCAATGTACATAGCATGTTAAAACATTTCCTTATTGCATGATTACAAGGGAACTCTGGGGATGCCATGGATTGTTGATGACGTTTATATCGATTTCCTTTGGTTATAACCATGTTATATCTTCAGACTAGTACAGTATGCCTTTAATATTGTGCCACGTATTGTAATACAAAAGGTGGACATTGTTTGGTTGTTGCTGCACACCTGCTCAATATCAAGTCAAAAAGGTACCCTACTACAAGGTACATACACACACAGTATAATACACACTTTGCAGTATTAATTGCAGGGTCTTTGTGTAGTCTTACCTGGTACCATATGGCCTTCCCAAATATTGGCTTGCCAGCTGCACTTTTCATGTAGCGAGCCATGATCATCCCAATACCGCCAGTAGTCATCCAGGCAATGAGCATTAGTGCACCTAAGAAACAGACATTCTATGATATAAAATATACAACACCTTGTTCTAACTCTTACATAGGTGCTCAAACAATAAACCATCAGCAACTGGAACCTCATGTTCTTTGGATATGTGGTGAATTACTGTAATATGTTTGTGTATATGTTTGTGATGTAGAGTATATACTCTGAAAAAACATTGTCTGTTCTAATAAAATACTATATGCAACTGCTATTGTAGATTGTAAGAGAAAAAGTTGGATTTACAGGCACTTCTCTGAAGCTTTCTTCTCTATGGCAGTATGGCTGTTTTTTCTCAGCGCACTACCAATTTGCCACCCCAAAACCAATGTTCCAACAAAGGGGAAAACTCTAGATTATTTTTCTGCCTATATTGTGTAAAATAATGACTTGATACACAACCAATAATTGGAGTTTTGACTTCAATCCCTTCTGGAACACACTATTGCAAACAATAGGGCAATGTAACCAACGAGCCATCCTGTGCCAACATACGAGATTAGGTCTTCAAATTATCTAATGGTACAGTATCCTTTTACAATGTCATGTCAATGACGAGGGCCAATTGGCACATACAGTATAAAATCTCCCATTTTCCAACTACTGCTGCCATATGTAATTAGCTGTCTTTGAAAGAATCAACTAAGTGGATGATTACCATAGGCGTGAGCAGGGGCTGTGCCAGGTGCGCCTGGGTGCATCCTAATCACTCTGTGTGCCTGGGTTCACCCCCTACTGTCCAGGCTTCTCCTCGTGTTGGGCCCCCCACCACAGTGCTGCTGGCTTCCCTTCTTTCCTCTCTTCTCCCCCACGGCTGCTACAGGGGATGTTTCAGGATGGAGAATGTTGGGGAGGAGCTAATCAATATGTAATTTACTGGCCCCTTCCTTTTCTAAATGAACACAGTGCTCACTCACTGTGTTCAATCATAACTGAAGCATAGTAAACTGTTTATTATGCTTAAGTTTGTGAATGAACAGGAAGCCGCTTAGCACAGAGCATGTCCCATATATTCACTGTCCAGTGCAGCTGTGGCTGTAGAGAAAAGCATTTGTGTTTAAGCTTTGGGATGCACACCCTAATGCAATGGGCTGCACACACCTATGATGATTACACTCTATCTTGCACTTTGTGAGCTGAAGATACTTGGAGGATTTTTGGCAATACCCCTTTACTTTACTACCCTGAACATTGCCCCAGAAGAAACAGGTTTATCCTATGCCATGACTGGAACTAAAACAAAACAAAAAAACATTAATGAAGGGACAATTGAACTCTCACCATGACCAAGAACTACAGGGCTCCATCCACTTGATGCAACAGTCACATTGGAAATTGACAGCATATCAACTGTAGTTGTGGATATCAGGGTCTTGGTGTGTTTCTCAATTTCTCCTATTTGCAATGGAATATAATTGAAAAAAATATTACATACAATATATTAGTAAATTTGAGAGATATCATTTCCAGGTCAAAACTTTTAAATGCTGTCTGCGTATTGATTAGGGAGAGTTTACCTCACTTCCTCAGAGGCATCAACAGAAAGTAAATGGAGCTCTCCAAACAAGTTTAATGCCACGTACACATG
This sequence comes from Rana kukunoris, assembly GCA_029574335.1. Lineage (NCBI taxonomy): Eukaryota > Metazoa > Chordata > Amphibia > Anura > Ranidae > Rana > Rana kukunoris. Next base: position 149,241,071 of record CM056055.1, read on the forward strand.
GTCGGAATCTCCAACAACAAATGTTTGAGAGATGGTTCTCAATTTTTCCCGACAAATAGTCTCTATGCAATTCCAACGCACAAAAATCCTACGCATGCTCGAAACCAATTTGACGCATTTTCGGAAACGTAATTTTTCTCGGTTCGTCGTAGTGTTGTACGTGACCGCGTACTTGATGTTTGGAATTCACAACAACATTTGTGTGACCGTGTGTATGCAAGACAAGTTTGAGCCAACATACCATTGGAAAAAAAAAACAAAGGTTACGTTGTCGGAATATCTGATCGTGTGTACGCGGCATAAGGCCTTGTACACATGAGGGAATAAATCCGCTGAAAATGGTCCGACGGACCATTTCAGCTGAAAAATCCCCTTGTCTGTAGGGGCAAACGGACAGTTTTGGCCGGATTTCTCCAGCGGAAAAGTTTCAAAGCATGCTTTGGAATTTTTCCGCCGGAGAGCTGCCCATCGGATATGTCCGCTGGTTAGTATGGCAAACCAGCGGACATATCTGCCCGCACATGCGTCGTATCCTGTGAATGGATCCGACGCATGCGCGCGGAAGTGTTTACTTCCTGGTGCGGTGACGTGGCGGTGACGTAGTGGTGACGTCAACGTCACCGCGCTGTCCGGCGGGGAATTTGATCCGATGGTGTGTACAGCCATCAGATCAAACAGTCCGGCGGACATATCCGATGGAAACCGTCCGTCGGACAGTTTCCATCGGAAAAATCCCATTGTGTGTACAAGGCCTAAGACTGCAAATATAAGACAACAGATTTTACTTTACCACCCTATAACACTTGGATTCAATTAAGTTTGCTGTAGTACCAGATGGATTCAGATCTGCGTACTGAGCCCAAAAGTATGATAACAATTAAATAGCACAGAGGAGATGCATCAATTAAATGGAATATGCATTGGTTGAACTTTAGATACACGTGTTTTATACTTACCACTAGCAATTGATGGGCCACTGACTAGAAAAATGTAAAAGCTTGAATTGGCACTAGATCGTTGCTGAGTAGAAATGGTACTCTGAGTAATAAAGGAACATTTCAATACACCATTTATATAGGATGTGACAATATTCCCTGCTGTATTCTGAAATAAAGAAGAAAAAAAAGTTACATTAAAAAAAAGGTTAGAACTTCAGACTGAACATTTTTGAAGCTTTGTCAAATAAACACTTACTGAGTTGCTGAGTTGAGGTGCCACAGTTCCTGTGGTATACCCATGCTGTACTATAATGTTTCCTGATGAATTTTTGGTACAGATATAAACATCATCATTGCCCTGGAAGTGAAAATAAGTCATATGAAGTACAGGTGAACGTATGAGAAATTTGACAATTACTGTATTATGGAGAAATTGAGGAGTTCTGGACTCTATGATTTGTGAGGAGAGGTATGTGAAGATTGGTTGGCAGCTCTTTGGTCCCAGGTATCCTTTTTTTAGGATGTCTCTTTGGAACTGTGATAAGAAATTGGAAGATAAAAAAAAGAAAGAAAAAGCTTTCCACTGGAAAAAGACCAGGATAGGCTTTGTAGTCAACAATTTGTACCTAGGGATCGACCAATATAGTTTTTTCAGGGCCGATACCGATATTTCGGCTGCCTTTAAGCCGATAATCTGTACATGAAAAAATATATTATTACGCCAAGCTGAGTGGTCGAAGGTGGCAGGAGGGGAGGAAGTCGAGGGCTACAGGGATCCTTCATCAGGACTGGAATATTACACTGTTAGGCCGCGTACACACGATCAAATCTGTCTGCTGGAAACGGTCTGCCAGACCGTCCCAGCAAACAGATTCGATCGTGTGTACAGGCAAACAGACGGATTTGGCCACCCGACAGATTTGAAAGCATGCTTTCAAATCTGTCGGCTGGGAACCCGTCCGCCCGACATGTCTGCTGGTTAGTATGCTAACCAGCAGACATATCTTCTCGCACAAGCGTCGAATGGTTTCGACGCATGCGCGGAAGTGTTTTACTTCCTGGTGCGGTGACGTGGCGGCGTCAACGTCACTGCCACGTCAGCGCACTGTCTGCCGGCAGGGATTTTAGTTTGATCGTGTGTACACGATCAAACCAATACGTCCCCAGCAAACAGATCTGTTCAAATCGGTCTGTCCGACCGATTTGAACAGACAGATTTACTCGTCTGTAAGGGGCCTAAGGCCTCGTACACACTACCGGACATATCCGATGAAAACAGTCCGTGGACCATTTCCATCGGATATGTCCGATCGGGAGTTTGATCCGATGGCTTGTACACACCATCGGATCAAATTCCCCGCCTGCCGGACAGCGCGGTGACGCGGCGGTGACGTTGACGGCGGCGGTGGGGGACGACATGTCTGCTGGTAAGTGTACTAACCAGCAGACATGTCGGGCGGACAGATTCCCACCGGATAGATTTCAAAGCATGCTTTGAAATCTGTCGGGTGGAGAAATCTGTCCGCTAGCCCATATACACGAGCGGAGATGTCTGCTGAAACGGTCCATCGGACCGTTTTCAGCGGACATATCCCGTCGTGTGTACGCGGCCTTAGAGTCTGAACTGGGCTCAGTAAAAATAAATAGTTTCCGGGAACAGTGTATATTTCCTGTTTCAGCTCACCTGCCAAGTGGAACTTTGGAAAGAAATTAGAAAACAAAGGGTTGATTTACTAAAACTGGAGACTGCATGGTAACCAGCTTCCAACATCAGGTTGTTAAATTAAGCTTTGACAATAAAAACCTGGAAGCCGATTGTTTTCTATGCAGAGCTGCCCCAGATTTTACACACTCTATAGTCTTCGTAAATCAACCCCAAAGACACAACTCCACTGCTAAAAGAGCAGAATACACTTTGTGTTCAAGAAGTGCCAATGTATTTGGGGTTTACATATAACTATGGTTATAGTCTGGATTGAGCTCAGGGATCAAGGAAACAAAAATAGTTGCCAATGACCGTGTAAATTTCCGGTTTCAGCTCAATTTTAGCTACCAACAGCAAGAACATGCTTTATACAGGCCTACGCAAGAATTTTTTTTACCAATTCTTCAGCCCAGTCCAAACTTATCTACTATTACAACCTTGAGTACATGGTGCAAGGTGCTGCTTCCATTTTTACAAAAACTGCATTTTAATATGCTCATTATTAAATTGTCAACTTCTGGTGCTTAAAAAGCAACGCATTTTGTCAAAAAATGACTCATATTCAAAAAAAAGGCAGCGTTTAGTAAACGGAGCTTAGAACTAATTGTTTTAGCTCTTGGGACTAAAACAAGAAGCTTGTCATCACAGACCTTTATCGAAAATTCCACCCAAAAATGGAACTTCCGCTGTCTGGATTCCTTACCCCCCCCCCCCCCCATGTCACATTTGGCACCTTTCAGGGGGGAGCAGATACCTAATACCTTTCAGGGGGGAGCAGATACCTAATACAAGTATTTGCTCCCACTCCTACTGCAGTACCCACGCCGATCTATGCCATGTCTGGCCCCTCCGTCGCCCCCCTACGCCGTCTTCTGGGACCATTCAGAACGAGCACCATGACTCATGCATGCGCAGTAGGGAACCAGGCTGTGAACCAGGCTTCACTTCCCAATTCCCTTACTGAAGATGCTGGCATCTACACCAGGTAGTAGAGTGATGTTTCGGCTTCGGGTGAGGACATCCCAGGTGCCCTAGACAGGCAAGTGTCCTTAATTTAAAAAGTCAGCAGCTGTAGTATTTGTAGCTGCTGACTTACATTTTTTTGGGGGGTTTTTCGGCGGAAATTTTGCTTTAAGCTTTTACTACATTGACTGAAAATGGTTAAATAGTTCTTTGGATTAAAAATACCAAGGTCTTTTTTAAACACAGTGCTTATTTTTTTCCACTTAACATGCTAAATTTTGAAAAAAATAAAATAAAATAAAAATTGTCAGTTCCTTTTAAAAACAGCATCAGAAACCATTTATTATTCTTAACCTCCCTGGCGGTATGATTCTTTCAGATTTTAGGTGCTGAAAGCGGTACCATTATTTGCAAGGGAATTTGGCGGTTTATACTGTAGGCTTGTAATTCTTAGGAATAACTCACTGAAATCTATCCAAACAAGAGTCTAATAGGCATCCCGGGTATGATTTTTTTTTTTTTTTTTTTTATTAAAAATTATAATATAATAAATAATTATAAAAAATTATAACAAATAATAATATAATTATAGTAAAAATTATTCAATAATGTAATCAATCAAAATCACTGAAATTTGCTCAGTTGCAGAATTGTTGCTGTCATTATTTTTTTTTTATGACGAATTTCCCCATAAATCGCTATCGCTAAATTCTGCAAGTGATTCTGATTTATTATCGCTGTTTTTTAGCTGCTCTAAAACAATTTTTGCTATAAAGGGACACTTTTAGTTGCTATGGGCAATCTACAGTTTGCAGGGAGAAAGAACAGTTTTTATTATATAAAAGGACATGTAGTGTACAGGGCAGACCACTAGGGACAAGGGGGGTGTGTATTTTTTACATACAGTACTGTAATCTATAAGATTACAGTGTACTGTATGTATAGTGTTTGTTTACTTTTTTGAATTTGGCGCCGTTCCCCCCCCCTACGTCGCGACGCTCGCAGGGAAGGGAATCGGCGGTACACACAGCATCAGGCGGACATCCGGCCGCCGTGTACTGCGGGGATTCATCGCTGGATCGCAGAGAAAAGGTAAGTAAACTCTTTTCTGCATCCAGCGAGGCAAGTCCGTGTGTGGCACGGGGTTACCGATCGTAGCTTAAAAATCTCACCCCGTGCCACACACGGGAAGACCGCCAGGGAGGTTAAAGGAGTTGTAAAGGAAAATGTTTTTCTACCTTAATGCAATCTATGCAATAAGGTGAAAAAACCTCTGATGCTGCCGCCCGAGCCCCCATTATACTTACCTGACCCCTAGAAAGTCCTGTGTGTGGCCGGGCACATCTACGTTCGTGAATCGGCGTATCTTGCTCATTTGCATATTTAACATGGGAACACCGAATGCGTCCAGCGTAACTATGCGCCCACGATACGCCGGCGTAGGCAAGTTATGCCTGAAGCTATGTTTTTCGCCGTATTTCGCTTTGTCAATCGGCGCAAAGATGCGACGGCGCACATTTAAAATTACGGCGGCGTATCTGGAGATACGCCGACATAATTTCTTTGTGAATCCGGGCCTATATATCTAAACCAAAGAACAAGCATTTAAGCTTGAAAAAGTCCTTAGATGACTGCATTAGTTTTATTTTTTCAGCCTAATTTTATATTCTGCAAAGAAAGAAAGTGCTTGCTGATCCTGCTAGAAATCTCCCTTGTAATTTTCTGTGCACTGAACTGACTTATTAAAAGAAGAATCCTAGTTATTTTAGACGTTTTATAAATCTGCTTGCTTATAAGGGGTTAAGTCCAATGAAGTGCACGCCACCATCTCTAACTATTTCAATTTTTACAGCTTTTGCTATACTCCCAGCATTCAAACAGAAAAGAGGAGGCTGCTGAGCGACTGGCGACCCCTCCTCTCTGCAGTTCATTCAGATTTGTATATGGTTTTAAATGATAGAAAGCCTTTTGTGATGGACAAGACAGAGGGGTTACAATAAACTCTGCAGCCTGTATCCCAGACCCAAAAGTTTCATATTTGGAGCACCGGAAATATATAGTGTTAGCTATACTCCCAGCACTTGGATTCATGAAATTTGTGCTGGGCACATACACCACCTCACAAAAGTGAGTACACCCCTCACATTTTTGTAAATATTTATTATATCTTTTCATGTGACAATACTGAAGAAATGACTGTCCTACAATGGAAAGTAAAAAGGAGGTGTAAAACTTGTATAACAGTGTAAATTTGCTGTTCCCTCACAATAACTCACACAACCATTAATGTCTAAACCACTGGCAAAAAAAAAAGTGAGTACACCCCTACGTGAACATGTGCAAATTTGGCCCAATTAGCCATTTTCCCACCCCGGTGTCATTTGACTTGTTAGTGTTACAAGGTCTCAGGTGTGATTGGGGAGTAGGTGTTATCGCTCTCACTCTCCAATACAGGCATACCCCACTTTAAGTACACAATGGGACCAGAGCATGTATGTAAAACGAAAATGTACTTAAAGTGAAAGAATACCTTTTTTAACTTCTAGGGTATAGTGGGGGGTCAGGGGCTGTAGTTAAAGTCTGAGGGGCTGTAGTGGGGGTGTCAGGGGCACACTGGAACAGGGCGGGACATGCTCTCTGAGCTTCAGCTCCTTCTACTGCAGCTGCAAAATGTCTTGTACGGCACTTTACATACACTCGCGGGTATGTCCTTACTCGTGAGTGTATGTAAAGTGAGTGTACTTAAAGCAGGGTATGCCTGTACTGGTCACTGGAAGTTCAACATGGCATCTCATGGCAAAGAACTCTCTGAAAATAAAAAATAAATTGTTACTCTACATCACAGATGTCAAACACAAGGCCCGCGGGCCAAATCCGTCCCTCCAAGCCATTTTATGTAGCACTTTCACCTCTCCTGCAGCTGCAGGAGAGCTCCAGCCCTTATCTGATCCTACTTCCTAGCAGCAGCATAAGGTCAAGGAATGCAAGGAAAGGTGGGGGACTCAACTTCTGATGGTGGGGCGGCTCTTGACACCTAATGTAAAGAGAAGGGGATGAGCTGGACATCTAATCTTACAGATACAACTGGCCCTTTTGAGGGCAATCATAATACTATACTGGCCCCCAATGAAATTGAGTTCGACACCCCTGCTCTACATAAAGATGGCTTAGGCTATAAAAAGATTGCCAAGACCCTGAAACTGAGCTACAGCATGGTGGTCAAGACCATACAGCAGTTTACAAGGACAGGTTCCACTCAGAACAGGCCTCTGCATGGTCGACCAAAGAAATTGAGTGCACATGCTCAGCATCATTATCAAGAGGTCTTTGGGACATAGACGTACTAGTACTGCCAGCATTGCTGCAGAGGTTGAAGGGGTGGAGGGCGGGTGTCAGCCTGTCAGTGCTCAGACCATACGCTGCACCCTGCATCAAATTGGTCTGCATGGCTGTCTCTAGAAGGAACCCTATTCTAAAATATGATGCATAAGAAAGCCTGCAAACAGTTTACTGACGACAAGTAAACTAAGAATTACTGGAACCATGTCATGTGGTCTGATGAGACCAAGATAAACTTATTTGGTTCAGATGGAGTCAAGCATGTGTGGTGGCAACCAGGTGAGGAGTACAAAGAGAAGTGTGTCTTGCCTAAAGTCAAGCATGGTGGTGCGAGTGTCATGTCTGGGGCTGCATAAGGGCGGCCAGCACTGGTGGGGTTCATTGAGGGAACCATGATCCCCTCCCTTTGGAGACTGGGCTGCAGGGCAGTATTCCAACATGATAACAACCTTAAACACACCTCGAAGATGACCACTGCCTTGCTAAAGAAGCTGAGGGTAAAGGTGATGGACTTGTCAAGCAGGTCTCTAGACCTAAACCCTATTGAGCATCTTTGGGGCATCCTCAAACAGAAGGTGGAGGGGCACAAGGTCTTTAACATCCACCAGTTCTGTGATGGCGTCATGAAGGGATTGAAGACTCCAGTGGCAGCCTGTGAAGCCCTGATGAACTCCATGCCCAAGAGGGTTAAAAATGGAAGTAAACTATCGTTTTCAGCCAAGGAAGCTGCCATCTTGGCCTCCGTTTAATCTACAACTGCCATGATGCTGCACACGTGATCAGTTATGACTCCAGACATTGGATGGTTTGACAGTTTGGTTGCGAGCACAACCAATGGGAGTGTCACATTTCTGGCACGTGCCGAAAAGTTAACTAACTGTTTTATGGATGGGTTTAAGTCAGTGCTGAAAAAAGAATGATGGCCACACAAAATATTGACACTTTGGGACAAATTTGGACATATTCACTTAGGGGTGTATTCAACTTTGTTGCCAGCGGTTTAGACATTATTGGCTGTGTGTTGAGTTAGTTTGAGGGGAAAGCAAATTTACACTGTTATAAAAGCTGTACACTCACTACTTTACATTGTAGCAAAGTATAATTTCTTCAGTGTTGTCATAGATATAATAAAATACTTACAAAAATGTGAGGGTTATACTCACTTTTGTGAGATACTGTATATCTGTAGTGTTTCCTTATCTCTCTTCAAATCCCCAGGCTTTCTCCTGCTCTTTTCTTCTGTTATCAGCATAACTTCTCCATCAACTGAGAAAAAAAAACTGGCTGAATTTTGTGTCAGGGTGGGCGCTATAAATAGATCAGCAGAGTTGGTTTAGTTACAGCACAGCTCTGAAAGTATCTGCCAATGTGGAGAAGGGGCGTGTGATTGCCTCAAATCAGCCAGCTTTGTTGTATGCCCAGACTTCACTGCCAGTGCTGAACAGGAAGAAAAAAAAATCTAATACAATGTGCACTTTCTAAAGAATATATAAATCTGAAGACAGCAGATATGCATGTAAAACTTAAGTAGGGAGATTTGTATTATACCTGTGTATCATCTGAGGCTGTTCACTTCATAGGGTATATGTAAGGTTTACATCCACTTTAAGGGGATATAAAAAAATAATTATTTTTATATTTTAATGAAAAATAGTGAAGTCATACCCATTTGTTCTGTACAATGATATTGCTCAGAGCAGTCCCTTAGCTCCTTTTTGGCAGTTTCCCCACTGGTGCTGTCCGCTTCTCCCTCCTCAGGAAGCGAGGTGCTAAGAAAGCACCCCTGCATAGGCAATTCTGAGCCAGGCTTTGTGCATCCATAGACACCCACAGCAGCAGTAACCTAAGCCTCCACTCCCTCCTCACATGAGTTTGTCATGGCACTGGAGGGAGCAATAGACTTTTGCTGATGTCAGTCAAAGTCATCTAGAGCTCATGGCGAGCATGCCAAATTACGCCCCCCTCAGATGTATGAGCATTATGTGTCAGCAAACCCCTCCCCCCCCCCAAATCACCATTTCTAGCAAACCTCCCCAAATTCCCCCCCCAGAACAATTCTTAGCTCTGCACCCCCCCCCCCCATCAAAAATCCCCTACCCCCAATCCCCTTGTAGTGTCCCTAACCCTCACAATACCACAGTGCCCAGGACAGCCTTCCCTCCTGCCCACCCCTCTATTTTCCATGAGACCAGGAAGAGAGAAGAGTGGTGCTGCAGCTGAGACAGCGCTGGATCAGTGACATGAGTCAGGTAAGTGTTAACGGATGGAGGTTGGTAAAAGTAGTAGTAGGGCGTTTTTTTTACCTTATTGCAAAGAATGCACTAAGGTAAAAACAAATTGGACATTAGAACCATTTTAACCCCTTATAAGCCAGAGTTTTTAAAACCAATGTAATTCATTGAGTTTCTCAGCCTTCACCGCCATCTTCTGTGAATTACAGAATACAGGCAGTCCCGGAGTTCCAAACACAATAAGGACTGTAGGTTTGTTCGGAAGTCGCAACACTGCATTTGCAAGTGCAACTTCAGGTCGGAACACTGCATTCGTAAGTGTAACTTCTGCCTGTGCATGGATGTGGGATGTTCTGGCGGCTTATGTTATGTTATCTGGGGCTCTTCTGGCCATGCAGTACTGTAATGCAGTGTTTTTCAACTCCAGTCCTCAAGGCACACCAACAGGTCATGTTTTCAGGCTTTCCATTATTTTGCACAGGTGATTTGATCAGTTTCACTGCCTTAGTAATCACCACAGCCATTTCATCTGAGGGAAATCCTGAAAACTTGACCTGTTGGTGTGCCTTGAGGACTGGAGTTGAAAAACACTAGTGTTGGTCACGAATATTCGCATTGCGAATATTCGCTACGAATATTGCATATTCGAGTATTTGCGAATAACTCGAATATCGCGGCGAATATTCGCTATTTTGAATATTCGTATTTTTCAAATTTCGCAATAAATTTCGCAATCAATTTCGTATTCGCGAAATTTCGAAATATTCGCAAATATTCTTCGAAATAATCGCGAAATCGAATATGGCGTATTCCGCTCATCACTAAAAAACACTGCTGTAATATGAGATGTGTCCGGAGGTATCCAGGACTAGCGTGGTGCACACGTGGCTGGCATTTGAGGCCTTTCCTAAGTAGGAATTGTTTGTAACTCGGGGACTGCCTGTACCATGTTGTCCAGAGCAGGATATGGTGACAATGCTACTCATTTATAGATAAAAACGCAATGAGTGTGCATGGTCACCCTAGGAGAGGAAGTGTGTTACTGGTAGGATCAACAGATGAAAATAAAAGGAAAAAGTCTGAAAAAAAAAAACCAGTCACTGCATCCAAGTATCAGCAAGCTGCATTATATTACATCTTTGTTGTTGGGTATAGGTATACACAAGTAGGCCTACATGCTTAAGGGGTCTGCCAGCCACCCATGTATTACACGCTCTCCCACCCTCACAGGTGTAGTGGCTTTTTATGCGGAGAGGCACCATTAACTTCACCTCTGCTGATCTGCTGTTGCAGTTGTTTCCTAGGTAAAAAGGGGAACCAAGGGATTATCAGTGACAATAAGCAAACATTGGCTTGTGATGTCACATGTTTCCTCATCGTAAAAAATATGGTTTTGTCCATTTGTGGCAATATAGGCTAGTAAATACTGTTCTATATTTCTAAAGTTGTTCTTACCATCTTTGTATCATATGAAAATCCAATAGCCACATATCCTGAAGTTGGCCCACTTATTTCAAACACATAGCCAATGCCATCACTGGAGGCAGACGAGGACATGAAAAGACAACCACTGTCATTTGGACTGCAGTTCACTGGATCACTCAGGCAATTCTTCTGAGTACCACAGGTGATATTGGACATCTGTGACTTTAGGAATAAAGGAAGAAGAGAGTGTCACACTTTACAAAAATACAGTTTAATACAGACATTCCCAGAGTTACAAACATCCGACTTGCATATGACTCATACCCAAGGCAATGTGATGTCACGCTGGTCCTGGAAACCGCCGGAAGGGCATCTTGCTGCCGCCTATTTATCCAGCGGACCTGTCAGCAATCCTACATCACTGCATGACCAGTTAACACTTCCCTATGTTATCTAAAACTGATTTTTTTTGGCTGGAGTTGCACTTAAAAATCTACATTTCCAACTTCCATACAAATTAACTTAACAAACATACAGAACCTTGTTTGTAACCCGGGGACTGTCAGTATCAATCTAAGTTTTTATCATTAAAGCGGGGGTTCATCCTAAAACATTTATATACCGTTAGATCCAGCATACTGCCAACATCGACAGTATGCTGGATTTTTTTTTTTTTTTTTTTAGTGCTGTACTTACTGTTTTACAGCTTTTTTCACCCGGCTTCCGGGTTTTCGATCCCCCCCGGGGGGTAGGCGTTCCTAAGACAGGTCGTACATGATTGACGTGCGGGAAGGCGCGTCACGCCTTCCGAAAATATACAATGTGGGACTCAGCTTTTTACGGCGCCTGCGCAGTTGGCTCTGGCCTGCGCAGGCGCCGCAGAGCGCCGTTAATTGCCGAGTTCCACTTCGTCAATTTTTGGAAGGCGTGACACATCTTCCCGCACGTCAATCATGTATGACCTGTCTTAGGAACGCCCATTTCCTGCAGGAATCCCCGCTCGGAGCCGAATAAGAATCAAGATAAAGCGGTAATTACAGAAAAAAAAAACAGCATACTGCAGATGTCAGCAGTATGCTGGATCTAATGGCATAAAGTTGTTTTCAGGGTGAACCTCCGCTTTAACACAAAAAAATTATAACTATCCCAAATTACCTATGAACGGGTTATTTTTTCACACCTAGTGGAATTTGTATCCTAGTACTACATATATAAATATTTGTTCACATTTTATTTGCAATAGTATATACTCTTTATGTGCCCAGAGTTTACATGCGCCCCCCCCCCCCCCAAAAAAAAAAAGTTGTAAGATGTGTACCATCTTTTAATAAAACATGAGTTATCAGAATATATATATATATATTATATACATATATATATATATAATTTAGGATTTAAATGAAACTATCAGGCATCACGGTATATCACAATAATTGAAGTGGTTCTAGAACCCAAATATTTACCTTAATGCATTAGTTGTACAAAGGTAAAAAAAAAAAAATTAGACATCGATTTTGGCCCTCACCCCCCCTTATACTTACCTGAACCCTCATTCAATCCAGCCATGTGCATGGCTATCTTTTCTCTGCCCTCACTTCCATGAAATTGGCTTCCAGTGCCGTCAAAGTCATTGACTAGGGAGCAGCAGCTGGGCTCATTCGTGTGCCCTCATGGGAGGCAGCTTCCCATGGGGGCAATGAACAAAGAACATGAGCCAGGAGCACTGGCAGGGTGGTGGAATGGAATTGCACAGAGAAGGTGAGTATACAGATGTTTGTTATTAAAAAAAAAAAAAAAAAATCCTTTGCACTCATGTTAACCGCTTGCCGACCAGCCGCCGCAGTTTTACGGCGGCAGGTCGGCTCTGCTGGGCGAGATCACGTAGATCTACATCATCTCGCCCCTGACGCCGATGCGCCCTTCACGCGACAGCTCCCGGTCCTGTCGGGGAGAAATGCCTGATTGTAGCGATGTCGTGGGGAGGGAAAGGATGGGTGGCATGACAACAGTACCGTACCCTTCATGGCTAAAACATTGCCAAGACCAGCCTTGAAAAGGTGTTACATTTAACAAAGATAAGTGGCCATGTGCCACCTTTGACAGCCCCAACAGGTCATGTTGTCAGGCTTTCCATTATTTTTCACAGGTGATTTGATCAGTTTCACTGCCTTACTAATTGCCACAGCTGTTTCTTCTGAGGGAAATCCTGAAAACATGACCTGTTGGGGTGCCCTGAGGACTGGAGTTGGGAAACACTGCCCTAAATCACAGTTTTTATTGGCTAGCCAAAAGTCCAGGTGCCCCTCAGGCCGCGTACACACGATGAGACATATCCACTAAAAAAACATGTCCGACGGACCGTTTTCAGCGAACATGTCTCATCGGATTTTGGTCCGATGGCGTGTACACACCATCGGACGAAAATCCCCTTGGGCTGAAGACGCGGTGACGTGGAGGTGACGTTGATGCCACCACGTCACCACTCCAGGAAGTAAAATACTTCCACGCATGCGTCAAATCCATTTGACGCATGCACAGAGATTTCTGTCCGCTGGTTAGTGTACTAACCAGCGGACATATCCGACGGACATGTCTCCGGCGGACAAATTTCAAAGCATGCTTTGAAATTTGTCTGCTGGGAAAACATGTCCGCTAGCCCGTACACACGATCGGAGATGTCTGCTGAAACGGTCCGTCGGACCAGTTTCAGCAGATAAATTTGATCGTGTGTACGCGGCCTGACAGCCCGACCAGCCTGGACCACAGCCTATTTTGCCTATAAAGAAATCTGTCCCCGTTAACAGAGTTAAGGGCTCCGTTGACCTGAACAATCCGAATCGCAGGTGGAACCGCCATGATTCTGCCCGCAATTTGAAATCATAGCAAATCACGTGATGCTTGTTCAATGGCATTACTTCTTAATGGCACCCCAATCGTGGAGAGATTTTGCCGCAATAAATTGCACTGCAGTTGTGGCAAATCACAATGCATAATGCTTGATGCTTATAGAGGAGCAGGTGCTTCTTTTGAGCAACAGCATTGCCATTTGCTGCGATTTTATTGTGCGACAATCGCGGCAAAATCTCATAATTGGGGTGCCATTAATGGCATGGCACAAGTGTCCCGTGATTTGGCATTGCAGGCTGATTCGCAACGATCATGCCCATGATTCGGATAGCTCAAGTGTGAACGGAGCCTTACTGCAAGTTAGACTGACCACAAAATCTGTATGTCGTGTTGCCTCAGTGCCCAGAAAAAGCAACTAATAAGGACATAACTGATCAGTTCCAATACAACTTACTGCTAAAATGATGTTACTTTTAACTCCAGTCCAGAAGGTAGTATAATCTTGTAATACAGTTGCTCTGAAAAAAATAAAATAAACCATGTAAGGTTATGCGCAGTTAAAAGCCTAGCTATACCTTTCACATTTGTTCTTGTTCATGCTAACAGCACTAAAACAGTGTTTAAACAACGTTAATGAAACCAAAATACTAGTATGGGTATGGGAAGAGTTTAGAGTGTCCACAATGGCATTCAAATAATTAAAGTAAATAAAATAAAACGTGTGAACATTTATGAAAACCGGTGCACATAGAATCTGGTGCAGCTATGCATAGTAACTAGGGATGAGCCGAACACCCCCGCGTTCGGTTCGCACCAGAACGATCGAACAGACTGACCATTCGCGCAAACATTTAGAACCCCATTGAAGTCTATGGGACTCGAACGTTCGAATTCAAAAACGATCATTTTAAAGACCAATGTTCAAGTTATTGTTGGAAAACGTCTTTGAGAACCCGGGTCTTGCCCCAGGGAACATGTATCAATGGAAAAAAGTTAAAAAAAAAACTGTAGTTTTTTCAGGAGCAGGACTCCTGAAAAAAAGGCAGTTTTTAAAACTTTTTTTTCGATTGATACATGTTCCCTCGGGCAAGACCCGGGTTCTCAAAGACGTTTTCACAGGCAAACTATAGACACCCAGCAGGTACAATATTTAAAGGAATTTTTCATTTTTTTTTTTTTTTTTTTTAAATTTAGGCTTCATTAAAATCACTGCTCCAGGAGGTGTGATTTTATTGATGCTTAAATAAAAAAAAGAAAAATTCCTTTAAATATTGTACCTGCTGGGTGTCTATACCTGTGATAACGTCTTTAAATAGCACAATCACCTGCCTGCCAGTAAATTAGGAAGAACTGATCTAGCTAAGCTATACAGTGTATAAATATATGTACAACTCCTAGGGATGTATATATATCTTCTACACACTGTAATGTAAGCTAAACTGACTAGCCTGCCTGCTCTATCTAGCTATATAAAAAGACTATCTCTCTGTCACTCTGACTGCTCTCCATAACAACCGCAACACACTACATGAGGCCGCCCAGCAGGCGGCCTTATATAGTGTTGGGCGTGTGCTAAACCCCTGGGCCATAATTGGCCAAAGCCACCCTGGCTTTGGCCAATTATGGCTCTCCGTTTTTTGCGCACTGTGATTGGCCAAGCATGCAGGGTCATAGTGCATGTTTGGCCAATCATCAGCCCGCAATTGCGCAGTGAACTATGGGCCGTTGCGCGTCACTCGAATTTAGCGCCAACGACCCATTTTGTTCGAAATTCGAACAGACAATGTTTGAGTCGAACATACGTTCGTATCGAACACGGAGCTCATCCCTAATAGTAACCAATCAGCTTCTACCTTAAGCTTGTTCAATAAACCTGGCAGGATGATTATGTCAGATTTTTAAATCTCAATGTGTTACATTGGTTTGGATAGAATTTAGGCATTTTATATTGTAGGCCTGTAATTCGTAGGAATACCACACCTAAATCTGTTCAAACAAGAGTCTAGTAGACATTCTGGGTATGGTAAAGTTTGAAACACAAAATCATAATAATAATCCCCGAAGATTTACTATCGCTCAATTCTGCAAGTGTTCTAATTTATTATCGCTGTTTTCTAGCTGGTCTAAAACCACTTTTGATGTAAAGATGATCAGGACAGCCGCACACCAATCCAACGTAACTTTAATGTAAAAAACTGGAAACAGGCACTACAAGTCACAGCAATGAAACCTAGGACAGCTGACGCATTTCACACTAACTTTAGTGTTTACTCATTGGGCCAGATTCAGGTAGATGAAAGCATCTTTGCTCCAGAGTAACGCTTCTCATTTACGTTACTCTGACGACCCTTTCAGCGCAAGTACTGTTATTCACATAGCAGTTGCGCGTAAACTTGCGCCAGAGTAACGATAATGCGCTGGCGTAACCCGACGCAAGTGGAAGTGGGTGTGATCATATGTAAATGATGGGCGGAGCCCAGCGCAGAGGCTTACGTTCAGCGCATCATCCACGGAGCATGCGCAGTGAGTGCGGCTCCACTCGCCCCCTTGTGCGCATGCTCACAACTTCCGTCGGCACCACTTCCCGGGAAACGTCAGCGCAATGCCTTCCGTTGGGCGCTTAAAAGCGCAGGCGGAAACGCCATTCCGGCGCAAAAGTAGTTCCTTTCCCCCCACCCCAGGGAAGATACTTTTGCTCAGTGATGGCTGCTCCCGCTACCCCCAAAGAGAGGAGGAACCTCAATTTTAATTCCCAGGAGGTCTCGGTCATCATATCAGCAATGGAGTCTGTTAAGGATTTACTCCATGGGAAAAAAAGCCGGAAGACCAGCCGGGAGAGAAAGCAGGGCATCCTGGAGACCATTGCTGCCAGGGTGAATGTCTTGGGGTACTCCACCCGGACTGCTTCTGACATTCAGAAAAAAATTAATGACTTGCGGCGCAAGGTCAAGGGCAAGGTGGCCACCATCAGGAGGCATGAGAGGGGCACAGGTGGTGGTCCCCCATGTCCTGTCAGGCTGACCGCAGAGGAGGAGGTGGTCGCACGCTGCCTGGACAGGGAGCAGTTGGAGGGGGTCCCTGGATATGACTCCATGGAGGAAGGCTCCAGGACAGGTAAGTGTTTTTTATCCCCTATTTGGTGTGTTGCATGTGGGGGGGGAGGGTACATGTGCCAAGTGTGTGGGACCACCAACATGTGTCTTCTTTGTGTCATCCACAGATGACAGAGCTGGGCCGTCATCTCTTGGCGGCCAGTCCACCCCAACCTCCCAACGGGATCGTGATGATGAGCCCCTGGGTGCTGAAGAGACCGAGGTGGAGGAGAGTGCCCACACCACCTCTGCAGAGGTGGTTGTGGAGGAGCCTGTCCCTGAACAGGACTTCATCTTATTGTTGGAGGAGTCCTCCTCTTCAGCAGGGCCCTCTGTCATCCCCTCCCCCATCCTCGGTAGCCCCTCAAGGGCGACTCCATCCCCACGGGGACAACCTTCTCCTGCCCCCAGGAAGGCCACCCGGAAGACCAGGGGGGTGTGTGATCTGGTCGAGGACCAGGTGCTGTTGGACCACGCCAAGCAGACCCAGCAGATGGGGGAGATTGCTGGCCACCTGGACCGGGTCGCTGACAGCCTGGGCTCCATGTCGCAGCTGCCCAGTGGTGTTCAGAACCTTGTTACCAGCCTGGGGGAGGTGCAGGCTGATGTCCGGCACCTGACAGCAGCTGTACATGCCAACACTGCTGCCATCCGGGAAGAGGGGAGGCAGCGGCAGCGTGACCAGCGGCATCAAGTCACCCGCCAGTTGAGGATGCAGGCCCAGACTAACCTCTATCTGAGCCGGATTGCAGTGGCCTTGGAGGGCATGCAGCCAACAGCTGCCCGGAGTGGCCCACCCGGGGATCAGCCTCCTCAAGATGCCCCCACACCCCCACCACCACCCACTCCCTCCAGGCAGCTGAGGAGCCTGAGAGTGCCCCCAAGGAGGAGCCCCCGTCATCCCAGATGAGGTTTTTTTTTTTTATTTGGTTTATATTTTTTGTTTTTTTATTACTCAGGTTATGAGTTTTTTGTTATTTTTTATACTCAGGTTATGAGTTTATATTTTATTTTCTTGCTCAGGTTATGAGAATGTTTATTTCTTTTGAACTGCACACTGTCAGGAGTGCAGGGGACAGTGTGAATGGTGTGTGAATGTGAGGGGGTGGCACTCCTGACAGTAAGGGGTGTCACCCTCGGCCGTGGTGGTGAAGTTAACCCCACGGCTGTATGAATGACGTGTGAAAGGTGTATGAATGGACAGTGACATCATTGGGGCCTTGACGCTGGCATTGCTGCTCCCAAGTCCTACATGCTGGACTTGGGCTAATCCAATGCGATGTGGATGTGGTGTGTGTGATCTAGGGACATCAGTGGTGTACACGCGTGCATTGTCCGTGTGATCAATGTTTTGGTTTAGTGTCCAAAGATGCCTACGGCGAGGACCCTCCTGACTGCTCTTCCATCAGCAGACTGGTTCTCCTCTGGCAGGTGGGGACTGTGTGGGTCGGGGGTCAGGTCATCACGCATGTCAATCTGCAGGCCTTTTCTCATAGCAAAGTTGTGCAGAATGCAACATGCAGCGATGATCTGACACACAAAGGTAGGGGAATACAATAGGGTCCCCCCGGACTTATCCAGGCAGCGGAAACGGGACTTCAGGAGCCCGAATGTTTGCTCCACCACTGCACGAGTTTTGATGTGTGCTTCATTGTATTTTCTCTCTCCTCTGGCTTGGGGGTTGCGGAAAGGAGTCATTAGATGGGGTCCCAGTGCATATGCAGAGTCACCTGTAAGGGAAAAGACAGGAGGATGTTAGTCATGCATGTGCCACTTCTGATGTGCATCACGGGAGGGGATAGTCATGCCTGACTCCCATGTCACTCACCAACCAGCCAGCTGTCCCCATACATGTTCTGCTCGAATTCTGCTGGGATGGGACTCTGATTGTATATGAAGCTGTCATGGCTGGACCCGGGGTGTTTGGCACGGACGTGCCATATGAGGCGTTGGGCATCGGCTATCACCTGTACGTTGATGGAATGCCAATGCTTCCGATTGCGGTATATGTGCTCTGTGGCACTGGGGGGCTGAAGGGCCACATGTGTGCAATCAATGGCCCCCACAGTGCGTGGGAATCTGGCAATGTTGTAGAAATCTGTCATTGCCTTCAGCCGCAGGTCCTCAGTGGTGGGTCTGATGAACTGGTTGGACATGCGTCTGAGGATTGCAGGGACAACCTGGTGCACACATCTGCTTATGGAGGATTGTGACATCCCAGCCACCACTCCACTTGTACGCTGGAATGATCCACTTGCAAGGAAATGAAGTGTTGTCAGGACCTTCACCAGTGGCTGCACTGCTTGTGAGCGGTGTGTCTTGCTGGTGATGTCACCCTGCAGGGTTGTGGTTAGTTCAAGTATTGCATCTGGGCTGAATCTGAAGAGGCGATACACCTCCTCATCACCCATGCCAAAGAGGTTCATACGCGTGCGGTATATCCTCTCACGTGCCCGCCTCCTCCGTAGCGAGGGACCCAGTACTAGTCTTAGGACCACGAGTGCCCCCGGCATGTTGGCACACAGAGGTGTTGTCCTTTCAAGTGTGGTTGTTCAGCTTGCTAGTTTCGTCGGTAACGCTGCTGTAGCTGCTCTCCTGCTGACCTGTGACCGTCTGGAGTAAAGATAAAGCAGCCTTTTGTAGAAATAACTTTGCGCCGGACGGACGAGATACGCGCGGCGCATGTAGCCAGCGTATGGTGCTAATCCGTTCGTGAATTGGGAAAAATCCCTCATTTGCATATTTGCAGGGGAAATCAATAGGCGCGACTGATGCGCCAAGCGAAATTAAGCGCTGACGATACTCTGGCGTCGGAACGTTCCGCCGGTCGCAAATGGCCCGTTATTGGGCGCATCTAGTTTGGTGGGTACGGGCACATAGAAACGACGGCGCATCTTCACAGTTACGCGGCGCATATCGAATTACTCCAGCGCAACTCTACCTGAATCTGGCCCATTGTGTTTTACTATAAGTAAACACTAAAGTTAGTATGAAACGCATCAACTGTCCTAGGTTGCGTTGCTGTGATTTGTAGTGCCGGTTTCCAGTTTTTTACATTAACGTTACGTTGGATTGGAGTGCGGCTGTCCGGATCATCTTTTGTTCTTAATTGCCATGTGCATTGCTAGCACCCTGAGAAGAAGATTTGCACCCAACAAGACCTGCCTGGAGCGGCAATCTATGCAATGTAAAGGAAAACTTTTTGGATACCATAGACAATCAAGTTTCCAGACAGAAAGAACGGTATATAAAATATAAAACTGCATGCAGGTCACTGGACAATAGGGAGGTGAAATGATTTGATACAGTAATGTAATCTGTAAGATTTTTGGTAAAGTAGGGAATGGTTAAAACTCATTTTAGGTTTTCTGCCATCTACATCCCATTGAGGAGATTTACTTTCACTGTCCTATAAACGCATGGAAACCTCTTCAAACGTGTGCAGAACGGAAAATGAGATGGCTTCCTCTGTCCCTCACTGACTGTGTTTATGGGGGAATCAATCAATCAAGGAAGCAAGCAAGAAAAAAAAAACGCTCATTCTATGGGTCGGCCTAAAGGGCTTAGTTGGCAAAAAGATAAAATATGGGAGCGCAATCAAAAACGTTCCCAATGGGGGCGTGGCTAACCGCTGAGTAAGATGGACATCTGACTCCACAGCTCAACAACAACACAAAATCAATTTATTAGCAGATGGTGCGATAATGATGATAACCAACCCAATTTCTTCCCTGGCTTTAGTTCAGCTTACTATGCAGAGGTTTAGTAAAATTTCCTACTACAATGTATATGAAAACAAATCATATATTCCTGAGATGGGTTTACATGCTGTATCCAATTTTTTGCGCAATCTCTACACATATCAATGGGCGGACAAAGGCATATCCTATGTAGGGATTACACTCACAAAATCCACAACAGGACTGTTTTATAAAAATTATACAGAAGACAAACAAATACTTATCAAAGAAACAGCTAAGCTATCCAAATTTGAATTTTCATGGGCTGGAAGATTAAAACCCTATTTTTCTTCTGTCTGAAGGATCGGATCGGATGAATACGGACACACGTTCCGTATTCATCTGATTCCCGATAGGGGAGAGCAGAGGAGAGACAGGGCGGTCCCTGCACAGTGTGCAGGGACCGCCCTGTCCGCCGACAGCTCAGCGGGGATTCCCTGCTGAGCCGACGGACACACGGGGCAGATCGAAAAACGGTCCGCTCCGTGTGAAAGGACCCTTATACTCACCGACCATACAAGCACCAGTAAAATCATGGAAAAATACGCCACTTTTCCAAATGGTCACAGTTTTCTACCACACCACTCAGAATCCCTCTTAGCACCCTCCATTTGAAATCTCACAACCTCATAATACCCACTTGAGTACAGGAACAAGCGCTTTACACCTCTGAACTCCAGACTATGTTACTAAATAAATCCTTTGATCAACTTCAATCCACATACAATGCACCCAACAGCGATTACTTCAGTATATACAGAATCCAAAAATGCCTGAGAGCACACTCTCATATGGAAGGGGTTTTACCAAAAAAATGGAATTACTACTTTCTAAACAAAAACAGACACTAGAGGAATCTCACTAATTTACTCTACAAGAAAAATTAGTGTACCATAAATCTAAACCCTTTAAAGTCTGGGAAGAGGACATACAAACACACTTCTCTGAACACCAATGGCAAACAGCGTTTAAGTCAATATACAAAGCCACCTGTTTGCACCTCCCTATGGGAATTATCGCACAAAATATATCTAGGATGGTACCTGACACCACAGAAAACATAAATTACAACCCAATACCTCCCCTAACTGCCTCAATCCCTACAAGAAAATTGAGCACCAGCCACCACTGGTGTAACCCATCATTGTACACATCTCCATATTAGCAGTTTAAACTGAAGAACGGTCTCAGCCTTTTCTGGATAATCAGACTCCTCTTTGTGTTGCCAGCCCTATAGCCTCTACAGCCAAAACATTTCATCCATTTTTGACCAAGAGTTTGCCCTGTTAATAGTGTACATACGGCTTGAGTAGATATTTACACTGTCACTTCAATCATTGCTAGTTTATATAAGCCATTAAACAGAAAAAGGGGAGCACCACACCTCTGCAAACCAAAGAATGGTGAGTACATTATTTTTGCAGTGACGTAAATGATAGCAGAATCCTGTAAATGTTAAAAGGTTATCCAATATCACAAAAGCATCATCAGGTCCTGGCCTGTTCCTCCTTTTTTTTTTAGCAATTACTGTAATCTCATAAGTGTAAAACTCTTTAAAAAAAAAAACCTTTTCC